>BSBN01000186.1:16000000-17200000 GCA_027924645.1 Cunninghamia lanceolata | reverse complement strand
GTGTTTGTCAATCCCTCAAGTGCTTCATCCGTGAACAATGTTTCACTCGTCGGCCTAGAGTTGCCCAGACTTTCATTCGTCGGCCGAGAGTTGCCGAGACTTTCACAGTTGCCGAGTGTTTCACTCTTCGACCGAGTTTTACCAAGAATTACACTGCCATGACTTGCATTGCCAGGACTTGCACTACTAGGACTTGCATTGTTCATCGGAGAGCTCTCGCCGACTTCTTTTATTGAAATCATGTTGCATTGTGGCGGAAAAAACTCGTAGTCTTCCATCTGCCAATGGAATAGCCCGCTGAATGAATTTGTCTCGTCTTCTGAGCATTCCTGTAATTTCAGCACCCCTTCATCATCGGGCTCCATCGGCCCTTTCCCACTTTCTGTCGAGTCCCCTCCATCCGAGTCAGAATCTGAGGCCAACTCTTCACTGACGGTTTGCGTCCTCAAGTCAATGACAAACTTCTTATGTCTATTTTCTATAGACAGAGTGTTTTTCTTCCAGTTGTGGTTGGCCTTGGCGGCTATTAGCCATCCTCGGCCGAGTAATGCATCATATGATGCATTCTGTGCTGTTATGACTACAAAATTTAACAAAAATTGCTGGGTACCGATTCTTACTTTTTGAGCCATTAGCACTCCTAGCGCCTTGATCCCGTGCTGGTCGGCTCCCACTAACTGGAAGTTTTGTGGCCATAGAGTAGGCTTCCCGAGGCTTTTCCAGGTTTCTTCCGGTAATACGTTTACTCCAGATCCCCCGTCGACTATTGTATTTGTCAAATTTCTCCCAAGTATTTCCATATGCACTACGGCCGGTTTCTTCCCGGTGTCAACCGCTAGCAACCTCGGGTCGAGTACTTGTTCTCCCGTTGGCGGTGGTTCCACTATGACATCTTCTGTTGTGTGGGCTTCGTTGCGTGCGAGTTACCTTCTATTACCTTGGATAGTGCTACTTTTAACTGAGGTAAGCTCTGGAGGAGGTCCGCCAATTTGATTGGTACGGTAGTTTGCAATACTTGACTTGCTATGTTTTTATCTGATTCCGATCGTAGGGTTGCAGTTACCTTCTTGTCTGAGTTCCTCCGTTCGGTTTTCATGGTAGCTTCTACTTCCTTTCGTGCCTCACGGAGTCTTTCTTTTTCCGTACGGGGATCTGGATAAGTGGCCTTTTTCCACTGTGCTCGGGTGATAGCAAGGATTTCTTCATTATTTTCCTTGAGATTGATAAGGTTTACCCCTTTCTGCTTCGGACAGCCTTTTTCTTCGTGGTCACCAGGCCCACACCACTTGCACAATGCATTTATTGTGTTCTGATTGTTGTTCGGGCATTCTCTTGCAAAGTGTCCCCACTCGTTGCACTGCCGGCACTGTATCATAGGTCGCCCTTTGCTGTCGTACTGCAATCTGTTTCTCAGACTTCTATTGCTTTGGTAACCTCCAGGGGATGCATGGCTATTGTACTGGGGCTTTGGTGGTGTGTTCGGCGGTGTTGACGGTTCTCCTTGGGTGAACAGTACTTGCGTACCCCTTGCTTTCAGATTGTATGGGCATTCCTTGATGGAATGTCCCATCACTTGGCAGATATCACAAAACAATTTTTTCGGACAATTTGTCTTTGTATGACCTTCCCCCTTGCAATCTATACACCACAGTTCTCTGGCTTCCCTCATACTCTCCTTGTCGGCCTTCAGTTCTTTCATCATTCTCATCATGTCCTTCCTGAGTGCTTGCACGGTCTTGGACTCACTGTCGCTGTTGTCATCCGTACTCTCCTCGTCGTCCGTCTTCTTTTTGCCTCGGAAGGATATTTTATTTTCACTCTCTATATCCATCGCCCGATTGTAGGCTTCATCGTATGATGACGGAGGCACTATTTTCATTTTCTTTCTCAGCGATGGGCGCAACCCTTCGATGAACCATCGCTTCTTCAGCCCGTCGGCTGGCTGAGTCTCCAGTTTTCCCAACAATTCTTTCAGTCTCCGGTTGTAGGTTCGCACGTTCTCGTGCTTCCCTTGCTTCGTACTGTAGATCTCCGCTACAATTTCACTGTCATCCCTCAGGAGTTTGAATTCGTCTTGGAATGCCTTCTTAAGTAATCTCCATGATGCCCTGTGTGCTTGGGCCAACTCTGTGTACCAGTCGATGGCACTATCTCTCAGTGTCGCTGGAAATGCTTTCAGCTAGTAGTCCACATCATCTTGCCCATTGGCTATCCAAATTGTCTCACACGTCTTACAGTGTCGTACTGGATCTTCTGACCCATCCCCCGTAAATTTTGGTAGCTTCTGCCTCTCGGCTGGCGGAGTCACCATCCTTCCCCGATGCCCTCCTTGTGCGTTGGACCTGACTGGACTGGTTCTCTCGCAACGTCTCGGTGCGTCACTTGCACTCTCGGCCACGTTCAAGTCTTCCCCGCGTCCTCTGTCAGCGTCCTCTACACCTTGAGTCTCCTCGGGTTCGTTCTGATACTCCCTCTGCCCTGGGGTTTTAGGCTCAGATCTTCCAACTCTCGGCCCTTCGTCGTCCAATATGGATAACTCTCCGATGCGGCATATGTTGTTTTCAATTTCTTCTATCAATTCATTTTCATTCCCTTTTTCTTTATTTGTCAACGGTGTCTTGAAAATTCCTTTGTTGGCATGATGTTCATTGACAATTTGTCTCAGTGTTTTCCTTCGTTCTTCTTGTTCCTTTAATCTCAATGATCTTCGTGTTCTTTCCTTTGGTGTTTCATGCCCACTTGGTACTCGATTCTTATCCTTATTGAGTTGTATGGGCATTAATTGCTACTCGGGTGAGGAGATGGTCGACCTCTTGGTTGACGTGCATTTGATCCCAGATGACCGACTGCAAACTGCAGAGGTCTTCCGTCAGAGCGTCTTGATCCTCGTTTGTTTGTACTGGCTCTTCGGTCGGCTGCCCCATCACGATGCCATTTTCATTGTTTTTTTTTTTTTTTTAATTTTTTTTATTTCTTCCTCGACCCTAGTTACACCTGACGGTTTGCTTGTTTCGGACGATGCCACTTGTCGATGGTTTCCGACGACTCAACTTGTCATCGATAGCCAACTTGTCATCCGATGGTCTCAACTTGTCATCAACTTGTCACCCTCGACCCGTTTTCGAACTGGCAACGGCGCCAAATGTTTACCGCAATATGGTGTGTTTCACAGAATATGAAGTAAACAGAATTAAGTAGTATAGTGCATAACCCAGAGCATGAAATTATAACAGCATGGCACAGAATAAAGCATTGTTCCCATTCATTGAATATATCAGTATTACACTACAATGTTACAATGCCGTGGGGTCGCCCCGACTACAAAGTATTAAGCCAATATATAACTTGGCCAAGGTTGGTTGAGATACCAACCGTTGGCAACGACTCTATAACTATCCAACCGTCAGGGTTAGTTCCCGATAACACTCCTAACATAACAACACTAATTAATTTATGATTATTTACTTGGCCGACTACGGCCGACTACAACATCTTCTGTTGTGTGGGCTTGGCCTTCGTGCGAGTTGTCTTCTATTACCTTGGATATTGCTACTTTTAACTGAGGCAAGCTTTGGAGGAGGTCTGCCAATTTAATTGGTATGGTAGCTTGCAGTACTTGGCTTGTTATGTTCTTGTCCGATTTTGATCGTAGGGTTGCGGTTGCCTTTTTGTCTGAGTTCCTCCGTTCGGTTTTCATGGCAGCTTCCACTTCCTTTCGTGCCTCACGGAGTCTTTCTTTTTCCGTACGGGGATCTGGATAAGTGGCCTTTTTCCACTGTGCTCGGGTGATAACAAGGATTTCTTCATCATTTTCCTCGAGATTGATGAGGTTCACCCCTTTCTGCTTCGGACAATCTTTTTCTTCATGATCTCCAGGCCCACACCACTTGCATAATGCATTTATTGTGTTCTGATTGTTGTTCAGGCATTCTCTTGCAAAGTGTCCCCACTCGTTGCACTGCCGGCACTGTATCATAGGTCGCCCCTTGCTGTCATATTGCAATCTGTTTCTCGGACTTATATTTCTTTGGTAACCTCCAGGGGATGCATGGCTATTGTACTGGGGCTTTGGTGGCGTGTTCGGTGGGGTTGACGGTTCTCCTTGAGTGAATAGTACTTGCGTACCCCTTGCTTTCAGATTGTATGGGCATTCCTTGATGGAATGTCCCATCACTTGGCAGATATCACAAAACAATTTTTTCGGACAATTTGTCTTTGTATGACCTTCCCCCTTGCAATTTGTACACCACAGTTCTCTGGCTTCCCTCATACTCTCCTTGTCGGCCTTCAGTTCTTTCATCATTCTCATCATGTCCTTCCTGAGTGCTTGCACAGTTTTCGACTCACTGTCGCTGTTGTCATCCATACTCTCCTCGTCGTCCGTCTTCCTTTTCCCTCGGAAGGATATTTTATTTTCACTTTCTATATCCATTGCTCGATTGTAGGCTTCATCGTATGATGACGGAGGCACGACTTTCATTTTCTTTCTCAGCGATGGACGCAATCCTTCAATGAACCATCGCTTCTTCAGCCCGTCGGCCGGCTGAGTCTCCAGTTTTCCCAACAATTCTTTCAGTTTCCGATTGTAGGTTCGCACGTTCTCGTGCTTCCTTTGCTTCGTACTGTAGATCTCCGTTACAATTTCACTGTCATCCCTCAGAAGTTTGAATTCATTTTGGAATGCCTTCTTAAGTAATCTGCATGATGCCCTGTGTGCTTGGGCCAACTCTGTGTACCAGTCGATGGCACTATCTCTCAGTGTCGCTGGAAATGCTTTCAGCCAGTAGTCCACATCATCTTGCCCATTCGCTATCCAAATCGTCTCGCACGTCTTACAGTGTCATACTGGATCTTCTGACCCATCCCCCGTAAATTTTGGCAGCTTCTGCCGCTCGCTTGGCGGAGTCACCATCCTTTCCCGATGCCCTCCTTGTGCATTGGACCTGACTGGACTGGTTCTCTCGCAACCGTCCGGTGCGTCACTTGCACTCTCGGCCACGTTCGAGTCTTCCCCGCATCCTCTGTCAGCATCCTCTACACCTTGAGTCTCCTCAGGTTCGTTCTGATACTCCCTCTGCCTTGGGGTCTTAGGCTCAGATCTTCCAACTCTCGGCCCTTCGTCGTCCGATATGGATAACTCTCCGATGCGGCATATGCTGTTTTCAATTTCTTCTGTCAATTCATTTTCATTCCCTTTTTCTTTATTTGTCAGCAGTGTCTTGAAAATTCCTTCGTCGGCATGATGATGTCCATTGACAATTTGTCTCAGTGTTTTCCTTTGTTCTTCTTGTTCCTTTAATCTCAATGATCTTCGTGTTCTTTCCTCTGGTGTTTCATGCCCACTTGGTACTCGGTTCTTATCCTTATTAAGTTGTATGGGCATTAATTACTACTCGGTGAGGAGATGGTCGACCTCTTGGTCGACGTGCAATTGATCCTAGATGACCGACTGAGGGATCTCTCGTCTGAGAGCGTCTTCATGATCCTCGTTTGTTTGTACTGACTCTTCGGTCGGCTGCCCCATCACGACGCCATCTTCATTTTTTATTTTTATTTTTATTTTTTTCCGACTCTGGTTACACCTCGACCCGTTTTCGAACTGGGAACGGCGCCAAATGTTTACCGCAATATGGTGTGTTTCACAGAATATGAAGTCAACAGAATTAAGTAGTATAGTGCATAACACAGAGCATGAAATTATAACATGGCACAGAATAAAGCATTGTTCCCATTCATTGAATATATCAGTATTACCTACAATGTTACAATGTTGTGGGGTCGCCTTGACTACAAAGTATTAAGCCAATATATAACTTGGCCAAGGTTGGTTGAGATACCAACCGTTGGCAACGACTCTATAACTATCCAATTGTCGGGGTTAATTCCCGATAACACTCCTAACATAACAACACTAATTAATTTATGATTATTTACTTGGCCGACTACGGCCGACTACAATTATGACCGACTACAACCTCCTCATCTCTATCCACTAGAAACTCTTTTCTAGACCTGACTTCAGCCAACTAAATAGCACCCTAGTTCGTAGAATGGAGCAATAGACCAGAAATTTAATCTCTTAAATCTTTAGAAACCACTGCTTTATCTAACTTTGACCTGAAATTCCCTAGAATTGTAGCCTTGGAATGAAGCTTACCATTGTTAGCCAAACCATCATGGCCAAGGACTAGCTTAACTAGTTTCAACATCGAGGAATTAGGTCACTGAAAATAGCATGGAAGTGGTGATTAGAGACTTTCCCACGGATGAACAAATCCATTGAAGCCCCATACTGATGCCTAAGTGCTAGAGGAAAGATACATGGACACAAGTCAATGCCACCTAGCCAGAGCTAGAACCTAGAGAAAAACAAACAAAATGCTTGGAAGAGCCCACAAAACACCATCTAACTATAAAGGAGTCAAATCCCAAAGTTCTAAAAATAAATAGGTGAATAAATATTCAATTAAAATGTTTGTAATTTTTATATTTAATTATGATGTACCAATTTAAATTTATAAGTAGTAATTCAAATGATGTAAACATTCACTTTTTATAGTAAATAATTTTACCTACATAGAATAAATGAATTTTGTAATATTCAAAATATTATTTAATCATTAAAAATAATAGAACTTTAATATTTAATATCAATTATAATGTGTGTGTGTGTGTGTATATATTTGAATAATACTTAAGTGGCAAGGCCCGTTAGACTATGACCGCAATCTAGGAGGAATTAGTAATCAAATAAAATTTCTTTCAGTGCCTTGTCCAGGAACCATCCAAAGTGTATTGTGTACCCTTGGTTGGACATGCTCTATGTGCCCCTTCTCTAATGCCCACTGTCTGCCTTTCTACTTTTTTCTCAGAGTTCTCACCATCCCATTTCCAAGCCTCTCATACAATTTAAATAATTTTCTCGGGAGTGGTTAGAACCAACATACCTGTTCACAATAGTTGTAATAAACAACTATTTATTAATTACATTAATTTCTACCTTAAATAAAACATTTTCACATAAACTCCCTTAGTAAAAGGGTATATTCATCAATTGTCTTTCTTTAAAGCTGCCTTTTGTGAATTTACAATCCTTTTTAAATGAAAGCCTTTTTCTATTTTTCACGTTCAATTCCCTTAGAAAGGGTTTTTACCATATTTTTGACTTTTATAAAATTACTTTTGTAATTTTATTCCTCCTTTTAACCAAAAGGGTTTTCCACATGGATGTTTTTTAATTTAAACTTTTACTTGGGGAAATAGTCCATAACAACAAAACAACCAAGTGCTGCCATGAATGAAATAGGAAGGAGAGTGTGTGTCGGTACATGCGAAAGGACAAGTTATAAAACCAACTTGCATGAAAAATCGTCGCCTTTGCAACCAATAAAAAGTAATTATGTGGGTGATAACAAAAACATACTTCGAAAAAAGGGAGGGAAAGCAACAAGGGTCCACCTAAAGAACTCAAAGGGGTTGATCATCCAATAATGGTTTTTTAGAGGTCATGTGTCAATAGAGCTGCTCACAAGAGCTAAAAAAGGGGCTTGGTCAAGAGATTTGCCAATTTGCTGCCTTCCTTAAAGCAGTACATAAAGGAGATATTAAATTTTTTTTACACAAATGAATTGCCTCTTCTAACATACTATAGAGTTTCCAAGTGACGCAAGCTTATTTATGAAGCCCATTAAAAACATTGATCGAGTCTCGTTCAAAGAAAACATTCTTGCATCTATTGTCCAAGGCGTAATTTAACTCCACCATCACTGTCAACCATTCAACTTCATTGTTTGATTTATGGCCGAAGAAAAAGGAGCCAACTTGAATTAGAGAACCTTTAGAATCCCGAAGAACAATCTGTAACGTGCTGAACTAGGGTTTGAACCAAAATTTGTAAATTTGCAATTTTCCCAATGAAACCCTAGGACTGTATACTGAATTTATTTCTGCACCTTCAATTATGACTTCTTCAAGCATGAAAATTGAACTAACATGCAAAATTGATGATAGAACAAAATAGATATTGGCAGCCTTATCAATGTGAATTACAACATGAAATACACATCTCAATGATGTCAAATCAAAATCAGACCTTGCTGATAGGAATTCAGATTATTTTATCACTCCAATTACGTCAAATACATAAGCCAAGCATGGCTATCCAATCTCTCATCTACTGCTGATACAAACAGAGACAAATGTGCAATGAAACATACCAAGAAATGATGTCAAAATGAACAACCAAGAGTGCTAAGACTCTGCTACACAAATCTGCTAGGGATGAATGTCTTCAAGTGACATCAAATGATGATGCCAACCCTCTAAAGCTGATTGCTGATCTCTAATGATGATCGCCTGCCCTCTAAGAATATTCACTGCCCTGGAAACCAGATCTGAAGTAAATTGGCCACTTTCAATGAGGACGGATGAGCTGGGAACATTATCCTCTAAGCAGCTATCCCTTCTTAATGCAAATCGCTGCTGTCCAAAGCTGTTTGCGACCCTTGAATGATGTGAAATGAATGAACAATGGTACAAGGTGGTGGCTGCTGGGGTTTGAAGTGTGCTGCACGGAATTCTGCCAATAGTATGTTGTCAAACAGCCCACGACCACCTCCAATTATGGCGCTCCAACTAGCAATTCAATCTACTACAAATCGGCGCTCAAGGATGTAACTCAATTGATCTTCAAGTCTTCAAATAATATGCGAATGGTCTTTAATCTATCAACAGTTCTTCCACAAATATCTTCAATAAAAGCTCCAACAATGGTCTCCAACCAAATCTTTGAATGATGTATCAATGATGCTCAAACAATTCGTCGAAACTCCAATGAAGTGCAAATGTGAACTCCGTACGAACCCACCTCCAAGATGTGATTGGGTTTTCGTCCAACACACCAACTCCACAAGGGTTTTCGTCCTTGCAAGTCATGCAATACAATTGCCAAGCATAAATGCGAAAGTTGCCAAAATGATCGTGATGCTGGAATGAGCTCCTTCATCCTTTATTTATACTTGGTTCTTCTTCTTCCATTGATGAAGCTGACAAATTCAAATTAAAGATTTGAATTGCCTTTTTCCTCCGTGTCGGCCAAAGAACAATATTTTATTATTTTTGATTCTTCAAGGTGAGCGCCAAATCGAAGAATAATATTATATTTTATTTATTTCTTTTTCCCTCTCCAAGTTGAGCACTCCAATTTAAAATAATAAAATGTCATTATTTTTGCTTCTCCAATGTGGTTGCTCAATAATATATTATTATTTTATTATTTTATTTTTTCTTTTCACCAAATGGGCACCACAATTAAATAATAATAAAGTATTATTATTTAATTATTTTCTTTTGATAATTAATGCTTAATTGCATTAATTCATTTTTCCATCTTCGCTAGTATAATGAAAATTAGCCGAGCCTTGTAAATCAACTTTCCATTCTCCAAGCCTTTGAACAACATTATCTTCTCCAAGCCATTTTCCGCCAAAGCTCAACCAGATTATTCCCTTGTTTGATGAATTAGCCTACGGGAATGAAGATAGGCTAACCCAAACACCTGTTGGGTGATCATGCCGGAAATGGGGACATTACAGGTGAGCGGCGAGAAATTGCAAGTTATTGTGATTTTCGTGTGATTTCTGCTACTATGCTTAGGATAATATTTTTACACTTTGTAACTTAGAATCACTGGTTGGTAGGAGCAGTGAAAGGAATTTAAAACATAAATAAACAAGAAAGAAATGCAGAATGAATAAAAGGAAGTGATGGAGGAGCATGCAGAGATGTTGTAACTTCACATTCCATGTTATGCTCTCACTGTTGTATTTTATGCTTTGACTCTGTACCACAATGTGTCTTGACATTCTTATAGGATAATTTGTGTACTTGTGAAGTTATAATCCCACAATGATTCGATCTGACCACCACTCAAAGAAATTATGGAAACAATGTTTTGCATGTTATATAAGCACAGCACTTGGAAACCTGATGTTCATGCTACCATTTAGCTAGTAGTTGTAATTATCATTCTATGTGCAACTAGTTGTTGATAACTGTTACAACTCTAAACTAGCTCAGTTAATGGGAGAATTGCCAAGGATGAAATAGAATAAAAGAAATATACTAGGTGACCCAAGGAGAAGGTTTAAGCAATGAAAATATAATTACAATGATAAATAACCATGAAATCTTCATACTTTGAATCATTATCATCTTGGTGAATTCATTGCATCTTTAATGTGTACTGCAAATGGAAGGATTGGATGGGAAGGTGGTAACAGTCTACTAGTAACAATAAGTACAGTCAAAACAAGGTAGAGGCTGATTGAATATGGTATAGGGTATTACTCAGAATAATTGTTTTTAATACATAACAATCTTTTGTAAATCATGGACCCCATAGTTTAATGCTTTGAAATGCGGCTTTAATTGGAAATTAATTGTAAATATTTCTAGTCAGCTGCAATCTAGGAAGAATCTATTTAAGTCACAAATTTGTAATTGATAAGATTACATTCCTATGCAATCTTGTTATGGCAAATAACTGTAGCAGGCAGTGCTCAAATTGAGCATTGGATAAAACTTTGTGTTAAGATAGACTTTTCATTGAGGAAATTTATATTTTTTAAGCGTTACTCCTGGCTTTATCCAACATCAGTGGTTTTCATTTTTTAATTCACTTTGAAAGCTGGTTATGGATTTTCATTGGATTGAGAGTTTATTTTAGCTACATCCGAGACAACCTTGAACATTGCTAATCCTACCTAATTGAGGATTGATCATTTTTCTATTTATATTGCAGCTTTTGGTGAGGCTATGTTGCACACAATAGGATACATATATACAAGGCAAGCTGCAAAAGAACTAGGCAAGAATAAATTTCTCATTGGTATGCCTTTTGTTGCGGAGTGGGTACGTGATAAAGGTCACCACATTAAATCTCAAGTTACAGCAGCGTCAGGTCATTCTCTTACTCTGTTGATTCTGAATATATTGGAACAAATTGAGTGATCCCTGTCATCCCTCTTTAAGATTGGGCTTTTGAGCTAGATGAATATTCTGGCTAAATAATTAACTTTGACATTCATAAAGAGTGGATGAAGAGAATTTGTTGTTTGTTGCAAAATGAAAGAGGTGATCTTTAAAATTTGTTCTGAATTTTAGTTTAATTTGATGCAGTTGTTTACATACATTTTTGAAAGAAAATTGGGTTTCTGTTCTAAAAAGATACTTTAACCAATGTGCAGGGGCTGTTTCTTTATTACAAATGCAAGGAGGATTGAAACGAAAGTTGGAAAGTGGTGAATCAGATGACAATGCTCTCTCCCAATATATTCTCGAGAATAAAGATGTTGTGATTGATTCCCTTTGGAAAATAAATGTCGTAGACATTGAATCTACATTATCACATGTTTGTCAAGCAGTAAGTCTCTGTCTCTCTGTCTCTCTGTCTCTCTCTGTGTCCCTCTCTCTTTCAAATCATGCATGTTATAAATCAATAAAAAGTTAAAACAAAAGAGTTATGTAAGGGTGTTATCTTCGAGAGCTCCTCTCCCCACAAGGATCTTCTTTTGGACAAACTTGCAAAGAGCCAATAACTTAGCTAGCAGCCTCAAATCTAGATATAATATATTAATATGTCAATTTAGTCTGTTATAATGTTTTCCTAATTGCATAGGATATATGGGTCCTAATTGTCTATCACCTAAAAGTGCTCCTTTTCAACACAATCCACAGCCAAAAGGGTCTAGCTGCTTTGAACTTCCAAAAGGTAAACATTATTTCTGTTGTGTAAGATACCCCACTATACTTAACCAAATTTTAGCTAACTTTTTCTTACTTCTTACTTCACTTAATCAACATCTAACATAAATGAAATCAACATGAATTGAACAAGCAACGAAGTTGAGATATCTTATTGCAATTGTCAATACAACTTCTTATTACATTCAACAGATGCTTAATAGCATCAATGTTCATCTTATTACAATGCTTACAAAAGATAGGCCTCGGCGCCTAGATTGAACAATGATTGTCTTCAAACTACAAGTATCTTGTCTTCAAGTTGCTAGTGTCTTCAAGATGTAAGTAACTTCAGGTTGCAAGTAACGACTTCAATCTTGCACAATGATGATAACTGAATGTTAACATCTCTCAAAGGATAAGGGAGCATCACCTTATCAAGGTTGAGGGAGCATCACCCCAACAAGCATGAAATATGCAGATTTCATGAAAAGAGCATAAAGCTTACCAAGAAATATCAAATAGCCAAAGATGCCAAATGAAGTCGCTCTCCTCCTTTTATAGTACTCCTCAAGAGCAAGAGGCAACCACGACACGTTTTCCAATGAGCATATTCTAGAGGAATATTCCATTGGGATGACTCACTTCTAAGTTGGAAGCCTTATCAAGCACGCTACCCAAAGTCAATTACTTCGAGTTGAGAGCCTTATCCGGCATGCCATCCAAGGTCATTCTGGGATCCATTGCTTGTACGATACTCAATGAAGCTTAGGCGCACATTGGAGATTGCAGAAACCAAGATTGGCGCCTCTCCTAAGCTAGTTCCCTTGGCACTTTGAAGTTCTCCAATTCATGTTTGAGTATTTAGAAACCACTCATCATTGAAGTGCTCAAGTACTATCTTCCTATTCATGTTTGAATGGATCCTTGCCAAGGCGCACTTTGGTGGTTGAACAGGTGGGAAAGTGCGCCTAGATCACTTAGCATGTTCTTCAACTGTTTCAATTCACTGAATAGGCATCAAGGCATTTAGGAGACTTCTTTCCTTCATATGACATCAAAATGACACTTCATCTATTGTTGAAGATCTTCTCTTTGCAAGGCGCAAGCTTTGAGCTCTACAGATGGAAAAGTGCGCCTAGCACTAAGACAACCTTATGTCACTTGATAAAGGTCTTGACCTGCAAAACAAAAATTCATTAGCCAAAACCAAGTTCATTCCTTTATCATACGTATTAGCCCACGGGAATGATGAATAGGCTAATCCGTGTTCATTGTTGACTAGGCTGGAAACGGGGACATGACAGTCTCCCCTTCTCGGGATTGCTTGTCCTCAAGCAATCGAAGGTTAGGATGCTCTAAAATCTTTTCTCCTTCCCACGTAGCATCCTCTATTGGCAAGCCTCTCTATCGAACCAAATATTCCCTGATGACTCAGCCACGCAATTTGCGTTTTCTCATATCAACGATGCCATTTGGCTCTAGAATCAACATTCCTTCTTCATCAAGATGCGGAAGATCAGGAGAGTAAACCACATTCTGACCTAATGCCTTTTTGAGGCATGATACATGAAATACATTATGAATGCGGCTACTTGCTGACAAATCCAACTCATAAGCCACTTCGCCAACTCTCCTTACAATTCTGTATGGCCCATAAAACCTTGGCTTGAGTTTTTCTGCACCACTCATCTTCAAAGAACTTTGTTTATATGGCTGTAGACGCAGGAAAACCAAGTCATTTACTTCAAAAGATCTTTCCACTCGATATCTATTTGCATACATCTTTTGTTGATTCTGAGCATGCTGAATGTTATCCTTAAGAACTCTAAGAATATCCTGTGTGTCTTGCATCAACTCCTTAGCTCGAGGAGCTCTACTATCATCGAAAGCCAAATCAACAAAGGAAAGAGCATCATATCCATACAATGCTCTGAATGGAGTCATGCCAATAGACACGTGATAGGTGGTATTGTAACAATACTCACCAAGGTATAACCATTTTACCCATGCACGTTGATGCCCAACAACATAGTTGCGAAGGTAATCCCTCAATCCACTTATTCATAATCTTCGTTTGACCATCCGTCTGAGGGTGATAACTAGTGCAAGGTGTTAGCTCAGTGCCTGTAAGTCGGAATAGTTCTTTCCAAAACATGCCAATGAATCTACTATCCCGATCACTCACAATTGTCATTGGAAGACCATGCAAACGGAATACTTCTCTAAAAAATCATTCTGCAATCTTGTAAGATACCCAACTAGTTCTACGAAACTGTAAGATACCCAACTAGTTCTACGAAAATTTTTCCTTAAACAATTATACTTGCTGTCAATTCATCAACTACTTTAACAATACAAAGATATACATCAAAGATAACTACTTGAATGAGAGTTGGGTACTTGTCTAGTTATTTGATTCAATCAACTTGCAATGTCTTATTACATGGATAATGCTTCAACAGCATGTAGTGACAACTTATTCAATGGAAATACAAGAGAAAGGCCTTGAAGCCCTGATGTTTACAATGGCGACTACACTTGATTAACTCACTCAAACTCAATGATGTCAACTGAATGTCAACATCTCACAATATCACAAGGGAGCATCACCTTGCTTGTCGAGGGAGCATCACCCCAACACTTGAAACTCGCAGGCCTCAAGAGCACAAGCTCAATAGCTTTGCAGAGAGAATTTTGTCAAACTGAATGGATGCCAAATGAATGAGAGAGCTCCTCCTTTTATAGGCCTTCCAAAGGCAATGAAGGCACGTTTTTCAATGCACAAAGAGGAACCAAGGCATGTTTCCCAAGGGGCATATCCAAGGGAATATCCCATCTGATGACTCATTCTGAGTTGGCAAGCTTATCTAGAGACCTTGACACGGATCCCGAAGACAGTCTGTCGACCAATGAAAGCTCAGGTAGTTATAACTACCTTATCTTCTGACTAGGCGCCCATTTGAAGCAGTGTGATCATGGAATGGCGTCCAAGGTGGACCTAGGCGCTCAATTGGGGTAGCAGAAGCATGAATAGGTGCCTTGAGGAATACTTAGCTTGTTTAGGCGCATAACTGGTGTCCTTCTGACTGGGCGCCAGCTTTGGAGGATTCACAGGAGTTCTGGCGCCTTGATTATAACTTATCATCTTCTTCAAAGGATCTTGAAAGCATTTAGACTTCAAATGATCATCATCTCTCCTCCTGATGGAGCGCCTTGTTCCCTAACTGGTCTGGAAGGCTTGCAACTACCTTAGGCGCACACTTGGTGTAGTTTCAATTGGAATCAGCGCCTGGTATCTTAAGGAAGATGTTCTATACAACTCATTCTTTCAAACACTTGCCATCTAAACCCCTTTGACACTCCTTTAACCCAGCGCCCTCATCTGAAGTTCTATCATCTTGTTTTAATCTTCAATTACACTTAGGCGCAATTCTAGTGTTGGAAGTTCTGCAGTGGTTTTGGCACCCTCCCTTGAATGGCTCATTTCCATGCAAGAGTTCACTTCCGGAGGCATCGAGGTAAGTCCAGAACATCATGCCTATTAGTGCCTAAATGAGTTCTCTAGAGTCATGCATCATGAGTTCTAGGCGCCAATTTGAGGTGGTGACATCATAAGATTGCGCCTATCTTCCAAATGTTGTCATCTTGATAGCTTGACACTTAACTTCTTCCATTTCCTTGAGGCACCTCACTTAGACTTCATTTCTAGGCGCCCAACTAAAGCAGTAGAGATATGGATTAGACCCTAGGCGCCAGAAGTCATACTTGTAGGATTTCTAGGGCTAGGCGCCAACTGCAGACAATGAAGACTAGGATGGGCGCCTTTCCAAGCTAGGCACTTCCCTGGAGTAATAATGACTTAAAAAGTGTGCCCAAGTGTTTTAGATGATAATCTTTCATCTGTGAAGTAGTTAAAGTGTCATAACAACTTCCTTTTGATGAGTGCCTTGATTGGGAACTGCCACAAACATCTTCTAACCTTCCTCTTAGCCAGGCGCATTGTGGAAGTGAAAGCAGGTAGGAAGTGCGCCTTCCATACAAGATGGATTTCTATGGTCCCTTGATGCAGTTGATAGATCCTTGGGCGCCATTTGAGTGGATTCAAAACCTAGGCGCTAAAATGGAAGTATCTCATCAGAAAGTACAACTTCATAGCTTTCACTCCCAGGCGCTGGAGTTGAGGAGTTTTGATCAAGTATCCACTTCTAAATGAGGCGCCAATCTAGTGTTTCAGAACCTTATGCTAACGCCTTTGATAGACTAGGCGCTCAATCAAATTTTCAGGAACAGTGATAGGCGCCTAAGTGCTCAAAAGGTTTCTCCACCTTGTTGTTATACTTTCAACACCCTAGGCGCATGTTGGAGTCAGTTTAGATGAAAAAGTGCGCCTAGAGTTTACTTAATCATGTTCTTGAAGATTTTGAAGAGTTGGAGTCACTTTGAAGATCAGAACATTCACTCCTCCCAGAGCGCCCTAGTTGATATGTTTGAAGTGTTTCAAAGCTCCATGATTCTTGGTTAGGCGCACATTTGACACTGAGTGAACAAGAATGTGCGCCCTGACTCTAGGAGTCCTGCCTTAGTCAATTTTGGCTTCCAGACTTAACCAATTTCAAGTTTCTGACTTTATTCTTGCAAAACAAAATGTTGAGTTAGTCAAAAACCAATTCATTCCCTCATTATTTAGAATTAGCCTCCGGGAATGAGGAATAGGCTAATCCATTCTTTACTGAATGATCAAGTCGGAAACGGGGACATGACAAATCTGCAAAGTTGAATAATCCATTGCAATAGGATAGAAATGTGCATACTTAGACAATCTATCAACAACAACATATATGCAATCTCTACCATGTACCTTCGGAAGACCTGTGATAAAATCCATTGAGATACTTTCCCACTTCTGCTCAAGAATAGATAAAGGTTGAAGTAGACCGGTGGGAAAAGAATGCTCAGACTTGTTCTGCTGACAAGTCAAACACTCTCTAACATGCTGTAAGACATCATCTTTGAGACCCTTCAAAGAGAATCTCTCTTGTACTTGTCTATAGGTTTTGAAAAAACCTGGATGTCCTGCTAGAGGTGTATCATGAATGGCTTTCAAGATCTGTTGCTTAAGCTTAGATTCAGGTACCAAGAAAATTCTGTCCTTATAATATATCACATCATCTACTACCTTGTACCTGTCATCCTGTATAATGCCATCCATAATCTCGCATGCAAAAGTGGATTTGGAATACTCAACTAAAAGTTGAGATTTCCAATCAGCTGAAATCTCACTCAAGGAACAAATAGTAGGCCTCCTGGAAAGTGCATCTACAACAATATTCTTTTTTCCTTTTATAAACTCTATATCAAAGTCATATGCTTGGATTTTTGAGACCCATTTCTGTTGTCGTTCATTCAAATCCTTTTGTTCCAAGAAGTATTTCAAGCTATTGTGGTCAGTCCTAACCACAAATTTCGCACCTACCTAGTACTGACGAAACTTAGCCAAAGCATGCATAATGGCAAGCATCTCTTTGTCATAGGTGGAATATAGGCACTCCATATCTTTCAATTTTCTGCTTTCATATGCGATAAGATGCCTATTCTGCATTAAGACAACCCCTATTCCTTCTCCTGATGCATCACACTCAAGAATGAAGGACTGTGTAAAATCTGGTAGTGCTAGTACTGGAGTAGTACTCATTGCCTCCTTGAGTCGATCAAATGCTATCTGTGCCGTAGGGGACCAAAGAAATGCCCCTTAGTGACATCTGTCAATGGTGCTGCTAATTGTGAAAAACCCTTAACAAATCTCCTGTAGTAACTGCAAAGTCCCAAGAAACCTCTCAACTCGGAAATGTTCCTTGGAATAGGCCACTCCTGTATAGCCTTGATCTTCTCATCTCTTACTCTAACTCCTTTAGCACTAATCATATGCCCCAAGTAGAGAATCTCCTCCATCCCAAAATCACACTTGGAAACCTTAGCATATAGTGATTGTGCCTCCATGACTCCAAGTACCTCATCAAGATGTTGAAGATGCTCATCCCATGTCTTACTATAAATCAAAATGTCATCAAAGAAAACCAAAAGATATTTACGCAACTGTTTATTGAATACATGATTCATGCAAGATTGAAATGTAGCAGGTGCATTAGTAAGACCAAAGGGCATAACAAGGAATTCATAGTGCCCGTAATGACATCTGAATGCTGTCTTTGGAATGTCCTCACGAACACGAATCTAGTGGTAGCCTGAATGAAGATCAATCTTGGAGAAGTACACGGCCCCGTGTAATTCATCCAACAACTCATCGATCCTGGGTATTGGGTACCTGTTCTTGATTGTCTTCTTGTTCAGTGCCCTGTAATCAATACACATTCGCATAGTTCCATCTTTCTTCTTCACCAACACCACCGAAGAAGCAAATGGACTAGATGAAGGTCGAATGTGTCCCATATCAATCAACTCCTTTATAGTCTTCTCTATCTCAACCTTGAAGTGTCTAGGATGTCGATATGGTGTAATGTTGATGGGTTTTGTCCCATCCTCTAACTCTATCACATGTTCAAAACCACGATCAGGTGGTCTCCCAGGTGGAATATCTCCAAACACCTTACTGTGTTTATCCAATATAGATTGGATGTATACATGATACTCATTATTGGAAGAAGACTTAGATGATATTTCAATCTGAGCTGCCCATGCAATGTCATTATGACGAAATAAGGACTCCATGCGCCTAGCTGTAACAATTCTAGGTGAACCATCTGATAAAGCTCTCAGAATAATCTTCTTCCCATTGTGAATGAACTCTATCTCCGTCTTCTTCAAGTCTTGAATATATCTGCCAATTGAATGCAACCATTGCATTCCTAAGACAACATCAATACCTGAGAGTCCGACCATATAGAAATCATCTATCAATGTATAATCACCCATTTGAATGCTAAGCTATGGCTCTCTTTTGACAACTCATAGTAAACCCATCGGCAACTACAACTGTAAAACCTTCAAATTCCTCTGATTGTAGACCATGCTTCATTACCAAACCCTCATCAATAAAATTATGAGTAGCTCCACTATCCACCAAACATGTGACCTGCTGCCCATTAAGAATTCCTTTAATCCTGAAAGCATGAAACCTTGGAACTCTTGAAATAGTAGCAATAGTCACTGAATTGCCTATGTCATCTGTCTCAAGCTCTAGAGTAGGTTGGTCATCCTCATGTGCTGCATCAGTAACCTCATGTATCTCACTCTCATCATCATCATCTGAATGAACCTCTATAAGATAAGCCTTGCCTTTGCCTTTACACCTGTGTCTTGGTTCCCATGGTTGTTTGCAATCAAAACACAACTTCTTTCTCCTCAACTCATCATGTTCCATAGAAGTAGGATTAGATTTGATAGGCTGAAATGTTCTCCTTTGATGTGAACTTGAACCCTTACCAAAGTTTCTCTTTTGGCCTTGGAATGATGTAGGGTAAGTGTCAAGATCTAAAGCAAGCTCAATAGCCTCATCCAATGTCTTAGGCTTATGAACCTTCACCAATCCTCTCATTCTATCATTCAAGCCTTCAACAAACGACATAGTGACTCTCCTTTCTAGCATCTTAGGAACCATAACTGCAATCTTTTGAAACTCATTGATGTAAGAATCTACTTTGCCAACCTGTTTCAATTGTGCCAATTCCCTATAGTAGACCTCTATATCCTTCCTGTCAAACCTGTTAATGAGTCTACGAGTGAACTCATCATAGGAAGTGATCATATCATGTCGTTGTGACACAAGTCCATGATGCCACCAATCATAGGCCAAACCTTCCAAATGCATAGTAGCGAACTGAATAGCCTTTTCTTCACTCAAGGGTTTGAGTGTGAGAAAAGTATCAAGCTTGTGAATCCATGCTCTAGCACTTAGTTTACCATTGCCATCAAAGTTAGGTAAAGGAACCTTGTTCAAAGCTTCTTTGTCCTCCTTATGTTCCTTATCCTTTTGTGTTGGCCTTTTCTCCTTTTTCCTTCTACTCTTTTCATTCCTTTGTGACATAAACTGATTGAAGTTTAGGTCTCGCCTAACATCAGGTGGAAGTAAACGATATTCATCATGTGCAACCATGATATCATCCGAGAGATTAATATTTACCTCCTCATCCTCTAAAGATGTTTCCTCAATCACTGGCTCAAATCTTGGACGAAGTGGTCTATCATCAACTGTTGTGGTTGCTCTACTTGTAGGAGTAGGAGTAGGCTATCTATGTCTTCTTGCATCTCTACTTGCATTAAGATTTGCTTCACCTGCAATGCTTGTCCTTCCACTATTAACACTCCTTGACCTTGACCTCCTAGAAGCACGTTCATTTTTCAAGTCACGAATTTCCTCTATGAATTGATTTGACCAATCCCGCATCTGCTGTCCAAAGGCATGCATGAACTCTTCTAAATTGAAAGCATCATTGCCACCATGTCCTTTAGGACTACCATTACCTCCTTCTGAACCCATGTGTGGTTGTGTACCTGTGGGAGGTTGTTGTTGTTGCCTAGCTGATCTTCTTGTATAATACCTGTGTGGACCAACTTCACGCGGATTCATAACCCAAAGGCTAGTAGGATTATGGCTCTGATACCACTGTAAGATACCCCACTATACTTAACCAAATTTTAGCTAACTTTTTCTTACTTATTTCACTTAATCAACATCTAACATAAATGAAATCAACATGAATTGAACAAGCAATGAAGTTGAGATATCTTATTGCAATTGTCAATACAACTTCTTATTACATTCAACAGATGCTTAATAGCATCAATGTTCATCTTATTACAATGATTACAAAAGATAGGCCTCAGCGCCTAGATTGAACTATGATTGTCTTCAAACTACAAGTATCTTGTCTTCAAGTTGCTAGTGTCTTCAAGATGTAAGTAACTTCAGGTTGCAAGTAATGACTTCAATCTTGCACAATGATGAGAACTGAATGTTAACACCTCTCAAAGGATAAGGGAGCATCACCTTATCAAGGTTGAGGGAGCATCACCCCAACAAGCATGAAATATGCAGATCTCATGAAAAGAGTATAAAGCTTACCAAGAAATATCAAATAGCCAAAGATGCCAAATGAAGTCGCTTTCCTCCTTTTATAGTACTCCTCAAGAGCAAGAGGCAACCACGACACGTTTTCCAATGAGCATATTCTAGAGGAATATTCCATTGGGATGACTCACTTCTAAGTTGGAAGCCTTATCAAGCACGCTACCCAAAGTTAGTTACTCCGAGTTGAGAGCCTTATCTGGCACGCCATCCAAGGTCATTCTAGGACCCACTGCTTGTACGATACTCAATGAAGCTTAGGTGCACATTGGAGATTGCAGAAACCAAGATTGGCGCCTCTCCTAAGCTAGTTCCCTTGGCACTTTGAAGTTCTCCAATTCATGTTTGAGTATTTAGAAACCACTCATCATTGAAGCGCTCAAGTACTATCTTCCTATTCATGTTTGAACGGATCCTTGCCAAGGCGCACTTTGGTGGTTGAACAGGTGGGAAAGTGCGCCTAGATCACTTAGCATGTTCTTCAACTGTTTCAATTCACTGAATAGGCATCAAGGCATTTAGGAGACTTCTTTCTTTCACATAACATCAAAATGACACTTCATCTATTATTGAAGATCTTCTCTTTGCAAGGCGCAAGTTTTGAGCTCTACAGATGGAAAAGTGCGCCTAGCACTAAGACAACCTTATGTCACTTGATAAAGGTCTTGACCTGCAAAACAAAAGTTCATTAGCCAAAACCAAGTTCATTTCCTTATCATACGTATTAGCCCACGGGAATGATGAATAGGCTAATCCGTGTTCATTGTTGACTAGGCCGGAAACGGGGACATGACATGTTGGCATGGAATGTGTTCATTATTGGCAAATCTAGTTTTTCTCTATCTTGATTGACTACTAAGTTTTGGTGAAATAGTAACTGGCCCAAAAGTTCTATTCTTCCATCATTTGGTACCTACATAATGATTTTTGCTCCAGGTCGTCAATCTTCTACATTCTGTTTAGTTGATGGGGATATAGAACTTGTCTCACCTTGTTATAGAGGTCTTTAGTTTATAATAATACTAGGAATTGTTGTTACTCTATCTCCAATCTAAGCCCCAAGTAATCTATTTGCATTTATAAAAGATATTCTTGATAGATAAAATTGCTGTTGGAAGAATCAATACACAGAGTTAAAGAGAATTGTGTGGCACACACTCCAATGTGTATGTATTGATTATTTTATAGGGAGGTTACATTGGTTGTTGTAAGTTGCATTGTGTAAGACTCTAAGTTACCTTTTAGACATAAATAATGTAGTGTGTAATGTCCCCATTTTGAGCTAGACATGTGTTTGGGTTGAGCTTGGGATTAGAAGGATGGAAAACTATAATGTTGACTCAACATGTGATTTTATTGGGATTTTGGCTAGTATTGTTTTATCATATTTTTCATATAGCCAAAATATTGATATTTTCCAAGCCAAGGATGGGGAAAATAAACGTTGGATGACTAGAAGATGGAAAAAGGTGGAAATAAGGAAAATAAAATACAAATTTTAATTGTATTTTATTTATTTATTATTTTATTATTTTTCCCAACGTCAAGGAGAAAAAAATAAAATATAATATTTTATTATGCCAAGGAAAAGAATGAAAAAAATACAATAATATTAAATATTATTTTATTGGGCAAAGTGATGCCAACATGGAGAAGAAGACTAATAATTAAAAATTAATATTTTATTGGCAAAAAGGTTGACGCCACCAAGGAGAAGACAAAAAGTAATAAAATATTATTATTTTTATTTGTGGGAATTGACGCCAAGAAGAAAAAGGCAAAAATTAATAAAAAATATATTATTTGCCCAAGAGAAAGTTGGCGCTTGAGGAGAAAGAGAAAATATTAAATAAAATAATATTTTTTAAAATATTGGCGTCTAGAGGAGAGATAAGGAAAAATAATAAAATATTATTATTTTATTATTTTAAATGATAGTGGTTGATGAGGGAAATTCATTTCAAATTGTTCATTTGAAAATTGCATTCCATTGGTGGAATTGAAATTGTATGGAATTTGTCAAATTGAAGAGAAGACGATAAATAGAGGGTTTTGCCTTCATTTTGTAACTATTGATATTTTGACAAATTTTGTATTGTGAGTTTTACTCTTGGCTGGAAATGTATTTTCAGTGGTATCAATGAGATGTTCCCTTAATTTTTAATGGTTTGGTCATGATCCCTTTCCACATTGTGAGGTTAATTCATATAGAGTTCATGATTGGGCTTCATTGAATGCTTTGGTTGATGTTTTGGCTTAATACTAAGCTAGGGTTTGATTGGAATCTTCATCTACAGCTAGCTATGGAGTTTGATTTTGAGTTTTGGCTATGGCATTGATGTATCTTTCATGATTGGAGACTTCTATGATAGCCGATTTGCATGAAGAGTGATTATAGTGTGTTTTTGGCATCATTCACTATTCTGATTTTTATATCAGCAGACTGGAAAATTCATCACAGAGCTATTTGGTATCATTTGTTGGCATACTTTGAAGGTTTAAAGGGGTTGTATAATTGATAGAAATGGCCGTACAAAAATTTTAATACTGTTTGCTGACCGTACACATTAAAGAGGCATTTGAAGTGACAAAAGGAAGCCGTACATGTGTGTTGAGGTGTCGTACTATTTAAAAAGGGTCTAAGTTGATGACTCAACAATAATTTAGGTTCCTTGTTTCTTATTCTGAATTTTATGGAATATTATTTTTTCTTTTTGCTATATAAGTTGCTACCATGGGGGTAGTGCCCTTTTGCATTATAGTAGAAAATGAGAAATTACATAGGCCTCTATCAAAGAGGCATCCTATTTTGGCCCAGCGACCTTCGTTGGTTTGTGGTGAATGAGGAACCTCAAGTCATCAGAGACAAAGAAAACCCAATCCAGCTGTTCAAGAGTAAATAGAGAGTTGGTGTGACCTATGAAAAAGGTAAATACATCCATGTTATCCCTCTCAATGCCTTCCCTGAAAAAGGTGTAGGCTTGCTTCAAATCTTCATTTTTCAGCATTTGGGCAATATCAAACACCCTGGTTTCTTGGGACGTTTTTTGAAATTGGAGATAGCAGACAATGCTGGTGGTTTCAGCGGCTCTTGAACAAAACCATGGACAAGAAGCTTGCCCCACCTTTTCCTTCCCAACACCATTATGTGATGTGTCATGAACAACTCCAGAATCTTCACATCATGGACATGGCCATCGCTGAAAACATCACTGCCAATGAGCTTTAGGATTGCATTCTCCATTGAATTGTCCTCATAGTTGAAGAGCCTCTTAAGTTGCACGAAGATTTCTTCCTTTGCACAAGGGTAGGCGACACCTTCGAACTGCATTGTCACAAGTTGTTTCAAACCGGCGAGCAATTGGGAATTTATCGACGAAAACATTCATGGCCGAATCCTTTGTAGGATTTCCTTCAAAAAGGGTCTGAAAAACTGTAAGTCAGAGCGCAAGACTCGTTTGAAAGTGTCATGTGCCCAATTACAGAGTGATGTTACATGGAGATATTTGGTTAGCCTATCATCTATTCCCGTAGGCTAATGCATTGGTAAGGGAATAATTGGCTAGTTGAGTTGGCTTCTACACATGGAGATTTGGAAAGTTAGCTTAACTAGTGTATTTGAGCTTTATGGAAAATGCAATATTAAGATTGTATTTTCATTCATTTGAATTTAAATTTGAATTTGATAAATAAGGAGGGAAAATGAAATCTTTAATTACATTTTCTCTAATCTATTTTGTATGGAGATGATGTAAATATGGATAGCTCTAGGTAGGACCTATTGGTGAAAGAGTAATTGACAAGTCAAAGATGGGCCCAAATTCAAGTCAAAGACCAAGGTATATGGATCGATGCATGAGGAGTATTTAATATTATTTCATTTGAGCATGGTTTTGGTTGCCAACGGCTATCTTGAAGGTGTTCGATTTGCATAGAGGAATGCTAAATTCCATTCGCCCAAGACTAGAGTCATTTAAAATTGCAAATTGCTCATTGTATGAAGTGTCGACGGCTAGCAAGGAGGCGGCTATAAGGTAAAATCATTTAAAATTGCTTTGTTGATATTTTAAATGCAAAACACCAATGTATGGAGCGGCGGCGGTCATGTATGGAGCAGCGATGGTTAGTAGAAGATCATTTTAAATGCAAATGGCATCATTTAATACACTCGTCTAAGCATGGAAAGGATCGATGGGAGGTTAGAAGGTTTTTAAATGCCATACAAACTCAAAATTAAATGCATATGGCTGATCGCCCAAGCAATGAAGAGGATTTTAAATGATTGCAATTCAAAAATTCAATACAAGAGTTCAAATGCCAAGCTCTAGAGGATCGATTCATAGAGGAGTAAATTCATTTAAAATAATTGAAGATTGTTTTAAATGAAAGCATATTTGGTGAAGATCATTCAATATTGTTCCAATTCCTTGATTTTCATCGATGGATTTCAAAATGCATTCCAAAATTGCCAAGAGGATGGACGTCCAAGCTTGAGGAGTTTAAATAGATGACTTGAGCTTCATTTTGCAACTTTTGATCTTATGGTAAGCTTTTGCATTTTATCTATTTTAGCTGGAAATTGCATTTTTTAGTTATTTTCTTCAAGGAGGTGATCCCTTGAATGTTGTGGTGATGATCCCATAACAATTTGTGAGATGTTGTGATACAGATTTCATCATTGGATTACATTTGCAGGTTATTTGAAGAGTTTGGAAGTGATATTGATATCTATTTGAAGCTCTTAGTGTAGTGGATTGACTACCAAGGGCTTTTTAGGTGGATTTGATCAAGGGTTTGAAGGTTGAATAGTTGTGCTTGATAGAAAACCTTCCTATGCATCCATAGAATGCATTTGGAGGAGATATTTCATGAGTTTTTATTGTAAACCCTTGGCTGGGCAAAAAGTACACTTTCAGCAGTCATATCAGCATACATAAAGTTTATATCAGAATTTTATTGGAGCTCTTTCAAGGCTGTTTTGTGTTCATTTAATAGTTATTATCATTCTTGAGGGTTTGAGCAACATTTGTATGCAAAGTTTGAAGTTTGATGTATTTGGGCTTCATATTGATTTGTAATTAAGTCTGATATAAAATCAGACATGGATTGAAATAAATTCCAGCCACTTGACATTTCATGTTTCATTTATTTGTTGGTTTCATATATGCAAAGTTGATGTGGGTTTGATATGCTACAATTCCTTGTTCATTTGATGATGTTATTTAATTGAAGTGTGCAAGAAATCTTATCTAAATTGGCAAAAAATTTCAGTCATTTCTATAAGGGTATTTTACAGAAAGTGTCAGAACCGTTACTTCGGGAGAGTACCTCATCTCGTAGGCTTCTTATTAAGAAATGAGACAACTGCTGCAATCAATGATAAATATTATTATTGATCAACTGAAACACTGCTACAACACCAATGTTAGACCAATAAACTCAGATAATTAGAAGATAGAATGCTCACAAACTTAGATTAAAGAATGATTTGAGTTTTTTGAGTGACTGCAGGGTGTTGCAACATCACAAAGAAGACTGAAATCCTCATTGTATTGATAACTCAAACTGCCCAGCATTGCAACTACTGTAAATTCTGTTGAAACTTTCTCTCAACAGCACTAACAACTCATGAAAAGATTTTTTTTGACTATGAAGACTGTTGTAGCTGATTTACCTTATTGTAGATTGCTGTAACTGCTCTATTAATTTTTCAGACCCTATGCTGCATGTTCATATCAAAATATTCCTCAAAGAAATCAGAAATAGTAATCAAGAACAAGTTACATTTCAAAACATGCAGTCTTCAAGTGGCATGACCTTCCTCAAGAAGGTGCGACTCTTTAAATCATGTTAAACTTCCTTTAATCCTCACACAACCCCTACACCAAAGATGCGGCACTTTATATCTTAAAATCCTTGTTAGGAGTTTCAACGCATCCTTTGATATGAGTAACTTTTGGTGGAGCGACCAGCTTGGGAAAAGCAAACCAAGCACTTAACTTGTATTTTCTCCAAGATTTGGTATGGCAGTCTTGGCTGTAAATTGTACGACCAGCCAATGGGGGGGTCTTCCTCCTACACAAAATCACTTCAAAAATCAAACTAAAAATTTCAGACAGAAATCTCCAAATAACTTGCACTTCAAAACACAATCTAAAACACATGAAAAATATCCATTTTCGAGCAAACTGAAATTAAAACTGAAAAATCTCCACTTGTAGCACAAATGTGACTTCTGGATGAAATCACCAAATCTAGCTAGGAGGGATTTCGTCCTCGAAACTGGTTTTCCAAGAGGGTTTTCATCCTCAAGAAATATGGAGAAACTTAGGTTCTTACTCAAAGAAAATAGCACATAGCAATATTTAGTCTAACCCTTTCCCTGTGCTCAACTCCTCCTTATAAAGGCACTTTTAGGGTAACTCTTTGGGAGAATAAAATATTAATTTTCTTATTCCTCCATATTCTCCTCAAAATAATAAATAAAACATTTTATTGTACAAAAGTCCCCCTTTTGCCCCCTTGTGCCTAGCGTCACCTAACTGCACAACTTAAAGTACCCTTTAAAATAATTAATTAAACTGTCAAATAGAAATATAAAATAAAGCTACCTTTTGACAACTTAAAATAATTATTAACTTATGGTATGAACTGTAGAATATAATTTCCCAACTTATGGTTTGCAGTACATAACTTTGCAACCAACGGTCTGCAGTACATAACTTTGCAACCAACGGTTTTATAATGTCCCTTTTCTAGTGGAATGACTTAAACCTGAATCTGCATTCAAAGTGATTCTCAAGGAGACATTAGAAACATTAAAGATCAAGAAATTTCAGTGACAATATCGAATAAGATCAAAGATAATATAAATATTTTATTCTTGACAAAGGATTATTCATTTCCTTCTTGTCATTCACTATTGATGACCAATCTATAATATATTCCTTAAGTACATTAGGGTGGATATTAAAGATATTTTAAGATCCATATCTTCCTCTCTTATTCTTCATCAAGGAATGAGGTTTTACATGACTAGGGCGCATGGAAACCATCCCTGGACCCAGCTTCGAGAAACTTAGTCCCAAGCCCTTGGGGTCTATACACGGAGTCTCGGATCCAGCTTCGAGAAACTTAGTCCCAAGCCCTTGGGGTCTATACATAGAGTCTCGGATCCAGCTTCGAGAAACTTAGTCCCTAGCTCTTGGGGTCTATACATGGAGTCTCGGATCCAGCCTCGGGAACTAGGGCGCATGGAAACCATCCCTGGACCCAGCTTCGAGAAACTTAGTCCCAAGCCCTTGGGGT
Organism: Cunninghamia lanceolata; assembly: GCA_027924645.1. Classification (NCBI taxonomy): domain Eukaryota; kingdom Viridiplantae; phylum Streptophyta; class Pinopsida; order Cupressales; family Cupressaceae; genus Cunninghamia; species Cunninghamia lanceolata. The sequence goes on along the minus strand of BSBN01000186.1, from coordinate 17,171,865 downwards.
CTATACACGGAGTCTCGGATCCAGCTTCGAGAAACTTAGTCCCTAGCTCTTGGGGTCTATACACGAAGTCTCGGATCCAGCCTCGGGAACTATGTCCCAGCCATTGGGATCAATACGAGATCTTTGGACCCAACATCGGGAACTATATCCCAGCCATTGGGATCAATACGAGATCTCTGGACCCAGCATTGGAAACTATATCCCAGCCATTGGGGTCTATACAGTGGATGGAATTACTCCGCCTTTCCCTACATTACCCATCATTCCTTTAAGGATGAAGCAATAGAGGTGATATGATCTCTTACGTTAATATCCCTTATATTATAGATGACATTATCCCAAATATTTATCATCATAAGCATAGATAGCAACATTCTTATTCTAATTTGGAATACCATTGTAAAATATTCTTATTCATACAATTATTCATCATTATTTGATCTTAGATCCACATTCATAAGGTATTTCCCTATAAATCATAATGATTCACATAGATTCATATTGACATTATCTTAACATGCATACATAGTTGTATCTATATATATATATATACATATCATTTTACAAATCTTATATTTAATAATTATAAAGTAAACATATTAAATAATGCATACCTGCTGTACCTTTTCCTTTTATCTGCAGATCTGAACTTGATTATGCAATTCTGATTTTACTTCTTCTTGACTGCTGACTAATGAATAGTGATCTCCTTGATCGATGGTTATATCCTTTTGATTTAATATTCTATTTTCTTCCATTCCCAATAATGTGTATTTGCTGTGATCTTGTTCTATTTAATATTTTCTCCTCCTTTGTGTTTTCTTTCCTATGTTTCTATTCTCCTTATTTTCCTTTCTGAGTCTGATTGCTCCTCCCTTTGCTGAAAATGAATATTCTCCCTTTTATACAATTTCAAGGGTCATTGCCAACGATCGTGGCTTCCCCTCAGAAGGTTCGTTTTTCTTTAAAACCAATTTATTATAATCACCAATGCCTTTAAATATGGCTGTTATCTTAACCATTGATTAAGTATCACATATATGTGAATCGTATCTATACTTTATGAATTACTTTAACCACTATTTGACTGTTTAATATTATATACTACCTCTAAAAGATTTGTCTATTTAATCATCATCTTTACTTAAAGTGATCACTGCAGTCTTATATGGCTGCAGTCTATATTATTAATATTTTATCATGTGTATAATATATTATATTTATATTATTTATATTTTATAATTATATTTATATAATGTATATTATTATTATATCTAAATTAATAATATTTATATTTATAATATATACATCATATTTAATAATATATTATTATTGATTATAGCTATAATCATATTTAATTTATATGTATATTTATTATTTATATTTGTAATTGTATTTATTTAATATAATAATAATATAATAATATTTATATTTATTCGTTATTCATAAATATAATCCCAAGTTACCGGTTCTGGTACTGTTCGGGTTTGGGTTTGCGGGTTCAGTCTAATTTTTTTTTGGGTGTGGGTTCGTTTTGGGTTCGTCCATACAAACACATATAACAATCAGAAATATATTCATATTTGTAGCAGTAATTAAGTTCAGAATACCATAGCATCATGAATATGATCATATAATAAATAAAACCACACTAGTATTAGAAATTAAAAACACTACAATGTCAATTAGTCAAACACGAATGTCGAATGTCATGATATATATAGTTATTACAATTCAAAAATCAAAATTATAATGCCAAATGTCAACAATCAGCCATCACTAATTAGGCATCACTGTCATATGGGTCTTCAAAAATATCATCACCACAATCCATATTAGATGATGCATGTACTGGTATATTAGAACCACAAAAAGTGGCACTAGCACTAGCAGCGACACTGGCACTAGCACTCTCATGCCCACTACCAAGCTCAACATCAACATCAACTTCAAGTGCGGCAAGGTGGGAAATGGTAGCATCTAGGTTAGTATGCTTTGGCTCGATATCCCACTTCCTTGAGTCCCCTTCCTTGTAGTCACTGTCTTTGTGTGTAAGGAGGCGCAAGTTGGAATGCACATACACAAGTCCTCCGCCTTTTTTGAGTGCAATCTGTTACGCTTTACTGAGTGGATGAAGGAGTACGTGCTCCAATTCCTCTCAGAAGCTGATGAGCTAGCAACCTATTAATACAAGACAACATTAGAGAGTTAGAGTTATAAAGTAGAAATTTAGAATGTAGAAATGAAACTTAAAAGTCTAAAAGATAATAGAACTTACTTGCGCTAAAATTTTTATTGCAAGAGGTTGTAGGTGTGTGAATGATTGGCCATGGAAGTACCACCACATATGAGCATCAACTTTATATTTGTCATGAATAGCATCAACACCCATGTTTGTGGAGCTCACAAAATGCATGAACTTGGCTCTAACTGCATCTCGTATGTCAGGATCAACAAAGAGTCTGTGAAATGCTGCCTTGTACCCTCGCCTGACTTCAACATCTCTATATGGGGCAACCCTTGTCGCCACAGAGAGTAGCTCAACACTATAATATTTGGGACTCAGTGCAAAGGCAAGAAGATGCAATGGGGTGGTCATTTTGTCCCATCTCTCTTCAATAATTTGGTGTATTTGATTGAAGAAAGTTTCTCTAGGATCTCGCTCATGTTCATTTATGATGGCTTGCATCTTCTCAATCATTGAGTCGATGCCATCATATACCTCTCCCAAACAAGGCCTATCCACGTCGGTATAACAGATCATACTCAATACGGGCTCGGTAAAACTGAGGAGATACTCAACACGATCCCACCAATGGTCATCTAGGATCAATTGCTTAATTTTTGTTTCTCTATTAGTGCTAGATTGCCTCCATATGGACCAATTTTGGCTGGTGACCATGCTAGAGAGTGCCTCTTTAACCTTCACAAGCCATTTTAAGACAATTGTGTTGGAGGCAAAACGGGTCTCAGCAACCTATAAAAATCAAAATAAAAGAAATAAAAAATAAGGCTTCTTGTAATGTCCCCTTTTTAGCGTGATCCTGTTTTATGATGGTTTAGCCTATCACTGGCCCTTGCAGGCTAACTCAGATGGTTAGAGGGTCCCTTTTGACAGAGTTCAATGTGTTTTCTCCATTAGAGCTCAGTATGGGTTCAGGTTTGGCCTTCATTGGACTCAGTTCTACACACTTACTATTTATAGTAAGTCATCTTCCCAGAGTTTCTATTTATAGCAGGGTATCTGGTCATGTGGTGATTTCAGTGTTGTTCCCCAGTTTCAGCTGGTGTTAAGGTCGTTTAGAGGTCTCTGGTCCCGTATTGGAGGCTCTTGCTATTTTTAGCCGATAGAGGTTGATAGAGATGGACCCCTGCTATTTTTGGTAAGATGGTTGGATGCATAGAGGGTGTCATGGTGAACCCCCAAGTTCAGACGAAATTGGAAAATGATGTTTAATTAAGGAGATATTAATATTTTAAGTGGCATTAATGATATTGTATTTATTAATGATAGATTATAAAGTTATCATTTAACTTTATAAGTTAATGTTGAGTTTGGAGCCACTTAAATGATTAAAAGGTATATTATAAAGTTATAATGTAACTTTATAAAAGGGTGGGGCCATTTTAAGTTAATGTGTAATGAATGCCTCATTGAAAAAAAACATGCCATTATGAGTATATATTATGAAGTTTTATTAAAAACCTAAAAAGTGGACTTCAAAGGCAAATTAAATACATTTCATTTGGAGAAGTTATAAAAGGGCATCAAAAAGCAAATCGACCTCATTATTGAATGATCATTTGAATTTGCTTTTGTGGTTTTCTGGAGAAGACAATGGTTTCAGTATATCAGCCATTGAAGAACGAAAAATCTTCAATGGTTTTTGCAATTTTGAGGCTGTGAGAGACCAGCTGAATCATTGCTTGAGGAGAGCTTCATTCTGGAGTTCTATTTGTGCTTAAAGGTGAAAGATATCATCAAGGGTTTGAAGATTAATGAGGAATAATTAATTGCAGACCTGTAGCTTCATTCTTGGCAGCCATTTATATCAGATTTCAAGCTTTTTATTGCTGCTACAGTACCCGTGAACAGTGATATGCTATAGTACCCACGCTACAGTGATTCGCTACGGTGTTGGGTTATCATTATTGTAGAGGGTCGATACATTACAGTTTGGGGAATTGAGTTGAGTTTGTTGTGAGAGATATTGTATGGGTCTGAGCCTTTGAAGGAAGATTCTCTCTGTTGTGCGTGGCTGTAGATACATCTCTGGGCAGCATTTCATGAATTCTCAAGCTAATCTAAGCCTTTAAGCAGCGATCTCAGGTGTGGTCCTTTTGTTTAGTATTTGCATTGAAAGAATAATATTTCTGAACATTGTTAAGACCCACAAGTCTGATTTGAACCTGCTTTTAATTTATGAGTCTGTTAGTAATGAAAAATCAGTCCAATGAAGTGTTCATTTCCAGCCATGAATGTAAGATTCAGTCTGATATTAATATGCTCTAGGTTTTGATCTATTGTAAGGTCTGTTATGACTTGGGAACATCAGAAATGGTATTGTTTTGAGTGGATGTGAGTTGATTGTTATGTTGGTAATGAATATTTAGACCTGCTCAATGATTGGCCCAGTTCTGTGTATTAATGGTACTGCTATTAGCTATTTCTGAGCGGTGTAGTCCTATATTTGCCACTGTACTTAGTTCCAATGCAATGCTATTATAGTTTGAATGTAGTATGATTGCACAGTGTGTTATAAACAATCAAGAAAGACTCAAATAAATATCAGAGAATAATGTACATGTTTCTAATGCCACATATTGAATACCTAGTTTGATTAAATGGAACATCAATCAAACTAGACAAATCAAAAAATATTTGGCAAAATCAGAAAGTTAATTATCCTATCAGGGGGTGGGACATTACACTTCTTTAAAAATAAATTTGCAAAACTCAAAACATAAACTGAAGAAAAAATAAAAATTGCTTCACTTACCTTTTCCAATCTTGAGAATGATCTGAAAATGCCTTGTGACATATGGTGGTTGGTGATGAACATCTAGATGTCTTCTGCCTCACTATACACTTGTTTGATCCAATCAATTTTTTTGCCAATTTTTTGTAGCATAAGGTTGAGGGAGTGGACCACACAAGGTGTCCAAAAAATGTGTAACGCTCCTCAACCAATAAACCAGCTGCTCTACAATTTTTTGCATTGTCTATTACCACTTGAACAACGTTTCGAGGCCCCACTTCCTCAATGGCTTGACAAAGAATATTAGCAATAAATGGACCATCCTTCACCTCCCCTTCACAATCGACTGCCTTCAAAAACATAGCCCCTTTAGGGCACACTGCAATAACATTGATCAATGGCTGATTTTTTGAATCTTTCCATCCGTCAGAAACGATGGATAAACCTGTCTCAGCCCAAGAATCCCTTATGGGCTTCAATGAATCCTCTACAAACTTCACTTCCTTTTCTAATAAGGTGGTGCGCACCTTCTCAAAACCTGGGCCCTTGTACCCTTTTGGAGCATCATTAATTGCTTTCACTATTTGTTTCCAATACGGTGAGCGAACAACATTGAAAGCTAAGCCATTTGCATAGAGACATCTTGCAATATATTGATCAGCAATCTCACGAGACTCATTGTGAAATGCCGTTTCCAATGGTCCCTTTGATCTCTTACGTGCTACAGGTTCTTCAACTGTGGGCAAAAATGGGTGGCTCTCTACAGGTTCCCGTTCAAGAATAGACGGTGATGCTGATTGAGGGGGCTTCATTCCTTGAGAACCTTTCTTTAGCAAAGGGTGATTTAGTTTACAACCTGATGCTTCCTCTGCTTTTTCTTGTTCTTGGATATATGCAAGGACTTGAGCTTGTGGGATGGGTGCACCATTTTTTCTAGGGCAAGCTCTGATGGCCAACCCATGTATGTTACACAAATGGGCTTTCACCCGACTGTAAGAGCTTCTATACTGAACCCCACACCCATTGCACATCCATATATACACTCCACCGCCTGGAAGTGGTTCTAACATTTTAACATTTTTCCAAAGGGGTGAATTTGGATACGTTTTGAACTTGGATTTTTCCGACGAGGTTGAACCGCTTGCCATGGTAATCCCTATGCCAAAAAAATCAATAAACAACACATTCCAAGAATCGAAAATTCCAAACAAATGAAAACAAAAAAAAATATTATAGAACCTAGTTGAGTTTAAAAGCTTTACACGTGCCATTGATTCATAGTAGATAGAAGAATTTAGAAAAAAGACCAAAAAATATTCAAAACAAAACAAAAATGTAGAAAAAAGAAACCAAAAAAACCAACCTTTTTTGCAAAATCTGCCTCTACAATCTCCTTTGTAGCAAACCAACTATTGCATACCCGTAGGAATAGCAAAACAATCACTTTAGATCCTTCACCAATCGATCTCCAACTCTATTTTTTTGATGGTAAGAAAAAAAGAGAGTTCAACTCAAAATGGAAGAGTTTTCTATTTTGCATTTGGAATGAGGTAAATAGAATGTTTTTGGTCTTTAAAATGACTCCAAATGATGCTTTTGGGGTTGGAGGGAGGGTCAAATAAAAAAACAATTAAAAAGTGTCAATTTTTATTAAAAAAACTGAGAAAAAACATATATTTTTGACGTCCAGACGCGGGTTCTGTTCGGGTCCTGTCCGGGTTCGGCTTGGGTTCGGCTTGGACGAACCCACAATGAAAATGCAGTGCCCTTGGCGTATCCCCGGCCGGACAGGACTTGGACCAGGACTCGGGCCAGACCGAATCGGGACCCAGGGCAATTTTGTGCAGAACTGGTAACTTAGATATAATCATATAAATATATTATATTAAAATATTCATATAATATTATTTAATATTATTTATTAAATAATATATATTTATCTAAATGTTAATACAGTGTAATTATCTCTATCATTTAATTTGACTAAATACTGCAAATAACTTCACCATCTTTTATTTGATGTTTAAATCTCTAATTTAAACAATGCCTTAATATTGGGACATCACAGTCCACCCCGCCCAAGATTGCTTGTCCTCAAGCAATCACGAGTTCTTTCATTACCTTGCACTTTTTTTAACGTCTACCTTTCGATGTGTTGAGATGAAGTCATGGCTTTGATTCAGAATGAACATACTCAAGTGAAGAGAAAATGATCGTGATTCCATGAAAGAGAATTTGTGACCAAGGAGTACATGAAAAGTTTGATGAAAGATGAATGTATAGGTAAGCATTTGTTTGATGTTTTGAATAACAACGATGTGATGCAAGCATAGTTATGAGACTCGGACTCGACTCAGGCTCGACAAGCTGATTTTGGACTTGGACTCGGACTCGGACTCGTCGCCTAGACTTGGCAAAAACTCGGCAAATTGAAAAACCCAAGAAATTTAGGGATTTTAAGGATTTAAAACTTGTTTCATGCACCCTTTAATAAATAAACCTTAAAGACACAATAACATCATCAAATAGAAGCTAATTTGATCACATACACAAGTATACATCGATCACATAAGTATAAATGCAAATTGTAGCTGAGTTGTTGAAGGAAATAGCACACTTAGATATATAAATATAGTCAAATGTATACAAAACTCATGGAATATGGAATCCATGACATCAAATGTTCCAAACAAATATCAAAATAATAACTAGAGTCTAGAAGTCTATGGCTCAGAGGAGCCTGCATCCTTCGCCTTCCTACGAAGGCGTAAATGGTAGGTCTTAAATGATGCCAAAATTGACGAGTGAACAAAAACTTGGAGAAAACTCGTCAAAATCTCGACAAATCAATAGGATCTATCTCATCCAAATCAATAGGATCCAATGATTTGTCTTCTACTCTTTTTGTGCAAAATCGAGACCCTGAATTTGACTAAGTCTGAAACCCTGAAACCCTGAAAAATTGGTTGAGTCTGAAATCTGATGGATCCTCCAAAATCTAGAATCTGCGTGTTAAATCCCATGGATCCGGAACCTATCTCAAACATCCTGAGAGTATATTTCAAAATATTTAAAGTATATCTCAAACAAACTTATACTTAAATATATTTTGAAATACACTGTCACCATGTCCCTGATTTTTTCACTAGTTTCAGCCGAGTTTTCCCATCGGGACTCGCCGAGTTTGTCGAGTCTGGCGATTCTGGCGAGTTTTTGAAAAACTCGGCCGAGTCCGAGTTCGAGTCCCCCAGACTCGGCTAGGCTGACTCGCTTCGAACTAGCCGAGTTTTGGCGAGTCTGGGCGAGTCTCGTAACACTGGATGCAAGTATCATAGATGAAGACGTGGGTTTAGACAATGAAATTTTTTTCGATGCTAAAGAAGATTTGAGAGTATTGAGATTCCAAGATTCCAATAAATGGAGACAGCTTGAAAATTTGAAAAGTTGAATCTAATGATGTTGTAGAGAAGGTAGACCATAGAAGTGTTTAATGATGATGATAAGATAGCGTGGAGACAACTTACGATAAATAAGATTATAGAAGAGAGAAGATCCATGTTGAAGTATATGCACACAATTATATATGAAACACAAATCATAAATACACGTAATACATGAAGCATACACAAAGCTTATACACTTGATACATGATACGCAAAAGTATATGAAGCATGAAGCATGAACATAGTATGTAATACACAAGTATACGCACGTAATACATGAAACACATCATACACTTGATACACAAAGCATGAAGCATACATGTAACACACAAGTATACGCATGAATATGAAGTATACACATGAATACAAGTAAGTCATGAAGTGTTCATTTGAACATACATAAGACATGGAGTACACACATAAATCATGTAGTATACATTTGAACTCAAGGAAGTGGGATATCGAGGAAGGGGACTCAAGGAAGTGGGATATCGAGCCAGAGCATACTAACCTAGATGCTACCATTTCCCACCTTGCCGCACTTGAAGTTGATGTGGATGTTGAGCTTGGTAGTGGGCATGAGAGTGCCAGTGCCAATGCTGCTGCTAGTGCGAGTTCCACTTTTTGTGGTTCTACTAATATACCAGTACATGCATCATCTAATATGGATTGTGGTGATGATATTTTTGAAGACCCATATGACAGTGATGCCTAATTAGTGATGGCTGATTGTTGACATTTGGCATTATAATTTTGAGTTTTGAATTGTAATAACTATATATATCATGACATTCGACATTCGTGTTGGACTAATTGACATTGTAGTGTTTTTAATTTCTAATACTAGTGTGGTTTTATTTATTATATGATCATATTCATGATGCTATGGTATTCTGAACTTAATTACTGCTGCAAATATGAATATATTTTTGATTTTTATATGTATTTGTATGGACGAACCCACACCCCCAATTTTTTTTTGACCGAACCCGCGAACCCGAACTCAAACCAGTACCAGAACCGGTAACTTAGCAGCAATATATACATGGTATTTTGGCTGTCCTTAGTCATAGTTGTTGATGTATTGAAAATTTGAAGGATTTGCAAGGTCTGAATTGTAACAGTAAGACCTGAGATAGTCTCACTTCCATTATCATTTGCATTTTATGTTGAAATTCCATTGAAGGTTGCTGCTATCTAGTGGTTCCATTATATTTGTCCATTCATATGTTGGCATAGCTATATTGAATAAATGTGCAAGTAGAAAATCCAAAATTTGGTCCTAGGGTTTTCATTTTCAAATTGCAAAGTTCGGAAATATTGCATGCAAACCTAGTAGGGTTCTTTGCAGCGGTATTAGAGCTTGGACCCCGTCAGCCTATGGGGTTATGAGCTACTACATTGATCCATTGCCACATCATTATCATAGAAGAACAGGTACAATGGGAGATATGTAATGTCCCCACTTTTGGGTTCTCTTGCTTTGCAGTTGGAGATGGCTTTCTGGGTTCATGTCAGCTTGATCAGAAGGGTAATTTGATGTTAACTATTAGCTCAATTGGTCTAGAGGACTCATGCCACTTTTTGGGGTGATTTCCGGCTTCTGGTGTGCTCTCCAAGAATCTTGGAGAAAACGTCTATTTATAGTAAGTCACCCGGTTGGCTCCGACTATCTTTATTCTTTATCGGGATCACACCAGTGCAGTTAGTTTTCGATTCCGATGCATTCCGACAGTTTCTGCAAAATGAGTGTATTAATGGCTTTATTTAATTATTTTACTAAGGTTGCTAAATATTATTTAAAATATTTTTAAAAGCACCTTAGTGTTATAGCTCATTGGAACTGGAATGAGATTTTTTAAATTATGGATACATTAAACAGGGACCTTATGTGTCAAATTATCATTATTTTAATTAAAAAGTCTTTTTCGGAGTTAAAATGGAGTTTTAATTAAAAAGTGAATTTTAAAATAGAAGCCTCTAGAGAGTTTGGGAAAAAAATTATAAAAAGGCATTTGAGGGGCTTATTTGGGATATGAAGATTATTCTATTTCTTTGATCAAAACCTTTGTGGTTCTGGAGTTTGAACTTGGTTCATCTCAGGTTTCATCTCAGGTTTGTAAGGACGAAAACCTTTACAGGGAACATTCTCTACGTTGTTGAAAGACACAATCTGGAAGATTTCTTGGTGGTTTCATTACGGAAATCACAACTGGGCTTATTTGTGAAGATTTATTTCAGTTTGGAGGATTTATTGGTGATCTCATTTTAGGGATTACATTGAGCTGATCGGAAGCATTTACATGTTGTCGCGGTAGGGATTTCGAAGATATATTTCAAGTTTATTGCTACAATAATTATGGAGAAGGACTGGAAAGAGTATTGTAGGCTCTACTTGTGAGTTTGAAGGAGTTTTTGTGGTGTTTGCAGCAGCTTTGTGAGCAGATTGCATCCTTGTTGCTGGCCGTACTTGCCTAGGGAGTCGTGTCACTTCTTCTATTGTTGGCGCTAGGGTTTGGGAGCAATGCTTTCTACATTTTGTGGTGCCTAGGGTTGGAGAACAGATTTGTATACTTCCCAGTGATATCCAGCCTATGTTGTGGTTATGGCGTCCATTTTGGAGAGGTTGTAGCTGATTTCTATTGCAACAGAGTTTCAAAGTCAATCAGATTTTCTGGGTATGTTTGATTTAGATATGTAATGTTATTTGATGAATTGGGTTGCTCTTACATTTGTGGAAATTTGTATTTCCAAATCAGAAATTAAATCTGGAATTTTCAGCCACATGTATTTCTGAATATTGCCATATTTCTGAATTATTTAATGTTGCAAGTTACTTTATTATTGATATCTAATGCAAATAAAAGAAACACCTTCTGCATTTCCGTCTACTTCTATTAAACACTCAAACCATCGAACAAACAAAAAAATTGGCATCCGAATATGAGGCAAGGTAATCCACCACGTGATGATGTTGAGAAGATAAGGGAAATGATTGATAATCAGTGCCAGATGACAGCGAGACAACGTACTACAAATCAGAATATTGCACGGATGTTACCGGTTTTGGTGAATAATGTGACAATCAATCCAGCTAATCAAGCTAATCCAGATAATACAGATGCAGGTAGTGTTGCAGGATCACCTCGTGTTAGGAGGACATGCACACGTACCGTGGATAGGCCTATGCAGCCTACTTTTCTTCCTAGAGAAGAAGAGGTCGTTGAGGAAGAGGAACCACCATTTGATGAGGATTTGATAACATTGGTTGATGAGTATGATTCACTTCCTGATCATGTAAGGAATAGGATCAACTTCAACAACTATTTGAGTCAGAAACGGGAAAGGCAAAGAGGTAGAGTTGAACGACAAAGAAAAAGAAGAGCACAATGTACTCAGCCTAAGGAGTACAAAGATGCATTGAATAAGATTCGTCTCCCTAACTTTGATGGTAGCGGCAAGATAAGTGCTAGAGCATGGGTACACAAGTTGGATACTTTTCTTACACTCAAGCCCATGAGTGAGGAAAAGGCTATACACTTTGCTACTATGCATTTGGAGGGATTGGCGTATGATTGGTGGCACCATGGACTTGTTTCACAACATCACAACATGATCACTTCATATGATGAGTTTGTTAATAAACTCATTACCAAGTTTGACGACAAGGATTTTGATGTCTACTAGCGTGAGCTTACACAATTGAGACAAATTGGTAAAGTGGACTTATATGTCAATGAGTTTTAGAAGATTGCGATAATGGTTCCTGACATGACTGATAGGAGAATCACTATTTTGTTTGTTGAGGGATTGAATGACAGGATTAAGGGATTGGTCAAAGTTCATAGGCCAAGGACATTGGATAAGGCCATTGAGCTTGCTCTTGATTTGGATACTACTCCTACATTCACGCCACAAAAGAAGAGTTTCAAAGATGATAATGCAAATCAGAAATCTCATGAGCAGCCTGCTCCAAAGAAAGATGAAGGTACATCTAAGATGGATTATGAGGAGAGCAATGAACTTCGTTGGAAGAATTTATGCTTCACTTGCAAACAACCTTGGGAGATTGGTCATAGGTGTCTTGGCAAATGCAAGGTGCACTACATAGAGGTAATTGATGAGGTAGATGATGATTCTACTTTGAATAATAAACATGGACAGCCAACACTTAGCTTGGAAAGTGAAGGTAACAAAGGTTGTTCTAGGATTGTTTAAATCTTTTAGGAGCTTTAAGGTACAATCCATTCATCTTTGAGGGTACATTATTTGGTTGCAAAGTCATGGCACTTTTTGATAGTGGAGCTATACATAACTACATTGATAAGGGCTTGATAAAGAAAAGAGGATTGCTTTGTGATGACTTTGAGGGCTTTGATGTGACTATAGCAGGTGGACTTACTATTCTTTGCAAAAAGAAAGTGAGTAAGCTTAGCATTATATTTGGTGAGTATACACTTTGTGATGACTTCTATCTTCTTGATTTGAAGGATCAAGAAATTGTGCTTGGCATGCAATGGCTACATTCTTTACAACGGGCCATCCAAGATCTACAAGCTATGGAGTTCAGTTTCCTACATGATGGGAAACAAATTATTATGAGAGCCCTCATGTACACTTTGCCACATCAAATAACAGCCAAATCTATGATAGCTATGGGCCATGAATTGTCTCATGAAGACATATGTGATGCACATGAAGATACTTGTATTGGATCAACCTTTGATGGAGGACATGTGATATTTGAGATGGATGAAAATGTGTTAGAATGGCATGACATCATACATGATTTGTTTAGAAGCAGTCATACATATTGGCATTCTTATGAGATAGACATGTTGACACCTATAGTTGATGTTCATTTGAGGTCTACTAATGATAATACACAAAATTGGAGTGTTGAAAATGATAATTATGTTGAAAAACATTGCACTACACAATCTGATTTTGTATATCAGACCTTTGAAGATGTGGAAAAGACACAAGACGTGTAAAGTTTGGCTAGAAAAGGCAAAGAAAGCTAAGTTAGTTGCTGGTCAAGCAAAACATCTTGAAATGGTCAAGGATAAGAGGCAATCAACTTTGTTTGTTCATCATGGGCCAGCCATTGATGATATGCATATGTGTTACAATGAAGATGAAGGTAATTCAGATTTGCATGATGCATTGGTTCCTTTTGGAGAGCTAGGTCAAACCAATGATTTGACACAGCATATGGATTGTTTGATAATTCATTCTTCATGGATTGGAGACTCTCTTTCATTGTTGGGCATTGAATTATGTGATTTCAGTCTAGGTACAACAGTGTTTGGAACAATTTGGTATGATAGAGATCATTATATTCATGTTGGGGTTTGGTCTAATGATGGTCTTCTATCCTCAGCATGATGGATGACACTTTTTACATCATTTTGGATGATATTTTCAGTTTGCATGCTGCTGTTCTGATTTATGACAGCGAGGTAACAGGGATAGATACATTTGTGTTTGCATTTGTATTTGACATCCATCATTTGTTCATGCTACACTTCCATGTTGGAAGGATTTTCAGCTTGGTATGGATTTGTCATTGGAGGATGAATAATGGTAAATTTGCATCAATTTACGAAAGTGGAAGCGGTCCTAGGATCTTTGACATCAACTGCTTTGAGATGATATGTTTGATTATGTATGGAGAGCTTAGATTGATTTGGGATCCGGGCATTGATTGGATGGAGGTTTTCCATTGCTTGGGGATAAGCAATGCTGGGAAGGGAGGACTGTGATGTCCCCATTTTCCTAATGGTTATATTTGATATGGATATCATATTCCAAGGGAATAATTGACTGGAACAAGGAGTAAAAGTAACTTAAGTGGTTCTGTAATGTCCCCCATTTAGTCCAATTGGTCAGTTGATGAGAATTAGCCTATCACATGGTTCCCGTAGGCTAATGGCTTTGGATAGGGAGCTAGATTGGACCAAATTGCTAGGACTTACTATTTATAGTAAGTCAGGTTGGGGCAGTGTTGAGCATCTTGCTATTTATAGCACTGCAAAGTCAAGGAGCCTAGCATGAGATTTATGGTTTCGAGATGCCCAAAGCTTTACTTGTCTAAATATAAGTTTAATTGAAGATTTAACTTATAATATTATAAGGGGCTAAAAGTGACTTTAAGTTATTAAGTGATTTCACTTTATTATGCAAGTTATAACTTAAAAAGTTATTTCACTAGGAGATGGGCGCCCTATGGTGTGGTGGGGACTTAATGAAGTCATGGAAATAAAATAATAATATTATATTCCCCTTTCTTGGGCGTTGAGAAGGATGAAGTAAAAAAGCAAGTGTAAGCTCATTTTGGATTATTATTCACTCACTTGATTTTGGGATATTGTCGTGCATTCTTGGAGCTTGAAGAGCTTTGGGGGTTTGAATCAGACTTTGCTGAGACGAAAACCTCTACAAAGTCCCCTTCTTCGTGTGTGAAAGACCACATCAGGAAGGATTCTTGGAAGCCTCACTCAGGGGTTTCAGTCGTGCTTCAGTTGCTTCATTTTGATGGAGTTTTGAGCTAGAAATGGATGCATTTTGTGAAGTTATTCTGTGCAGCTGAGAAATAAAGGTATAGTGACAGATTTGTGATAGTTTTGAAGTGTTTTGTGTGTGGCTGTTGAACCCTCTTGTTGGCCGTACTAGTTAGCCTAGGCCATACTATATACAGAGGTAGTTTTGGTGAGATTTGGGACTGTTTTTGGCTTCTAACCAAGGCGCTGAGGGTCACACAAGGACAACAGAGATTTTAGGGCAGAGTGCAGGTTCATTTCATGTGATTGCTGTTGGTGTTTGCTCCCAGCCAGGCCGTACAGGCTCTAGGAGGACGTGGGGTCTTCTGGTATTGATTCTACTTCATTTTTTATGACATCTATCTCCATCTTTGGCGCTTGGGACTGTTTTTGCTGTTGCAGCCTTGTATTGGTGAAGAACTTCCTTTGTATGTGATTCCTGGTGATTTTCTATTGCATTGTAAGTTGATCCAAGTATGGCAATAAAATGAAGTTGCAGATTTGAAAATGGGTGTCACATTAATTAGTTTTAGCCTAATTTATGATCTGGGTCATTGTTCGTTTATCCATATTCATTGTATATTTTCTGGGTTTTGTTTATATGCAATATATTCTATGTTTTCAATGCAAAAACCCTACATGCAAAACATACAAATAAAACCCTAAACCAAACAGCATTCCGAAAGGCAAAAAAACTTGGCATGAAAGACCCTATCCAACAGTGTATGTTACAGGTTATATTTTTAAGTCAACTTTATAAAGTGTTCTAATTTTGAATTTGTAATGTCCCCTACTTAGCCTAGACAGTTGGATGAGGAGATTAGCCTATTACCAGACTCCCGTAGGCTAATGACATTGGTTAGGGGGTCTAATTGGACCAATTCACTAGGACTTTCTATTTATAGTAAGTCAGGCAGGGCAGTGTGGGTCAACTTTCTATTTATAGCACTGCAAGACCGGAGCACGTAGCAATTGGTTCGTTGTTTCGAGATGGCCAAGGTGTGGTTTGTCGATGTATAAGTTAAATTGAATATTTAACTTATAATATATTCATGGCTTAAGTGACTTTATTTTATTAAAGTGACTCTACTTTATAAAATAAAATATAAGTCATGACTTAAAGTGAGGTTGCAAGGAGATGGGCACCCCTCATGGTGGAATAGGGGACTTAATGAAATGGAATAAATTAATAAAATAATCCCATCTTGGGCGTTGGGGATGAGTGAGATAAAAGAAAAAGGAAAAGCTCATTTAGTATTATTCACTCACTTGCAAATTGATATTGTTGTGCATTGCTTTGGAGCTTGAGCTTCGAGGGTTTGTAGCTGATTCTGTTGAGACGAAAACCTCTTCAGAGTCACCTTCTTTGTGCTTGGAAGATAGCATCAGGAAGGATTTTGGAGGTCTCATTCAGGGGCTTCATTTGAGCTTCAGTTTGATTTGATTTGGTGTAGATTTGAGCTTGAAATGGATGGATTTTATAGAGATTTCTTATGCAGCTAAGAATAGGGATTTGAAGGACAAATTTGTGTGTTCAAAGAGGAGTTTGTGTACTGCTGTACTTGCTCCTTGCTGGCCGTACCTTGCATACTAGGCCGTACCTTCAATAGTGGTGATTTTAAGTGGGTTTCTTTGCATCTGACAATCCTATCATGGTCGCCTAATCGCAATAGAAATATTCAGTACAAAATAGAGATTTGGGAAGTTGTTATTTATTTGTTTGATGTTGATTTATGATCCCAGCCTAGCCGTACAGTCCAGAGGGAGACGTGGGTGTCTTGGGGGTGTTTACCGCAGTATGGTGTGTTTCACAGAATATGAAGTAAACAAAATTAAGTAGTATAGTGTATAACACAGAGCATGAAATTATAACAGCATTGCACAGAATAAAGCATTGTTCCCATTCATTGAATATATCAGTATTACACTACAATGTTACAATGCTGTGGGTTCGCCCCGACTACAAAGTATTAAGCCAATATATAACTTGGCCAAGGTTGGTTGAGATACCAACCGTTGGCAATGACTCTATAACTATCCAACCGTTGGGGTTAATTCCTGATAACACTCCTAACATAACAACACTAATTAATTTATGATTATTTACTTGGCCGACTACGGCCGACTACAATTATGACCGACTACATCATCCCCCCTACAAAATTAGTCATCTTTCAGACGACAGAAAACCATCAAGTGACATTAAGTAAGTTTTTGCCGACAACAATGCTGAAGTAGGAGCTGTGTAAAAGTAGAACCAACACATTTGGAACACCTGCCAGTAGACCAACCAACCAAGGGACCCAATCTGATAGCACACTGAATGCTGCGAATATTGCACCCCATTGCTCACTGGATCAAGATAGTACTAATTTGATGGGGGTTTGGGGGCAACGCCCCCAACGGGGTCGAGGGGCAGCGCCCCTCGCGGGGGTCTAGGGGCAGCGCCCCTGGCGCGCTCCCTGTCGCAATACAGGGCGGGGTCGAGGGGCAGCGCCCCTGCCGCCAAGCCCAAAATAACACCTTCAAAACCATTCGGACCTTCATTGCGCACATCATTTTTCTAACAAAATCGAACACTCGTCTGCAATCTTCTTGCCCTTGTCCATTATCCAATTTTTCTGACAATTCCGATGCTGGGTATTTGAGTGCAAAAGTGTTGATACCAAGCCGATGCTGAGCCGATGCCAAGCCGATGTTGAGCGGATGCTTTCTTTTCCCCTGACGGCCGACCTCGAGAATGCCGAGAATGCCAAGAGAATGCAAGTACGGACGAAAATGCCACTTCAAAACTAACAAGTACGGCTTGGTATGGCCCTCTTTAAATGCCCAGTTCGGCCTAGTACGGCCAAGTACGACCTTTTTTTCTGTCGCTGGTCGTACGTTCTGTTGCTGGCCGTACGTCGTACGTTGTACGACTCAACAGTACTACGTACGGCGTGGCCGTGCGTCGTACGACCAGCGTACGGCGTACGACTCCATTTTTTTAATTTTTTTTGCTCGGTCGTATGTCGTACGACCTGCCTTAAATTTTTTTTTTTTGGTCATCATTTTTTTACGTTTTTTCCAATTTTTTCAAATTTTTCCAACATTTTATTTTTTTCGTCTTTTCCATCTCAAACTGAATCTGATTTGTCTATTTTTCTCCGACGGGTTCCACGTTCGATCTACAACTCCGACTGGTATTGTTGTCTTCAAAAAAATTAAACTATCTGACTTTTGAACATTATTTTTTCTCTATTGATTGTCACTGATCGCCAAAACATTGCAAGTTGATGGAAATATTCTATAGTCTTTATTATTTCTGTATGGTCTCTTTCTGGCCGGAGTTTTCAATGTCGTGTTCCCGTCGTTAGTTTCATCACCCCGTTTCACCTTGTTTGCCAATGGCTCCTCATACTTGATCGCCTTGTCTGGTTCAAATTTATGTGCATCATTTATCTTGGCTTCACCCTCTGTATGTTCTTTTTGTGCCTCTCCTGGTCGACTTGTCTCTACCACTATTTGCTCTATTACTTCCAGCTGATTACTACCTTCCTCCCCTTTGTCACTCATTACTGGTTCCCTCTTGCCAAGTGATCGAGTGTTTGTCAATCCATCAAGTGCTTCATTCGTGAACAATGTTTCACTTGTCGGCCTAGAGTTGCTCGGGCTTTCACTCGTCGGCCTAGAGTTGTTGAGTGTTTCACTCTTCGACCGAGTTTTGCCAAGAATTGCACTGCCATGACTTGCATTGCCAGGACTTGCACTACGAGGACTTGCATTGTTCATCGGAGAGCTTTCGCCGACTTCTTTTATTGAAATCATATTACATTCCGGTTGAAAGAACTCGTAATCTTCCATCTGCCAGTGGAATAACCTGCTGAATGAATTTGTCTCGTCTTCTGAGCATTCTTGTAATTTCAGCACCTCTTCATCATCAGGCTCCATCGGCCCTTTCCCACTTTCTGTCGAGTCCCCTCCATCCGAGTCAGAATCTGAGGGCAACTCTTCACTGACGGTTTGCGTCCTCAAGTCAATGACAAACTTCTTATGTCTATTTTCTATAGACAGAGTGTTTTTCTCTCAGTTGTGGTTGGCTTTGGCGGCTATTAGCCATCCTCGGCCGAGTAATGCATCATATGATGCACTCTGTGCTGTTATGACTACAAAATTTAACAAGAATTGCTGGGTACCGATTCTTACTTTTTGAGCCATTAGCACTCCCAGCGCCTTGATCCCGTATTGGTCGGCTCCCACTAACTGGAAGTTTTGTGGCCATAGAGTAGGCTTCCCAAGGCTTTTCCAGGTTTCTTCCGGTAATACGTTTACTCTAGATCCCCCGTCGACTATTGTGTTTGTCAAATTTTTCCCAAGTATTTCCATATGTACTACGGTCGGTTTCTTCCTGGTGTCAACCGCTAGCAACCTCGGGTCGAGTACTTGTTCTCCCGTTGGCGGTGGTTCCACTATAACATCTTCTGTTGTGTGGGCTTCGTCTGTGTGCGAGTTACCTTCTATTATTTTGGATATTGCTACTTTTAATTGAGGTAAGCTCTGAAGGAGGTCTGCCAATTTAATTGGTATGGTAGCTTGCAGTACTTGGCTTGTTATGTTCTTGTCCGATTCCGATCGTAGGGTTGCGGTTGCCTTTTTGTCTGAGTTCCTCCGTTCGGTTTTCATGGCAGCTTCCACTTCCTTTCATGCCTCACGGAGTCTTTCTTTTTCCATACGGGGATCTGGATAAGTGGCCTTTTTCTACTGTGCTCGGGTGATAGCAAGGATTTCTTCATCATTTTCCTTGAAACTGATCATGTTCACCCCTTTTTGCTTTGGGCAATTTTTTTCTTCGTGATCTCCAGGCCCACACCACTTGCATAATGTATTTATTGTGTTCTGATTATTGTTTGGGCATTCTCTGGCAAAGTGACCCCATTCATTGCACTTTCTACATTGTATCATGGGCCTCCCCTTACTGTCGTACTGTATTCTGTTCCTCGGGCTATTGTTACTTCTGTAACCTCTAGGGGATGCATTGCTATTGTACTGGGGCTTTGGTGGTGTGTTTGGCGGTGTTGACGGTTCTCCTTGAGTGAAGAGTACTTGCGTACCCCTTGCTTTTAGATTGTATGGGCATTCCTTGATGGAATGTCCCATCACTTGGCAGATATCGCAGAACAACTTCTTCGGGCAGTTTGCCTTTGCGTGACCTTCCCCCTTGCAATTCGTACACCATAGTTCTCTGGCTTCCCTCATACTCTCCTTGTCGGCCTTCAATTCTTTCATCATTCTCATCATGTCCTTCCTGAGTGCTTGTATGGTCTTGGACTCACTGTCGCTGTTGTCGTCCATACTCTCCTCGTCATCTGTCTTCATTTTTCCTCGAAAGGATATTTTATTTTCACTCTCTATATCCATCGTTCGATTGTACGCTTCATCGTATGATGACGGAGGTACGACTTTCATTTTCTTTCTCAGCGATGGATGCAACCCTTCGATGAACCATCGCTTCTTCAGCCCGTCGGTCGGCTGAGTCTCTAGTTTTCCCAACAATTCTTTCAGTCTTCGGTTGTAGGTTTGCATGTTCTCGTGCTTCCCTTGTTTCGTACTGTAGATCTCTGCTACAATTTCACTGTCATCCCTCAGAAGTTTGAATTCGTCTTGAAATGCCTTCTTAAGTAATCTCTATGATGCCCTGTGTGCTTGGGCCAACTCTGTGTACTAGTCGATGGCACTATCTCTCAGTGTCGCTGGAAATGCTTTCAGCCAGTAGTCCACATCATCTTGCCCATTGGCTATCCAAATCGTCTCGCACGTCTTACAGTGTCGTACTGGATCTTCTAACCCATCTCCCATAAATTTTGGCAGCTTCTGCCTCTCGGCTAGCGGAGTCACCATCCTTTCCCGATGCCCTCCTTGTGCGTTGGACCTCACTGGACTGGTTCTCTCGCAACGTCCCGGTGCGTCACTTGCACTCTCGGCCACATTCGAGTCTTCCCCGCGTCCTCTATCAGTGTCCTCTACACCTTGAGTCTTCTTGGGTTCGTTCTGATACTCCCTCTGCCTTGGGGTCTTAGGCTCAGATCTTCCAACTCTCGGCCCTTCGTTGTCGATATGGATAACTCTCCGATACAGCGTATGCTGTTTTCAATTTCTTCTGTCAATTCATTTTCATTCCCTTTTTCTTTATTTGTCAGCGGTGTCTTGAAAATTCCTTCGTCGGCATGATGATGTTCATTGACAATTTGTCTCAGTGTTTTCCTTTGTTCTTCTTGTTCCTTTAATCTTAATGATCTTCGTGTTCTTTCCTCTGGTGTTTCATGCCCACTTGGTACTTGGTTTTTATCCTTATTGAGTTGTATGGGCATTAATTGCTACTCGGGCGAGATGGTCGACCTCTTGGTCGACATGCAATTGATCCTAGATGACCGACTGAGGGATCTCTTGTCTGAGAGTGTCTTCACAATCCTCATTTGCTTGTACTGGCTCTTCAGTCGGCTGCCCCATCACGACGCCATCTTCATTTTTTTTTTTAATTTATTTATTTATTTTTTCTCGACCCTGGTTACACCCGACGGTTTGCTTGTTTCTGACGATGCCACTTGTTCGATGGTTTCCGACGACTCAACTTGTCATCGATAGCCAACTTGTCATCCGATGGTCTCAACTTGTCACCCGATGGCATCGGACGACTCAACTTGTCATCAACTTGTCACTCTCGACCCGTTTTCGAACTGGCAACGGCACCAAATGTTTACCGCAGTATGGTGTGTTTCATAGAATATGAAGTAAACAAAATTTAGTATAGTGTATAACACAGAGCATGAAATTATAACAGCATTGCACAAAATAAAGCATTGTTCCCATTCATTGAATATATCAGTATTACACTACAATGTTACAATGCTGTGGGTTCGCCCCGACTACAAAGTATTAAGCCAATATATAACTTGGCCAAGGTTGGTTGAGATACCAACCGTTGGCAACGACTCTATAACTATCCAACCGTCGGGGTTAATTCCCGATAACACTCCTAACATAACAACACTAATTAATTTATGATTATTTACTTGGCCGACTATGGCCGACTACAATTATGACCGACTATAGGGTTCTGAACTATCTTCTTCGGAGCTTTTATCTTGTTCATCTTGGACGCCTAGGGTCCTATTTGATACTGCTACACATCATATGCAAAAATCTCTTCATTGGTGAAGTCGAGGATGAGTTCTCTGGTGCTCATATTGCTGGTTTGGATACGACAGAAGTATGAAGTTGTAATGTGGCAAATGGGTATGTTCTTGTAATTCATATTTTGGCATAATACAATCTAGGTCATTGTTATTTTGTTCATATCTGCTTCAGTTTTTCTGGGTTCTTGTTATATTGCTTCTATTGTATGGTTTCAATGTAAAAACAATACATGCAAACACAAACATAAAACCCTAAAACAAATAGAAGTTAGAAAACAAAAAACTAAGGCATAAAACCCTAGCCGGAACAGTGTATGTTACAGAGTTACTTTATAAAACTATTTTATAAAAGTCACTTAAGTGGGTCCAAAAGAACTTTCATTTAATAAAGTGACATTTTTACATAAAAAACCGTCATTTAATAAAGTTAAGTGATTGTGTACACAAAAACTCTCATTTAATAAAGTTAGGCTAGACCTATTTGGAGTGAGGGCTTTATAAGGAGCATTTGTAAATCATTTTTCATATCATTGAGTTATGTTGTTTTTGGTTTGAAGATAAGTTCTTGGTTTCAACTTGAATTCAAGGAGATGATCCCTTGCAATTCATGGAGGATATGATGAATTGGACGAAAACCCAATTTCATCAATGAGGTGAAATTACATTAGATTTCACGATTGGGCTTCAAAGCATTGTTCCACATTCCTTGTGTTGAGTTTATTGATTGATTTAGGTATTTGGTCGGAGACCATTGTTGGTGATTGAAGCTTGAAGATTCCTTGCTCATCATTGAAGACTTCAATCAAAACTTGTAGATTTTCATTGGAGACATTGTGGAAGATTTGAGGATTTCTGTTTGGTTTCGTGAAGAATCACTTTGCTAGTTGATCGCCGATCTGGAAAAAATCATTGTTGCTTGCTAATTTGTTGAAATCTGAAAACATTGTAATGTTCCTTGGCACTGTTACAGACCAGCGAACACTGCTAACTTCATTTTGCATTTGATTGAAGAATTATTAAAGAATCTTGGCACTTGGCCTTGAGCGCCGATTGTGTTCTTTGGTAACAAATTCACAGGTGTGGCAGTGGTTTTATTTGATAGTCTGAGTTTACAACGGCAGAGGATTGAGGATATTGGCATTTTCTATATCTGATTGTGCAATAGACTGAATTGCTAGAGGATTGCTGTAATATCCCTGTTCTCCCACAATGAAACTTGTCCACTGCTGATATGAATTTTATAATTTTCTGCCTTTGTTTAATTTGTTTGATTCATCAAGTTTGCTTGTTTTGGTTTTCAATATGAGATATTGCCAGGAAGTAAAATGACATACATATAATTGCAAATTGGGAATTTCTTGAATTGAAGCAGCAAGCTTAAAATCTGATTTAACGTATTTGGAAATACAAAGTATTTATATTCAAAAATCAGACTTCTATTTCTTTGCAAATTCAATACAAACATACCCGGTCACCTAGCACTAAATATTTGCAAATTCTGGAAATTATCCAAATCTGAATGTTCTGATCAGCAACATGAATGCTCACAGATTGGACGCCTATCTTCAGATTTTCAGTTTTCCTCACCCAATAAAGGATGCTAATGAATGCCAAGACTCAGCTGCCCAAATGATAACAATTTTCAGACCCTAACTCCAAGTGCTTCACTCCAGAATCAACACGCCCAGCTGTAGGCATACAGTACGGCCCTCTCAAACACAATACGGCCAGTTCTAGGAATTGTACGGCCTGGAAAAGATTTGCAGCAGCAATAAAATGATCTCCAATAATTGCCCTTTCAACAAACTGAAAATTACTTCTCAAACCCTTGAGATTTCAGATTTAAATCACCTTTAATCTGCTCATTCCTAATTCCCACGTGCCAAGAATAATGATTGATTGCTAACAGCTGGTAATAATATCAGCTATATAATCCCAGACTTATTCTTCTGATCTGCAATGTAAACCCCTGTGAAAATGATATGAATCTTCTCAGTTTTGCACAATGTTGGCCTCTGTATGAAGCCAATCTGATAAGCAACCTTTAGAAGTTATTTCACAACCTCAGGTAGCAGAATCCAAGAGAAGCTACGCTCCCAAAGATCAGATTTACAGAAGAAACCCTTGGTTTTTTTCCTCTCAAGCAAACACTCTCAAATTTCATAAGTGAAGAAATATGATAATTGAATGAATTGATTTTCTTTTCAAACCTTTTATACCTCCTCCCAAATGGCACTATTCCCTTTTCTTTTTGGCATTAAATAACATTAAATATTTGCTTTGTATTTTGACTTTATAAAGTCTCATTAAGTGGGTGCCCAACAAGTCACTTTATGACGTAAATCAATAATATAAAATGGCCCCCTTAAATAAAGTCACTTTATTATTAATTATTAATAAAGTATAATTAAAATAAAGTCACTTTATTAATAATTAAAATATCATTTAACATCATACTTTATAATTGCCCTTTGACTTTATTAAATGCATCCATAAATGGCCTCCCCTTTTAAATATCTCATTAAAGTACTTTAAGTGACTTAAATTGAGGGTCATGGCCCCATTGGACATAAAGTGCACATTAAAACTTTATATTATGCCTTAATAATATTTTATTATCATTAAAATGACTTTAATGATAATAACTCCATAAATACTCATCCACTGGCCAAACCAACTGAACTAGGAGATCGACACTACAAACCCATCACATCCAGGTGCCTTACTAAATATAGTAAGGGTCCCTCTCTAACATCCACTGACTTACTATAAATAGTAAGTATGGGAAACTGAGTCAACGAAGGCCAATCCTGAACCCAATTGAGCTCTAACAAAGAAGTCAACCAGACAACTGCCAAACAGGAACCTCTGAACAACTCCATTAGCCTATGAGGGTTAGGAAATAGACTAATCCCTTTGAAAATTGATGCTCACGAAAATGGGGACATTACAATTGCCATTATTGGAGAGGTCCGTGGGATATTTGACATCATCCTAACTGCTGATCTATATCACAGCGATCTTCATATCCTATCGCAGCTTGGAGGCTTGACATTTCCATGGTTGATGCTTGACTGTTAGAAGTAGACTGCAGATTAGGTAGCGATCAAAGTGGCAAATTGCATTTTGGATCACATTTCATCCTCAAGGATCACCGAATCATCATTAAGGGCAGTGAAACATTGATTGTATACGGCGATATGATATTAGGAGCCAGTCGATACAACTGTGGGCAGCGTTCATCATTGGTCATAACATTGAATCATTTAAATTTTATACAACCAATCGGCCTTCCAATCATTCCAGCGAACAGCACGTTGTGATAATTATTGGTATGCTCACATCTGTTTGTAACAGCAATATATACATGGTATTTTGGCTGTCCTTAGTCATAGTTGTTGATGTATTGAAGGATTTGCAAGGTCTGAATTGTAACAGTGAGACCTGAGATAGTCTCACTTCCATTATCATTTGCATTTTATGTTGAAATTCCATTGAAGGTTGCTGCTATCTAGTGGTTCCATTATATTTGTCCATTCATATGTTGGCATAGCTATATTGTATTTGCAAGTAGAAAATCCAAATTGCAAAGTTCAGAAATATTGCATGCAAACCTAGTAGGGTTCTTTACAAGACAATTCCTTGACAGTGAATAATCTATACAGTTCCCTGTTTGCCCTAAGATAGTGTCCTTAGAACAACTAGGACTATACTACAAACACATATTCGTTAGACAACTTATATTTATAATCTACAATTAAGGATGTACTTGAGTTGTAGGAATCTTATTCATACCATGCACTTTTGGTTGTTTGGGTTCAGGTTCTTACTGACACTAATGTTCCAAAAGACAAACTGAAGGAGCGAGCAAAAGCATTAAAGAAACTGGGAATGATCTTCCAGGTATATCTGCTTAATTATTGTAATTTCCATAGACTAAAAATCCATGTATGTCTGCTTTATTATTCTCATTTCAATAAGTTAACTTTTTTATGGTTAGGGAAATTATTTTTGAGGATTGTCTTTCCATAACCATATTCTATGTTTAACATGATACTGTTTGCTGTTTAAGACTAGGCCATCACCTACATCCCCTAGGTGCAGTCTAGTCAATTGCTTATTGCATTTATTCTGTATGTACATGTGGTAGAAATATGAAATGTGAGGAACCTGAAATTTCACCTACGTATGTCAAGCAAGACGATTTGTCAACCATTGTTTGTTACAGAACTTAATTTTTTGTAAGTAACAGTTCCTTTTTGTATATATATACTTGTATTTGGTGATGAGGAAGGGTAGAGATACACGACTCTTCAACTCCTTTATTCTAACAGCACATGGGAGGTCCTAGGTTTGGGTTTTAGCTGGTCCATGGAAAATAACAACCACCACCTTTTAACAACAGCATTTATGGTGATCTGTATTGTTGTTAGCAAAGAGGAAGATGATCTTCTGATCTTCTTCATACAGGTTGATTCCAAACCTGCTGTCAGTCTGTTAAATACACTCCAAGACATGTTGTCACATAAGCACCAGTGCAAAAGAAATGTCTTTTACAATTTTGATTTCCTATAGACCGAACCTGGACAACAACTTGGTTTTGTTCTTTGGATTAAATGCCAACTTAAAAAGAAGGTTGATATTTGATGGCCTATTTTAAAAATCTAGGATGAATTGTATTCTGGAGAAAAGAAGCGTACAGGTGATATAAAGAGGTATAAATAGCTCTATCTCCTTTTGGAAATAAAAAACCACTGCAAATCTGTTTTAAAAAACAAAAGTATTCCACTTCGCAGATGCAGATGAGTACTTCAAGCACTTCTAAATTAGACAACAAATCTGTTGTCAATGATGGGCAAATGACTATAATTTTGGATGAACAATATGAGGAGGATGTCCCACAATGTCAGTTTGCAACCCAGGATTCAGAGACCAGCCTGAGATAGGGTAAGCTTCATGCTCGATCTGCTCTCACACCAATTTCTAACAAACTTAGCTCTTTTGTGGTGCAGCCTTTAAAGGTTTCCAACATTGCAGATTTTGTCTCCAAGTTTGGGCTTATTCTATTCTACTTCTAGATTCATTGCTCCCTTACACAACCCCTAGTGTTGAGCCCATTTCAATTCTATATCATCGTCTACCTCAGAAGGAGTTCTCTTTTCAGGATTTGTGTCATACCCACTACCCCTGATGATCCATTTGTAATGTCCCCTTTCTAGTGGGAACACTTAAACCTGAATCTGCATTCAAAGTGATTCTCAAGGAGACATTAGAAACATTAGAGATCAATAAATTTCAATGATAATATCTAATAAGATCAAGATAATAGAAATATTTCATTCTTGTCAAAGGATTATTCATTTGTCATTCATTATTGAGGACTAATCTATAATAGTTTTCATAAGTACATTAGGGAGAATATTAAACATATTTCAAGATCCATATCTTCCCCTCCTATTCTTCATCAAGGAATTAGGTTTTACATGACTAGGGCTGAAACCATCTCCGACCCGGCTTCGGGAAACTAGTCCCAGCCATTGGGGCCCATACAAAATCTCCAATCCAGCTTTGGGAAACTATGTCCTAGCCATTGAGATCGATACGAGATCTCTTGACCTGGTTTCGGAAACTATATCCCAGCCATTGGGGTCTATACAGAAGATGGAATTACCCTGCCTTTCCCTACAATACCCGTGATTCCTCATTGGATGAAGTAATAGAGGAAAATATAAGTAACAATATAAATTCATCTTTCCATATCATCTCCCTTCTAATCCTTAACCATGGGTGGGGAATTATTTGTCTAGGGCGCGTTGAACCCTCTCCAATGTGATTGGGAATGGAATTACTCCGTCTCTCCTAGTATCCTTGTCTAGGGCGCGTTAAACCCGCTCCAATCCATCGTGATGGAATTACCCCGCCTCTCCTTAACAAGACCCTCTATTATGTGGTTATAGGAAGTAGAAGTGACAATAGGGTCATGCCATCTTTTATCAAGTTTCATAATATATATAAATGTTCATATACTTATGTAATTCTAATGATGTGATTGACATGTATATAGATCTATTCTAGATTATGCATATATATATATATATATATATATATATCATCTCACAAATGTTATATCTCATAATTATAAGATAAACATATTAATCATGCTTACCTGCTGTACCCTTACCTCTGAATATTGCCGATCTGCAGACCCTTGAAATTCCAATCTAATTATATATTTCACTTGTTGCTGAATGCTCAATGGATATATCCCTCCATTGCTGATTGATATCTTTGCATTGATTGATTTCCCTCATCTATTCCACACATATATATCCTTGGACGATCTCCTTAAATATGTATTATATCTTCATTGCTCCACGATTTCCTTCTCTCTTTTTTCTCAATGAATGATCTTCATATATATCTTTTATTCACTCCATGATTCATACTTGCCTTTTCATAACATCTGCTTGTGTTTTCCTTATTATATTTTCTTGATTGCCTCCACCCTTTTGTACTTGATGATATTTATTTTTATAGTTCCCCATGGCTGTCTTTAGTGAGGGGATGTGTCTTTTCTATAGATCACATCCCTTCTAAACTGATCCGCTGCCCCTTCATTAACATTATCGCTGTCCTTTTTCATAACTACTACTTAATACTAATCCCCCGTCTTGCCTTATTTTTGTCATCCTTATATAGATCGTTGCCTTGTAATACTTGAAGAGGGCGCTTATTCATATGAAGCACTGCCTATTGCAGCCTACATTTGTTCGCTGCCTATTCTTAATATTGTATGACCATCGATCTCACTATACATTTATTTATTTATACTTACTATAATAATATTTGAATGAATTTATATTTATATTATTATTACTTATAATTTATGTTTATATTTATATTTATATTTATATATTATATATTTAATAATATAATATACTATAATCATTATAATTATAATAATATTTAAATCGATAATATTATATTTGTATTTATATTTATTATTTATAAATATAATAAATATGTTTTATTTATATAATATTATTATATATTAATAATATCATATATGTTTATTAAATATTATTATATATATGATTATTATCCAAATTGACAATGACGAATACCATATTTGACGAAAAACGACTTCTTCGTTTTTTACCATAATCTTTAATTTAAACAATGCCTTAATATCGAGACATGACACCATCTCCTTCCAACTGCAAGGCTTACCCACCCAATACCACTTAAAATCAGTCATGCAACTCCCCATGACAATGGAAGTGGAGGGATTGGGATTATGGTCATGGGCATTATCAGTCATAGCTTGAAGTGTTTTCTTATTAAGATTTGAAAATGCATTAATAAGTTTGTGAATTGTCAGTGAAAATGAATCTTCGCGAATGTGCAGGTGTCTGGTAGATAGGATCAACAAGCACTGCCTTCCTTCGTGACATGACATATACATTATTAGCTAGGCTGAAAAGACTTCAGTTGGAGGCAATAAAATTTTCAGCTTGCAAGCTTAGCTTGTTGTATCTCATTCCCCAACAAAGTCGCCAAAATTTGTTAGTGTTTTAATTTGTCTCTTGCGAGACCACACAAAATGGAACAACCCATATAGTAGAACCGTTTTACGAATTGGAAGGGGAAGCTCCTTGGGATCTAACTAAACTTAATACTAATCTTAATCTAAAACTATAGACAAAATTCACAAGCATGCATATTGTACAATAATTCAATGGGCGGTTTTGCACGGATGTAAATTACTAATTGACTATGTTTTTGTTCCAGATACATGTGTTGAAATGTTAACAGTTAATGCAACAAGATTTTCAGATATAAAGTAGGGTAAAGTATCAAGTTCAAACGAATAAGCTTCGTACTAGCTAAAGCAGAGACCAATATTCGGTTGCAAGAAAAATCTAAAACGAAAACAAACAAATGCTGACTATTGGTTAAAGCAGCGACCAACAAGTTAGCATTAACATGAGAGAATTAAACAGATGAACATCACATGATTCCATAAAATAAATTGCTAGGTGATACACAAAGTTAGTGCATAACAAGCATCAATACGAAGCTTGACAAAGTTACTCAATTCAGTTTACCATATGGAATTACAAAAATGGTAAAACAACTTCAATTGAATGACTATCTCTGCAACATAGGCTTAGCATCAACTAACATTATTTGTTTATGTGCTCAAAACATTTAGTCATAAGCTCTTGAAGGGTAGCTTTTAGGGATTTAAGAATATTAATTAAATATCCCAAAAAGTATCACTTAAAAGCTATCCTATCCCTATTTGAAAAAAAAAAAAAAAAAGAAATAAAACTACTTTAAAGCAAACTAATCATAAAACAATTAATTAAATACATATGATTGAATGTAATGTCCCCACTTTTTGCAAGTAACTTAAAATCATTCTAATTGTAAATTAATTTTATAAAGTATTTTTAGTTGCTTTATAAAATTAATATTTTATTAAGTTACTCGAGTCAATTTAAAACACTTTATAAAATAAAGTGTTATTGTGTACACAAAAACAATCATTTAATAAAGTTAAGTGATTGTGTACACATAAACTGTCATGTCCCCGTTTCCGGCCTAGTCAACAATGAACACGGATTAGCCTATTCATAATTCCCGTGGGCTAATATGTATGATAAGGGAATGAATTTGGTTTTGGCTGACTGACTCTTGTAGTTTTGTAGGTCAAGACCTTTATCAAGCAATATCTTTGAGCCTTCAAGACAAGGCACACTTGTCTCTGCATATCTATTTTGGCGCCTTGAATATAAGAGGTTGAAACTATGACATTGAGCACCTAGTGATAAGGGGAAAGTCCTTGGGAAGTTTGTAAGTGATTGAAATCATCAAAATGCCAACAAAATAAGCTAAGAGTATTAGGCGCATTTTTGCTTCTCTACACTCTCAAATGTGCGCCTAGGTAGAAGTATGATCTCAGAGAATCAAGGCGCCAATTCATATCTCTAGAACCTTAAAAGTGCGCCTTACCAAGAAAGAGAGATTGGAACCTAAACTTTGATCTCCATAAGGTAAAACACTTCCAAGTAATCGTGCATCTGATTGGAATCATTGACTAAGACAAGAAATCATCAAGCAAGTTGAGGCGCACTTTTCCTCTTATTCAACCATGAATATGCGCCTTCCCTAGAAATCCAAATTTGCGCTTTAAGGAGGATATATCAACTTGCATTATTTGTAATGTCCCCTTCTAGCAAGCCAAAATTTTTGCAACCTTGCAAACACTTTCAACTTGTAAAAGAGCACATTAGTATACAAATCATTTCATCATGTTCACATAAAGTGCTTAACAATAATAAACTCTATCTATTTCATATCCTTTCTAGTCATATATCCATGTTTATGATCTACCTTATATCGTTAATCACACATGAGTCATGGACATACCCCAGGGAGGACGTT
This sequence comes from Cunninghamia lanceolata, assembly GCA_027924645.1. NCBI lineage: Eukaryota > Viridiplantae > Streptophyta > Pinopsida > Cupressales > Cupressaceae > Cunninghamia > Cunninghamia lanceolata. The sequence goes on along the minus strand of BSBN01000186.1, from coordinate 17,140,279 downwards.
CGTGATCCTACCCATTAATCAGACCAATCACCTAATACGAGAGGGTGGATTAAGGATTCTAAGACCCACCACCGTAGGCTTGCTTCACCTCATACCCGGAGGTACTTCACTCTTGGCTCAGAGGGACTTATATCCAGCTCGAGGTTCACCTACCGTTAGGCCATTAATATTATCTAGGTCCTACGCAACCATAGGGTCAAGAACTTCATGCTACACCCAGCAATACTTCGTTCTTACCCTAAGTCTAAGAGCTTCATGCTACACCCGACAATACTTCGCTCTTAGCTCTAAGGGGCAATGACTTGCCAGCTCGAGTGCTAGACACTAGATTCCTTCTAACCACCAGTCTCATACTTATAAGGTGTGTAGGTGGATTAAGAGGAAGGCTACTAGTCCTAGCCCGGTACTCCATGGTCATGTTGATTGCTTCTTAAGGATGATTTCATAAACGTCATAATTGTTCTTATTATCATTTAACACAAGATGCCTTATATTAGACATCATGGCCTTATATCAAAATTGATCATATATCATTGACATTTATTCATTATATTAGACTGTGATCATCTTTCTTATTCCATTTCATATTTCAATAACATTTAATTATAAACAATTTATTTAACCTAATAACGAGTGCATATTCTAGTTATAATATATCTATCATTTACAACATGCATATATTTATTTTTTGATATATAATAATCTTACCATTTATTTTTACCAATTATAGATTGAACAAATTAAATATAAATACTTACTTACCTGCTAGAGCTTTACCTCGTAATTCTTACCTATCGCCGCGGTCTTCTTTCTACCTTGCTCGATGGAATGACTAATATAATTTTTATTATATTGCTGCTGCTGTTTATATATTTTTTAATATATATTTCACCTCCTTTCCCATCATACGCCGTTATGCCCTTTTATATATTTCCAAGGGTTTACTGTGGGTAAAAGGATATACTCTTTCCAACGGTTGCGGCTTGTTTGTCTTTTATTTATTTATTATTTATTAAGGTGATCGCTGGTGTCAACCAACTTAATCGCTGCACTTATAAATATCCTTCTTCCTTACATATTAAGGAGTGATATTATTTTGAATAATATATATATTGTATTATATATATAGTATATTATTTATACTATATATTATATTATATAGTATATTATTTGAAGTATATTATTTATATAATATATATAGTATAAATAAATACACTTGTTATTATGGGGAGCTCTTTTATCTTGTTTTATTCACAAGCATATATCGTGGGATAATGTTTTTGTCTTATTAGACTTTTATCTTTGACCTTTTAACCATATTACTTTACTTTACTTTCTAGCTTTAATGGATAAGACTCTTCATTAATATTTGTAATATTTATTTTTATATATAATAATATATCTTATTAATTATTCATATAAATATTATATTAAAATATTTATATTTATAATATATTTAGTTAATTTATATATTTCATATATTTTATAATATTTAAATATTTATATTTATAAGATATTAAATTAATAATATTATTTATTAAATAATACATATTAATAATATATTATATATTATATTTTAATTATATTAGTTTATATAAGGCTAACTTATTATTTAAATAAACAATTCATTTATAAATCATTATAGGGACATGATATTATTAAGTGATCATCAATCATCTTGAAGAAGGGGATCATTCTCAATTATTGCCCAATGATCTGAGATCATTAAAGTGTCAAAAAGTAGGCCAAGATGATGAAGGCACACTTCTTGGTCTCTACAACCTCAAAAGTGCGCCTAAGCAAGCTAGGCGCAAATCTTCATCTCTTCAATCTCCAAAGTGTGCCTAGACTCCAGAAACCTCATTTGAGCGTCTAATGGTGAAGAGCTTCATTCCTCAAGTTGAGATGGTGTTTGGATAGTAGATTCTTCTACCGGAGCAGAGATATAACAACTGGAAATGATGGAGCTTGAAGATGTCTCTCCCTAGGGCAAGGCACCATTTCCTATCTCTACAAACTCATTGTGGCGCCTAACCTTGATACGTCTTCAATCAAAGTCTTAGAGTCTTCATTGATTGTTGACAAGTGTTTGCAAGCATATGGAGTCATCAAAACCTCACCAAGTGAACTAGGCGCATATCCATGCTTCTACAACCTCAGATTGGCGCCTAAGGTTCAGACACCTTCCTAAGGCGCATTTTCACATCCCTGTGATCCTGTTTGGGTGCCTAACCATGAAACGATCAACTGTGATGTTGGGCGCACTTCCTCACCTGTAGAGCATCATTCTAGCGCCTAGACTTGAGGAGTAAGCATGCAAGCAGTGGGTCCCAGAATGACTTTGGGAGGTGTGCCGGAAGAGGCTTCCAACTCAAGAGTGAGTCACTCAATGGAATATTCCTCTAGGATATGCTCATTGGAAAACGTGCCTTGGTTACCTCTTTGCCTCTTGTGGAGGAGCACTATAAAAGGAGGAGAGCGACTTCATTTGGCATCTTTGGCTATTTGATATTTCTTGGTAAGCTTAATGCTCTTTTCATGAAATTTGCATATTTCATGCTTGTTGGGGTGATGCTCCCTCAACCTTGATAAGGTGATGCTCCCTTATCCTTTTAGAGGTGTTAACATTTAGTTATCATCATTGTGTAGGATTGAAGTAGTTACTTGCAACCTGAAGTTACTTGCAACCTGAAGTTACTTGCATCCTGAAGACACTAGCAACTTGAAGACAAGTTACTTGTGGTTTTAAGACAATCATTGTTCAATCTAGGCGCTAAGGCCTATCTTTTGTAATCATTGTAATAAGCTGAACATTTATGCTATTAAGCATCTGTTGAATGTAATAAGAAGTTGTATTGACAATTGTAATAAGATATCTCAACTTCATTGTTTGTTCAATTCATGTTGATTTCATTCATGTTAGATGATTAATTGAAGTAAGAAGTAAGAAAAAGTCAGCAAAAATTTGGTTAAGTATAGTGGGGTATCTTACATAAACAATCATTTAATAAAGTTAAGTGATTGTGTACACAAAAACAATCATTTAATAAAGTTAAGTGATTGTGTACATAAAAACCGTCATTTAATAAGTGATTGTGTACACAAAAACACTCATTTAATAAAGTTAGGCCAGACCTATTTGGAGTGAGGGTTTTATAAGGAGCAGCTAGGAGTCATTTGAAATCATGTTTTTGACTTGGTTTTTGCATATTGAGTTTATCTCTTGGCTGAAGACAAATTTCAGTCCAATCAAGGTGATGATCCCTTGATAACTAGGGTTTGGTGATGGCCCCATTCCCATTTTGAGAGGTGGATGCAATCAATATTCACCATTAGAGCTTTATTTTCAAGGTTTTATGAAGATTCAAGCATTGGTGATGATTATACAAAGCAATATCCTTCACTAGAAGACCCTTGCTTGCCTGGAGAAGAGTTATTTTGTCATTTGCATGCAATTTGGGCATATTTCAGTCACTTACAGGTCTGCTATAGTCAGCATTAGTGTTGGAAGATCATTTTGAATGCATTTATTATGTTGACTTTTGTAAGATGCTATCCCAATTTTTTCAAAATTACATACAATGATATAGCAGTGTTAGCATAAATTGCATATCCAACTAAATGCCTCACACTTTCTGATCACCTAGATCTCAGGATGGGCAAGGTGAGAGCATACGGTGATTGGCTTACAATAAACACTATGCAATAAGAAATTACAATTCATCCGCTGCGGCGGGCATCCACAAGCTGTGGGGATTCACCACTTTCAATGGGTAAAGAGCAAGAAGAAGATTACAAATCATCCACTTATTCAGTGGGTATTCACCACTTATGCAGTGGGTAGAAAGAAAGATAAAGATTCAGTTATCCTCACTGGCGGTAAACCATCCAGGGGCCTTAGTGTGATTACAATAATGAAGAGATTACAACTAGAAGCAATTACAATGATGACTAGAATAAATTGAATTTTAACTTGATAATTTTTTCTTGAAGAAATTCAGATCATACCCAGCATAGAAGACTCTAAAATCAGAAACTATAAACTGAGATTTGCTACTGCCATTCCTTGATGAAGCAATTAGACTGTATAGAGAAATGCATCTACCATAGATCAGTCTTGATAGCCACAAGAAACCACAAGAAGTAATCTCTTCCAACCTCTACAACCATAATCTACACAAAGACTAGCATCCACTGCAAATATACAATATTCATTTGACACTGAACATTACTGATAAAGTAGACACAATGCTGCTACAGATATGTACGGCAGCCCAGACTTAGCAAATCCACTAAACCCATACACAAGTGATACTTCTATTCCCAAAACACATTCAACATCTTTGATAAATGGTAAGAAAACTGCACATCATACTGACAAAATAGATTGTATTTCTGATATAAGAAAGTTTTAAGACCCTCAGCTGGGCCGTACGGCCAGGATCAAGTACGACTATCATAGGAAATTCATATCTTAACCAAAAAACCTCAAACTGCTTCCAAAAAGATTGCCTAGATAAGGCAATAACTATGCAATCAAAATAGACTTCAAAGACTCCTTTTTCATGAGCATCAATTCATTTCAGTAGAAGTACGACCTTTCATCGTACGGATGAACACCAAAATTCATAGACTGCATTAAAACTTCTCAAATTGGTCTTGAATGAATTGTTTTAACCATACAAAGATACTAGCAATTGCATAAGACATATAAACTTCAATATCAAAGGCAATCTCCAAAGATGAGTTTTCCAGCTGGTACGACCAAGAAATGGTACAACCTTTCTCATAAATTCAAATAATGCATAATAACATCCAATATCACCCTTGACAGAGTAGTCTAGACCAAACAAGAATACTGCAAGAAGATTTAAGACCAAACTCAGCTCAATTGGATTTATCCTGACATTTTTTCAAATCTGCAGTGTACGGTCATGGAAGTGTACGGATGCTCATATAAAATTCAGATAAATCTTAAACCACACAAAACTAGCATGAAAATGGTCGCTTAGGATAGACATTTACCATACAAAAGATCTGAGATCAAAACTCGACTCCATATTTCTAATAGTTTCAATCTTCATTTCTGTAGGTATGGCCATGGAGATGTACGACCAACTAGGAACAATCACAATATAATTAAATAACAGTCCAAACCAATACACTATCATATCAAAAATGCACCCCAAACTATACAAAATGAATTACAATTGCAAAGCACAACAAAACTATAAATGTCTGATCAGCTCCATGTGATTCCTTGAAGTAGAAACCACCATTATCAGCTAGGGTAGATATCTCACTACCGAAACTAATCCTCTCCGAGTGGGTTTTCGTCCACAAGAAGAAAAAAAGAGGAAGAACACGCAGGTTCAATCCAACAGAGTAACAATACAAAAAAATCCGAGCATATCCTCCAATTGAACTCACTCCCTTTTTAAAAGCCTCTAGGAGTTATAAAATGATCTTTCTTGAAAATAGAGCCTTTTTCTCCTCCCACTTATAAAATATTTCTATTTCCAAGTTATGTGCACACTTTAAGTGACTAGGATATAAAAATAAAACATTTTCCTTGACCCCCACATGATATAACATTCGAGTCACTTGAAATATTCCCACCTTATACTTAAGTGCACAATAAAAATTAGAATAACTTGTTTAATTATCAAATTTAATAAAAACTCCATATAACTCCAAATTTGATAATTAAACCGGACCAATATATTCTGACAAATAACTTTGATCATCCCTGACGAAGATGCAGACTTGAGATACTCACAACTGCTCTGCAGATAGAATTATGATCACTCCAAGAAGTTTGGAGATCATCCAACATGTCGGATAGGCTTAGTGGGATTAGGAACAAGCATAATGCGCACAAAATTCGATGTGCCAAAAAAGGAACTTTACAACTTTGGATGTCATATCAGCTTCCTAAGAGCCTACCGATTTGCATTGAGAGCAATTTGAAAGTGTTTTTTGGCCTATATTCATCTATATCCTATTGGCTGGGCAATAACAGTGATATCAGCATTTTCATCAGTCATATACTCGGTCATATCAGTCACAAATACAGTGATATTTGGTAGTGATTCAGGGTTCAACTTGAGCTGAGATCATTTGTCAATCATCCTTCATTGATTAGACATATTTTGTATAGGGTTTGGATGCCATTTTGCCTACTTTTCAAGCATGTATCTAAGTCTGATATAAAAGAGTACTTGACTGTCATAAAGGACAGCGAATAATCATTTGTGTTTGTCATCATTGAAGAAGTTAATAAAGCATTGGAAGTTTGGGTTTCATTGTCTATATGTTTCATGTGTTATCTTTCATTTGAAGTTGACTATTTGGTGCAAGAATTCTTATCTAATTTGGCAAATATTGTCATATTATAAGGGTTCTTTATAGTGGTATTAGAGCATTCAAAATTTCAGTCCAATATCCATTAGGGATAATACAGTGGTATCAGAGCATTCAAAATTTCAGTCCAATATCCATTAGGGATATTATAGTGGTATCAGAGCCTCCGTCTTGCCAGCCTGTTCGGGTTTTTTGAAAGAAGAGCTGAAGCTATGAATACAAGAAGATCATATACACCTACAGTGGACAAGTCTATAGAAGAAGACTTGACAGCCTTGATAAACAAGTATGATGCTCTTCCTAAGTATGTGCAAAACAGAATTAGCTTCAAAGACTACATGAAGTTCAAGAGTTCGTGGTATGATGAAGAATCATTTGATAGTGATGAAGAGGACTACCAGCAACCAGCTAGCAGCTCTAGAGGAAAAGTTGAAACAATTTCATCTCAGCCACATGGGATTGTCAGAAAACTTCATGAGGACTTTGAGAGACATGCTGATGACACTATAGAAGATGTAGTCACAATCTCACTACATGAAGATAAGGTTGAAGAAGAGGGCATGAGGATTACAAGCAGCAACCCTGAAAGAGTGGAAGAAAACCAGTCATTATGCAGCCCTAAAGAGTATGAGGATTCAAGTACACTTCAGCCACATATTGAAGAAAAGCACATGGTAGTTGAAGTCAAATCAGCTATGTTGGGTAAAGGTATGGTTCTTCATGAAGAGACTAACATTGTTGATAAGGAAAATGTTGATACATATGAGAGCAAACCAAAAATTTCAGTTTGTTATGAAGGGCATATTATTGATGTCCAATCATACATGAAAGGAGAGGACATAATATTTGCTACAAAGATCATCCATGAAATATGTGATTCACGTAAAGAAGACATAGGTGATGCATATGGAGTTTCTTGCTTTGAATCAGCATTTGACGAAGAAAATACTATGGTATGGCATGATATAATCCCTGATTTGTTTGAGGACAGCAATCTTATTCCTTTACAATCAACTCAAATTGATGATTTTGGGGCAGCTAATGATGATGTGCATGGTGATGAAGAGGATTCAGTTTTGATTGATGCATTAGTTCCATTTGGTGAACTAAAACAACCTATTCATGATTGTGATGATGTTTGTTTATTGGAGTATGTGGATGATGTGATAGTTTTTTCTCCATGGGTTGATGATTTTTCTTCATTGTTGAACATTGAAGTAGATGATTTCAGTTTTGGAACAACAACATATAAAAGAGTTTATTATGATGGGAATCCATATTTTTTTGTTGGCAATTGGTTTTATGATGATTCCCTATCTTCATGCATTGAAGATGATACTTTGTATGTCATTTTGAATGACATTTTCAGTTTGCATACTGCTGATCTGATTTATGACAGCAAGGTGTCAAGGTTGGATACATTTTCATTGGCACTTATGTTTGACATCCATCCTTTGTTCGAGCTAGACATCCATGTTGGAGGAATTTTCAGCTATGTTGGCTCATTATTTGACATTGGCATCTTCATTTTTGAGTTGATTGATTTCTTCATGGTGTGGATGTGTCATTGGAAGTTGAGCATGGGTGTATTTGCTACATTGTGCGATAGCAGAAGCGGTCCCAGGATCTTCTTCGTCAGCAGCCTTGAAGAGATGCGGTTGAGCATGTTTGAGGAGCCTCGATGGATTTGGGATCTAGGGATTGATTGGCTTCATTTTTTTCTTCCCATTGTTCGGGGACAAGCAATGTCGGGAAGGGAGGGCTGTAATGTCCCCAATTTTTACAAGTAACTTAAAAAGGTTCTAATTGTAAATTAATTTTATAAAGTATTTTTAATTGTTTTATAAAGTTAATATTTTATTAAGTTACTTGAGTCAATTTAAAACACTTTATAAAATAAAGTGTTATTGTGTACACAAAAACAATCATTTAATAAAGTTAAGTGATTGTGTACACATAAACAATCATTAAATAAAGTTAAGTGATTGTGTACACAAAAACCGTCAAGTGATTGTGTACATAAAAACCGTCATTTAATAAGTGATTGTGTACACAAAAACACTCATTTAATAAAGTTAGGCCAGACATATTTGGAGTGAGGGCTTTATAAGGAGCAGCTAGGAGTCATTTGAAATCATGTTTTTGACTTGGTTTTTGCATATTGAGTTTATCTTTTGGCTGAAGACAAATTTCAATCCAATCAAGGTGATGATCCCTTGATAACTAGGGTTTGGTGATGGCCCCATTCCCATTTTGAGAGGTGGATGCAATCAATATTCACCATTAGAGCTTTATTTTCAGGGTTTTATGAAGATTCAGGCATTGGTGATGATTATACAAAGCAATATCCTTCACTAGAAGACCCTTGCTTGCTTGGAGAGGAGTTATTTTGTCATTTGCATGCAATCTAGGCATATTTCAGTCACTTACAGGTCTGCTACAGTCAGCATCAGTGTTGGAAGAAGATCATTTTGAAGGCACTTAATATGTTGAAGACTTTGGATGTCATATCAGCGTCCTAAGAGCCCACCGATTTGCATTTAGAGCAATTTGAAAGTGTTTTTTGGCCTATATTCATCTATATCCTATTGGCTGGGCAATAACAATGATATCAGCATTTTCATCAGTCATATACTCAGTCGTATCAGTCACAAATACAGTGATATTTGGTGGTGATTCAGGGTTCAACTTGAGCTGAGATCATTTGTCAATCATCCTTAATTGATTAGACATATTTTGTATAGGGTTTGGATGCCATTTTGCCTACTTTTCAAGCATGTATCTAAGTCTGATATAAAACAGTACTTGACTGTCATAAAGGACAGCGAATAATCATTTGTGTTTGTCATCATTGAAGAAGTTAATAAAGCATTGGAAGTTTGGGTTTCATTGTCCATATGTTTCATGTGTTATTTTTCATTTGAAGTTGACTATTTGGTGCAAGAATTCTTATCTAATTTGGCAAATATTTTTAGTCATATTATAAGGGTTCTTTACACTGAAGAGGTTGAAATCCAATGCTCGAAAATAACCACTATTGGAGTTGACAACTGCTGAAAATAGTTGGTTGCACATGAATGTCCTTTAGGAGATTTTGAAGCAACTTTTGCACTAAAACCATGAATCGGTTTACTGCCTACCGGTTCAGGTTGGAAATTACAGAGTAGACAGATTGGGCATTGAAAATAATTATAACAGCATTATAAACAGCATTATAACAAGTTACTCATTGTCGGCCACAACACAACTGATATGTAATATATGCAAATATGATCTCATACAATGCTCTAGGCAATTCTGCATAAGTGTGGCTGTGCCAATTACAATGTCATGCCCCGCCAAATTCCAGATTGCAGGTCCTAATTTCAGATTGCAGGCCTAAGTATCCTTGCTCAGCCCCCGACTGTAATCTGCATTAATAGAAGATAAATAAATTTAATTACTTGAGGCTGACTCCCTTGTGAAGCCGCCCCTCTTGGGGAATTAAAAATAAATCTATTAAAAGAGGCCGACCTCTTTAGGAGAGACACATCCCTTGGGACAAGTCGTCCCCATTGGAAGAATCACCTCTCCTCATAGAGGTATGATGTGGGATAACAATTAAAAGTAATGAAAACATTAAATTATTTCAAAGGGGCAGTGAGTGTTTAAGAACTATTAAATTAAATTAAAGATTTAATTTCAAAGGAAAACAATTGAAGGGATATGACTCTTACAAAGAGCAGTCTTCATGAAGGGTTGTGACTCCCTCAGTGACAAGATATAAAGGATGATCATTTCGTGGCTTAAAGGGAGAGGAGGCAAGCAATCTTCATTGGAAGAAAGAAATATAACAACCTAACAAAAGGAAATATATAAGCAGTAGTATATATATCTGCCATACAAACAATTGTTAACAACAAATAATTATATATTGCAATCCATGGATTGAACTTGAAATACATCAAGAGGTACTTTATATCAATCATCTAACAAATTCCCAAGCAATCCATTTTGAAGTCAAGGAGATGTTTTGCAAGTAGGAAGGATGGCCCTTCCAAGTTCATGAGAGATGAGAGGATGGGATGGCAACCCCCTATGCTCTTATTAAGTGGTGGCCCTTCCATGCTCTTGAGCTTAATCAAAGAAGATGGCCCTCTTGAGCTTGATCAAGGAGGATGGCCCTCCAAGGTGGATTGGGAGTTGCAAGGCGGATGGCCCCCTTACATGCTCTCGACAATATTGAGGATGACCTGCCTTAATATTGGTACTTACAAGTATTCCTAAGGAATGCACTATGTGATTGGATTTGAGGGATTGTGTTATGATGGATTGAACCAAATATTGTTTATGCTATGATGTCTTGATCTCATTATTAATTATGCTATGATAGATGAATTTAATATGAATGATGCTATGAATTGAATATTATCTTAATTTCTTGATAACTAATATTTTAATGTCAAATTTTAGTGCTTACTATTGTTTGTAGGTTAAGAAATCAAGAATATCCCAAAAAGGGACATTACATACAATGACATACCAAGAATATAAAGGTAGTCGGTGGTTGGTCGGCAATGCCAATGGATCCCAATTGACTACAACTAACCACAATTGTCGGGAGGACAACTAACCTCTCCGACACACCCAACCCAAAAGTAATACAATATAATTATTCAAAATTGCCTATTTACATCATCCCCCCCAAAAGTTTAGTCATCTTCTAGACAACTATGACTACAAAACACATAAAATGATGCTACTGAGAACTATGTGGAGAGTGAGGGGACCTCCTTGGTGGCGTGTAGACTAAGGGAGCTGAAGCTTGCTGTTGCGAGACCAAACTACAAAGTTAGTAGACACCCTATGTATGCTGCTTGAGATAGTGGGCTGCTTTAAGCTCCCACTCACAAGCTTCCTTAACCATCTGGATAGCCTCCTCCAATTGTTTCTTGGTCTTCTCATGGGCGCTGGAGAGGTCGGCCATTGCTTGTCCTTGTGTTGCCAACTCTTGCTCCTTAGCTGCTAATTCCTTCTGTGTGGCCTCTACTTTATCCTATTCCATTTGAGTCAATGTAGTTTGTTGGGCCAGCTGTTCTTTATACATACTAGGTTGATCTCCATAGATCTCTTTGTGCTCATGCAACATCTTGTAGGCCTCATCAATTTTAGCCACTGTCTTAGCAGCTTTTGTGAACTCCTTTTGCCTCACATAGAACAATGCTCGGAAATGTTGGTCAATGTTATACAGGGCAGCTAGTACCTCACTATCTGTCATGTCCCAATATTAAGGTATTCTTTAAATTAAAGATTTAAACATCATGTTAAGTTAGAAAAGTCGTTAATGTATAATAATATTAAATAATGTTATAATTATGGTATTTATAATTAATGAATATAAATACAATTATAAATATTATCAATTTAAATAGTATTATATAAATGCAATTATAAATATTATCAACTAAAATAGTATTATATAATATATTAATAAATATATATTTTATAAATAAATACTAATAAATAACAAATATGATTATTAAATATTATTATAATATATATTGTTATATTATAAGAAAAAATGTAAATATTATAGATAGTATAAATTAAGGACCGATATCCTTAAGAGATCACTTTATCGTAACAGCAAACCTTACAAGAAAATGTGTAAACATCCAACGAATGAAACCAAGCATGCATCGAATGAGAAGTAAGTGGTCAACGATGATTAGACGGGCAGCATTTCATAAAGGTAGTGAATCTTATGCATAAGCAGTAATTATTCTATAAAAAGGGCAACAATGATAATAAAAGCATATGATAAGGGCAGCGATTAATAAAGAGGTTCCATTGTCTAGCGATTAGCAACTCCTAATGAAGGCAGCGATTCCTATAGAAATCGCTGATAAGCATATGAAAACAGCAGCGCTTGGTAAATAGGGTCATGACTCCTTCAAGAGTCATCACCCCTCTTAAGGGGTATCCCTGTCTATAATGAGGAAGGCATATATATATATATATATATAAAAGGAAAAGTAGGAAGGAGGGAAGGCAGATGGAAAATTGAAGAATAAATATAATACTCAAATAAAGGAAATTGATATAAAGGTCTGCAAGAAAGAGTTATAGAAGGGTCCATTAATATTCTTGTGGTAGGATTGGTATGGAAATGTAATGTATGGTTCAAGTATGTTGAATAGATCATGCATATTGTATTTATAGTTTATGATGTTATCTTCGTAATGCATTATGTATTGCTGATATAGATTTTTGCACTCTTATGCATAAATCTATACCATGATAGGAGGAAGGGAAAGTACAAAGTGAATATAGGACCCTCTCTTAGGTACGCCACCCAAAAGGAAATGTAATGAACTCACATGAGCCAAAGGGGTTCTGCCTTCTAATGAAGGGTTCTGCCTTTGGATCTAGAGAGAGATGTGCTCTTCTAGATACGTCACTCATGATGAGAAACGATTAGTCCACATAAGCCAAAGGGGTTCTGCCTTCTAGTGAAGGGTTCTGCCTTTGGGTCTAGAGAGAGATGTGCTCTTCTAGATACGCCACTCATGATGGAAATGAAATCTTCGCTTGGGCCAAAGGGGTTTTGCCTTCTAGTTGAAGGATTCTTCCTTTGGGCCTAGAGAGTTGGATTACTAGGATACCCTTTGGAGACCTCACTCCCCTATCATGTGTATAGTGTTATAAGGAAACCAATCATGAGGAAATAAGGAAAGATGGCAAGATGAGGGGATAATGGATAAATTAGAATACTCCCTAGGTACGCCACCTCATATGAATGGCATGGGCCACATGAGGCCAAGGGGGTTCTGCCTTTTAGTTGAAGGGTTCTGCCCTTGGGCTTAGAGAGGCTAAGTCACCCCATCGAGTCACTCTCTTCCATGCTTTCCTATGATTGATCATCCTAAGGTAAGATTCAATTGAGTTTATTAATTGTTATGGACTTACTGATTTTTAAAATTTCTAACTTGTTGTAAGGATTGAGTTAGGACAAGGTACGCTCTAAACCCTTGTTTGCTTGGAAATTGATAATCTAGGGAAAAATTAGTATTGTCCCAAAAAGGGGACATTACACTATCCCTACCGCCAAAAAAAAAACCACATTCCTCTTAGGCTGCCAGGGTTTTTGCATTTCTGGAGTTACTTTGTGGCTACTCCTTATCCTTGAAAATATGTGTGAACTCTGTCTCACAATCATCCATCACAAATCTCTCTATGCGTTGTGCCTCTTGAAGGACCAAGGGGGAATGAGTGCTGTCAAGACCACGTGCAATCTTCGCCACATCACTAATAAGGGCATCTAAGGGCTGGAGGTCCTGCACATATCTCACAACTGTGCCAAATGGATCCTCAGGGTTGGGTCTACATAACCTTATGTTAAGCTCTTCCGGGCTCTGGGGTATCGAGGATGAAGACTCTTGTTGATGACTAGTGGATGCCGACTCGGCCGGTGGGTTCACTGTAGCTGGCAACTTCACCTCATCCCTAGAGGGATGTAGTTTCCCCATTTTGAGCTAGACATGATTTTGGGTTTGAGCTTGGTTCTAGAGGATGAAAAATGGTAATTTTGGCTCAACTAGTGATTTTGATTGGTTTTTGGCTAAGTCTTATTGTTTTATTTAGCCAAATATCAAAGTTCTTCTAGTGGATAGAGATTGGAACAATGGGAAATGCAATATTCAAATTGTATTTTCATCATTTCATTTATTGGATTGATTGGTGCCAAGTGGACCAGGAAAAATGTCAATCTTTAATTGTATTTTTCAAATATCTATTTGCTCTTGAATTCTAACGCCAAGGATAAGGTGATTTGCATAGTTTATTGTGCCAACGCATGGGATAAGGTAAATAGCATTGAGCTTGATGCCAACGTATGAGGAGAATAGAGTTTTGTGCCAACTCCTATATGGAAAAAGGTAATTTCAAATAATACTTTGGATCTTGTCCTATATATCTTGGATGGATGATTTGCAAAAATCATAAAATATTAATATTTATTGGATCATGCACCTAACGCATGGAAGGAGCTTTTAAAATATTAATAAATAATGCTAGCACATTGGATGAGCTAACGACCATTTGGGAGTTAGACAAAATTGTATTTTCAAATGCCAAGTGGATTCGCCCAAGAATGAGGAGATTTTTATTAAATAAAATGTGTTTGCTGATGTGGAATCGCCGCCCAGTCAAGAAGGAGGTTTTTTAATAATAAAATATTATTTCCTCATGGCCGCCGTACAAGGAAAAATCATTTAAAAATTGCGAAGTGTTTGTAATGGTTCTAGGTGTTGGATTTGGAGGTGAAAGCATTCAATAAAATCAAGGATTGTTTTTAAATGTTATATTTCAATGTACACAAGCATTTAAAATTGTTCAAGGCCATCGCATTCCATTGGTGGATTCCAAACAATTACTAAATTGGAGCTAAGAGGATCGCCTAGCCAAGGAAAAGGATAAATAGAGCTTTTCAACATCAAATTACAACTATTGAACTTTTGATCATATGGTAAGCTTTCATATTTCATGTTTGTTTGCTAGAAATTGCATTTTTCAGTGAATTATCAAGATGATGCTCCCTTGATTGATGTGATGATCATCCCATGTCATTTTATGAGATGATATCATGCAAATTTCATCATTGTTCTTGAATTGCAGGTTGATATTGAAGCATTTGAAGTGAAATAACATTGCATTTGAAGCCCTTGGTCATTGTGGAAGACTACCAAGGTAGTCGGTTTGGCTATAAGTGAGATATGAGTGATTTTTAACATCATTTGCATGGTCTGAGTTTATAACAGTGATCTGGAAATTCAATTTCAGGGTTCTTAGACTTGATTTTGTGAAGACTATTGAGTTTGGAAGACAAGCAAGCATCATTGGAATGAATCGCTAGCCTTGGAGAGCTTTGTTTGGCACTGCATTTGAAATCTGGGCACATTCATGTAATGTGCCGTACCTGTTTGTATTTTTAAAAGATCTTTTTATGTGTTATTTTATTAATTTTTGTGTGATCTTTCAGACTAGAGAGAAGAATGCAGAAGGGGTTTTCAGTTTTCCTGTAGATGTGTTGCAGGAGCATACAATATAGAGCATATATGGAAAACCTAGAAAAAATACAACATATATCAACAAAGTAACAATGACCAAGATGGTGTTTAGCCAAAATATGAATTATAAGAACATACCCATATCATGTTTTACAACTTCATGTCGGGGTCATAGCCGGACCAGCAATGGGTGTAGCTAGAAATTAGAATCACTCCAAATCTTCAATATACTGAAAGTATTGTGCATACAAATGATAACAACAATAAATAAGGCTCTAGATGCCTCATACAATGCAGAATAGAAGCTGCTCACAAAGAGAAATAAATCCCAAAACCCCCAACGTCAAGCCTGAATGTGTACAACCATGGCTGTAAGACAAAATTAGTCACCACTCTGCTGCAACCTCTTCGAAAAACCCTCTATTACCTCTAATTTCTTCTGTAAACCCTAAGCGACCAAGTTAGAGAGAGTTTTATGCAAATATATCACTCCAAACAGCTGCCAAGAGGAAGTACGGCCTGCATAAGGAGGTACGACCAACATGGATCAAGACATGGTTGCAACAATCTTTATTTCAGCTGCTAATAATCGCTCCATCTCTATGGATATTTGCTGTTCAATACAAATCTGCAAATTATGTAGCAAGTTGTTCCTTGAACCCTCGAAAATCAAACTCCAATGAAGCACATCCGTGAACACTGAGTGTATTCACCTCGAAAGCACCTTTGGGTGGTATTGCACACTTGTAGAATGCTGCTACTTAGGGAGGTTTTCGTCTTCAAGAGCCTCTGGTTCGAATCCTCAAACCCTAGAGCCAAGCTCCAAAACCCTAGCAGAGGAAATCTCAAAGAGAGAAGAAAATAATAATCAAGCATACCCAAATGAGAGCACTTTTCCCTTTTTATAACTCTCCAAGAGGGGTGTTTCACTTTTTGAGGGAAATATTCTTTTAATTTTACTTTTAATATTTCCCAAGGTGAGCGCTCCATAAAATGACTTAAGTGACTTTTAAATATTTCATTTTTTCATCACTTAACCAATAAAACCCAAAGTCCAATATTAAATAATAATATTAATTTATAGACTTTAAAACGGAGGCTCAAATGAACTCGGAATTCAGTGATCCATAGATGAAAACATCGCAAGAAACTCGCCGGACCCGCGAGTACTCGCGAGGCAAAATGGATGGCGAGTTTTCCTCTGAAAAACTCGGCCCGAGTTTTTCAAAAACTTGCGGCGAGTTTCTGAGCAAAAATTCGCCCTAAATCGCGAGTTATACCTGCAAAAAATCGGCACAGAAACAAATGTTAGAAAGTTAAAAACGTAAAAAGACAAAAACCTAAAGTGTAAAGTGTAAACTCAGTCATTTGTTCACTGCGAAACCCTTTCTGCACGAAACTCCCTCCCCGTGGCGGCGCGAAACTCCATCCCGGCGGCGCGATTCACCGAGGAAATCGTGTGATTGGCGGAAGTTAGAACTTAGAGGCTCAGTCGCTCAGGTAAGATTTTGCACGAACTGTTTAAGGTTTAAAACTTTAAACTTTAAAAATTGAAATTTTAAAAAGACTGTATAATATGAAAGGAGAGATTTTGGACGAACTATTTAAATTTTAAAAATCACAATTTTAAAAAGACTGTATAATATGAAAGGAGACTTTGGAGTTTGGAGTTGGACGAATTGAAAAATTTGTGATGATCGATTAAAAATATTAAATTTATAAATTTTAAAAAGACTATCATAATTGTTAAAGACTAAAGTAAACTGTAATACTGTAAGTCTGTAATACATATGAAAGGAGAGATTTTGGACGAACTGTCAAAATTTATATAAATTTTAACAGTTCGTCCAAAATCTCTCCTTTCAAATTCATATGATACAGTCTTTTTAAAATTTCGATTTTTTTTAATATATTATTATAAATTTTGACAGTTCGTCCAAAATCTCTCCTTTCATATGATAGTCTTTTTAAAATTTCATTTTGGAGAGTTTTTCACTATTTTTGAACGAAGTACGAACTGTAAAAAAAAATTAAAATCATCATAATCCCATATAAATTTTGACAATCCGTCCAAAACCTCTTCTTTCACATGATACAGTTATTTTAAAATTTTGATTTTTTTAAAATACAGTGACTAGTCATTTAATAATATATAGGAAATTGCTGTCAAAATTTTATAGAATGGCGAGGTTCTTGCGATTTTTTCATCACTGAATAATAGACAATGCACATATTTTATAAATAATACAGTGACAGTCCAAAATCTCTTCTTTCATATGATAGTCTTTTTATAATTTCGATTGTATTTTATAGCAAAAATGTTAAAATACAGCTATACAACAGTCAACTGTATTATTGTCAAATTTAAATTTTTAATTCAACTTTTTTTGTTCTCTCTTTTTTGATAGGTAACCCGTAACAGGTTATAACTTATGGCTTCTGCAAGTGGAACTGGAGGTAGAAGAACCGGTGGCAAAACTAAGGACCCTTGCTGGAAACATGGGACACCAGGTCCAAAGCGAGGAAGTGTCATTTGTAACCATTGCACTAAACATATGTCTGGAGGCGTTAATCAACTTAAATACCACCTTGCACAGGTCCCTTGCAATGATGTTGAGATATGTGACAAAGCTCCTGTGGAGGTTCAGAGGGAGGCACACGTCCTCCTTATGGATTATGAACGAAAGAAAGAAGCTAAAAAGAGAGCAGCAGAGGCAATGGCAGCCCCAAACTGAGATTTGAGTTCTACAGGGTCAGATTATAGAAGTGTAACTGTAGAGGCCTCTTCTACGCCTTCCATTGGGCCACGGATACGACGATCAGGCAAAGGGCTTGATAGCTTTTTTGTTCCTCGGAACACTCCTGGTGTGCAACCTTCATTGGATGGTCTTGCAAATACATGGAATAGAGAGGTGCATCGTGAGGCGAAGTTGGCATGTGCACGATTTTGGTACTACAACAATATTCCCTTCAATGTCGCTTCGAGTCCTTATTGGGAGAACTTGGTCACTGCATTGACTGTGGCAGGTAAGGGGTTCAAGGCCCCAAGTCGTCATGAGTTGAGTGGCCCATTGTTGCAGGAGGAGGTTGAACACACACATCTACTAGTACAGGATCAGAGGAAAGTTTGGGAAAGAAAAGGCTACACTATTTTATCTGATGGATGGACAGATGCCAGGAACAGGACTCTCATCAATTTTTTAGTGGCTTCGGCGGGGCAGCTAGTCTTTTTAAAGTCAGTTGATGCCTCCAATCAAATAAAAAATGCAGAAACTTTGTGCAACATGTTGGATGAGGTGGTGATGGAGGTGGGAGTGGAAAATGTCGTCCAAATAGTGACTGACAATGCAGCTGCATATGTGGCAGCCGGTAGACTTCTAGAGGCAAGGCATCCGACCATTTTATGGAGCCCTTGTGCTGCCCACTGTATTGACCTTCTTGAGGACATTGGAAAAATAAGCTGGGTGAAGAATGTGGTTGAAGAGGCAAGAAATATCACAAAATACATCTACAACCACACATGGGTCCTAAATCTTATGAGAGAGTACACTGGTGGCAAGGAGCTCACACGATCAGGAGTCACACTTTGCCACTAATTTCCTTACTTTGCAGAGTATAGCAGCATTATTGCCCCACCTTAGGCGCATGTTTGTGGCCGAAAGGTGGTTGGAGAGTCCTTATCATAGGAAGCCAGAAGCAGAGAGGGTCATGAAGGCAGTTTATGATGCTGTCATGGAAAATTCCATGGAGGAGATCATCAAGGTAAGTTTTCAAACACTAATTTTTATTTTTATTTTTATTTGCTAATGTTAAAATTTGCTAATTTTGTAAAAAACTTATATTTATATTTGTTGAATTTCAATTACTATAATTTTCTAATTTTATTTTCATCCCCTGTTGATTTAGGTGTTAGAACCGTTGGTTAGGGTTCTACGATTGGTGGATGGGGATCAAAAGCCCATGGGGTATCTATATGAGGCCATGGATAAGGCCAAAGAGGCCATTCAACATTTGTATGGGTCGAATAAAACAAAATATGAACCCATATGGCGCATTATTGATCGGAGGTGGAATCGACAACTCCACCAACATATTCATGCTGCTGGTTACTATTTGAACCTCGCATTTTTCTTCTCCTCTTCATTCAAAGTAGATGCAGAGGTTAAGCTTGGCCTGAACACATGCATGGAGAGGTTGGTCTTTGATGATAACCTTCGAGACATCATACTCGATGAGTTACAGGCCTATAAGAATGCGGATGGGCCTTTTTTTCTTCAAGAGATGCCATTCGTAGGAGATCCACTCTGCAACTAGGTAAAATACATATGTTTATTTTTCATTTACTATTTATTTTAATTTTTAAGTTTACTAAAATCCTTACAAAGTTATAAATGTTATCCTTGCAGATTTATGGTGGGATGATTATGGTTCCTCAACCCCTAATCTTCAAAAGA
Source organism: Cunninghamia lanceolata (assembly GCA_027924645.1). NCBI lineage: Eukaryota > Viridiplantae > Streptophyta > Pinopsida > Cupressales > Cupressaceae > Cunninghamia > Cunninghamia lanceolata. The sequence goes on along the minus strand of BSBN01000186.1, from coordinate 17,120,415 downwards.
TAGCCATTCGGATTTTATCCCAGCCTTGTAGTGCATTTGGTTGTGAGCGCAACTGGAGTGTTTTTGAGGCCATTCACACAAAGAAGTGCAACAGGTGGACTCAAAAGCGCTTGAATGACCTTGTCAATGTGCGGTACAACTTTCGGTTGCATGAGAAGAAGGTAGAAGGCCAAGAATCATATCAGGCATTGGACCTTGACGACATTGATCCATATTCAGATTGGATTGCTGAGGATGTTGATGTTGATCCATCACTTGATGATGATGATATAGCTGCTATGGAGAGGGATACAGCAGAATGGCAAGCAAATGTCGCAGCATATGAGGATTCAGAGACAGAGTTAGATGATATTGATGTGCCATCAGGGGTGGGTTCCTCACATGTACTGTTTGATCCTATAGATGAGGATCCTGTTGAGCATACCCTGGCTATACTAGCCACTTCCGCACCACCCACACAGAGAAATAAAACTCTTTTGAGCTTTAGTCGTAGAAGAAATTTATGATTTAGATTTTCTAGTGATGATGGAACTCTTTTTTTGGTCTATGATATGTATTATCAAACTGGAATTTCATATGTATTCGAAGGTTGAACTCTTTTTTTTGTCTATGATATGTATTAAACTCTTAATTTTGATTTATATATGAAGGAAATCAGCAATGCATTCTACAATTTCAGAAATGTGTGTTTTTTAAGAATATTTTAAAAAAAATTATGTTTGCCGAGTTTTTCCCCGAGTTTTTGGCGAGTCTCGAGTTTTTAAAATTTTTGGGTCTGCCGAGTTTTTGCTGAGTCCGAGTTTTGCAACTATGCAGTGATCTATAGCTCGTTGGAAAGGTCTCGACGAGACGAATCCAACCCCACTTTGAAAATCCCGATTCGACACTGAACCCGAACTTACTAAAAATAGTAACGGCCATAAGCAAACTGAGCCAACACAGAGGGTGCCAACTAGATCCATAAACCATCTGATAACTTTGAGCTCAATGCAACGTCTAAGAGAGCCAACGACTGACTGCCAAGTCACCCGAACAACGCCAAACTGACACTAAAAATAGCAGTGTTCTCCGGGGACCAAAGAGAACAAACCTAGAAAAACCCAGAAAGATCAACAACATGCAAGCTCTTACTATAAATAGTAAGTACGGACAAGTTGTCTGAAATCTCTCCGGAAAGTGTCAACCAGCGCCACTGGATCACCCGAACACCCTGGTGACATCGAAATATACCTCTGGTTAGGCTGTCACCAACCCCGAAAGTCAGCTCCGACTGTGCTGCAATAGAATCCGAAAATGGGGACATTACAGTCCGCCCTTCCCAAAGATTGCTTGTCCTTAAGCAATCTGTACTTGCATGCCCTGGTTGAACTCCAGGATCCCAAATCATTCTGAAGAATATCCAACAGCATCTCCATTGCATCTGTTGGGTAGAGGTAAAACCATTTTTAACATCAATGTAAGTAGCTATCCCAGTATAGAACAATCTGCTAGACATAGGAACCCCTGGGTCCCAAAGCCAATATGGAAGTCTGCCATACACATCACCTATTGACTTCCACTGCGCAACTCTGATATAATTTTCACCATGCAGAGAGTGGTGAAGCAACATGACGGAATCCAACTGAACTAATATGCCAAACCTGTCACCACCTGGATCCCAACACATCAGAACCTCACATCCAACAATCATGAAGGGGTAAGTAAATCTCGAAGTGTCTGTACCACAACATCCCCTATCATCCCCGGCAAAACTCCTATGGATGTACTGACTATCCAACATAGGTGCTGGAAGATGTTAAACTGCTCCTCTCAACACGAGGGAATGAATAAGCTCTCCTCCATCACCACTGTAAAGACTAAACATGCCATCATGCCTACTGATACTGCAACCTCTCTAAAGGCATGTCTCCAATGGAAGTCTTCGAGACCAAGAAGTTGCAAACTCTATCTGATACATATCACCATGATGGTACTTTGATCTTTGACCCTGCATGTGATCCTCTGAATGTGCCTGATTCAGCCACCCTGAAAGATCCCTGATGGATCCTTTTGCTGAAATGAAGTGCTGTTTTTTGTGATTTAATTTGTTTTATGATTTTTATTATTATTATTTTTGTTTTCTTTCAGACTAGAGAGGAGATGCAGAAGGGGTTTCAGTTTTCTTGAGATGTGTATTTGCCAAGATGGCAAATAGAAATACATACAGCTGCAATCTCAAATAAAAATGGACTAAAAATAAATATTAACTGATAGAAAGATAACAACTAAGAAATTGAGGCACATACCCATCAGATCTGTATTTTATATTCAATGGAAGCCTGGTTTGCAACCCTACTTGCATACAAAGGCAATATTGGCCTAGAAGAGGCTATACATGCAACTGAGAATGAAGGATCTGAAGAATAAAGCTGATTTGGCACTGCTGCAAGCTTAGATCTGCAATAACATGCCCTGGAATCTGTCCAATGATGCACAAATGAAGACCCAGAGTAGGCCTCCCACAAACAAGAACTGGGTTGTCGTCCAATTCACCAAAATCCTGGAGAGTTTTCGTTCCCAAGAGTCTAAATGCTGCTACCCCCTTCCACAGAGTTCAGAGCTGCCATGAAGTTTCAAAAGATATGCAAAAAGATGCATCCAAAAAGCACTTCAAAGTCACTTTATTCATTTCCCAAAGTGGGCGTCCACTTTAGGGTTCCAAAAGGCATCCAAAATAAAGAATCTTTGAAAGATTCTTTTATTCATGAAGTCTCACAAGTTGGGCGCCCAAGTTGAGGGCCCAACTTCATTATTAAAAGACCACTTTTTAAACACAACATTGTGTCAACTAGGTGGGGGTCTTTTTAATAACTTATTAATATAAAGTGACATGTTATTCATTTTATTTTATTTTTATTTTTATTAAATATTAAAGCCACACTTTAATATCCAATAATTATTCCAATTCCATCACCTGGCTATCCTGAACTAAGAACTGCTGTAGCCCACGCCACTGGTGATGTCGCCACGTGTCATGCTAACTGACAGTGCCTCCCTAAAATGTAGGGATACCTCCTAAAAAATAGGGAATTTGACCAAAACTCCAAAAATGCTCCTGGAGGTCCCCTGATGCCTCCTGGTCAACTCTCGGTCAAACCCTAAAAAATAGGAACCCTTCCTAAAAAATAGGAAACTGTCACAAACTGTCTGGAAAGGCCTGTAAAGCTTCCTACCAAGCTACACTGCCTCAGGATAGGTTCCCTAACCACTCCGTTGACCTACGGGAACCCGGATGATAGGTCAACTCTCATGTCTCTGCTAGACAGCGCTAAAGAGGGGACATGACACACCCACAATCTCTAGTTCCATCTTCTGTAGATGGCAACCCTTCATCCCACAATGGATGATATAAATCCCAAACCAATCCACACTTACGCATCATCAGGTCATTTGTGTGTGGACTAAAGGAGAAATGATGAGCACTCCTCACTATGTAGTCAAGATAAAAAGCACCTGCTTGTGTCAACGGTTGACCATCATAGTTATGGGAAACACACTCCTCATCACTCAAATCAGATGATGGCTCGTGTCTGATCCTGAATGGCTAATTGGGTAGATACTTTGCAGGTCCTCTCTGCATACCCAATAGCAAAGTCCCTATCTGAAAGCAATTGGAGATATTCTGATTTAATCCACTCCATGGCATGCTGAATAGTTCGCCAATCAGATGTAGATGTGCCCGCTACTACCCCTATTTGTCTTTCCTCTAATTGTGTCGTCCACAAGAGGTCCTCCACAAACTTGTGGGTACTGTCAATATGAGGTAAGGTTTGAACAACCTTATCCTTGGAAACCTTCAGCTGATCTCTCCATCCCTGTGACTCAATAAGTTGTCGGCCAAAATCAGCTGCATGGGATGCAAACTCTGATTTGCTTCTAGGAGAGGGAAACGAATCAACATGAGAACCGATCACACGACTGGATGATGCCCTGCATATCTCTTGTGAAAATGATGTAGTGTGGTGATCTGTTACACAACTCTCTAAAAAATTCACTACTACACCACAAGAGCCATCAATACCCTGCTCTGCATCACCTGACATGGAACTAACCTCAGGAACACTTGGTGCAACATATTGTTCCATGCTACACTCATCCAAAACAATCATCCCATCTGTGTCACCTGCACCAGTAAATGAAATGGATGTCACATCCTCCACATACTCATTACCACCATCCGTGGATGTATGCTCATCACCACACGCTGCCATAGATATCTGAATTGTATTTGTAGGTGATGAAGACTGCGCCAAGCTCAACTCCACTGTAATGTCCCCTTCTAGGCTCATGGTTAGTCCATCATAGAGTTCCTGTGGACTAGCAACTTGGTTAGGGAATTGGGGTTAGTTGGCATTAGAGGTTGTGTCGGTGGAGGAAAGATGGTTTGAGTTCAGAGGATCCAGCTGGCACCTTCAGAGTTGGCCTAGTTTGGTCTTGAGCGTTACTATTTTTAGTAAGTCCGGGTTCAGTGTCAGTTCGGGGTTTTCAGAGTGGGGTCAGAAGCATTTCCTTGAGACCTTTCCGACAAGCTAAAGAATGTGGCAATCTGACACCGTTTTCATATTTATTTTAAAATCCGAAGTTTAATATAATTATTTATTGGGACTTTACAAATAAATATTATATGGTCACTTTATAAAATTAAGTTATAACTTAAAAGTGACCCTCTAGGAGGTGGGAGCCCATGGGAGTCATAAGTGGATGAAATTAAATAATAAAACAAATGCAAATTCCCTCCAAAAAGAGGCGTTGGGTTTGGAGAGTTTATAAAAAGGTGCTGAGCGGCTCATTTGGGTTATGCTTGCTTTATGATATTTTCTTCTTGGGAACTCTATTAGAGTTTACTATTGTGAGGGTTTGAGGATTCGAACCAGAGGCTTGTGGAGACGAAAATCTCCATAGGTAACGGCATTCTACAGGTGCGAGAGACCACCCAATGGTGCCATTGACAGTGGATGTATTCAGCATTCACATTGTGCTTGCAATGGAGTCATTTGGAGGAGTTTCGAGCTGATTTGATATATAGTATTTCTCTATTATTGTTGAGTGCAGATTTCAGAGGGTTTGAAGGTAGTTTATTGTGTGGGCATTGTTTATAGCTGTTGCTTGCATTGTGTGGGTAACGTGGGACTCTTGTGGGTAGCACATATTTTACATTGTGTGAAGTGTTTAGAGCCCATTTATATTGCTAATATCATTTGTAAGCTTAATCTCATATTTTCTGGAGTTTGGAGTGATTTCGGCTATACCTAGTTGCTGGTGCACTCTCAGCACATGTACCAAGTTGTATTTCTAGATATGGGTATGTCACAGTAATTCATATTTGGCTATTCTGCTATCTGGGTCTTTGTTACTTTCTTTATATCTGTTGTACTTTTTCTGGGTTTTCACCCTATGCTCTATATTGTATGCTTCAACAACACATCTGTAGGAAAACTTAAAACCCCTTCTGCATTCTTCTCTCTAGTCTGAAAGAAAACAAAATAAAAATTAAAATAACACATAAAAAGATCATTAAAAAATACAAACAGGTACGGCACATTACATCCACGGTAAACTCATCTATTCGTAACTTTGACTCTTGAAGGGCTGTTTGAGCACTCTTCAAAGAGTCTGTGGTAACCTCAAGCTCATAGGTGAGCTCATCAACCTCCTCCTCCTTTCCCTTTAGAGCATCATGATAAATACCGTCGATCTTGAGAAGATGATTTCTATCAGATAACAGCTGTAGGTAATTATTCTTCATGATCCCAACTGCATCTCTAAGTGCTTGAAACTCAGCACGGGAAAGTCCACTATCAAGGTGCTCATATATACCTGGAGTCCAACAACAGTGTCACCAATTGCTGAGCAACATCAAAGTGTTCTAAGGCTAAAGCAATCATGCCTTTGTTCACCTTCAATTACCTTGCCAAATGATTAGACCCCTCTGACAAATTGTCTCCACACAAATTTTTTGATTTGTATTCTGCACTATGAAAAGAGGCTGAATCATCATCACTCACCTACTGGTAAGCATCCTCATGTGTGCTATCAGCTATGCACACTTCCTCAATAAAGGTACTGTTGTTATGTACCTCACGGAATGGCTCCAATGACATAATAGAAGCTGCTGACATTGGGGAGTTCGCTCTAAACTTGCGGACTATGGAAATAAAGTTTGAGGTGAATGGGAGACGTGCTCAGGGGAATATCAGATGGTGGATTGAGAGTGGTTTCATTCAAGAGGATGAAGCGGTTGATACGACATGATCATGTTCAGTGGACAGCAGAGGTGATGGTGATGCTTGCAGCTACAGATCAGCAGAAGCATGCGTATCCTCATGAGATTCAGGCTTTACTGACTAAACACACCAAAGTGTTTAGTGATATCCCACTAGGTTGACCCCCTAATAGGGGTATTGAGCATGTTATCGAGTTCGAGGAGGGTGCTAAACCTGTGATTACCACAGCATACATGCACCCAAAGAGGTATAAGGATGAGATCGAGAAGGCTATCAAAGAATTTCTCGAAATGGGGCACATAAGGCCGAGCAAGAGTTCATTTGCTTCTTTTGTGGTCCTGGTAAAGAAGGATGGAACTCTTAGGATGTGCATAGACTATAGAGAGCTGAATAAGAAGACCATCAAAAATAGATACCCCATACCTCGCATTGATGAGCTCATAGATGAATTGCATGGGGCATGCTACTTCTCAAAGATAGATTTGAGATCCGGTTACCACCAGATACGGGTCAAGGAGGAAGATGTTGAGAAGACAACATTTAGATGCCATTATGGGCATTTTGAGTTTCTGGTCATGTCTTTCGGTTTGACCAATGCACCAGCCACTTTCCAGTCCTGTATGAACAGGGTGTTCAAAGAGTAGTTGTGGAGGTTTGTATTGATATTTTTTGATGACATATTGATATATAGCAGTACTTGGGAGGAACATTTGAAGCACATCGACATTGTTTTGAGCATTCTGGAGTGTGAGTCATTATACGCCAAGATGTCGAAGTGTGAGTTTGGGATGATCGAGTTGTACTTAGGTCACATTATCAGTGTTGGTAGTGTTAAGGTGGACCTAGAAAACTATGTTGCAGGGTTCGCCTGCCTGGCCCCTGGGTGCTGGTGCGGTTCATCCCGGGTGCAGGTGCGGCTGGGTGCGTCTGTGGGTGCGGGCAGGATGCGTGAGGATTGGGATGGGTGCGTCCGGGTTGTCTGGGTTCGCACCCGGACTGAAAATGCAATACTCGCGGCGCACCCGGAACGCACCCACGCCCAAACTCTTTTTTTAAATTTTTTTTCACTTAAAACTTCCAGGAAATTTTATGCCAAGTTTGAGTTTTATGTTTTATAAAATACCGGCTCTTTCAGGATTTATATGTCCAGTGCCTCTAGTGGAGATATCTGCCAGCATGTAATTGTTTCCACTGTCAAGAATTGGCCCACCTTTCTAATTGAGGTGGTTTACTGTGGTTATAAGGGCAGACATAATGGGCGCAGGACTCCAGTGCGGGTGAGCATTTTTTAGCAAGGCAGCCACCGTGTTGACATGTGGAGTGGCCATTGGTGTGCCATACATGCTGGTGAACATTACTCTTCTGCTGCTGTTTCACGAAAATAATATTCACCAGATGTTGATGAGTATGTGCATAACAATGGTGTTCTGGTGGTGGTGTTATTATTGTTACTGTTGCTGTTGTTTTATAAGTCCATATGCTGCTGTTTCCTTTTTTATTTTTTTAAGTTTTGGCCCTTTTGGGGATTTATATAGCTGTCAGGAAATTTTATGCCAAGTTTGAGTTTTATGTTTTATGATATTCAAGTTGATGATGGTTTTGTTGATTATATGATGCTATGTGGTGTTCTACACTTTATTCTTGCATTTCTACACTTTATTCTTGCTTCTATGCTTAATTTTTTTGCATATATATAAAAACGAACCCAAAAATGAACCCAATCCCCCAAAAGATTTTTGGCCGAACCTGCGAACCAAACCCGCGAACCCGAACCTGAACTTGCACCAGAACCGGCAACTTAGCCAGAAAAGATTCAGGAAATAATTGACTGGCCGCCACCAAAGTCTCTCTCTCAGCGCAAGGGATTCCTTGGTCTTTGTGGATATTACTGTCATTTCATGAGGGGTTTTTCATAGTCAGCTGCCCCCCTTACAGATTTGAATTGGAACAATGCATTCAGTTGGTCAAGTGGTGCACAGGAGTGCTTTGACAGGATTAAGGAGTTGATGAGTACCTGTCTTGTGTTGGCCATTCCAGATTTCAGCAGGCCTTTTGAGCTATAGTGTGATGCCTCAGGGGAAGGCATTGGTGCGGTATTAATGCAGGATAACACCCCATTGCATTTGAGAGCAGGAAGTTGAGGGGTGTGGAGAAGAGCTATAGCATATACGTCAAGGAGATGTTAGCCGTCATGCACGCTTTGGCTAAATTCAGACAGTACCTGGTAGGGAGTAAGTTTGTGGTAAAAACAAATCGTAACAGTTTGAAACATTTCCTTGGTCAGAAAGATCTTAATGACAGGCAGCAGAAGTGGGTCAGCAAACTCCAGGCCTATGACTTTGACATTGTCTACGTCAAAGGTAAGAAGAATATAGTTGCAAATGCCTTGTCCAGGAGACCCCATTTATGTGCATTAGGTGCTATTTCTGAGGATTGGAGAGAGTTGATATCTGCAGAATAAGCAAAGGACAAATGGGCTACTGGGATCACAGATGGCACTATCAGAGATGACAGATACATAGTGGTAAATGATTTGATCATTTACAAGGACATAATTCTTCTAGTGTCAGGATCAGAGATGAAGCAGAAGGTTTTGAGAGCTTTCCACGATTTGCCTATGGTAGGTCACCCTGGTTACTTCAAAACATACAGGCAGGTGAGAGCATTTCACTTGGAAAGGCCTCAAAACTGAAGTGTTGAAATATGTGAGAGAGTGCCTGACATGTCAGCAGAATAAACAGGAGCACTCTTTTCCAGGTGGATTACTAGAACCCCTGCCCATTCCTGAGAGGAAGTGGGATAGTATTCACAGGTTTACCAAAAGTCCAGGGCTAGGATTACATCTTCGTGGTGGTGGACAGATTGACGAAGTTTGCACACTTCTTTGCCATCCCAACCACCTTCACTGTAGCGCAGGTTGCAGAATTATTCTTTAGAGAGGTATTCCGTCTTCATGGGTTGCTACGAAGCATTGTGAGTGATAGGGACAGCAGGTTCCTAAGTAATTTTTGGCAAGAGCTCTTTAGGTTGACAGGGACAGAGCTCACCCCCAGCACCAGCTACCATCCACAGATAGATGGCCAGACGGAGATAGTTAATAAATGGGTGGAAGGATACCTCCGAAATTATGTAGTAGGGCAGCAAAAGGCATGGGTAAAGTGGGTTCGCATGGGTGAATATTATTATAACACCACTTATCACATGTCCATTCAGATGTCATCGTTTATGACACTATATGGGTACGATGCACCGAGCTTTGTGGATTTGTTGTTTGGTGATAGCAGAGTACCTAAGGCCAAAGACCGTCTTCAGGAGAGTTAGGATATTATGAGGTCTTTGAAGGAAAACATTCAGAAGGCTCAGAAGCAACAGAAGCAATATGTAGATCAGCATAGGACTGAGCGCTTATTTGAAGTTGGTGACATGGTGTATTTGATGCTGCATCGCTACAGGCAATGCACTCTCAAGAAGAGTGGAACAGAGAAGCTTAAGCCACACTATTTTGGACCTTTCAGGATCTCCAAGAAAGTTGGGCAAGTGGCTTACGAGTTGGAGTTGCTGGCAGGTAGCAAGGTACATAATGTGTTCCATGTATCTCGCCTCAAGAAGGGGCATAGGCACAATGTGACACCTTCCGCAGAGTTGCCTCCTCTTGATGAAGAGGGGAAGTTGATTTTAGTACCTGAGGCTATTATTGATACTAGAGAATGTACCTTGTGGAGGAGGATCATCAGAGAGTATTTGGTCAAATGGAAAAACCTGCCAATTGAGGATGCTACTTGGGAGAGCGAGCAGATTTTATCACATCTTGGTCTCTGATTGCTTGAGGCATGCAATCTTAGGGAGGGGGGACTGTAATGTCCCCTTTCTCTAGACAGAGTTATTCTATCATTGGGTTCCCATAGACTAACTATCTTGGTTAGGGAACCATGGTTGCTGGCCTTGGATGTAATATCCTGAACTAGGGTTTGACAATTTTTTCTGGTTTATCTTTCAATTCCTGTCCTAGTTTTCTGCAATTCAATTTTCCACTCAAGACCCTAGATCTGATATTTTTTCCTTCACATAGATATGCCAAACCATAGAATTATATCTATTCAAATTAAAGATATGAATAGATGATAGTGGCAGCCTTCCAATATGAATTATACCATGATTTGCAAATTGAAATGAAAACAATGGATGAGGAGCTAACTCAGATCATGCTGTTATAAATCAGACCTTGCAATTCTTTTCATTACATCACATATGATGGCATAATGACAGCCATTACAAGTATTTATATTGCTGATATAAACTCAGAGATAACAATAAATGCAAATATACCAATGACAATGGAATCTCTGTTGTAATGTGTTCTCTGCTCTCCCAAATTGCAAATCAATATCTCTACTGGCCCTCAAATGATGGATCGCTGCCTTTAATGTAACTGATTTGTATGTCTGATCAGTGTGTGCAAACTGGCCGCTGCCTGTAGGTAATAATCCTTGACAACAATATGATGTCCGGCCTGCAATTTACCACAATTTCCCTTCAATAATAGCTGTGATCTCTTGGATGATAGTTGCTGTTCTCCTAGTAGGAATTCACTGTCAAAGATATGCAGTCCACCACCCAGAATGTCTACAAAGATGTCAAAATGCTGATGCAAAACTTACAATGATGACTGCTGGCCTCCAAGACTGATCGAATGCCTTTCAAGTATTATGATGATAATGAATATTGCTAAAATGTTGTCTTGATATCAACAATCGGCCTCCTTATGTTGATGATGCAATGCCAAGAGTCTCTAATGTTGATCGCAGCCTCCTATGATGCTGGTTGCACTCTACAGTCTGCAGATCCCATGGAATTATGATGTCTTCACCTTCACAAATGATGATACCAGGCTTCTATGCAGATCGGCCTTCCTCTAATGACAATAGGGGATCTTAAGATGATGGTGGCTCAGTCTAAAGATGCAATGAAAATCACTGAACTGTTTTGCTCCAATCCTGATTTTAATACTGAATATTATCTTCAATGATGGCGCTCCATCTTACAATGAAATCTCCCAAACTCGGCACTCCTTGATGATGATATGTCTTCAATGACTTTACTAAGATGGTGTCAACAATACCATATGCATGAAATCCTCATAAATGGCGATCCAATCTGCAACTTATCTACAAACTTAAAATCTCCAACAATGTCTTCTACAAATTCACAATAATGGTCTCCAATAAGCTCTATGATGAATATTGATTGCATCCTCTCAAAACGGGAATGGGGCCATCACCAAACCCTAGTTATCAAGGGATCATCACCTTGATTGGACTGAAATTTGTCTTCAGCCAAGAGATAAACTCAATATGCAAAAACCAAGTCAAAAACATGATTTCAAATGATTCCCAGCTGCTCCTTATAAAGCCCTCACTCTAGAAAGTTTTTGTGTACACAATCACTTATTAAATGATGGTTTTTATGTACACAATCACTTAACTTTATTAAATGATGGTTTTTGTGTACACAATCACTTAACTTTATTAAATGATTGTTTTTGTGTACACAATTTTATAAAGTGTTTTAAATTGACTCAAGTAACTTAATAAAATATTAATTTTATAAAGCAATTAAAAATACTTTATAAAATTAATTTACAATTAGAACCTTTTTAAGTTACTTGCAAAATGGGGACATTACAGCTCTCCCTTCCCGACATTGCTTGTCCCCATGCAATGGGAAGAAAATCTGCACTCAAACAATCCCTGGATCCCAAATCAATCGAGGCTCCTCACTCATGCTCAAACACGTCACCTCAAGGCTGCTGGTGTAGAAGATCTTGGGACCTCTTCCACTGTCGCACAATGATGCAAACACAAATGAATCCATCTTTGTTACCTCACTGTCATAAAACATAACAGCGTCATGCACACTGAAAACATCATCCAAAATCTAAGTTGCCGGTTTTGGTACAGGAACGGGTTCGGGAGCGGGGTTTTGGTACGCCGGTACGGCAAATTTTTTTTTTCTATGGGTACGGCTGGGTACCACTGTACTATATATATATATAATTTAATATTTATAATAATGTATAATATATAATATATTATATATAAAAATACATATATAAAATTTAATATTTATAATAATGTATGATATAATATTATATAATATGTTATTAATTTATTCTATAATAAATAATATATAATAATATAATATAATATAGAATATATTATTATTAATATAATATAGAATACATAATATAATAATATTATATTAATATAGAATATAGAATACATAATATAATAATATTATATATTCTATATTATATTATATTATATAATATATAGTATTTAATAATTTATATAATTATAGTTTTTTAAAAGAAAATTTGTAATTTAAAAAAAAAATTCCAAAAATGCCCCTGGGAGCGCTTGGATGCTCCTGGGAACTCCTGGGGGCGCTCTGTCGGAGAACCCACAAGGAACCTGGGGTGGCAGGGCCGCTCCTGCTCCCGCTCCCGCTCTCAGCGGAACCGGTGCCTCTGGGCAAAGAACCCGGTAACTAAGTCCAAAATGATGTAGGAAGTGCCATTCATCATGCAAGAAGATAGTAGACTATCATTAGTCCATATCCCAACATGAATGTAATGATCTCTACCATGCCAAAGTATCCCAAACACTACTGCATCTAAACGAAAACCACACATTTCAATGCCCAGTAATGAAGAATCACTATCAAACCATGGAGAATGAACTGTGAAATCATCCCCATGCTCCAATAAGAGAGCATCATCAAAATCATGAGTATGCTGGTTTAGTTCACCAATTGGAACTAAGGTATCATGCAAAACTGAATTACTTTCATCTTTATTGTCATACTCATGCATATCTTCAATGGTTGACCCAAATTCATCAAACAAAGTTGATTGCAAAGCTATAGGACTGCTGTCCTCAAACAAATTAGGTATCATGTCATGCCATTTCATAGTATCAAATCCCAAATAATCTTCATCAAAGGCTGTCCCAAAGCAAGACTCTCCATGTGCATCACCTATGCTTGTATGAAACAATTCATGGCCCTTTAAATTGCTTTCCTGATTCTCATCCATACTTAGAAACTCTTCATCAATTGCGGACCCAAAAGTCTGATTTTCTTCCACTGTTTCATGGCTTCTATGCGTTCCTTCAAAACTTGGCATCTCATCAAATTCTTCCTTATGAAGTCCATCGCACATTTGTTCAATTTTCATGCCACTTGTATAGTCTTCTTGCTCTTTAGTAGGGGCTGCAACACATGTAAGATACACCCCTCTATATATGTTTGCCTCTGACTGATTTTTTTGTGTTTTTTGATGTTTTGCTTTTTAGGGTTTTATGGGTTGTTTTTGCATGTTGGTTTTTTGCATTGCATGTATGAAATATGCAGTATATGAACAAACCCAAAAACTATAAAAGAGATATTAACAAACTAACAACTACCCAGATAGCAATGAGCCAAAATATGAATTATATTGACATACCCAGATGGAGATTTACAACTTCGTTTGGATACTGTAGCCGGACTAGCAATCAGAGCCACAAGAAAATGCTCACAACTGCAAGGAATGATGAGATATGGTAAAATAGCTTGCAGCAGCAATTTAGTGGTCCCTAGGCGCCATGAAACAAGGAAACCCCGTCATCAAAGATCATTGGAATGATTTCCCACGAACTCCTAACTGTACCAGCAAATGTACGACCTCCTTGGAAGAAATATCAGCCCCAAAACACCATCAAACTCCCTCTTTTCTGCTCTGTTTTGTAACAGTCTGAATTGCAGCAGCTGGACGATTAGTTCAGGATGAAATATGCATAGAAAACTACTCAATAAACTCCTCAATATGCTGCTATAGGTGTACGGCCCTGCTCAGAAAGGTACGACCTGTTTAGAAAATGTGATGGCTGCCTCAAATCTCCTTCAACATGCTGAAATCTGCTCATTACACCTCAGTTCTACTATGCAGATCAATCACTCTAGATAGACATTTCTTGCTCGAATCAACACCAAAATGTATCCTACTGTAGCACAAATGGAACTCCTGTGTGAAGCTCCCAAATCCCCTCCTGATGCAATCTTTCATACACGAGGAAAGACGAATCTGCAAAGGTTTTCGTCTCTGCAAATCGCTCTTTGAAACCCTAGAGCCAAGCTCAAACCCTATGCATGGGCAAAACTCAATATGAGAGCAAAATATCATAAACCAAGAATAACCAAATGAAATCACTTTTTGGTCTTTTATTTGCCTTCCTCTTCCAACGCCCCAAGGGAGGGATTTTTAATATGTTTTTATTTTTAAAACATCACCTTGCACCACCATGAGGGGCGCCTATCCCTAGGAGTGTCACTTTTCAAGTTATAACTTAATATATAAAGTGACTTTATAATATAACTTAAAGTTATATTATATCTCATAAAACCATAAGTGAAATCTTTAATTTAACTTATCTTATGTCCATTAGTGCTCTTGACATCTCAAACCATGAGTTATGTGCCAAGGACCATACACGACTGCCCTGCCAGAAATAGTAACTGCTCGGCTCACGACTTACTATAAATAGTAAGTCCCTGGAATGACTTCCTAACCACATCCATTAGCCTACAAAAGTCGAATTATAGGCTAACCCTGATCTCCTGGAATGATGAGCTAAGTGGGGGACATTACAGTTCGCCCTTCCCAAGATTGCTTGTCCTCAAGCAACCTCAACACTGGATGCTGCAATATCTGCTCACTCTTCCAGGTGGCATCCTGAACTAGCAGATTCTTCCACTTGACCAAGTACTCTCTGATAACCCGTTTCCTCAAATGTCTTTCTCGGATGTCAATGATAGCCTCTGGTACTAGGATCAACTTACCCTCCTCATCCAATGGTGGAAGCTCTGCAGAAGGAACTATATTGTGGCCAAGAGCTTTCTTCAGCCTAGAAACATGGAACACATTGTGCACTCGGCTATCTGATGGAAGCTCAAGCTCATAAGCCACCTCACCCACTCGTCTGATAATCCTAAAAGGACCATAGAATTTGGGCTTAAGTTTCTCGACTCCACTCTTCTTGAGAGTGGACTGTCTATAGGGTTGGAGTCTCAAGTACACCATGTCTCCAACCTCAAAACTCCTCTATACCTGGTGTTGATCAGCATACAACTTCTGCTGATTTTGGGCTTGCTGTATATTCTCCTTAATCTCTCTAAGAATGTCCTGGCTATCCTGCAAAAGATCCTTAGCCTTAGGCACTCGACTGTCACCAAGCAAGAGATCTGTAAAGCATGGGGCATCATAACCATATAGTGCCTTGAAAGGAGTCATCTGAATAGACATGTGATGTGTAGTATTGTAACAGTACTCCCCTAGGCGCAACCATTTGATCTAGGCCTTCTGCTGCCCCAAAACATAATTACGCAAGTACCCTTCTAACCATTTGTTCATCACCTCTGTTTGCCCATCTGTCTGCGGGTGGTAGCTGGTGTAGGAGTTACTCTGTACCACATAATCTGAACAACTCCTGCCAAAATAAACTCAGGAACTTGCTGTCCTGTTGATGAGTGTTTTACGATCACAACAACATTAGGATAAAGACACAGAGTGTTCTATCCTCTCTTGAACAAGGCTTCTCAGACCCTGAACTTTGTGATCGAATGAGACTGCTCCAAGGTTCCTTTTGTGTCAGGTCTTGACGGGTGTGGGAAAAGCTCTGTGGAATGATGTGATTTGCTGGTAATCACGAGGGGGACTTACGTGCAAAACTCAGTGCTTTTTTTTCACGCAGGGAAGGGAAGACTTGGATTCCACTATGACTTCCGGAGGCTAGATTCGGATTCTTCTGCTTCTTGCAAGGGAAAGGCTTGGATTTTTCAACTATTGCATGGGAAAGGTATGGATTCACCTAGCTCTACCTATGCAAACAGGGGAATGATTTGTCAATAAGCTCTTCTATGAACTATTCCTACTGCAGATCTAAAAGAAAATGCAAAAGATGGGCAAGGGTTCAGGGATCTAATCGATGGAAATGACTACTATTGAGGATAGAAACTTGAACCACGCTTCTGCTTCGTCATGAGGCAACAACTAGGCAGAGATGGTGCTATCTTCTAAGGGGAAGTAAAGATTTTCAGACTGCTCCTGCAAGGGACACGGAACTGAAACGTGCAGAAACAATTGAAGTTAGACTTGAAATAAGTTTAGACCAACAATACACTGTGATTTGCAAGCCACAGATCACAAATGGTGTGAACAATTAGTTTCAATCATGCATCAACAATAACAATCTCCATCATTCTAACTAATAAAAGCTAAAAGATAAGAAAAAAAAAACAAGACAACTTCAGAACTTGGAGCTTAAGATTTGCTTCAAAGAAATTAGGAAAACCATGTCATAATCCAAGAATGCTATGAACACCAATCCACAATGCTTATATTATTAATGTGGAAAGCGTTTTTACAACAATCTTGCTAATCCTCTGAAGTTTCTTGCTCCAAGAATGGAGTGATACAGAAATGATACTAAGTAACTAGCTGCTCGAAGAGCCTCAGAAAAAATGAAAAGAAAAAAGGACCCCCTCAAATGAGGCGCCCAAGCCTTTATATAGGCAAGCAAAGTACATGGAGGAGGGAGGAAATCTGATTTCCTCGAAATCTGTGCCCAGGGCAGAAACCCTAAAGGTGGTAGGTTGGGGCGCCAGCATGTATGAATAGATGACTGCCACCTGTCCTAGGCACCCATGTTGACTAGGACTCTTGGACAGGACAGTCTAGTCCTCTAGAACTCCTTCCTGCTCCTTGGTCTCTGCTTCCACGAACCTGGTCAGGACGACCTCCAATTCCTCCATAGGAACACTGGGCATGTTTTCCAACTTTAACTCCATGATCGACGAGGTGGTGGTGCAAGCAGTGAGGACATTTTCCCATTCCGCCCCCAGCTCCTGGATACTGTTCATGAGGTTCAGGAATGAAGATGCATCCTCAAGATGAGACCCCTAGGTAGGATAATCAGCCTTGAAGTATATGTTTCGCATCTTGCCTCTCAACTCCTCCAAGCTAATGACTCCATCCTGTGCTACCTCCAGATCGAATCAGACCTCCATGGATACAAGGATTTTGTCTTGGATTTCCCTCAACATGGCGTGGGCCTAGGTAGTGTCACCCTCGATCTTCTCAAGGTTGTCTCTCTTCATGACCAAGGCGGAGTACCAATTGAGGAAATCGTAGGCCTGATCTGCCCGGATGACGTTGTCTCTCACCAAGTCCTGCCTTGGAGTGTTCATCAGCGCCTTCAACCTAGGGATAGTCTCCTCCCGGACAACACTGAATT
Organism: Cunninghamia lanceolata; assembly: GCA_027924645.1. Taxonomy (NCBI): domain Eukaryota; kingdom Viridiplantae; phylum Streptophyta; class Pinopsida; order Cupressales; family Cupressaceae; genus Cunninghamia; species Cunninghamia lanceolata. The sequence goes on along the minus strand of BSBN01000186.1, from coordinate 17,102,822 downwards.
GCTGACAGACCTCCAGAATCGCCTGAGTCCTATCCATGAGTGCAACAACTCTTCCGTACACTTGGATGAGATCCTCTATAAACTTATGAGCGCAATTCGAGACCTTCTCTATCCATTCCTTCGCTGCATGACCAATCGATCTCAATACTTCGAACTCTACTAGTGAATCACTAGTTATGCTCGTAGGTTGGGCTACTATTCCTTGGGCAGACTGCAGTGGGCCCGTGAGATGCTAGATGTAATGCTTCAACTCCTCATTCTCCCTCTTCAGCTGGTTCTTCTTCTCTTCCTCCTTTCTCAATCTTTCTTGGATGGCTGCAACGAAATCCTCCAGCTCCTCCATTTCCCGTCCCTTCGTAGTTGGTCCAAGATCGACTGATCCTACGTCATATTACTCAAGATCAATGTCTTCCCTCGTCTTATCCACTCTTGGAACAACAATCTCTACCTGGCGAGACCCTGATTCATCTCTAGTGATCCTGGAATACTTCTTTGGCTTCTTCGGGTCCACGGATATTTCCAAGTTTGGTGGAAGGATCATTCCTCCTGACAGACTTCTTCAATCTATCTTGCAGCCACTTGGGTCTTGTGGACGGACTGACTTCTCTTGGCGGTTCCTGATCCACTTGCGGTATGGGTATTGGCACTTCACTAGAATTGAACTCCTCATTCAGGAATTCCAGATCAGGGTGATGAAGCATGTCTTCAATTCGGACCTCCCCTGGACTCCGTGAGGAAAGGTTAAGGATGAATTCCTACAACTGGACTGGGAGTCCGCTCTCGGGTGGAATCCATGGACTCATCATCACCTTCCTCACCGTGTTCATTCGGGATCACTTCCTCCTCCACGTGCCCTTTATCCCTAGATGTTTGCACATTGTCATCGGGGAATAGATCGATCTCTTGGACGGAAGAAGTGCTGGCGGGATGAGGTCTACTTGCATTCTGCTTCTCCTGGACTCTTCCTGATAGACTCCTTCTGGGCCTTTACTCTCTTTGCCGGTGGATCCTCTGCTGGTCTGTTTCTCGCTTCCTGTCTCCCTGCGCCTTGCTCCTCTCCGGGTGTCCCTTTGGTCATGTCGTCTTCGGAAGACTGAGACTCGAAATCTCCCATCAAGTCATAAGTCGGACGGATGCCCCTTTTCTGCAGCCTCTCCATCTGTTGGTTTATCTACTTCTTTGTTCCTATCAGTACGGGTGCCATTAGTTCATCCAAGTGGGTGACCTCAGGCTCAGACCAAATAAGTGGTGGAAGAGATTTATCCTTTTCTTGCTCGAAGAAAGGCTGGACTTGGTTTCCATCCTCCTTGACTTGATTCGGAACTGAAAAAACTTTGGTTGCCCTGATTATGTCCATGGATAGCCGGGAGCACATCCTCCTCTAAAACTCGAAGTCATCCTCAGCATTCGCCCAGTGATCCTCTAGGCGCACCTGGTGTCTATGCTTCCTTCCACATGCCACTCCGGTGGTATTGAACGGATCAAAGTTTGCTCGCGAGCTATGGGTCACTAGGTTGTAAAATTGTAGTTCCTCGTTGGATTTCACCGTGGCTTGGACGGATGGACAAACCTCGACTGCATCCTCCATCGGGATTGGGAAAGCTATTCCGGCCTTCTTCTTCTTCAGGACTTTATAAGACGTCGAGAGTTGCCTTGTCAATTCCAGCAGGACCATCTTATCTGAAGGATACCTCGGCAGTCTATACGGGTAGGCAGAGAATACCTGCACTCGGATGTATGTGAACTTCGGAAATTGGATGAACCAGGAGCCATATGTCTTGATCAACTGCATGGCCTCGGGTGACAACGTCTTGTGAGTGCCTCCTTGAAGGGTTCTTGTGATGTGCATGGCGAATGCGTCGTTATACCTTCTGAAATGAGCTATGTTCTGGAGGTGAAGCTGTGGATAACAGTCATAGACTCTAACTTGTTCTTTGGAATTCCCGACATGTCCCTTCCATGACAGTCCCCTGAATCTACTGTTCCTCGCCAGCATGTAAATTACGTAGGAACTCATGTAGAATGCCTTCGAATCCTCCAGATTCCGGAATTGCTCATCAATGTTATCGCTGAAGACTTGAGCCCAGTCTATCATCTTCACTCCGGTAGTGACCTCCTCAATGTAATAGAACATCCATGGCTCGAAGGTTGAAGACTAAGGACTTCCCATGATCCTGTTCAGCATGATGACGAGGTCTCCGTACTCCTGCTTGAAGTCATATTTGAGGAGTCCCTTAGGCAGCTTGGAATGATGAGGTCTCTTCTTCTCCATCCATGAGTTATTGATGATTCCTAAACAGGTTGCGGAATCGGCCTTGAACATGTCGGATGCTTCCTCCTTGCTCATGTACTCGGTGGGGCTATAGATAGGAATGTTGAATGCCTCGACAATCCTCTCCTTGGAGAAGTAGGCTATCACTGTGTCATCGGGGCCGACAATCCTCCGGTATCCAGGATCATAGTGCATGGAACACTCCACGATCAACTCGGAACAAGGAATGGTAGGTGGGAAGCATGTGGCGGGCACAATTCCACTTCGAACCAGCCTTGCCGTGAGCTTAGACGGAGGGCGTCCATCTACTCCATACATCCGCTTCTTGATTTCCTCCATGCTCGATGGGTTGATGTTGGTGTCTCCAACGTTCCACCATTCCGAGATGATTTTGGACTCCGGAAGTGTTCACTTGAGGACGTCCCGCATTTGAGCTTGTCTTGAAGAACCGGCCTTGGTACTTGCCATGCACCTGTGGAATCAAGGAAAAAAGACAAGGTGTAAGGTTCAAGGAGTAAGAGCAAAAGGCGGGAAAAGAGGCTAAATTCCATCAAGTGAAGTAAATTAAGTCAATTCGTGCATGTGGGACTAAATTTCATGAAGCCTAGTGCATTGGAAGGAAGGAATAAGAGCATTCTAGGTGAAAAAAGACCTATCTTTTGGTTGTACAAACCTGTCCTTGGAGGATGAACTTATGATTTTTTCAAGTAGAATTCTAATTTTATGATGAAGTTTTTGATTTTCTGATGTATTTTTGAGTTTTGTGCAGAAATTTATGAATTTTCAATGGATTCCTACCAAAACAATCTAACCCTCAACTTCAGAAATTTCAAGTCCTTATGAGAAATTTCGCCTTGGAATGATGAATTCTGCCCTTGGACTGCAGAAATTCGCCTTTATCCTACAGAAAATTCTGCTCCTATGAGAGATTTTGCCTTGGAGTTGCAGAAATTCGCCTCCCTCTTGATGGAATTCGTTTTCCCAATGATAGAATCTGTTCCTTGAAGTTGAAATCTGCCTTTTTTGTAGTTGGAATCTGCTTTTCTGTAGTTGAAATCTGTTTTTTTTTGCTTTGGATTTGTGTGAATGTGCTTTGAAAAGATTTGGGCGCCTCCTTTATATAGGCGCTCAAGCCCTAGGGACACTTGGCCGACTAGGAATGGCCGACCCAGTGTCCTGATTTTGTTTTTTTCTCTAACTGCCAAAGCTTGGCCGACTTGTTATTTTGTCTTTTCTTCCTCAAGCGGTGGGCGCATTCCTAGGGTGGTCGGGGAATTCAACATGTCAGGGAATTCCTCCCTGTCTAGGAGTGCATCTGGAGAGGGATTTTGCACATTTAGTTCAAGGAATTTTCAACATTGATCAAGGATTAACCACTTTGAAATGATCTCCAGGATAGGGCGCACTTTCTACTTGCTCAGGGAATCATGTCTAGGGCGCATATTCCAGTTGGTTCAAGAATTCCCAATGCAGAGCGAAAATTCCAGTGGGTCTAGGAATCTTCCATCCTGAGGCGCATTTTCCACTATGGCAGGGAATCTCTTCCTAAGGCACACATTTTACCTTGTCTTGGAATCTTGTTCCCTGGCGCACATTTTACCTTGTCTTGGAATCTTGACTCCAGGGCGCAAATTCTAGTTGGTTCAGGAATCTTCACCTTTGGAATTCCTTCCCTTGTCTTGGGCGCAAATTCCACCTCCTCAGGGAATTTTCCTCCAGAGCGCAAATTCCAGAGGGTCAGGGAATTCATTGTTCCTGGTCGCATTTTCTTGCCAGTCTTGGATTTTGCGCCTATCCTTGTTGCATTTTTCACTTGGTTTTGGATTTTGCGCCTTAGGAATTGGAGCTTTAAGGACTTAATGGATTTTTCAATTACTTTGACAAGTGTTTTCAAAATTTTGACAAGGAAACCTTCATCTGTCTTTGGAACTTCATGCTATGATGCGCATTTTTCTTGACCTCAAGGAATCCATCAACCTGAGCGCATTTTCCTCAGTGCCATGGAATTTTGAATGTGGAGGAATCCTTTCCAGAAGTTAGGCGCATTTTTCATAGTGTCAAGGATTCTTCCTTCTGAGCGCAAATTCTACCCTGTCAGGGATTCCTAACCTCTGGCGCATTTTCCTGGGGGGTACTGGATTTTCCCATGCTGGAATTCCTTCCAGACTAAGGTTGCAATTTTCAGGGTGTTCAGGAATTTTGTTCCTTTGAATGATTCCTGAACACCTGTTTGCAAATTTCATTAAGCCCTGAAACTTTTACTCGTGGAATTCCTTCTTGGCCATGGTTGCACTTTTCCAGGGGTCATGGATTCTTCACTGTAGAATTCCTGATTCCCTGGCTCATCGGGATTTCCCACTTCTCAGTCAGGACTTCAAGGACTTTAGCAAGAAATACCAAATCCTGGTGCATTCTGGTCTTTGGATTTAGGAGTTTGGAATCGGACCCTGGGGTGGGACCTAAGACAAAGACTTTGAACATAGATCTTCTAGACTGAATTCTTGGAACAGGATAGCCTATTCATCTCAGAATCTCATGCCGGGAGTGAAAGGGTTCAGATTCTTCCATTGGAATGATGGATTCCTGCCATGGACTAGCCAGGTTTGCGTAAGGTAAGGTTTTAGGGTTTCAAACATCTTCAGGAGAGATCCTTCACTTTTCACCTCTTCGAGTATTAGTGATCTAACTGCTTAGAACTTCATTCCTAGTCAAGTGGAAGCTGAGAAAGAAACCCCGGAATCAGAGCAAGAAACCCTGGAATCAGAGCATAACTCGAGCCGGACCAAAAAGAGGGGGACCCCATTTGCAATGGGGGTTATGTTGTAAAGGGGTCACAACATGTCCCTGTCATTGACAATGCTCTTGGGTACCCCATGCAACCTGAATATCTCCCGGAAAAACAAATCAGCCACCTGAGCAGTTTTAAAGGTTGCTGAAATTGCAAAGAAGTGTGCGAATTTGGTGAGTCTGTCGACCACCACATAAATACAGTCCTTTCCCTGCACCTTAGGCAACCCTGTAATAAAGTCCATGGAGATATATTCCCACTTCTGATTGGGAATAGGTAACGGCTGTAGTAAACCTGCAGGAAAGGTATGCTCATGCTTGTTTTGTTGGCAAACGGGACACTCACAAACATACTTCTGCACTTCATCCTTTAGTCCTTTCCATGTGAACCTCTCCTGTATCTGTTTGTATGTCTTAAAGAATCCAGGATGGCCAGCCATTGGTGTATCATGGAAAGTTTTGATTACCTTATGCTTAAACTATGAGTTGGGCACCAAAAATATCCTGTCTTTGTACATGATCAAATCACTCACCACAGAATATCTCTCATCTCTGATTGTGCCCTCAATGACTCCTATTGCCCAAGAGTCCTTAACATACTCTTGCTATAATCATCTCTCTCCAATCAACAGAGATCTCCCCAACTAAACACAAGTGCGGTCGTTGTGACAAGGCATCTGCAACTATGTTCCTCTTACCCTTGACATACTCAATGTCAAAATCATATGCCTGTAATCTGCTGACCCACTTTTGTTGTCTGTCATTCAGGCCTTCGGGTTCATGAAATATTTAATGCTGTTATGATCAGTCTTGATTATGAACTTACCCCCAACCAGATATGGCCTGAATTTGGCCAATGCGTGCATAATGGCCAACATCTCTCGGTCATAAACCGAGTAACTCCTCTCCACACCTCGAAGCTTCCTACTCTCAAAAGCTATCGGGTGCTTCTCCTGCATGAGAACGGCTCCTATCCCCTCTCCAGAAGCATCACACTGTAACTCAAATGGTTTGGTGAAATCTGGGATAGCAAGCACTGGGCATGTAGTCATCAAGTGCTTGAAGTGATCAAAGCACTTCTGAGTCCTGTCGTTCCATTCAAAGGCTCCCTTCTTTGTTAAATCTGTCAATGGTGCAGCTGTCTGAGAGAAACCTTTCACAAACCGTCTATAGAACCCACAAAGCCCGAAAAACCCCTTAAGCTGTGTGAGGTTTGTGGGTGGAGGCCAATCAACAATCGCCTTTATCTTCTCTGGATCCATTCTAACCCCATCAGCAATGAAAATATGGCCAAGGTAGAGTAACTCTATCATACCAAAATCACATTTTGACTCCTTGGCGTAAAGTGAGTTACTCTCCAAAATGCTCAGCACCTCCTCGAGGTGTCTCATGTGGTCCTCCCAAGTCCTGTTGAAAATCAATGTCATCAAAGAAAATCAAAACAAACTTTCTGAGCTACTGTCTAAAAATCTAGTTCATACAACTCTAAAAAGTCGCAGGTGCATTGGTCAAACCAAAGGGCATCACTAGGAACTCGAAGTGACCATAATGACATCTGAAAGCCGTTTTTTCTATGTCCTCGGCCCTCATGCGGATTTGATGATACTCGGATCTCAAGTCAATTTTAGAGAAGTAACAGGCACCATGTAACTCATCTGTCAACTCATCTATCCTCAGAATGGGGTACCTGTTCTTAATAGTTTTCTTGTTCAAGGCCCTGTAATCAATGCACAACCTGATTGTCCCATCCTTCTTTTTTACAAGTACAACTGCAGAAGCAAATGGGCTCTTGCTGGGCCGAATGTGTCCCATCTCCAGTAGCTCTTTGATGGTTTTCTCAATTTCATCCTTGAGCCTCCTTGGATGATGATATGGAGTGATCATGATGGGTTTGGTCCCATCCTCCAACTCAATCACGTGCTCTATGCCTCTATTAGGAGGCACTCCTGGTGGTATATCTCCAAACACCTTACTGTGCTTGGATAATAGCTTCTGAATATCAGGATGATAGCTGTCCTTTTGTCGTGGTGGGGACTCCAGCATAATAAGGCACTCTGCTGCCCACTCTACCTGGTCATGTCTCAATAGCCTCTCCATTCTCTTCAATGATACTACTAGAGGTCCACCATCTGAAATGCCCCTAAGGCATATTTTCCTCCCATTGTATTCAAATCTCATCTCCATCTTCACATTCATGGTGAATTCCTCTAACTGGCTCATCTAATGCATGCCAAGTACCACATTGGTATCCTCAATGCCAACCACATAGAAGTCATCAACCAACTCGTAATCACCCATGATGATCTTCAATCCTGTTATCTTCCGGTTACACTGCATTTTTAATTCGTTGGCTACCATCACCTTAAAGCCTTCGAATTCCTCTGTCTTCAACCCCCTGCGAGCTACCAACCCCTTGTCAATAAAATTATGAGTCGCTCCTGTATCAATGAGGCTAATAATGTGCTGTCCACCGAGTACACCACGCACCCTGAAAGAACCAACCTTCTGGAAACTAGATAATTGGGCAATAACACTTCCACTGCCAGCACTGTGCTGTGAAGCCCTCTCATCCTCACTATCTCCATGATCGGAAGGTCGATCTGAATTTGAATCGGATGCCTCTGATCCCCTCAGCTGAATAGTACTCGATCAATTTGGCCTTAGCTTTATGTGGACATTTATGTGAGGGATCCCATGGTTCTTTGCAGTGAAAGAAAAGTTTCTTTCTCCTGTACTCATTGAGTAATCTCGGATTGGAGCATTGGAATATGGTAAAATGGATTCTCAGATATTTGAGAGGTACATCCAATAAACATTTATGTTTTGGGGGCTCTAATACTGATTTAGCATGCTATGTGGACTCTGATTTGGCAGGGGATATTGATACTAGGCGGAGTACTATAGGTTATGTCTTTACTGTAGGTGGGACAGCAGTGAGTTGGATCTCCAGGTTGCAAAAGGTGGTTGCTTTGTCCACCACGGAGGCAGAGTATGTAGCTACAACAGAGACAAGCAAGGAGATGGTATGGCTGCAATCTTTCATGGAAGAATTGGGAAAACAACAGGCTAACAGTTATTTGTTTATAGACAGTCAGGCTGCCATACATCTTGCAAAGAATTCTGCTTTGCGTTCAAAGACCAAACATATATAGCTAAGGTATCACTTCATCCGGTCGGTGTTGGCTGATGGACAGTTACGGCTGGAAAAGATACATACAGATGAAAATCCAGCGGATATGTTTACGAAGGCAGTGACAAGGGAGAAGCTGAGCTCCTCTTCAACTTCGGTTGGTCTTCAGGACTGAAAACAATAAAATCAGAACAACAGGGTCCAAGGTGTTTATTTCCAGTGGGAGCTACAGGGTCAGCAGTGTTATGATCAGTCTCCAAATGGGAGATGATATGTTGTGAAGTCTGATCAGTCTCCAAATGGTTAAATTTTCCTCACTTTTCTCGGCGTGGTTTCCCCCCAAATTATTTAACGGGGGTTTGGGGGCAGCGACCCCAAGATGGGGTCATCCCTTGCGGGGTCTAGGGGCAGCGCATACCAACATATAAAAAAAACCCTATTTTGTAACCGACATAAGTCTTGATAAAAACGGCTAAGGGTTAGGGTTTCAGTTGATATTGTGTTGTAGCATTTGCTGCGGTATTGAGTTGCAGGTATTGCTGGTTGTAAATCGGTTTGATTTACTAGATAATAATATTGGACTCTCTGTTGGTGAATGTAGCCTGAGTTTGGGTGAACCACGTCAAAAATTGTCTCTCATTATTATTACTATGTATTTTCATTCCTCTGTTTAATCTTTATTTGCATTTAATTGATATCTTCTGCATACAATTCCTAACAAGAATGGCATTGAAATCTCCACCTAATATTATGTGGTGCTCCCGTATTTTAGCCAAAAAGTTGTCTAATTCATGCCAAGTTTCTCTCTTTTGTATACAAACATTAGGACCATGAATATTAATCAAAAGAAATTCCATATTCGAGCTGAAACTCTTAACCTTCCATGCTATCCAATTTTGATTTTCTTCAACTTTAGATATTGACACTGATTTTGTCTCCCAAAAAATTGCCACTCCTCCAGAAGCCCCTTGAGCTTGAACTGAGATCCCACACCAATTCTTCAACTTTTTCTTAAATGTGTCAAAATCAGCGCTGGTCAGTTTTGTTTCTTGAAGGAGAAAGATTGCTTCTTGGCTTATCTTTATCCCGCGTCTGACCAGTCGCTGTTTGTTAGGGGCATTTAAGCCCCTAACATTCCATGTTATGAGCCTCATGGCTCTTGGGGAAGGGGGGCCCCCTTCCTTGATCTCAACATCCATGAAATCTTAGTCTGTCCTTTTTGCTTCTCCATCTTTAACTATCATCTCTTTAAAGGACTTCCTTCCAGGGGTTTTCCTTGGCATTTATGAAATATTTATTTATATCTATAATTATAATTTATATTATTATATAATAATATTATATTTGTTATTTATATTTACTTTTATAGAATAATATATTCGATTATTTCAATAAATATATATTATAGTAGAATATTTATAATATTTAGTTTATAATATTTAATTTATAATATATATGATTTATATAATATTTAATATATTTAATCTATAATATTTAATGTAAGTATATTCGATTTATAATAGTTACTATGGATTTTAATGTCATTCATATCTTTAATTTGAATGAATAATACATAATCTATTCAATTATAAATTAGGGACATGACACAAGTAGTCATACTAGAGTTGAAGTCTAGTTAGTTTAATTCATTTATTTTCATGCAATTATTTGTAAATAGTATAAATAAGTGTCATTTTGCACTTAGATGATTAGTGATAATTCTTATGCTTGCATATTGGAGTTGCTGTTTATCGAGTATTCAGTTTTATTGTTATCCTAAATTTGTTATTCATTCAATGACATTTATTATGTATGTCAAGCTTATAAATGTTTATTGAGATGTCTTGTTATGTGTGCTAAGGGTTAAATTGCTTTAGTGAATTTGCAAGCTTTGTATTGCAAGTGAGCTAGAAGGTGTAGCTCGTGGCTTTGTACCGAGTCTTATATTTAATTTAACTTTAATGCTCATGTTTATGTCTTAGCCTATTCAACTTTATGTGTCTTACCTTGCTCAATCTCTGTTTTTAACTAAATGGCATAAGCATTAGTGATAGGATTTGTTTTAAGTTAAAAGTATAAAATCCTTTGCCTAGTGTTGAAAGAGTATCTTAGCCTTTTACCCTAGGCAAAACCTGTAATGTCACCTTTTTTAGGACTTGTTACCACTTGCCCTAAAATTGCAAAAGTCTTCTTTGTCTTGTGCCTAAGTGCTCAAAATGTCAAAATTTCGAAGTCTGAGGGTGTTTGGATTAGTTTCTAGGCTTGGGCAAGTTTTCAGGCTTTCCCTTACCTTGGTGCCATTTCCTTCATTTTGCCCAAACACTCAATTCCTCATGCTTTGGACCTCTAGGCTTTTTCATCCCTTGCATACCTTTTTGTTAACTCTCGGTTTGCCATCCCTCCATTCTTCGGTCTTTTAGGGATTTACTTGTTTTTCAGTTGGTGTCACCCCCACTTTATTGTTTCCCTCGCATTTCAAAATTTTGGATTTTCCTCAGTTAGTATCCCTTTACTCAAGTTGCCTTGCCCCTGCATCCCAATCCTTTATCTCCCATGGGCTTTTGGAGTTTCGTTTACCTCCTTGCACTCCCTTTGAATGAATTGTTTGCCTCGTCCCCAATCACCACAGTATCGAGTATCCCCAAGTCGTGACTTCCGCTATATTGCAGGCTCATATACTTCTACCTACCAACATACTTAAAGGATATCTGATGTCTTGGAATTTCGAACCCCGCCATCCTAATGGACTTTCAAGATTTCCTTTACCTAATCACTCTTGTATCGGGTATGTCATATCTACGACCCCCAATCCTTGGCCTCTTGCTCCCTTGTCATTGTAGGCCCTTGGACCTTTTCGTTTCCCACTCCTAGATGGCACTTGGTATTGTTGTGACCAAATCACACATCGCCTCATTGCAAATGGGGACCCCCTTTTTTTGAGCTCCGATGCTTTGCATGACGTTTTGGATGACGCCTTAGGTTTGTTTACTCTGCCAAATCCAACAATAAGTCTCTATCCTAGAAGATTTTGCTTCATAATTGGAGGTCTCATCTGGAAAATGAAGAATCTTGATTGAATTCCATCCAAGTGATGAACAATGAGACCCATCCTGATGTATGTTTGAGATCCTGAAAGACTGAGTCTGGAGCCTGAAACCCTGAAATCCTGAAAAATTGACTAAGTCTGAAATCTGGTGAATCCTCCAAATTCTAGATTTTGCATGTTAAATCCGGTGGATTCGAGACCTATCTCAAACATCCTGAAAGGTATATTGAAAAATATTTAAAGTATAAGACTTTACCTCATGAACCCTGAAAAACGCCTAACTGCTCCAGAGGATTCAAAAAGGTTGATCTAATGCGACGGGATATTAAAGTGGCGCAAAATCGCGATGAAGGGCGCTTTTAATTCGAGGACAAGAAGAGGATCTCTTGCGCATGATCCAAAGCGCCAGTTTGGAAGGTTAAGTAAGGCGAAAAGGTGAAATTCTTGAGGATTTTGAACACCTCAACCAATGCACCTAAGTCAAGAGGAATCCAAATCCTCAATCCACTGCGCCAACATAAAGGATGAGTTCGAAGCTCTCAACCAAAGCGCCAGTTTGGAAGCTAAATTCCAGAGGATTTCAAATCTTTCACCAATGCGAATTTTAGAGGATCTTAATGCCTCAAACCAAAGCGTCACTCTAGAGGAAATTGAATCCTTGAAGTGATGCGCCCAAAGCAGAAATGTTTATGTTTCGAAAGACTTTCCATCCAAAGCGCCTAAGTCAAGTGGATCAAAGCAAGTTTCAAGAGGACTTCAATATGCCTAACCAATGCGAAAATCCAGAGGATTCTAATATGATGATCCAATCCGCCAAAACCCAGTAAGGAAGATCTTTTGCAGAAGGTAGATAAGTGAAAGGAGTTTCAAGGCAGAATTGTAGAGGAATTCAGAAGTGCCATCCAATGCGCCACATGTAAAGGAAGCTTACTTGGTGTTTAAAAGTCTATCTAGAAGATTTTGAAACGTGGATCTAGTGCACCAGCCCTAGAGGAAATCAAAACACCTATCTAATGCCCTAAGCAAGTAGGAGGATTGAAGTATTAAGGTTGCAAGGAGATTCCAAAAAACCATGATCTGCTGCACCAAGAGGATAGGACAGAAGATTTTAGTTTCTGATCTGCTCCTCCAAGAAGGATGAGTTCAAGAGAGTAAAGGAGGATTTAAGGACTTTATTCAATGCTCTGTTTTCTTTATTGTTTTCATCTTCTTTAGACCTTGAGCAAATGATTTCTTATGTGTTTATGTTATAAAGTTGAAGTATTGATGTTGTTTCTTCTCTATGTTGTAGGAATGTGAATGATGCTAAGGAGTCATCAAAGAAGAAGAAGCTGGAACCACCTTCATGCTAGGAGTGAAGTCAACAAGTTGCAGTAGACGTCAAGTAGTTGTTCTAAGAAGTTCAAGGATACTCTATCTTCATCAAGACTTCCAAAGGCATCCACTTTACTCTATCATCTTCCAGGAAGCATCATTCCAAGAGATCTACATCAAGTTCAAGTGGCATCATGTTCAAAAGACAAGGCATTCACTCATCCAAATTTCAAGTAAAGTTCCCCTAATCGTCAAAGATTCATCAAGTTTCAAGCATCCTTGAAGAGGTTATCTACTCCACATCTAGATAAGGTATTGTTATTTAAACTCCGAAGGGTCACTTCGAAGGTCATCATGCAAGATCACTTCATCAACTTCTACATCAAGCGAAGGCATTCATCCATCTAAACTTCAAGACTTTACAATTTCAAGTCCAAGAGAGATCTCTACATCATACATGAAGGTAGCATCATCATCATCTCCTACTACGCTACTTCACTCTCCAAAAAAGAGCATCATCAAAGAAGATTCACATCAACCTGCTTACAAGAAGGAGGAACATCACAGTGTTAGTCAAATGAGTAACAAGTAACATACATCCAGTCTACAAGAAGAAAAAACAAGGCAAGATCTACAAGATGTATTCCCAAACATACAAGTTAAAGCAATCACATTGAATACATCACCACATTGATGATACAATTTTCAAAGTATGCTGAAGTGGCATTTAGGTGGCGAGTACACATCATTCAATTTTGATTAGCCGCATTATTTAATGCATTAAATATATCATTTAATGAAAGAAGCCAAAGGGATTCCTATGTGAAAGATGTTTTAAATGCTTTCGCCTTACCTTATCACATTGGAAAACGTGCCTTCATTGCCTCTCTTTTATGCTAAAAATAGCAAATTGTTGTAACTACCTCTGAGGTGGCACGATCTAGACCCTTGGCTATCAAATTGATCTAAGCCATTCATTGTAATCTGGAGCACTATATAAAGGCCTTGTTGCCTCATTTGTAATGGAGTAGATCATTGTAATAGATTAGAGATTAGATTTTAGGAGTAGAATAGGAGAGACTCTCAAAATTCTCTAAGAGGGGTTGAAATTGTTGTAAATATTTCTCAGGGTTAATGCAAAGACATTGAAGCTACTTGTTTGGTGTTAAGTGTTATCTTGTGGAGTAACATGATTTCTTGTATTTCAATGGAATGAAGAGATGTTTCAATTAGAAATAAAAGTAGATTAGAAGCTCATTGTTATAATGTATGTTGTATCTGAATATTTGATCAACTCCTAGCTCATGCTTTTAACATTCATCGCTGATGAAGTGTTGTGTAAAGCTAGTCTGAGCTATAATTTGTATAAGTTCGATTATGGATGCTTGTTTGAGTTGCGCCGTTTAATGGGTGCTCATATGAACCTTCATGATTTGAAAACCTTTCGCGTACCCTTAGGAGATTGCAGCAACTTCATGTAGTTGTAGGCACCCTTGGCAAAGTGAAGTTAGGTTTGATTCAGGAGTTTGTCTGTTCAATACATCATCATCGCCTCATTGACCTTAGATAGTTTCCTAAACCCTTGCCCTTTTTACTTTTCTTCATTATTGAAACCTTGTATATACATCATCCACACCGAAGGAGGAACAAGCTAATGAAAGAAGAAGAGTCTGCGTAAGTCCCTTTGTGTTTACCAGCAAAATCATACTTAGTCACTGAGCTATCTCTTACAAAACTATAGGAAAGGAACCTTGGAGTCATCTTGTTTGATCACTTCGTTCAGCATTCGAGAGGCTTTGCTCAAGAGGGAGTCAGATACTTTGTATTTTACTCTAATTGTTGACTTGTCCAAAAACAAACATCAACAGGATCTTGTTCTCGCAACTCCCGATCCTTTCTCATTCCTGCATCAGGTATCTTTGAATCTTGATCCCAGTTCCCTTTTGCATTGGATATCTTCAAATCTCAATCCTTGCTCCCTCCTACATTGGGTATATACGAACCCCAATCGCCACTCTTTCTTGCATCGAGTATCTTTGAATTTTGATTCCCGCTCCTCATCATGCTTCCCTCTTCTAGATCTTTGAAGGAAGTCATTGCCATGTATGCGATCAGTTTGTGACAGAAGAGTGTGCATCATTTGAATCAAATTTGTGAAGGAATAAAGGTGTATGTTTGTGGATCTAATTTGCGAAGGAAAGACTTACATTATTCAGAATGAGAAGTTGTGATCAGATTTGTGTGAAGTAAACTATATCACTCATTAAAGGATTCGTAGGTTGGTGCCTATCAAAAAAGGGATTGGTGTCTCTTGCTGAATTGGTACTCAGTTGTGGGGATTGGTGTCTCCAGTGGGTTGGTGCCTACAAATTCTATAAGTGGGGATTGGTGTCTCCAGTGAGTTGGTGCTCACATAAGAAGACTTGTAAAAGAAGTAGGTTGGTCCCTACAAAAGAAGATCAATATATATATGCAATATTTTGTTGTGGTTTTCTCCCGTAAGGGTTTCCACGTAAATCATGTGTTCTTCCAGTGTTCTTAATTGCTAGATCTTGCATGTGTGTTATTGCTGTGATTGATTAAGTTTAGAAAAGTAAAAGTTTGTGTTATACTGATTCACCCCCCCCTCAGTCTAATCGTGTGCTCATCAATTGGTATCAGAGCGGGTTCCTTCGAATGGTTTAACCGCTAAAGGAAGATCTTAAGGGCACATATGGAAAAAAGAAAAGGAAATATCAAACAAAATGTTGATCAACAAGCACCCACAAAACCAAATGCAAGTGATGACAGAGAAGCAAACAAAAGTGACGAGGTGACAAATGGAACACACATGGCAATAGAAAAAAGGAATGATGTTGGGATAGATGGAGACAACCGTGTGAGTGAAAGAAAAGAAGAAATGGAGTTAGAAGAAGAGAATTCATCTAAAAGAGAGGCAACATTCAACGCATCAAAGATGAAGAATTCAAAGCATGAATCAAGCGATAGGTCCAACGATGACTCGGATGCAAAGGAAGAAGGATCCGACATATACAGAGGTAAGGATAAATGTTTTAATTGTGGTAAAATTGATTATTATGCTTCTGAATGTGTGAAGGTCAAAAGTGAAGACAAAAGAAAAGAAGAGAAAGATTCAGAAGATTATGACGAAGATGATGAAGAAGTGGATCTTGAGGAGGAACTCCATTATGCCTATAGCGAGATCAAGACGCTTAGAAAGGAGAACCAAAAACTAAAGCTACAACTTCAAGAGAACAATGAATCTAATGTAGAGTTAGTACAAAGCCTTGAAGAATTCGAGCAGATAATTGTCGAGCTAAAATTACAGATCAAAGGATACAAGATGAAAGAGGAAGTGAGTCCAATTAGAGAAAAAGGAGGGAAATTGTGAAAGGTTAGAGTCTAAAATTGTCTCTTTGAAAAAGGAATTGGAGAAAGCAATTGCTCAATTGAACAAAATCTTGAATAATGAGAAGAATACCAAAATATTGGACAATATTATCAATTCGCAAAGGTCAACATTCAATAAGAAAGGTCTTGGTTATGAAGAAAATCATATGGCTAACAAAGAAGATTCCAAAGAGCCACCAAAGAAGGGAAATGAGGAAAAACCAAAAAGCTATTCACATGCTCTCAAAAACCCATAAAAAAGGATGACAACAAGGAGGAAAATCAACTTCTGCAGAAGATCTACATCCCTCCAAAAGATATTAAGGACAAGTTCAGAAAGTCCTTTCCTCCAAGGGAAACACAAATGAACAAGTGTCAACATTCATTTTATGGTTATTGCTATTCTTGCAATCACTTTGGTCATAAGGCAAGAGACTGTAGAACACAAGCAAGAAGTGTTGGTTGGAACTAGAATAGGAGTTCTTATGAGTTCTCAAGAAGAAACTATAACTCCTGTACTCCTTTGTTGGATTACAATGTTATGTGCTATAAGTGCAATAACTATGGTCATATAGCATGCTTCTGTAGAAGTGATCTTGTGGAACCCCCTAGGCAAAACAAGAGAGTGGAAGCCATGGGTAGTCCAAAGGAAGAAAATACAAAAGTATGGAGAAGGAAACAAGAGCAAGATAATGAGGAAGAAGTTATGCTTGTGCAAACTGCACTTCGTGCACAAGTGATATCACCAAGTTCATAAGGAAAAGTACGAGTTCAGGGGGAGCTAACCTAAGCATCATTTTTCAGCTTCATAGAGAAAGCATTCGGAGATAGATCAGTTGATGACTATTATAAGGGTAATGAGCATCCCGTTACCATTAATGTCAAAGGGGAGAATTAAAGATAGGGGGAGCATCAGAGAAAGAGAGCATGACAGATAGGGAGAGTAGTACAGAAAGAGAGTGTTATAGAAAAAGGGAGAATAATGCAATTAATATCAAGGGGAAGAGTTGTAGAAAGGGGGAGAAGTACAACAAGGTAGATTTATAAGAGGAAGCTTTACAGACAGGGGGAGCATCACAGAAAAGAGAGAGCATCACATTATGAAGTATGTTACTTCCCTTTGCCATTGATGTCAAAGGCGGAGAGAGAGTAAGGGGGAGCAGTGCAAAAGGAGAGAATTATGTTCGTGTTGCCATCAATGACAAAGGGGGAGATTCTTGGAAATATTTTCATTGATGTCAAAGAGATTGTTGTGGAGATTGTTGGATTAGTTGTCCAAGATGTATGAATGAGAATGTCAAAGCAAGTAGCCATTGTTGTCAAAGTCTCTACAAAAGGAAATCATTGTCCAAGAATTATTGATGTCAAAGGAAATCGAAGGACAAAGTAAGAATGTAGAGGAAGAAGATGCATGAAATCGTCTAATGGCCAAAAGCCACAAATCACCTCATCAAGATCGTCAAAGAATGACTAAGGAAGTGCTAAGACAAGATTAAACTCATGTTTAATATTGGTGGCCGACTATGCAAGAGAAATATATTACATTCATGTTGGCCGACTTGCATTGGAGAATAAACATTGTATTAAATAAGTGGCCGACCCTTATGATATTATTGCCCATACTTGAAGTTATAGATAAAATTCATGGGCTGACTCTTGGTGAAGTAAAGGAGGATAATGAAATTAAACTAATTGTGGCCGACTTCACTATGGCGCCAAAAACAGTATACTCACATATTAAATTGCCTCTTGTTGAGAGGATGACTCCCTTGGCATAGACGCTTTCTTGAGGAAAGTAAAATAAGTTAAATTTTAAATGACTTAGAGAGGCCGACCTCTCCATAAGGAGTGCTCCCCATATAAGACAAATGTCTTAAGTAAAATATGGAATGATGGATGTGATTTGTTATTGTGAAGAAATGCGATTTGTAAAAGAACAAAAGGTGCGATTATCATTTGCTAAGAGCTGCGATTTGTTTGTGAAGTAGTGCGATTTTGCTTATGAGAAGAGGTGTGTTTAAAGGCAGCGATTTATGAGAGGTTTGATTCAATAAAGGAGTTGTGTCCATTGCCAAAAGTCACATACATTCGATAGTCACCTTCCTAAAGAGCATATAAAAGCATAGTGAAGGTATGATTTGAAAGCAAACAAGTAATGATTTATATTTCTGATTTGTGAGCAAACCTAGAGGAAGATAAGAGAAGAAAAATGAAATGTAATTCAGATATATTTAATGGTATTGAGAATAACAGAGTGTATAACTTAGATTTGCATATGAGGGATTAAAAGGCAGAATTAGAAGAGGGATCTATTCAGATATAGAGAAGAAGAATATGCTGATATAGATGAAGCTTGTGTAGAGACAAAAGAAAAGATATATGCAGATATAGAAGGAAGATACTAATATTACTTGTGATCAGATTTGAAGGAAGCCATTGCCATGTATGTGATCAGTTTGCGAAAGAAAAGTGTGCATCATTTGAATCAAATTTGTGAAGGAAGAAAGGTGTATGTTTGTGGATCTGATTTGCGAAGGAAAGACTTACATTATTCAGAATAAGAAGTTGTGATCAGATTTGTGTGGAGAAGTAAACTATATCACTCATTAAAGGATTTGTAGGTTGGTGCCTATCAAAGAAGAGATTGGTGTCTCTTGCTGAGTTGGTGTTCAGTTATGGGGATTGGTGTCTCCAGTGGGTTGGTGCCTACAAATTTTGTAAGTGGGGATTGGTGTCTCCAGTGAGTTGGTGCTCACATAAGAAGACTTGTAAAAGAAGTAGGTTGGTGGCTACAAAAGAAGAGCAATATATATAAGCAATATTTTGCCGTGGTTTTCTCTTGCAAGTGTTTCCACGTAAATTGTGTGTTCTTCTAGTGTTCTTAATTGCTAGATCTTGCATGTGTGTTATTGCTGTGATTGATTAATTTTGGAAAATTAGAAGTTTGTGTTGTATTGATTCACCCCCGCTCTCAGTATAACCATGTGCTCATCAATAAGGCCTTAAATGCAAATTTAACCTTTCATTTTTCTTGACCTAAAAGCATTTTTTTTGTGTTTGTGGACAGCTGAGCAGCCTATCTTGATAAGCACAATCAGTGCCATACCTTAAATGTGTTTTAGACCTTAAATCTAATCAGGTCTGAACTTTTTAGACAGTAAACTTTTTTCTTTTTCTCCGTTGTCTCACCACATCGCATATTGTATTTCAGTTCTCAAGTCACATGAAGTTGCAATAATTTGTGAACTGTATTTCAGGGCGCTAAGGAGTCTTGTAGGAGAGAAAACAGTTTACGGAAGGACAGTGATGAACGAGTCCCAACTTCTGAAGATAATATCAAAAATTCCTCCTCAGGGTAGTCACAGGTTTGGTGCTATTTTAGATTGTTTAGCTTGAACAACAAATTTAGATCAAGTGTAATTTTATTTCATTGTTTAGCTTGACAACAAATTTAGATCAAATGTAATTTCACTTTGTTAGCTCTTGGAGTTCATTTCACAATTCCAACCTGTTGTACTTTCAAGATCCATGGACCTTCTTTGGTCACTTGTGAACATTAATATAATTTCTTTTTCTTCTTTCATTCTGAGATGGAAGCAAGAAATGCCTGTTAAATAAAATGTTTACTTGTAGACGCTTCACAAAATGAGATGAGTGAGGACAATGCTAGTTTATTTAAGATGATCAATCAAGGATAATTTGTTGAAGATGGACTTCAATATCTGGATCATTAGCTTGGTTATCATCCTATGAGTTATGCTGGGTAAAGAATTTTGATGAGTTTGCTCAACACCTATTAATGGCTGTTTGAGATGGAGACACTATGCAGTAAAATTAGAAATCCAATTCATTGCATTACCTTTAGTACATCAGCCATAAAATTTTGTCTCAAGAATATGCTCATACTTGTAACATTGAGCAAAGAAAAAATCTGAACCTGGTGCTTTTTTGAGCTGCAAAGAAAAGACAACCTTTCTTAATTTGATTGGCAACCATTAAGATTTTGTCATGATGCTCTGGAATTATGGTGGAGATGTTACTTAGAAAAATGTCTTGTGGTTGTTATCTGTTTATATCTTCACTTGGGAAGTTTCATAAGTAGTCATTTATAATATTTGATGTAGTTGTTACATCCTCGATGATAGTTTTGAGTTCTATCAGCATTTTTATACAATTTATATATTTGTTTATGCATATTGATCAGTGAATTATTCTGGTATTGGACACTGCTTTTTATCCAATTCATTTGTGATTTATGCCGCTAATAAATTCCTCTTTTGGTTATCTAGTTGAGCACATTTTGTTCTCTGTTTGCTAGTGCATTATACAATTGCTCGTTAGCTTTCTTTTGTTAGTTTAGAAATATTTCCCACCACATTACTTTTTTCTTTGTTTTAGTAAACCCTTATAAATGGTAGCCCTAAATGGTATGTCCATCCTCTATTGTCTTATTAGCTTGGATATACACAGTTTTCTCACCCCTTATTACCAAACATAGAAGGACTCGTGCATGGATGATTGTCGTAATTTTCCTAGAGCAACAATTTCCAGTGGTCTATTACTTGGCATGTTAGTAGTAGGAGTTAAAATTGCAAAATTTCAACCCATCTGTGCTTCATTCTAAAATGTTAGCTACAAATTGATTTTCTAGCCCACAGTTACATAATGTATTGTTGCACTCCTATAGGATTTTTTATTAGATTTAAGGTGAAAGTTTGTGGTCTATATCAAAGAATTGGTAACCACTGTAGAGGGATGAGATGTCTCTAATCTGAAATATTGCGCAACGACCTTTTTAAGAAGTGAGGAGTTGAGTTCAAAGTCATATACATTACTGCTGCAGCAGATTTCTTCACGATGCAACAAATTTCCTATATAAGAACGTGATTACTTGGTTTGGATTGCTCAACAGAATAATAAGCCCAATAGGACCATTGAGATTTTGATGAATGCAGTTATGATTGTTTGTTGCATGTTGGTGAATTTGTAAAGTTATTAAGGTATAAAATGTAAAAGAAGTTTCTAAACTACAGAAGCTACAAAGGGGTAAAAAAGGGATGTTAACACACCATGAGTGGAAGAAAACTCTTACTAGGACACAATCTGGTTTGCAACCTAAGTGAAGTCAGTGCAAGCAAAGGTTCGAGGGTTTAAGAAAAGAAAATCAGAGAGTTGGCTAAAGGAGCATGATAGGGAAAAGTCGTGTAAAGAAGGCTAGCACATAGAATTGATGCAATAGAAACAGAGGGTGCCACTAGTTATTGTGAAATCCATTGCAAAGGAGTAGGGAATTTTGAATGATGAGAAAAAAAAGATGTACCTAGCAGAGTTCATTCGGTTCCTGAACTTCAATAAAAGCCAATCGCTTCACCTTCAGATGAGGTATAGAGTTGTTTACTTTTCAAGTATGTTTTTGTTGACTCCTACAGCAATTGAGGGATATAAATCACTGTTCAATTGGTTTTTGGAATAGGCATGGCTCCATATTTTGGACCTGAATATATGATATTGTGTAGATTGTTTTGACTAGATACTAGAAGATTATAGTGCATGTAAATTTATGTTTTTTTAACTGTGTTATGGCACAACCTAATAGATGAGATCCACTTCAACCATGTAAGACATCCAATTAAACCATACAAGACACTCTTAACCACCTGAAGAAAAAGAATGGCAAATATGTATGCATGTCAGTGACCATGTCTGGGTTTATGTATATCCAATTAAGGAGATGAATTTACCTACCATTAGGTTTGCAGCTCAAGCCATCCAATTCTTTTGACATACTTGTTGGCGCCATAGCAAAAGTGGAGTTGGACCATTGTATATTACACATAATCTGATGGAACATAAAAAAATACAAATGGATGTGGATTGGTTGATCAAAGAGTTGGTTGAATTCAGCATGCATCCTAGATGTCCTAGATCACAAAGCCATGGTACGCTGAATGTATACAGAAGCCCCTGACTCCAGAAAGGGGCAGTATGAGCATAAGACAAATGTGTCATGTGGAAAACATCCACTTAATGTGAAATAGTAATTAGATATTTAGTGTATTGTTAATCCATAGGTAATGTAGTTTTGAGTAACACGCTGTATTTGCATTGCATAAAACTTTTTTGACAACTTATCATTCCTAGATATAAGGTTGAATCTAATGCTCTCGATGGTTAGATGCATTAAGTTTGGGATTTTCATATAATCATGAAATCATGGAGAACTGATTATATGTATCCTACCTACAATCATTGAGAAGTCCTACCTGGCTTTGCTTTCCCAATCGATGTGTTTGTGTATTGGATGTCACAATGGGTTGTTTTCTTCTTGTTTATTTTGTAGGTACATTTGATATGGTAATGACCCAAACTACAATGCCTAGCGCTTCATTTGTTAAAATGGATTTGCATCATAAAACATTAACACCACATTTCTTAACCTGCTTATATGGGAAATACTTTGAATAAATGCAAACTAGTAGGCATGAGCTTTCCACATTCCATAAAATTAAGAAAGAATGCTTTTGGAGATAAAGAAACACACACAGTGAAATCCAAAAGCATTATTTCTTAAATGCGAACTATCAAAGTATGTAGATTTCAGAATATTTAATCTTTATGTGTAATGTCTCCTTTTAAGGAGTTCAAAATATCTTAACCTTGCACACAATTTAACTCTTAAAAGAGAACATTAGTAACCAATAAATCCTTATAATATCAACATATTGCAATTAGGGTTAGTAGACCACATAATCATAATCAATATCAAAGTTTATTACATATATGCATTTCACATTTTCTCATTTCTATCATATAGAGATTTCCATGCTATACCTCGAGAGAGTCGTTCTAGTGCCTGATCGTTAATCTACTCTACTTCACCCACCCCATATGAGTACGGTTACATTAGGGCGTTGGTGTAACAAGACCCATTGCCATAGGCCCAAAAGGCTTCATTGCAACATGCGGCAATTCTTCACCATTTGGCTCAAGGGGCTTCATGCTACACGCGGCGATTTTTCACCCGCTTGAGAGTCACCTACCGTTAAGTCATTTATAATAATTATTAAGACTACGTAACCATAGGCCCAAGGGCTTCACGCTACATGCGGAGATTCTTCATCCACTTGAGGGTCACCTAGGTACTAGATCACTAGACCACCCTTCCCTAACTCACCACCATACTCGTAGGGTGATAGAGAGATTAACGGTGAGGCTACTTGCTCTCCTCCGAGTATACCATGATTAGAATTATGAATCATGTCTTATAAAAACTTATCCTTACTATCTCATGATCCCCATGGATCACGAGATGGTACATTTGATCATATTGTTCCTCTATGGGAACTCATCATTGTACCATCTCATGTGATGGTTGAGTATGATACATCGATTATCACATATAGTAATCATCATTATTACATCATGCATTTATTATTCCTTGGGCCTTGGCCATTATATCATTATAAATATTCCACATTATATCTTCATAACATTTTACATTATATCATGTTATAAACATTCTCATTCTACTTAGAGACATTCTCATTCTATTATGGTATAAACATTCACATGTTGTAGAGAAATTATAGACTAATGACCATCACTTATGAATAAGGAACATACCTTATATGATCGATTGCTCTTAGTAATACTTGCTGATATAATATCTTGTGCTGATCTAATACTTGTATTTGATGGAAGACCAATCTGCTGTTTGTTGATTTATTTTAGTGGATCTGTATATGTAATAGAGCTTGCTGCTATGGAATTGTTTTATGAATGATATCCTTGATCGATGATATTATGAGATTGCTTTGATTTATATTTGAAAGGCTTTTCCTTTAATGCGGGTCTGATGGGTTGACCGATGATGATCTTATTTCCTATTCCAATGATGATATCCCCTATGATATGGTTGCTGAGTCACTATTTATATCCTCTATCCAAAGATAATCGTGCCTCATTACCATCGCATTATCCTTTATAATAATCGTTGTTAGGATTGTCTTATTAACGGCAAGCTCTTTTCT
Organism: Cunninghamia lanceolata; assembly: GCA_027924645.1. NCBI lineage: Eukaryota > Viridiplantae > Streptophyta > Pinopsida > Cupressales > Cupressaceae > Cunninghamia > Cunninghamia lanceolata. The sequence continues at coordinate 17,078,853 of BSBN01000186.1, read as the reverse complement.
CACGAGGACCGCATTCCATATTGTTTATTGCCTTAGACCTTATTTGACGCTGACTAAGGATATTCATAATCGCTGCATTGATATTTTATTTATTGTTATTTCTTTTAATTGTTTTGTGTAATTCGCACTCCTTGCATTATGGATGGTTAATCGTATTTATTAGTTTGTTTGTCTTGCTTCATTCCTTATCGGGTGTATTGCCTTTATTAAGGCTTTTCAAAATGGAAATCAATTTACTTTCTTTATATATATACATATATAAAATGTAGTTTATAATATTAATTAATTTATAATAAATGTTTATATTTATAATATATATTATAATGACATTTAGTTTATTAATATTTTATCAATATAATCTCTTTACTAATATTTATATAATATCTATTTTGTTTATTTATGTAATATATACATTATATTATTATTATAATAATATTTAAATTTATATTTGTATATTCATTTATTATTTAAATGTATTAAATCTATAATTGATTACTTAATCAATTTAATTAAATATGGGGACATGACATTATGCCTGAGGATTTTATTCAAGGTAAGCGCATACAGTTTTGTTTTTGCAGTTGGACACACCTCATAATCAATTTCACTATTTATCAGTGATCACTCGTCATTGTTTGGTTGTAGCTTTCCACACATAACTTGTCTTTGCTTAGTTGTCACTCGATACCCATCACTGGTCAATAGATAATTCAATCATTTATGACCCTTTGCATTTACTCATTTGAGTACTAATTTCTTTGTTTTCAAGAATTTTTTGATAATTTATTGGGTAACCCATGAAGCATTATACTTTTTTGCATTTTAACATTTTTTCTTTTTCTTTTGTGATAGCAGTGGGTTCTAGCATTTGTCTTTAAATTAATTAAACAAAACGGAAAAAAAGCTCTACGTTTCTCTGAATGCACAACCAGAGTTATCATTCATATAGAGCTCACGGTGGAAAAATCTGCATGTATAAACACAATTGAACCGAACCAAAGTCCCACTTATGGAATGGAATTATTCTAGGAAAATATAATTAGCGATCAATTTATTTTCATAGAATTGCTTTAATGTATATGTAAATTGAAAACCCAGGTTTGTACTGCACCGCATCTTGAATATCTAGAAGGTTCAGAAAATCTGCCATTAATTATGCACAAAAGTCAAACATATTACTATTCTATGCGAGAAGACTAATAAATTAAATGTTCTTTGTAAATCAGAATATTATATGAATAATAAATTGAAGATTTCATTAATATACAGTGAAGTACAAAGTAGTTATTTTATTAATATTACTAAATAAGCAGCTATAATATCGGAGTTATATTTCTTTTGTTACTAATACGATAAATAGAGGCAGGAATTCATCATGACATTATATGAATATAAACGGTCCTTCAATAAGCTAATGGCTGGTTTCTATTAAACTAAAGGACTTGGATGCAATTGCATTTCTTGTGTGCTTAAAGTTGAACAAATTATTAGCCAATAGGCTTCATATGCGGGCATTCATGCCCAGAAAACCGTCTCACGCCAGGAAATTGTGGGAGGCCGTAAAGTTCTGTAAACTTGCCGAATATTTATTTCGTTTGAAATTTCTGAATGTGTAAGATACAGATTCATCTATTTATGTTGAATATCTAATGTAGATTCATTCATTTATACCATTTAAGAGCCTATATCCGATTTTGCTGTCATGTTTTAACATTTTCTGAGCGTCACGCTGAAGACTACATTCAATTCCCTGATTTGCCATACTTGTCTGATGCGTAGGTAGCTGAGCATCTACCATCGTGAAGGCACCAAGATCTGGTCACCCCTCCAAGCTTTGAAGTTACATCTGGCAGAGACTACAAGCATCGATTCACTTCCACTGCTTGATAGTGATTGTCTGATTTTTCAAAATTCTAGCTATAAATATTTTCCATCTCAAACACTCAGATATGTAGTTTCTGTAGGCACTTTATGTAGTTTTAATTAAAAAGGTTACTGGCTTGTAGTAGGCTTGTATATTTACTCTCTAGACTTTCACAATTGTGTTCTCTGAGAATAGAACAGTTTTAATAGAGCTTGTTTCTGTGGAGCCACATTATCATGAAAAATAAGAGAGATTTTTTTTTTTTTTCTTACATATGATATGCCGGGGTATCTGCAAAACCTATGTGTATTCTCTATTAGGGATGGAGTGCGATTGGATAGTGTGGCTTTTTATCTAGGGTTTGAATGAAATGCTTATGTAGATGAAGTTTCTTGGCTCATGTAAAAGATATGATTTATGTAACGGGGGCAATTTACGCTGGTTATGCCTATGCCTATGCTTATATTTATTTTATTTTTGTTTTCTACTAAAAAAATTAAATATGTTATTTTAAAGTTACACATAGTTGAAAGGGGATAAAATTAACCTCACCAAAATTGTAAGGGAGACTAAAATTTCTTTTATATAAATAAATAATACAGGTATTTAGAATTTGTTTTAGATAAAAGAGTTATTTTTGCAGGAGATTATATTAAATAGTAGGCTCTATTTTTTTTTTGCTTATTTAGTTTAACAGTCCAATTGAGACTAGCTTGTGTTGTGGCCACGCTTGCTTGTTCATGTTGCTTACTGGTGGTCGTTTGTTTACTGGAATGAGGATTTGTGCATTTGTTGATCAATACAATTTTTTCTCAAGTCTTTGACTTTCAAATGTCATTGAATTAAGATGAGTTTTTTTTTTTTTTAATATAAATCCCATGAATTAATTTAAAGGTTTATAAAATCATGTTTTTACTTATTTTTATATTTAAAAAAATATTTTAATGTATTTGTTTAAGATTGTTTTTATTGCATAGTAAACAAGTCTTGTTTGAATAAAATGCAAGTTATTATGACTTGATTAGTAGTTGACAGGTTTTCAGAAAAGTGCTCCAAAAATGTTAATTTGATCTTTTGAACTTTTCATCTTTCATCTAAAGTTTTTGGTGTTGGATATTTTTATTTAATTTTAAACATTCGGGATTGATTGGTTTTTTTTTTTTTTGAAAGATTTTTTAATCTAGTTACATTGTGTTGTATAATTTTTCATTTTCAATGTTTAGGGTTTAATTTCTCATTGTAATGGTGAAATTAGCATACCCATGTCATTTCTAGTTTAGTTTTGTTTCCACCTCGATGGGAGTGTCTTAATGCAATAACATATCAATAAGTGGCATACTCGTGTTAAGTTTGGTTAATGGCCTAATTCCTATTCACACCTATTTAACCCTTATTTGTGCCATTTTCCATACATTTGCCATAATTGCACCTTTGTTCACACTTCCATATATTTGCTCCCTACCTCGAAATTATCTCACCACTCACTACATTGTGCACATCTCACTCTGATTTTATGTTACTCCATTGAGTCTTTCATCCACTACCATCTCAAATGTCTACTTAGGAAAATAAACTTGTTCTATTGAACATAATTAATTGCAATTTTCTTTTACCAAGATATTCTCTAAATCTCTCTATTGACATATCCAATGCACCTCCTAATGGTGCAAGTGCTAGTGTATATATAAACAAACAATTAGTGATACTACAACACACAAGTTGATGCCATTAAGGGCATGGTGCAATGGTTAAGGTTTGGAGTCATTATGGCACCACCCAAGTTTAGTGGTCATACTAGGTTTTTGCACTAGTGGGTTTAAATTATGTGTTAAGTTGGGGAAAAACATGCAAGTTAATGTTTCTTTTTTATTAAAATAAGCGCTTTTGACCGGAGCTATGAATCGGAAGTGCAAAGGAGGGTACAAGCCCCAAACAACAGAACAGGGGCAACCAATGGCAAAGGGGGCTATCAAGCCTCCCAAACTCCTCTTGTGGTTTGACAACCTCTTTGAGAGGAGGAACTTGTCAAACATTTATCTTGTAATTCCTTTATTTTGAAATTCCACAAACGGTTGAAACATGTCCAAACTTGCAACAGTTGAGGCACATCACCTGAGATTCCTCATAGACAATTTGTAGCACCCAATCACCAAGTTCTGATGACAGAGTGGTAGAAGAGGGGAGCTCTTTGTCAAAACAATGTTGACACAAAATCTAGCAAATATGAACCACTTCCTGGATTTAGTCACCTCATCAGCTGCAATGAAGTTCCCCAAAGATCAAATGGTAACAATCCACACCTCATCCAAATATTCTAGAGGTAAACCGAGGAGTCTTACCCAAACAAGAACTCTATCAATACAAACTTTTTCCAGGTCCAGTCTTGATTCCCAACTCTTAAGGAAGAGGTGGGATCTTTCAAAGAACCATTAGACCACTCTTTAGGATTTGCAATTTGTCTTCAGGGAGAGAAGGAAAAAAGGAAGAAACCCTTCATCATCACGATAATCTCCAGGGTGCCTTTTAACTTCCATTTTCTCATAGTCCAAGTCCTGACACAATCCACATCGAGTCTATTTCCTAAAAATTTCCCCACTAGAACATTAGACCGCTTGGTGGAAGATCTATCTATGATGGAATCAGGGATGGAAATTTGCCAAATCCTCCCTTGATCAATAGCAGAGAAGTGAGGAGGGACGCCATTCTCCATAATGGTTACCCTAGTTGTAGCCTCCCGAGGAAGAGTGTCCTTTGTTGCAAAGTTCCCAAACCCCTGGGTCAACGTCAAACCCTCTACAAACACTGAAACACCAGAATGAAATAACAGACGAGGAAGCAAGTTGACTCGATGCAGATCCAGCTCGTGAAACAGAGCTCTGAGCCTCCAAAAGGCACACATCCTCATCCTCTTCACTGGGTAGGTTCCATTCATCGCCAAGGAATCTACCTCCCTCGTTGCCCTCATCGTCGCCTCCCTCTGAGCAGCTCCCATTTGTGCCCAGTGTGAGGTTTAAAACTCCTCTCCCGCTTCTCGTCGTTGCCATGTGATCATGCAAGTTAATGTTTTTTGTTACCATTATACATATTTAAAATGCCACATTTTAATTAAAAATATAAACAAGAATAAAATTACAAATCCACAAAATCCTTTGAGTGCTATATTTAATAAAAATAATAATATCGAATGTTTTAAGTGCTATATTTAAAAATGATAATAATGTTGAATGTTTTAAGTGCTATATTTAAAAATGATAATAATGTTGAATGTTTTAAGTGCTATATTTCTAGGGTGTTCTATGAAGAATCTTAAATGCATCAAATTATATCAAGGTTTTTGTTAAATATTATAAGGTATTTGATATAGATGATATTATAGAAATTGAAAGCTCTCATTTTTTTTCTTGTCTGATGCTTTCAAATGCTACTATGGTTCATTATTGTGTACCTAGGCATAACATATTCCTATACTAGTGCTTTTAGTGCCCCTAATTTCAATAGTCTTTTGTTTAACTACTATTAATAAAGAGTTACTTATCATGATTAAATTGTGGAGGGAAAGACCTAAAATATGCATCTCTTCTCTCTTATAGACTATATTTGTTAATGTGATACAAATAACCAACATTGTGTAAGTATTATTGTGTTACAACTAGTTTTGTAGGTGTAGTCCATTTGGGTGAGCATGAGCTTTTGATCTTTACATATTTGTTCAATATTTTTTCACATTTCATTTTCTATGATTCATCTAGAAACACAAGTGGTATTAGGGCTTCAATCAATTTTCACCACCATTTCCAACATACCAGGGGGTTGTATCCAAGAAACAACTCACAGTTTGTGATCAAGGATGAGTTGAATGGATTAATTTTAGACTTTGCAAAAGAGGTTTAAAAAGAGATTCAATCCTTTGAGAAAACAATCATAAGAGACATCGAAAACATTCAAACCATTGGAACACCATTTGGATAATGATGATGAGGATAATGTCAACCTTTGGTGATCTTGATGTTGTTCTCTTAGATGGTGAAGAGGAAGAGGTAGAAAGTTCTCAATGACCCTCATTTAACCTACAAATGAAGATTCCATAGTATTATTTTGGAGGTGCATGGTAGGCCCATACATGGCTAAGTAAGCTCATGTTGACCTTTAGGGCTAGGGTTTAGAGAATAAGAAGGCAGTATGACAAGCTAGATGTCACCCTACAACATTTAGACTATGTTGCCTATATGTGTGAAGAGAGATGGGTTTTATAAACCTTGATAGAAACTTATGATATATGTTGATGCTCTAGCCAAAAGAGATTGGAACTTATATGGTTCTCGACTTATGCATCAATTTATGAAAGATATGCCCATGGAGGAGTTCATAGAAAAAAATCAAGTTTTGGAGTCCAAGACCAAGATTTCTTCAAAGCTTGTGTAGAAGATTAAATCTTCAATTTGTGAGTGAACATTTGAATAAATATTGGAGATGATTTGAGGTTGAATCATTAGTAAGAACTATTATTGTAGCTAGAAGGGCTAAAACACATATTGAGGCCCTTAGGAAGATAAATGTAGGAATTGCTAAGTCATCTTTTTTCATATTGAGGCCATTAGGAAGATAAATGTGAATCAACAAAGCCTTGTATGTATAATAACTTTCCCACATAATTCTTATCGTGATAACATAAGTAATAATCAAAATTCCCTCAAAAATATCTAATACCTTCTTAACATTTGTTCATTTCTCTTTACTAGGGTTAGCCATAGATCTTCTAAGAAATTCCATTGCTCGGGCAATATTCAATCTAGTGCGTATCATTGCATACATTGGGCTCCCTACAACACTAGCATAAGACATATTATACATATCCTCCAAATCGTCATCTGACTTAGGAAATATATCCAATGAAAGCTTAGTGCCATTGGTATACTCACTAGTTTGTAATCATGCATAACAAACAACTACAAAATAGTGCCAGCATACTTACTTTGACTAAGACAGATTTCTATGAAATCAATCGCTACTAATTTTCATTCTTAAAATAAATTTTGCTACCCTTGAGTCTTTTTCATGTCAAATATGCCAAAAAGTTGAGTTTAAAAATCCTTAATCACCACCTTACTATTACCAATAAACATGTCACCAATATACAATAATAATTATAATTTGATCATCAATACATTAATTTAGACATGGTGATTTTCATATTTTCTAACAAAACCTAACTTCAATGCAAAAGCATCAAACTATTGATACCAAATCTAAAGTGATTGTTTCAAACCACACAATGACCATTTTAACCTCCAAACCAAAATTTCTTTCCCTTTTACCTCAAATCCATTTAGCTTTTGCATGAAAGTCTTCTCTTTAAGATACCCATGCAAGAATTTTTCATCCATTCACTTCACTTCAAAATTATAAGCAGTAACAATAGAAAGTAGGAATCTAATGGAAGACAAGTTATCAATATGAGGGAAATTTTCATTATTATCAACTCATTCTTGCTAGGAGTAGCCCTTAGCCACTAGTCTCGATTTACTCCTATTTAACTTACCATATACTCCAAATTCCTTTAACACTCACTTACAAACAATGAGCTTCCTTCCCTCAGGAAAACTCACAAGATCATAAATATCACATCTATCTAAGGACATCATCTCCTTCTGCATGGCCACCATCCAAGAATCATGATCTTCTAAAGAAAGAACTTCCTTGAAAGATCTAGTTCATCATCAATACATGATAATGCAACTACACAACATTAATTTGGTAGACTTCCTATCAACTGAGTTCCATTCTCTCATAGATCCCCTCAATGGTGGAGTAAAGGATTCTATCTATTCCTTTGTATGCTCAACCTACTCAAAACTCTCACCTAAATCCTTCATTATATTCTTCAACATGTCCATCTTCTTGCTTGTCGACCTTAGTCTCAAAATCCATTATTTTTCTTCTTTTTTCTTTGTTTATCTTGGATCAAAAAATACTAAGTTCCTTTAAAACCACATCCTTAAAATAAACCATTTTCAAGTATAGAGGATTCCAAAGCTTGTAGACCTTAACATTCTCACCATATCTAATGAATATGCATTTTTGAGCTTTGAGATCGAACTTAGATCACTTTTCTCTAGTCACATGAACAAAAGTATCAGAGCGGTACCCTTTAATATGAAATAGAGGGTTTCTTAAGTTTCCATACCTTATAAGGAGTTTTACCAACAAGAGTTGAACAAGAAGATCTATTAATCAAGTAGTAGGCAGTACTCATAGACTTAGCTGAAAAATCACCAATCAAACTATGTACAACTCATCATACTTTTTCCTCTTTCCATTAGGGTTTGGTTCTGTTAGCAAGAGACACTGTGTGGCTTCATGAGTGTTGTCATTGATGGCAACAAAGTCCATCCCACACATCTGCAGAGTATAGTAGGTCTATACCAGAAGTCAAATTGAAGAGTGTTTTGGTCTGGTGAGCAAGAACAGAGCATGCAGCAAGGTCTAACAATCAGGTCTGAATCTCTCAGAGGAAGTATCTCAACAAAGTGCAGACTTGGGGAAGTCAAGAGGAGTACAATGACTACTACATTCCAGAGATTGAGCCTCCGGTGATGAAAGAGTGAAAATATATGAGCACTTAAGTGTTGGGTTCCTATTTGACAGAGTAGACTGAAGAAGAACTGACCGGCAGAGCATCAGACCTTAATCCGGATGAGAAATTGATGGTGATTAAGTTTCTTGAGGGATCATTCATGGTTGGCTGACATGATTGATGACTCCTATAACTATCTTTTTGATACGCATCACTTAGTAAGCATGGATTTAGCCGACAGACCAGAGTTTGGGAAAATCTTGAGTACTGATGCCGACTAGAAATATGCTGAAATCCTTTGTGCGGATGTATATACCAGATGGATTTCGATGTGAAGGTGTGTGTGGTGTGTTGTGAAGTGCAAAGAAAAGTAGAGAGAAGTGTGGAAGTAGCAATACAGGTCCGGTATGTGATAGAACAACAACACTAAAGCAGAGGAAGAATGAAGTGCAATAGATCAGTATATTGAGCCTAACCAGAACTGAACCTTAGCATATGTGGATGCTTCTCTTCAGTTCAAATACCTGGTTTCTTTCTATAAATTATTGTAGGCAGTGAGCCTCTTGTGAGCAGTGTGCTCGGGCAGTGAGCCCTAATTGGCAAGTGCCATTTTGTACTTATTCTTTTAACAGAGAATATAATCTTGGGTTAGTCACCTCGTGGTTTTTCCCTTAATCAGGTTTTCCACATAAAAATCCTTGTGTTATGTGTGTTGATTTCTTTTTTGCTCTCATGTTCATTTATGCTTATATGTTTTGATCCTGCACTATTATTAAGAAGAAAAGAAAGTTAAGAAATTTAAGATAACTGATTCACCCCCCTTTCAGTTATCTGCCTTGTTTCCAACAATTGGTATCAGAGCTAAGTTCCTCTAGACAGAGCCGAACAGATTGAGGAAGATTTGGGAATCTCAATGGATATGTATGGTATGAGGGAACAACTTCAGTCTGCCCTAGATGACCTTGAGCAATCTCACTCTGAAGTCAATAACCTGAGGGAAAGACTCAAACAAGCTGATGATTTCATAAATGAACTCAAAGAAAAACTAAGTATCTCAGTGAAGAAAAGAAATGAACTACTTCAACAATTAGCAAGTCAAAGTGAAGCCAATGATACTAATGAAGATCTAAATGAGAAAAACAAGTTGTGTGAGAAGCTATCAAAAGAGGTCATTATGGTAAGACATGAAATGGAATCAGGGGTTATGAAATTCACCCAAGAAATTGAAGAGAAAAGAAAAATTGAAGATAATCTAAAACAATCTCTCAAGGAGAAGTCAGAAGACTATCACAAAATGGATAGAATAATCAGGCATCTAGAATCTAATTTTGAAGAAGCTAGAGATAATGAAGAACAACTTGAGAATTAGATAGACACTCTTAAAAGGGATCTTCAAGCTGCAAATGAATATAAAGAGATATTCAAGATAAGCTTTGCTCAACTTGAAGTTCTTCTTGAAAGCCAAAAGAGGGTAGATGACAAGCATGGCTTGGGGTATGAGAAAGGCAAAAGTTCTGGATCTGGTCAGAAGAACTCTGGATCAGGAAATGCAAGGAACAGACCTAGAAAACCTCTGGTAAGGCAACCAAATGTTCAAAGATATCCATCTTTCAATGGATACTGCTACAACTACAATAACTTCGGTCATAAAAAAAATCAATGCAGAAGAAGAATGAATCAAACTAATTCATCCTTCTCCGGATAGTGTTTTAACTACAAAAGGTATGGTCACAAATCTCATGAATGTAGAAATATGCAAATAAACAACTCATTCAATGGTAGATGCTTTACATGCAATAGAATGGGACATATGGCTAATCAATGTAGATCAAGAGGATACCAATCAAATATGCAAAGAAATGTTGTTTGCTACAATTGCAATAGATCCGGTCATATTGCCAAATTCTGCAGAAGTAAGAATCAGGACAAAAAGGGTCTGGTGCATCATAATCAAAATCAAGACAAAGAAAAAGGAAAAGTGAATGCGGATGAAATTCAAAGGGAGATGAACAAGATTTGGGTGAAGAGAAGTACAAAAAATGTTGGGGATGGATTCGTGCCAGAATCTGGTGCTGATATTCCTTCCGAAAACTAAATAGACGAGCTCTGGCTTAGGGGGAGTCTCAAAAGAAAATAAATTCCCCCAACCAGTCAATTGGTGCCTGAAATTGGCACATGGAAAGTTGCGGATTAAAAGGGCTCTCAGAGGAACATCTAAATAACCCTTGGTGAAAATATGAAAGATCCGCAAGGAGTTTGAAAAGGTTAATCATCCCAGATTAATCTGATTTGACAGTCATCCGGCAAAAGCAGGATTTTCACAGTTAGATCTGGTATGATTCAAAATTGAAATATTTGGATCTGCAGTTAGATGGAATGATTGGCGAAAGGGAGATACATTCTAAGTTATGGAGAAAGGGAGATACATTGTGGGTAAGTGCAAGAAGATGGGGGGCCAAAAAGGGGTCTTAAGTGGCCACTTTTTTTTTTCCTGAAATCAGGAAATACTGGCCTTGGATGAGAAATTGAGCATAGTTACACTCAAAATTTGGAGATGCAACCAAAACAACGTTCGTAGTGCTCCGAGTCTACTTTCGAAACTACTATTTTTTTTTGAAAATGACATAGATTAAGGGGTTCAAAAGAGGGAGCCACAGAAATTGGTGTTGTTTCTGTCAAAAAAACATAACATAGCATGTTTTGTGGCTCCCTCAAAAGGTCAACTTTTTTTTGGTATTTTTAAAATCGCTTCAGTGAGAAATTAGCTAATAGCATGTAGTTTATGCCCGATTTTTTGGATAATTTTTTGATGAATATTTGATTTTTTACTAATTTTCAAAGTGGACACATCCTAAAAAGCAGAATTTTGGCCGTGCTACCCCTATAAAATTTGAAAACTAATTGAAAATCATTGTTTTCTTTTTTTTAATATTTGTAGAATAGAGTCTAGTTTCTAAATATGTAATTTTTTTGAAATTTCAATGAATAGTTAATTTACAATGAAAAAAAGACCAAACAGTGGTTTTTGCCCAAAAACGGACACACAAACAAAAGAAATTAAAGATGGAAGGCTTAACATTGTTAAAATGTAAAAAAAATCACATCATCAAATAGCTAAGAGAAAACCTAACATTACCCAGGTATTCGATTTGTTCGATGTTGAAACACGTGCAAATCTGAGGGTTAACACAAACGAAATTATGTGAAATCTTGAAGAATCTAGAAAAACACGTCTGTGACTGTTCAAAAGGCACTCCAAGCCTTTGGGTTAGAAATCCAAAGCAAATCCCAAGCCCAAGGCTTGGGATTCCCAAAGCAAGACATAACGCGAGCGCGTTATAACGCGCTCGCGTTATGTTTTGCTTTGCATTTTTCCTTTTCCGCAAGTCTGTTGTTTGTCATGTTTGACATAACACGAGCGCGTCCCCTTAAATTTTTTTATGTTCAAGGCTATTAATCATGTATGTATGTATGCCTATATGTATGTGTGTATGCCTATATGTATGTATCTATGTATGCCTATATGTATGTATGTATAGTGTCGAGGGCAGAGGAGGGTAGAGATGGGAGTGAGCCAGATAGGGGAGGAGAGGGGTGGATAAGGATTGAGTGATTAAGGTTTAAGGTTGAGGGTTGAGCGTTTAGGGATAGGATTTAGAGTTTAGGGATAAGGGATTAGAGTTTAGGACCTTGAGGGATTAGGGTTTAGGGTTGAGGCTTTAGGGATAGCGTTTAGGGTTAAGGGTCAAGGGATTAGGTTTAAGGTAGAGTGTTGAGGGTAGACGGATTAGGGATTATGGTTTAGGGTTGAGGCTTTAGGGATAGCGTTTAGGGTTAAGGGTCTAGGGATTAGGTTTAAGGTAGAGTGTCGAGGGTAGAGGGATTAGGGATAGGGTTTAGGGTTGAAGGTTTAATGATTTAGGGTTGAGGCTTTAGGGATGAGGGTTAAGGGATTAGGGTTTAAGATATAGTGTTGAGTGTCGAGCATGTAGGGATAGGTTTTAGGGTTTAAGTTTTGAGGGGTTAAGGGTCGAGAGATCAGAGTTAAGGGTTGAGGGATTAGGGTTTGACGTTGAGGGTTGAGTACATTGAGGTTCAAGGGTTAAGGGTTGAGGGATAGGGTTGAGGGTCAAGGGATTAGGGTTAAGGGATAGGGTTGGAGGGTTTAGGGATAAGGGATTAGGGTTTAAGGTATAGTATCGAGCCCGTTGAGGGTCTAGGAATAGGGATAGCATTTAGGGTTTAGGGATGAGGGATTAGAGTTGAGGGATAAGGTTTAGGGTTAGGGTTGATGGATTAGGGTTTAAGGTATAGTGTTAAGGGTTTAGGGATAGGGTTTAGGGTTGAGGGATTAGAGTGAAGGGTTGAGGGATTAGGATTTGATGTTGAGGGTTAAGGGTTTAGGGTTTAGGGATAGGGTTGATGGTCAAGGGATCAGAGTTAAGGGTTGAGGGATTAGGGTTTGACGTTGAGGGTTGAGGTTCAAGGGTCAACGGTTTAGGGATAGGGTTGAGGGTCGAGGGATTAGGGTTAAATTAGAGTGTGGAGGGTGTAAGGATTAGGGATAGGGTTGGAGGGTTTAGGGATAAGGGATTAGGGTTTAAGGTATAGTATTGAGTCTGTTGAGGGTTTAGGAATAGGGATAGCATTTAGGGTTTAGGGATGAGGGATTAGAGTTGAGGGATGATGGATTAGGGTTGAGGGTTGAGGGATTAGGGTTTAGGGATAAGGTTTAAGGTTGAGGGTTGAGGGATTAGGGTTTAAGGTATAGTGTTGAGGGTTGAGGGTTTAGGGATAGGGTTTAGGGTTGATGAATTAGGGTTTAGGGTTGACAGATTAGCATTTAATGTCGAGGTTAGGGTTAGAGTGTCGAGGGTAGAGGGATTAGGGATAGGGTTTAGGGTTGAAGGTTTAAGGATTGAGGGTTGAGGCTTTAGGGACGAGGGTTTAAGGCTTAAGATATAGTGTCAAGTGTTGAGGGTGTAGGGATAGGGTTTAAGTTTTAAGGGTTAAGGGTTGAGGGATAGGGATTAGGGTTTAAGGTATAGTGTTGAGGGTTGATGATTTAGGGATAGGGTTTAGGTTTGAGGGATTAGGGTTTAGGGTTGATGAATTAGGGTTTAATGTTGAGAGTTGAGGGATGAGGGTTGAGGGTTGAGGTTGAGGGATAGGGTTAATGGTCAAGGGATTAGGGTTAAATAAGAGTGTCGAGGGTAGAGGGATTAGGGTTTAAGGTATAGTATCGAGCCCGTTGAGGGTCTAGGAATAGGGATTGCATTTAGGGTTTAGGGATGAGGGATTAGAGTTGAGGGATGACGGATTAGGGTTGAGGGATTAAGGTTTAGGGTTGAGGGCTAAGGGATTAGGGTTTAAGGTACAGTGTTGAGGGTTTAAGGATAGGGTTTAGGGTTGAAGGATTAGAGTGAAGGGTTCAGGGATTAGGATTTGACATTGAGGGTTGAGGGTTTAGGGTTTAGGGATAGGGTTGAGGGTCGAGGGATCAGAGTTAAGGGTTGAGGGATTAGGGTTTGATGTTGAGGGTTGAGGTTTGAGGGTCAAGGGTTTAGGGATAGGGTTGAGGGTCGAGGGATTAGGGTTAAAGTAGAGTGTGGAGGGTATAAGGATTAGGGATAGGGTTGGAGGGTTTAGGGATAAGGGATTAGGGTTTAAGGTATAGTATCGAGTCTATTGAGGGTTTAGGAATAGGGATAGCATTTAGGGTTTAGGGATGAGGGATTAGAGTTGAGGGATGACGGATTAGGGTTGAGGGTTGAGGGATTAGGGTTTAGGGATAAGGTTTAGGGTTGAGGGTTGAGGGATTAGGGTTTAAGGTATAGTGTTGAGGGTTTAGGGATCGAGTTTAGGGTTGAGGGATTAGAGTGAAGGGTTGAGGAATTAGGATTTGACGTTGAGGGTGAGGGTTTAGGGTTTAGGGATAGGGTTGAGGGTCGAGGGATTAGAGTTAAGGGTTTAGAGATAAGGGTTTGATGTTGAGGGTTGAGGTTAGAGGGTCAAGGGTTTAGGGATAGGGTTGAGGGTCGAGGGATTAGCGTTAAATTAGAGTGTGGAGGGTGTAAGGATTAGGGATAGGGTTGAAGGGTTTAGGGATAAGCGATTAGGGTTTAAGGTATAGTATCGAGTCTGTTGAGGGTTTAGGAATAGGAATAGCATTTAGGGTTTAGGGATGAGGGATTAGAGTTGAGGGATGACAGATTAGAGTTGAGGGATTAGGCTTTAGGGATAAGGTTTAGGGTTGAGGGTTGAGGGATTAGGGTTTAAGGTATAGTGTTGAGGGTTTAGAGATCGGGTTTAGGGTTGAGGGATTAGAGTGAAGGGTTGAGGGACTAGGATTTGATGTTGAGGGTTGAGGGTTTAGGGTTTAGGAATAGGGTTGAGGGTCAAGGGATCAGAGTTAATGGTTGAGGGATTAGGGTTTGATGTTGAGGGTTGAGGTTTGAGGGTCAAGGCTTTAGGGATAGGGTTGAGGGTCGAGGGATTAGGGTTAAAGTAGAGTGTGGAGGGTATAAGGATTAGGGATAGGGTTGGAGGGTTTAGGGATAAGAGATTAGGGTTTAAGGTATAGTATTGAGTCTGTTGAGGGTTTAGGAATAGGGATAGCATTTAGGGTTTAGGGATGAGGGATTAGAGTTGAGGGATGACAGATTCAGGTTGAGGGATTAGGGTTTAGGGATAAGGTTTAGGGTTGAGGGTTTAAGGTATAGTGTTGAGGGTTTAGGGATCGGGTTTAGGGTTGAGGGATTAGGATTTGACGTTGAGGGTGAGGGTTTAGGGTTTAGGGATAGGGTTGAGGGTCGAGGGATCAGAGTTAAGGGTTGAGAGATTAGGGTTTGACGTTGAGGGTTGAGGTTTGAGGGTCAAGGGTTTAGGGATAGGGTTGAGGGTCGAGGGATTAGGGTTAAATTAGAGTGTGGAGGGTGTAAGGATTAGGGATAGGGTTGGAGGGTTTAGGGATAAGGGATTAGGGTTTAAGGTATAGTATCGAGTCTGTTGAGGGTTTAGGAATAGGGATAGTATTTAGGGTTTAGGGATGAGGGATTAGAGTTGAGGGATGACGGATTAGGGTTGAGGGATTAGGGTTTAGGGATAAGGTTTAGGGTTGAGGGTTGAGGGATTAGGGTTTAAGGTATAGTGTTGAGCGTTTAGGGATTGGGTTTAGGGTTGAGGGATTAGAGTGAAGGGTTGAGGGATTAGGATTTGACATTGAGGGTTGAGGGTTTAGGGTTTAGGGATAGGGTTGAGGGTCGAGGGATCAGAGTTAAGGGTTAAGGGATTAGGGTTTGACGTTGAGGGTTGAGGGTTGAGGTTCGAGGGTCAAGGGTTTATGGATAGGGTTGAGGGTTGAGGGATTAGGGTTAAAGTAGAGTGTGGAGGGTATAAGGAGTAGGGATAGGGTTGGAGGGTTTAGAGATAAGGGATTAGGGTTTAAGGTATAGTATCGAGTCTATTGAGGGTTTAGGAATAGGGATAGCATTTAGAGTTTAGGGATGAGGGATTAGAGTTGAGGGATGAGGGATTAGGGTTGAGGGTTGAGGGATTAGGGTTTAGGGATAAGGTTTAGGGTTGAGGGTTGAGGGATTAGGGTTTAAGGTATAGTGTTGAGGGTTTAGGGATCGGGTTTAGTGTTGAGGGATTAGAGTGAAGGGTTGAGGGATTAGGATTTGACGTTGAGGGTGAGGGTTTAGGGTTTAGGGTTTAGGGATAGGGTTGAGGGTCGAGGGATCAGAGTTAAGGGTTGAGAGATTAGGGTTTGACATTGAGGGTTGAGGTTCGAGGGTCAAGGGTTTAGGGATAGGGTCGAGGGTCGAGGTATTAACGTTAAATTAGAGTGTGGAGGCTGTAAGGATTAGGGATAGGGTTGGAGGGTTTAGGGATAAGGGATTAGGGTTTAAGGTATAGTATCGAGTCTGTTGAGGGTTTAGGAATAGGGATAGCATTTAGGGTTTAGGGATGAGGGATTAGAGTTGAGGGATGACGGATTAGGGTTGAGGGTTGAGGGTTGAGGGATTAGGGTTTAAGGTATAGTGTTGAGGGTTTAGGGATCAGGTTTAGGGTTGAGGGATTAGAGTGAAGGGTTGAGGGATTAGGATTTGACGTTGAGGGTGAGGGTTTAGGGTTTAGGGTTTAGGGATAGGGTTGAGGGTTGAGGGATCAGAGTTAAGGGTTGAGAGATTAGGGTTTGACGTTGAGGGTTGAGGTTTGCGGGTCAAGGGTTTAGGGATAGGGTTGAGGGTCGAGGGATTAGGGTTAAATTAGAGTGTGGAGGGTGTAAGGATTAGGGATAGGGTTGGAGGGTTTAGGGATAAGGGATTAGGGTTTAAGGTATAGTATCGAGTCTGTTGAGAGTTTAGGAATAGGGATAGCATTTAGGGTTTAGGGATGAGGGATTAGAGTTGAGGGATGATGGATTAGGGTTGAGGGTTGAGGGATTAGGGTTTAGGGATAAGGTTTAGGGTTGAGGGTTGAGGGATTAGGGTTTAAGGTATAGTGTTGAGGGTTGAGAGTTTAGGGATAGGGTTTAAGGTTGACGGATTAGCATTTAATGTCAAGGTTAGGGTTAGAGTGTCGAGGGTAGAGGGATTAGGGATAGGGTTTAGGGTTGAAGGTTTAAGGATTGAGGGTTGAGGCTTCAGGGATGAGGGTTTAAGGCTTAAGATATAGTGTCAAGTGTTGAGGGTGTAGGGATAGGGTTTAAGTTTTAAGGGTTAAGGGTTGAGGGATAGGGATTAGGGTTTAAGGGATAGTGTTGAGGGTTGATGGTTTAGGGATAGGGTTTAGGTTTGAGAGATTAGGGTTTAGGGTTGACTAATTAGGGTTTAATGTTGAGAGTTGAGGGTTGAGGTTGAGGGATAGGGTTAATGGTCAAGGGGTTAGGGTTAAATAAGAGTGTCGAGGGTAGAGGGATTAGGGTTTAAGGTATAGTATCGAGTCTGTTGATGGTTTAGGAATAGGGATAGCATTTAGGGTTTAGGGATGAGGGATTAGAGTTGAGGGATGACAGATTAGGGTTGAGGGTTGAGGGATTAGGGTTTAGGGATAAGGTTTAGGGTTGAGGGATTAGGGTTTAAGGTATAGTGTTGAGGGTTTCTTTCGTCAAATGTAGATTTATGGGTTCAATTATATTGATTGCCTCTCCAGTTTTGGGGTGTGGATGTTTTGGAATCAATCAGGAAGTCTTCAGGAGACTTTGTTGAAGTGGATTGGAAATTGCTTGACAGAACCCCTGCTATTTATGCTTGGATAAGGATTTGTCACAAACTAGAACTTCTGCTTCCAAAGAAGATCTGTCTTTCTTCCTCAATGGGCATTTTCTATCAAGAACTTGATTATGAGGGCTTGCCCCTTCATTGTTATGCCTATCATATGGCGGAGCATCTAGCAAGCTCTTGCAGGAAACAGGAAAAGTTTTCCCTCAAAAACCTTGTGGTCATTCAAGTTTGAAGGGAAAGGTTTGGAAAGAGATGTGATCAATGCAAAGGATGTGATCAATCTATAGTAGGACAAAATGCGAGCGCGTTATAACACTCTCACATTTTGTCTTGCTATTGAAACGGTAAAAAAATGTTGACCCCCGTGATCCAGGCCCACATGCTCTGTTTTCTTACTGATTCTGCGCATGCTCCGACAAAAAAGAAGTGCTTTCATGTTGTTGGGAAGTTCACATGTACATTTGACACATTGTACCACCTTTTCTGCTTTACCAACTTGAGGAGGAAATAACATAGTTTTCACACCAAGTTTGATATATATCTATTCAAGTTTTAATTTTTGTAGTGTTGCAATGTTAATTGTGATTCAATTTTAAGAATTTAACATTATAGATTGGTTAATAGTATTGTTGTTAGTAATTATAGTGTTATTCAATTTAACATTGAAAATGAAGCAAGTGGTGAAAAACTCAAATTGTTGAGGAGTTTGATGCAAGAAGAAAAAAACACTACATAATTGGGTACTCTCTCCATTCGAATTTTTATTTTTTAGGTATGTCAAGTCTTTACATGCATGTTCTTTACATTTTCCTTATTTTGGATTGAATATTTTCCAATCAAGAAAGTAGCCTACAATCTCACATGATGCCATGTATATTTTCTACACTTGGGCTCTTTAATAATTATGTGTAATAAACAGACCTTAACATACCATGATGTCAAACTATACAAGAATAAATCCTTACAACATGAAAAAATACAATCCCACTATTATCTTGTATTCATTTCTTAGGAACTAATATTGGTCTCTTTATCATCCTATAGACAAATTCTCCGTCATGCCGAGGAAACGATCAAGAATTAAACCAACACAGGAAGAGATAGAAGCTAAGAATGCAAAGAAAGCAGTGGCTATGAGGGAACTTCATGAGAAGAGGAAATTAGACATGATAAATGAAGACATACCAATTGAAGAGGAACCACAACCATCACAAAGAGATATGGTATTGGCGGCACAAAGAGAACGAATGCAAAAACTTTGTGGTACGAGAGATTTGAATACCATAGTTGGAGACATGTCCTCTACCGCAAGTCAACATGTAGGGACACCATCTATCACATCTCAAGTTGAGAGTACATCATCACTCACATGTGATGAAGGAGGTACAACATTGTTCCCACCTCAACCTCAAGGTATGTCATCTATTCCATCTTCGATCAAAGGTATGCCATCTAACCCATCTCATTTAAATATTGATGAAATTCTTAATGTTGAGATGAATTTACCTAACTTAACACCACCTAGAATTTTGCATAGAAAACTAAAGTATTTGATTGATATTGATGAGAATATTTTGCAGCCAATGGAAGGTAAGATTCTAAAATGCACTTGTAGAAGATATGCTAATAAGATTTGGAGATTATTCTTTGAAAAGTTAAATGAGACTGCAAGATGTCAACTATTTGTTGAAATGATGCGAAGTATAAAGTATAGGTCTATCATGAAGATTCTTGGGTTGAGAACATCAGAGGCTTCAAGTGAAAAATCTATTGTCAAGAATCTAATGAGTGCATATGAGAGTGTGGGTAACACCTCACGCACAAAAGATAGTAATGCAACACGGCGTGTGATTAAATTGACTATAGTAAGTAGTCAAATGAGGAAAGCTCATCTTATTAGAAAGACGAATCAAGAATTGAGAATTAATAGGAAAACTTTATCAAGAGCCATTGGAAGACGCCAAAGAATTGAGGACACTAATGCCAATGAATTATGGGCATTCTCGGGGAGACTACCACGAAAAGATAAACCAATTGTTGAAGCATTGAGATCACTAATTGAAGACTTTTGAAAGAATTACACAAGAGTATCTCCGAATCAAAGGGATGTGGTAGGAAGGAGAATTGGTAGTCAAAACCGCGAGCCACATCCAAAGCATTTTTTGGATGAGACTCAAACACAATTTTATGGTAAATTTCTAGAGAAGTTCCTCAAATTAAAATTTGTCAAAGATATTTTGAAATGCTAAAACCTTTCTATGTTAAGATAAATCACACACACACTACTTGTTGTAGATTACATATTGAAGTTTCTAACCATTTTGATGCTTATAGGTCTATATGTTTAGATATGCATACTAACAATGATTTGCAGGGTTGTGTCATATGTTCCCCACCAACATCTTCAAGAGACTTCATATCAAGAATTTTATGTGAAAGAGAGGAAGGTCAAATATTCTATAAGAAATTATGCTTGGATGGCATATGTCATCGTTGCGGTGGCTTGCAACATTTGCCAATATGTGAACATATGGAAAGAACACATGCAGTTGGAAACGAACTAGTAGAGTTTGGCAAGTATAAAACAGTGGCATACAATACAAAATATGGTAAAGAAGCAAAGAGGTGTGAATTGGTTATTGAAAATATTCTAGTGTATCAGTTTATGCCTATATTTCGTGACAGCATAGTGTATGAGTATGCAAGACATGCCCATAGAGCTCGATGGTTGGACTTGCAATTCAAGTTATGCAAGGACACATTTCCGGTTGGTAGCATTGTTTCAGTCGTCGACTTTGCAGAGAGCTACAGTCTACAGCCACATGTGAGGTGCAATCACAATATTACAACTCCACACAGGTTTCTATATTTGTGCACATCGCTTTCATTCATGTGAATGATAGCACAGAAGATGACAAAAAGATCATAAGGGAGTATAATTTCTATATTAGTGATGATCACACGCATTCTACGGAGTTCGTGCAAGGTTGCTTTCAAGTGTTCTACAATGATTTGACTAAAAGGGGCATATCGTTCAGTCAGCATATCATATGGTCAGATAACTGTGCATCACAATTCAAGAACTCGCAGAATTTCTATTGGATGAGTAGGAGGCATAATTTTATAGGTATTCAACATATGTGAAACTTTTGTGAGGCCGGACATGGAAAGGGGGAGCATGATGGTGCAGGAGCATGTATCAAAAGAGCCATAGCACGAGAAGAGTTAAAGTATAAAGATAATACAAAGTTGACAGATGCAAAATTGATTATCAAGTGGTGTAATGCTTCCATGGGTCCAGGTAATGAAGGTAAGTCTTTAGTTCATAGATTTTTTTGGTTGATAGATGATACTATCATTGCACCATATGAGGACTATTGTACACTGACAGGATCAAATGAGATGCACTCTTTCAGAAGCTCAATTGCAAGTTCATGGAGTATCCATACACGAAAGATGTCATGCTTTTGTTCTTCCTGTAGAATTCAAGTCTGGGATGAGTGCGAGTCAAAAGAGTGGGTTGACGAATGGCAGTTAAGTTATCTTAGCCCACTTGACATGTATCGACCCCCGACGACACTGGAACTAACACAGATGGAATTATCAGTTGACTTTGACCACATATCAGATTTAGTTCAACTAGGTAATATAGGGCACGTATATGCATCTAATTTCATCTAGTTCAACCAGGTAATGTCATCTTACTTTGTAGTGTTTTTGTAATGTTGACTAATTTCATCTAATTTGCTACACATATCAATGTAGGGCACGTATATGTAGTTATTGTAGATGAAGATAATGAAGAGGGAACATATTATTACTTATGTCGTTGTGTTGAGGCCAAAAAGAAATTGGAGGCCCCTGTTACAGATGGAGAAAATATCAAATACCCTACAGGCTCAGTGGTTATTACTGGAACATGGCTTAGAAGGTACCCACATAAGAGTGTTAATATTTGGATATTTCAGGACTTTGACACGCATCAAAAGATTCTTCATTACTCGAACCTTGTCATGGCATCCAATGTTCATTTGATAAAGTATCGGGGTAGACCTTTGAACAAAATCTTGTGGAAGGTGCGTGAGTCTGACCATGAAGCAATACTTGACACAATAAAGAGTAGAGCAGACCCAGATGGTTCATTGGATTAATTTGTAAGTATTCACATTGATTTTGTAAAGTCATGTTACATTGAGTTGTAAGTATGCACATTAATTTGTAAGGTATGTATTTTTTTATTTCCTCTTGCATTTTTACACATACACATTTTTACATCATCATGTTATGCATTTTTGGTGTCCTGCTCCTGATGTGACCAAACTCATAACTCACCTTACTTCCTCTAGACACCATTTGATTATCTCTCCAACACTCTAAATCCAGGGTGCCTAATCATGATGATGACCTATATACCATTCTCCCAAGGCGCTCATAATGAATGAAAAGAAGACCAAGGGCACCCAAGATTAATAGACTTATTTCTTTCAATTTTGATGATCCAAACTCTTGCAAAACGACATCCACTTTCATGCCTTTAAATCTTCCTTCACATACATGGCGCCTAATCAAGTTGAAAAATCTACATAAGGGCACCAAAATGGATGAAAGGAGACATGAAATGCGCCTTAGGACTCCATGCTAAGGTTTGAGCCATTAAAGTCTCTTGATATTAGGCGCTCATGATGATGAAACTTAGAGCTTTTTCCTTTCCTATGCACTCATCTAAGATGTTTGAATGATAAGGAGTGCCTCAACCTCTATAATGTACATTGGACACCAAAATCAAGGTGATTTTAAGTCACTTTGAGTCATTTGGGGTCAGTTTGAATCATTTTGCAAAAAAATTTTAATGTTGTCAAGTTACACAAAGCAACTTTTGCATTTTTGGTGTCCTACTCATGATGCGACCAAACTGATTGTTCCAACGCATCCGGATGGGTACATTTATGCTAGGTATGGTCCTATTTTTCACCCAAACATGTCGAAACAGTCTGAGCTACATTGTACCGATGATATCCCTGAAGAGTCTAAAGTGCAAAAAGGCAACAATCTTTGATGATATGTTACTTGAAAACCGTGTCACTTAGAAACATTACGTTTGACGTAATGTGATCATGTAGAATACCTCTACAATAACCTCTCTCGGTTTTTTATATCTCTGAGGTATTTGCCTGTGGTGAAAGGTTTTCTGCTGCCCTAAAAATCGTCAGAAGGAGGCAGTGTAAAGTTGCAAAGGGGTGTAACTTTCATCCTGCTCATGATGCGACCAAACTGACTATTCCAACGCGTCCAGATGGAGACATTTATGCTAGGCATGGTCCTATTTTTCACCTAAACATGTCAAAATAGTCCAAGGTACATTGTACCGACGATATCCCTGAAGAGTCCAAAGTGCAAAAAGGCAACAATCTTTGACGAGATGTTACTTGAAAATTGTGTTACTTAGAAACATTCTGTCTAAGGAAACGCGATCACATAGAGTGCCTCTACAATAACCTCTCTCAATTTTTTATATCTCTAAGGCATTTGCCTGTGGTGAAAGGTTTTTTGCTGCCCCAAAAATCGTCAGGACGTAGTGTAAAGTTGCAAAGGGATGTAACTTTTGTCCTGCTCATGATGCGACCAAACTGACTATTCCAATGTGTTCGGATGGGTACATTTACGCTAGGCATGGTCCTATTTTTCACCCAAACATGTCGAAACAGTCTGAGCTACATTGTACCGACGATATCCCTGAAGAGTCCAAAGTGCAAAAAGGCAGCAATCTTTGACGAGATGTTACTCGAAAACTGTGTCACTCAGAAAGATTTTGTCTAAGGCAATGCGATCATGTAGAGTGCCTCTCTCAGTTTTTTATATCTCTAAGGCATTTGCCTGTGGTGAAAGGTTTTCTGCTGCCCCAAAAATCATCAGAAGGAGGCAGTGTAAAATTGCAAAGGGGTGTAACTTTCATCCTGCTCTTGATGCGATTAAACTGACTGTTCCAACGCATCCGGATGGGTACATTTACGCTAGGCAATGTCTTTTTTTTCACCCAAACATGTCGAAACAGTCCGAGCCACATTGTACCGACGATATCCCTGAAGAGTCCAAAGTGCAAAAAGGCAGAAATCTTTGATGAGATGTTACTCAAAAACTGTCTGAGGCAACACAATCACATAGAGTGTCTCTACAATAACCTCTCTCAGTTTTTTATATCTCTGAGACATTTACTCGTGGTGAAAGGTTTTTTGCTACCCCAAAAATCGTCAAAAGGAGGTAGTGTATTAAGTCAGGATGAAAGTCTATTCACTCTAGGCGCCAATCTCAAGTTGTACAATCATGAATGGGCACTTAGAGCAATAAGGCGCTACATCATGGTTCCAGGACCTTGAAATGACGCCCAAGCATGTAGGAGGAATTTTTAAGGAGCCAGAATGTTTTTGAAACTCTAAGAAACTAGTCCAAAGACTCTATGGCGCCATCTTGATACCATTGAGTCAACTTTGGAACTCAAACATATTGAAACAAGGTCTAGGAAGCTAGGCGCCATCTCTTGCCAGTTCAACCTCTCAGATGCGCCAACATTGGAAAGACTCTTAATGAGCGCCTAAGTTTGAATTGATCTTGTGATTGAAAGTTTGGTGATTTATTGGTGCAAGATGATCTTCAGTTGAAGCAATCGAAGTTCCAAGAAGGGTTTAGAAGTTATCAACCTCTTCACTAAGTGTTTGATGTGTTTTGGAGACTCCAAAAGACTTCCTCTTGCTAGGCGCTCTTCTTGGCAACTACAACCTTCAACTGGCGCCTAGATCTTGAAGAAAAACACTTGCAAGTGTGGGCACACTTTCCTTGTGATGGAGCATCAAACTGGCGCCTAGGATCCTATTGGTCCAATAGGTGGTTTTGGGATCCATGTCAAGTCATTGGATTAGGTTGCCAACTCAAAATGATTTTCATGCACTTAGACTTCAAGGTGCCAAAACTAGTAGGAAAATATTTAGGGGGAAACCACACTGATAAAAGTTGGGTAAATTTAACCTCCGAGTCTGATTAAGTTCCATATAACAACAATATTTATATCATGTCCCTTTGCTTTATGAAACACGCAGTATGTGTCAAGTCATATGGATAACACTATGGTCCTTAGAAATTTTTTTGTGACTTGATAAGATTATCTACTATTATGTGCATGCTTGATAGTATTATCCTGATCCATTAGACTAGTGTGGCTATGAGGTTGGAAAGTGTTGCAACCTCCATCCTTTAAACTTCTCCACCTTGTTATGGGTTCTTTTGAGTATTTTCACTTGCTTTCTCTTCAAGAATATTTTCTAATGATACATGATGTGTCATAGATCATTCAACTTGATAAACAACATGGAGGGATTCTCATGCCTCCTATACTTCTTGCAAGTTTCTTTATAGATAGCTCACATCATTGTCCATCTAGGTGGTCATTTCCCTAAATATTATGATAAGATAATCCTGTTAATGAACTTTGGATTGAATAAGAATCAACATGCTTTGTCTTGACTAGAATAGTTGGGATGGACAAAAATCTATTGATTCTAGGTTGGGTTGTTAAAGGTCAAGACGTTTTGGTGTCTAATGCCCTCTAAATCTAAATATTCAAAATCATAGTGGTTTAATAAGTTACAACAACAGTCAGGTAGACAATAGACTATAAGGAACAAGGACTATACATGAATCCAAAACAACACCAGTCAATAAGGACATCACAAGTAACTCAACATTACTTCCAGAGGCGTTCACAAAAACAAAGGGGAGAACACAACTAGAGAATGCTAGACTGTAGTAGGGATGAGTGTCTGATGCAAAGCACACAGTGGAAGAATAGAATTATCAACTTTTGAACCTTCGAACTCACTATTAGAAAGACAACATACCATTGGCGAGCTTAAAATTTCATTGGCCGATAGGCCGATGCCACCATGACTCCGTTTGATTTCACTTCTGACAAACATCCCATCAGTGACTCTTATCAGTTAGACAGACCGCTATCGGTGACTTTATATCCTTTCACACCGATGTCTTTGTCACTCCGATACGAGACTCTAAGTCCCTCACCTATCGGTTGTAGTTGGTCATAATTGTAGTCGGCCGTAGTCGGCCAAGTAAACAATCATAAATTAATTAGTGTTGTTTTGTTAGGAGTGTTATCGGGAATTAACCCCAACGGTTGGATAGTTATAGAGTCATTGCCAATGGTTGGTATCTCAACTAACCTTGGCCAAGTTATATATTGGCTTAATACTTTGTAGTCGGGGTGACCCCACAGCATTGTAACATGGTAGTGTAATACTGATATATTCAATGAATGGGAACAATGCTTTATTCTATGCAATGCTGTTATAATTTCATGCTTTGTGTTATGCACTATACTTCTTATTTCTGTTTACTCCAACTTCTGTAAAACACACTATATTGCGGTAAACATTTGGCGCCGTTGCCAGTTCGAAAACGGGTCGAGGGTGACAAGTTGATGACAAGTTGAGTCGTCCAATGCCATCGGATGACAAGTTGGCTATCGATGACAAGTTGAGTCGTCGGAAACCATCAGACAAGTGGCATCATCAGAAACAAGCAAACTGTCGGGTGTAACCAGGGTCGAGGGAAAAAAAATGAAGATGGTGTCGTGATGGGGCAGCCGACGGAAGAGCCAGTACAAGCAAACGAGGATCGTGAAGACGTTCTCAGACGAGAGATCCCTCAATTGGTCATCTGGGATCAATTGCACATTGACCAAGAGGTCAACCATCTCCTCACCTGAGTAGTAATTAATGCCGCATCAGAGAGTTATCCATATCAGACGACGAAGGGCTGAGAGTTGGAAGATCTAAGCCTAAGACCCCAGGGTAGAGGGAGTATCAGAACAAACCTGAGGAGACTCAAGGTGTAGAGGATGCTGACAGAGGACGCGGGGAAGACTCGAACGTGGCTGAGAGTGCAAGTGACGTACCGGGACATTGCGAGAGAACCAGTCCAGTCAGGTCCAACGCACAAGGAGGGCATCGGGGAAGGATGGTGACTCCGCCAGCCAAGAGGCAGAAGCTACCAAAATTTATGGGGGATGGGTCAGAAGATCCAGTACGACACTATAAGACATGCGAGACGATTTGGATAGCCAATGGGCAAGATGATGTGGACTACTGGCTGAAAGCATTTCTAGCGACACTGAGAGATAGTGCCATCGATTGGTATACAGAGTTGGCCCAAGCACACAGGGCATCATGGAGATTACTTAAGAAGGCATTCCAAGATGAATTCAAACTTCTGAGGGATGACAGTGAAATTGTAGCAGAGATCTACAGTACGAAGCAAGGGAAGCACGAGAACGTGCGAACCTACAATCAGAGACTGAAAGAATTGTTGAGAAAACTGGAGACTCAACCAGCCGATAGGCTGAAGAAGCGATGGTTCATTGAAGGGTTGCATCTATCGCTGAGAAAGAAAATGAAAGTCGTGCCTCTGTCATCATACGATGAAGCCTACAATCGAGCGATGGATATAGAGAGTGAAAATAAAATATCCTTCTGAGGGAAAAGGAAGACGGACGACGAGGAGAGTACGGATGACAACAACGACAGTGAGTCCAAGACTGTGCAAGCACTTAGGAAGGACATGATGAGAATGATGAAAGAATTAAAGGCCGACAAGGAGAGTATGAGGGAAGCCAAAGAACTGTGGTGTACAGATTGCAAGGGGGAAGGTCATACAAAGACAAATTGTCTGAAAAAATTGTTTTGTGATATCTGCCAAGTGATGGGACATTCCATCAAAGAATGCCCATACAATCTGAAAGCAAGGGGTACGCAAGTACTATTCACTCAAGGAGAACCGTCAACACCGCCGAACACACCACCAAAGCCCCAGTACAATAGCCATACATCCCCTGGAGGTTACCAAAGCAATAGAAGTCTGAGAAATAGATTGCAGTACGACAGCAAAGGGCGACCTATGATACAGTGCCGACAGTGCAATGAGTGGGGACACTTTGCAAGAGAATGCCCGAACAACAATCAGAACACAATAAATGCATTATGCAAGTGGTGTGGGCCTGGAGATCACGAAGAAAAAGACTGTCCGAAGCAGAAAGGGGTGAACCTCATCAATCTCAAGGAAAATGATGAAAAAATCCTTGCTATCACCCTAGCACGGTGGAAAAAGGCCACTTATCCAAATTTCCATACGAAAAAAGAAAGACTCCGTGAGGCACGAAAGGAAGTGGAAGCTGCCATGAAAACCGAACGGAGGAACTCAGACAAAAAGACAACCGCAACCCTACGATCGGAATCAGACAAGAACATAACAAGCCAAGTACTACAAGCTACCATACCAATTAAATTGGTAGACCTCCTCCAAAGCTTGCCTCATTTAAAAGTAGCAATATCCAAGGTAATGGAAGACAACTCGCATGAAGGCCAAGCCCACACAATAGAAGATGTTATAGTAGAACCACCACCAACGGGAGAATAAGTACTCGACTCAAGGTTGCTGGCGATTGATACTGGAAAGAAACCGGCCGTAGTACATATGGAAATCCTTAGATGAAATTTGACAAATACCATAGTCGACGGTGGATCCGGAGTAAATGTACTACCAGAAGAAACTTGGAAGAGCCTCGGGAAGCCTACTCTATGGCCACAAAACTTCCAGTTAGTGGGAGTCGACCAGCATGGGATCAAGGCGCTGGGAGTGCTAATGACTCAAAAAGTAAGAATCGGTACCCAACAATTTTTGTTAAATTTTGTAGTCATAACAGCACATAATGTGTCGTACGATGCATTACTCGGCCGAGGATGGCTAATAGCCACCAAGGCCAACCACAACTGGAAGAAAAACACTCTGTCCATAGAAAATAGACGTAAGAAGTTTGTCATTGATTTGAAGACACAAACCGTTAGCGAAGAGTTGGCATCAGATTCTGACTCGGATGAAGGGAACTCGACAAAAGGTGGGAAGGGGCCAATGGAACCCGATGATGAAGGGGTACTGGAATTACAGGAATGCTCAGAAGACGAGACAAAATCATTTAGCGGGTTATTCCACTGGCAGATGGAATATTACGAGTTCTTTCAATCAGAATGTAATATGATTTCAATAAAAGAAGTCAGCGAGAGCTCTCCGATGAACAATACAAGTCCTCGTAGTGATGGCTAATAGCCACCAAGGCCAACCACAACTGGAAGAAAAACACTCTGTCCATAGAAAATAGACGTAAGATGTTTGTCATTGATTTGAAGACACAAACCGTTAGCGAAGAGTTGGCGTTAGATTCTGACTCGGATGAAGGGAACTCGACAAAAGGTGGGAAGGGGCCAATGGAGCCCGATGATGAAGGGGTACTGGAATTACAGGAATGCTCAGAAGACGAGACAAAATCATTTAGCGGGTTATTCCACTGGCAGATGGAATATTACGAGTTCTTTCAATCAGAATGTAATATGATTTCAATAAAAGAAGTCAGCGAGAGCTCTCCGATGAACAATACAAGTCCTCGTAGTGCAAGTCCTGGCAATGCAAGTCATGGCAGTGCAATTCTTGGCAAAATTCGGTCGAAGAGTGAAACACTCGGCAACTGTGAAACTCTCGGCAACTCTAGGCCGACAAGTGAAAGTCTGGGCAACTCTAGGTTGACGAGTGAAACATTGTTCACGAATGAAGCACTTGATGGATTGACAAACACTCGACCACTTGGTAAGAAGGAACCAGTAATGAGTGACAAAGGGGAGGAAGGTAATAATTAGCCGAAAGTAACAGAGCAAATAGTGGCAGAGACAAGTCGACCAGAATAGACAAGTCGACCAGGAGAGGCACAGAAAGAATATACAAAGGGTGAAGTGAAGATAAATAATACACTTGCACATAAATTTGAACCAGACAAGGTGATCAAGTATTAGGAGCTATTGGCAAGCAAGGTGAAATGAGGTGATGGAACTAACGACGGGAACCCAGTATTGAAAACACCAGCCATAAAGAGACCATACAGAAGGAATAAGGACTATAGAGTATTTCAGCTGACTTGCAATTTTTTGGCGATTGGTGAAAAGCAACAGAGAAAAAATGATGTTAAAAAGTTGGATAGTTTGCCGAACGTAGTATGTGGCTTCCCAAAGACAACAACTCTGGCAATAATTTTGACCCTTGCAGATCGAACGTGGACCCCGTCGGAGAAAAATAGAAAAACCCAGTTGACATGGATGAAAAATTAGAAAAAATGGAAAAAAAATGTCGAAAAAAATTTGAAAAAAAAAGAGAAGTCATACGCCGTACGACATCAGCTGTACGACTAGGCCACATGACATCAGCCGTACGACCAAGGTCGACATCAGCCGTACGACCTAGGCCGTACGGTGCACGACCTTACAAAAAAATTTAAAAAAAAAATTTAAAAAAATTTAAGTCGTACGACGTACGGCCACATCGTACGTAGTACGGCTGAGCCGTACGGCCAGCAGCAGAACGTACGGCCAACCGAAAAAATATAAGGCCGCCGTACTTAGCATTTAAAGAGGGGCCGTACTAAACCATAATTGTCAGTTTAGACTTGGCAATTTCATCCGTACTTGGCATTTTCGAGGTCGACCGTCGGGGGAAAAGAAAGCATCAGCTCAGCATTGGCTTGGTATCGGCACTTTGGCACTCAAATACCTAGCATCGAAATTGTTAGAAAAATTAGATAATGGACAAGGGCAAGATGATTGCAAATGAGTGTTTGATTTTGTTAGAAAAATGATGTGCGCAATGAAGGTCCGAATGGTTTTGAACGTGTTATTTTGGGCTTGGCGGCGGGGGCGCTGCCCCTCGACCCTGCCCTGTATCATGACAGGGAGCGCGCCAGGGGCACTGCCCCCGGACCTCGTGAGGGGCACTGCCCCTCGACCCCGTTGGGGCGCTGCCCCCAGACCCCGTTGAGGGCGCTGCCCCCAAACCCCCATCAAACCAGTACTATCTTGATCCAGTGAGCAATGGGGTGCAACATTTGCAGCATTCAGTGTGCTATCAGATTGGGTCCCTTGGTTGGTTGGTCTACTGGCAGGTGTTCCAAATGTGTTGGTTCTACTTTTACACAGCTCCTACTTCAGCATTGTTGTCGGCAAAAGCTTACTTAATGTCACTTGATGGTTTTCTGTCATCTGGAAAATGACTAATTTTGTGGGGGGGATGATGTAGTCGGTCATAATTGTAGTCGGCCAAGTAAACAATCATAAATTAATTAGTGTTGTTATGTTAGGAGCGTTATCGGGAATTAACTCCGACGGTTGGATAGTTATAGAGTCGTTGCCAACGGTTGGTATCTCAACCAACCTTGGACAAGTTATATATTGGCTTAATACTTTGTAGTCGGGGCGACCCCACAGCATTGTAACATGGTAGTGTAATACTGATATATTCAATGAATGGGAACAATGCTTTATTCTGTGCAATGCTGTTATAATTTCATGCTTTGTGTTATGCACTATACTTCTTATTTCTGTTTACTCCAACTTCTGTAAAACACACCATATATGCTAGACTATAGTAGGGATGAGTGTTTGATGCAGAGCACACAGTGGAAGAATAGAATTATCAACTTTTGAACCTTCGAACTCACTATTGGAGAGACAACATACCATCGGCGAGCTTAAAATTTCATTAGCCGATAGGCCGATGCCACCATGACTCCGTTTGATTTCACTTCTGACAAACATCCCATCATTGACTCTTATCAGTCAAACAGACCGCTATCGGTGACTTTATATCCTTTCACACCAATATCTTTGTCACTCCGATACGAGACTCTAAGTCCCTCGCCTATCGGTAGGGCTTAATACCATCGGCACACTCAAAAACTCTTCTCCCGACACACCGATCTCACCAATGACAACCTTCAGACCACACCCATTGGTGAGACTCCAAACATCGGTGAACTCTAATCTCGTTGGGCCGATACACCGATGAATTTTGACTGTCGGTGTGACCCCCTTCATTGGTGAATCTCTCAACTGCTCTTCCGATGCGCCGATGGGATTATCTTCTGATACACCGATGTCTTCGACTTCGAACCACACTCGTCGGTAAGACAGACCACTATCGGCAAAGCCTAACCAAGGTCTACCGATACGCCGATACGACCAACTCTTGACGTCGATACAAGGTTCTTTTGAGGGAAAAAGGTGCCTAGGCTTATGGGGCTTAATTTGATGTATTTATTGAAAGCTCAAGGTGAATTGATGCTTATTGAAAATGCCACTTATTCCTTCATTTGCATTCTAGGTGCCATTTCCTATTGACTTATATACTCCTCCTCATGCTAGGGTACCATAATGAAGTGGTCTAGACAATAGGTGCGCTTCACTTACTAGAGGCTTGTTCTCCTTCCACCTTAGGCGCACTTTTATGGTGGAACTGGTGTCAATGGGTGCCTTGTCTTAAATGAATGCTCTCTCTAAGTTGGGTGCCCTTTTGAGGCTTTATGAGTTGCAAATTGTGCCTTAACCCTTCATGCTTGTTGCTCAATGTTTGAATGTTTAAGAAAGTCTCCTTTAGGCGCTCATCTTAATGATTTTTTCTCAAGGTACAATCATCCTAATGACTTGGATATTCATCCTAGTGTTTCAAGATATTAGGCTACCAGACTTAGTCATTTTCAAGATCTCAAACATAAAGAATAACATGATGATTCATTTTTTGTATTGCATATAGTTGACATTGTATGCTACTCATAAAGAATATTAATTTTTTTGTTCAACATGATGATTCATTTTTTTTTAAATACAACTTTTATCTTTTAGTTCCAAAATGAGGTTTAGGTGATACTTGAATAACAATAGCTTGCTTATTAGATCAACAAACATCCTATGTAATACGATTAGACTTTAAATATTTGAAGTAGCCATCTACAAATATCCATTCAAACGTAGATTTATAATGCAAGTATGGACGCCATCAATAAAAAAGATTTGTATTAACCAAATATCCATATAGGTATACATCAATATCTGTTGATATAAGTATAACATATATACAAAATAGCCATATAGGCTTACAAGAATGCCATATAGGCATATAATGTCAACTATATACAATACAAAATATATGTCCACAAATGCCATATAGGCATACACCAAAGGAACACAATAAAAAGTCATTCCTCTCTGGCTGGTGAAGAGAATAGATCACGGGCAGCCTTCGATCTTCTAGGGGATGGAGACGCGCATGTGGGCGGTCTACTACGAACCCGAGGGCTACTCCTATTTAGTTCTTCCTACATCTTTACCTGTTATAATAAAAAGTATAGACATTAATATATAGAAATTACATGTTATAAAAAATGAAACATTTAACAAAATAATCTCTTACCGCTAACATATAATCTGTCTCCTCACTTACCTCAGTAGTAGGAATAGGCCTTGGTGATGTCATTTCCTATAGAAACCATCCAGATATAAATTAAACTTCAAATCAATAATCTTTTAATTTTTTAAAAATAGACAACTATAACAATGAATGTAAATTGAAATTTACTAATCTGCCTCATACCCCTGTCAATGCCATGGAGCTATGAATCGTAGAGGCCACACCCTGCTCCATTGCCCTATGAACATGGGGAGGTGTCTCCACAGTCTGCATCATCTGGAAATAAAACAACATTATTCAATTACAAAAAACTATAATAGTGATGCAAATCATGGCTCCTAACATACACACACGTTCATCTAAACATGGAAGTACACACAATAAAGCACACAAGTCACATACAAAAATCTAGTAAGTACAATTCATTCATTAAACTATTTATTTTATTACCTCTATAAAGCTTTGAAGTCCACCACCGCTGGCAGGTGTTGTCGTGAAATCTACAATATTAACCTATTCAACATCCAAAATCAGATATTAGAATACCATTCATATAACGATGCTATTCACATGTAATATTTATAATTGTTTACTAGTTACATACCCCGACAGTAGATGATCTAGTGTAAAATGCAGGTGGAGAACCACTAAAAACTGCATCGACGCTATGACCCTGATATTTCATTAAAATCATCAATTTAAATTAGTTAATCTTGCATTTCAAAAATAAAATTTAATAAATTAAATTCAATAAACTTGCTAATATTTACCTGAGTATCAAGGCCGAAAGTCTCACTCAGGAGGGTGTCTGTCATCACCATTTGCTCAGTTGCAGATGTAGCCTGTGCATCTGTGTCTTGACTATCCATGGGGTCATAACCACAGGCTAACCCGCAAGCCTGACAAGCATGGGGTGGGACCCTACTCCTTGCACTATCTCCCAACCCACTCTGTGCTGCATGACCGGCATGCTCTATGATGCTCTCGGTCAAGGCACTAATGGACTGAAGTGTATCGACCTCAACACTCTCCTTCACAATGGAAGGGATAGAAACATGCTCATGGGCTACTCTGCTGATTACTCGTCTCACTACCCGCTATGCGTCAAGACGTGCCCCTGGTCTATCTTGTGCTGACCCTCCACCTCTACCCTAGAAGTCCCGCATATCAAAATAGTTTGGCACTTTATTGAGGACAAACTCGTAGTAGAGTTTCCTCAAAAAGTATTGCAGGACCTTATTATTATTGCATGGAGGATGGTCAAAAACTATCCACCACCTCTGCTCAAAATTGTCCCTTATCGCTTGGTTGTTGCACCAATGGATAGGGAACCTCTTGCATGTAATGAGTGGAGGTTGATTTGTTTGTGGGTTTGTGAAAATGAAACAAAAGTCTAATTTTATGATTTATAATTTTTTCACATCTTGGTATGACAACTTGTCTGCATAATAATCTCTGAACTCTCTCCTCTTATCCGTCCAACTAGTTATTTGCTTGAATCTACATTTGATAACATAGATTCAAGAGATTCAGCAAGCGTGGACCTATGCAAGGTTGAAGTGGAAGGATCTTTCAACCTTGCAATTATGTCTTCAATTTCTTTTTTGTTATTTTTAATTTGCCCCATTATATTTTCTTGTGTTCCAGGGATATGTCGAGGAATGGATGGAGGAGGTTGTTGTTCTGCAGGTATTTCCTCCTCAAGATTTTGTGGATTTTGAGGAGGAGGAGGAGGTGCATTAATATTTCCTGATAATTAACGAAATATACATCAAAAATCAACTCAAACCTACCTATTTAGAAATAAATTCAAACAAAAAAAAATATAACTCACTCCTTTGGCATGCTTGACATCGTGGCAGCATTTTGGTGATGAATCGATAAGGTTTTTGTGTTGAATGGAGCTTTGCAAAATGTGAGCGTGCTTTCTAGGGTTTGCAGGCCATAGGAATAGAGTAGAAGAAAGAAATGAAATGAGATAGAAACCTTTTTTTTAATTTATAGCAAGTCAAAACGCGAGCGCGTTATATGGCTTGGTTTTGATGAGCCTTAGGCTCGTCATTACCAAGCCATAACGCAAGCGCGTTATAACACGCTCATGTTTTGTATTAATTTTTTTTGAAAATAATTTGGCCACTTTTTGGCGCCCCATCTTTTTGCATTTACCCTTGTAAGTTATCATTCTAAGTGCATCTCAGTGGTCTGGAAATCTCTCTTAGAACAAGGAGAACAAGGCAACTGGAATGACTTAAGTTGTGCATTTATTGCAAAATGGAATTAGGGTTTGCACAGAAATAAAAGGGCTCTTTTATTCATTATTTGCACATTTGCATTCGAGAAGAAGAAAGAAGGAGCTCTGCAACAAGATTGCTACAACCCTCTCAAGGATCAACCACATAATTCGATTCAACCAATGATCTTTTCGGCTCCTATCTAGAACCCTAGAAGCGTAAAAAGGTATTTTCGCTCTTAATATCTCTCTCTAAATCTTTTGAAAGATGGCTACTCCAAATGTTGTTAAGATCACTAATAGGCAGCACCCTAAGTTCAAGAAACATCCTTACAAATCCCTAGAAGTTGATCCCCTAGGTGCATTCTCTAGCATTCTGCATGGGGTTCTGCACGTAGAAGATGTTAGGGTATAGATTCATGCCAACATTGAGGAATTTGGGGAATCCAAGCTGATGGATATTTATCACAAGGAACTAATAGATGAATCATTTGAACTTAAACCCCAATACAAGGCCATCCGGGATAAGCATTTTGGACATTGCATCCATTTCCCCTATTTTACAGAAGATGAATGGGTTTGGTATGTTCTGAGCAGAATGCATGACAATTTCATGTGGTTGATAAGGCCATTTAAGATCACAAAAGATGCCATTAGGCCGGTAACCGGATTGCACTCATCTAGTGGGTTGCCTGCTCTTAAATCAGTCAAAAACCAAAATCTAAGTGAGGCTATCGGATCAAAATTTGACAAAAGAGCAATGATAATAGAGGATATCATAGATCTAGATATCAAATTTGCCTCTATGATTATTGGCTACAAAATATATCACTCCAACAGGGAGAATTCTGTATCCGGAACAACTATATACACTACTTATCAGATGCTAAGAGAAAATGCTGATTATGATCTTTGTGAGCTTCTCTTGAACCAACTGTTAGAGAATTTGCAAAAAATAAAGAAGGATAAGAAAAATTCTTTTAAGTATGGTGGCTTGATACTATGTCTATTCTTTTACTATATGAATGAGCTACCTAGATTTAGTGGTTGGATATGGCAAACTGACAGACCGGTTGCCATACAAATCAGAGATTATATGCATGGGCTTGGTGATGCCAAGGCTCAAAGCATAGCTCTCTGGGGATATTTCAAGAATTTCCAAAGTATGATGCAGGCCAGAGAAAGAATTCCACAAACATTAGTTGAAAAATACAAAGACACAGTGTGTTTCATGGTAGAAACTGATCAATGCCTATGGAGGCAGTGGAGCCCAGGACAGTCTGGATCATGCCAATGGGGTATGAGGTAGATGAGAAAATCCTAGAGTTGCATATCTAACACTTGCTGAGTCAGCCCAAGGACCTTGAGGTAGAAAGGTTTGGAACCTTTGAAGAATTGAGTGTGAAAATTCATGTTGAACAAAGACAACCAGAGATGAAGAGAAAGATGACAAGGGAAGTAGAAGAAGTTGCCAAGAGATATGGGATATCAAAAGAGGCAGTTGATGCTAATAGAGAGAAAATAGAAAGAGCAGAGAAAGAGAGACAAGAAGCAGAAAAAAAAAGTGATCCAGTGCAAGCCCCCTCCCAGACCAGATCCTCCAAAAGCTCTGCACCTGCCACCTCTAAGAGCCAAAAAGCCTCAAAATTGGAAGCTAAGACATCCGGAAAGGGAGAGAAGAGAACAAAGACAAAGGCCACAAGGTCATACACAAGACAGAAGGATGATGAAGAGACATAGGCAGATGAGGAGGTTAAGAAAATGAAGAAGAAAAAGAAAACATCTGTGGAATTCTCTGCTGGCAAGAACAAAGAAGAAGCAGAAGCAGAAGAATTTGTTGAAAGGCCTACTCGTTCTGTTGATGATGTCATCAAAGTAGTCACTGTAGATGGGAATCTGCAGCCCATAACTAAATTTTATGATGAGTATAATGACACTGACAAAAGAATATTGGAGGAAGCCACAGTCAAGTACTTGAATATCTATAATAAAGCATTCATTGAAATCATCTTTCTAATCCCCAAGAGTTTAGAGAAAGTACTTGAACTTAGAAAAGACAATGCCAAGGAAAAGGATATGGAAATCTGGGAATAGATAGCTATTTAGCTCTATCCTTCCATCACTCCAAAACAAATGAACATGATCTTCAAGGATTGCAAGGATGAGTTCTGGAGCAAAGCCAGAATGAACAAGCTTATGCTTGGAGAGACTGATTAAGTGGCAAAAGAGACTAAAGACATCCTCTAGAATGCATATAAAAGATTCAATCTTCCTATTATAGAGGACATAAGTGATGAACCTTCTGCCATGGATGTCGAGGGATCAAGTGCATCAAAGGAAGATTCTACTGAGAAAATTGCAGAAGAGTCAAAGGAGATAGGTGAGGAGAAGACTAAGGACTTGGATTCCTCTGTTCCAGAAGAGGAAGTCCATGAAGAAGTAAACATCTCTCTTCTGGATCCCCTAGCAGACTCCGGAACTGAAGGAGAAGAAAGAAAAGAAGAGAGAATCAGTTAAGAAGAAGAGGTAAAGGGAAGAGAAGATCAAATAGAGATGACCCCAGGTGACAGTTCTAAGGCTGCAGAAGGAGAGAAGAATCTGTCTCTGGCAAGAGACATTGTAGAAGTAGTTAAAGACTTCCTGACCAAAGAAATGATGGAATTAGATGAACCGGAGCTATTTCAAGGACCACTCAATTTTGACACTCTCTCCGGTCTAGACAATGAAGGTAGCATCTTTTGCTCAAGCCAAAGCAAAAGAAAAGCTTCTGAAGTCTTATATGGAAGACTGTGAGCTGATAGAGATTGTATCCAATGTGTTGGAGAAGATAATGCCATCCTTCCAGAAGGATCTTTCGGCCTCTTCATCCGGTAACTTGAAAACTCTTGTTAATTCTATTAGCACACATTTTGATTCTTTGGAGAAATCAGCAGAAGAGAAAGTCCAGAAAGAGTTTTTGGGTAAGAGATTCTCTGAAGTACAGGGGCTAATAGCAAATTATAGGAGAAATTTGGATATTGGGATAAAAAGACTAGAAAATGCTCTTAAAGATGGCAGAGATTTATACAAATTTTGTCTATCTTGGTCCACCGTGACAACAGACATTACCAAGGTGGAAGAACAAGAGAGCAAACTATCAAGTTTATCTCAAAATTTTGATCCTCTCACCTCTTCCATAATGAATCAAGAGTGTCAGACTATTTCCACTATAAATGAAATAAAGAGGCTTGAAAAGGAGAAGAAGAATAGAATAAGTAGGCTAAGTGAACTAAGAGGGATAATTATCCCCAAGTTAGAGGCAATGCACGAGGCCCTAACTGATGCCCAGACCAGTGATCCGGCAGACTTAAAGAGGGCAGAAGATTTTGTATTTTTGATAAGTGGTCACATCTCAATTTTGGATAGGATGAAGTAGAGTTGGGAAACATAATTTGTCCAATTGAAAACCACTTTTGTGGATATACTTAAGTATATGTAAGTACATATATATACTTATGCAGCTATGTATAGGTTAACTTTTTGCAAATTTTGGTGTGCAGATTTTACCCTTTGCCATTGATGTCAAAGGGGGAGTGAGGAGCAGTGAAAAATGTGGAATCTAGCTAAGGGGGAGCTCCGGTAAAAGTGTACATAAGACAGAGCATTAGCCAAGGGGGAGTTTGCTATGACACTTAGTCATTTTTCACTAAGTGTTGCCATCAATGCCAAATGGGGAAATTGTTGGCAATAGACACTGTGTGGCTTCATGAGTGTTGTCATTGATGGCAACAAAGTACATCCCACACATCCACAGAGTATAGTAGGTCTATACCGGAAGTCAGATTGAAAAGTGTTTTGGTCTGGTGAGCAAGAATAGAGCATGCAGCAAGGTCCGACAATCAGGTCCAGATCTCTCAGAAGAAGTATCTTAGCAAAGTGCAGACTTGGGGAAGTCAAGAGGAGTACCATGACTGCTACATTCCAGAGATTGAGCCTTTGTGATGAAAGAGTGAAAAGATATGAGCACCTAAGTGTTGGGTTCCTATTTGGTAGAGTAGACTGAGGAAGAACTGACTGATAGAGCATCAGACCTTAATCTGGATGAGAAATTGATGGTGATTAAGTTTCTTGAGGGATCATTCATGGTTGTCCGACATGATTGATGACTCCTATAACTATCTTTTTGATATGCATCACTTAGTAAGCATGGATTCAGCTGACAGACCAGAGTTTAGGAAAATCTTGAGTACTCCAGATGCTGACTAGAAAGATGCTGAAATCCTTTGTGCGGATATATATACCAGATGGATTTTGATGTGAAGGTGTGTGTGGTGTGTTGTGAAGTGCGAAGAAAAGCAGAGAGAAGTGTGGAAGCAACAATATAGGTCCGGTATGTGACAGAACAGTAGCACTAAAGCAGAGGAAGAATGAAGTGCAGTAGATCAGTATATTGAGCCTAACTGGAACTGAACCTCAGCATATGTGGATGCTTCTCTTCAGTTCAAATACCTAGTTTCTTTCTATAAACTATTGTAGGCAGTGAGCCTCTTGTGAGAAGTGTGCTTGGGCAGTGAGCCCTAATTGGCAAGTGCCATTTTGTACTTCTTATTCTTTTAACAAAGAATACAATCTTGGGTAAGTCACCTCGTGGTTTTTCCCTTAACTAGGTTTTCCACGTAAAAATCCTTGTGTTATGTGTGTTGATTTCTTTTCTGCTCTCATGTTCATTTATGCTTATATGTTTTGATCCTGCACTATTATTAAGAAGAAAAGAAAGTTAAGAAATTTAAGATAACTGATTCACCCCCCCTCAGTTATCTACCTTGTTTCCAATAGGTTCATCCTCTCTCCAACCCCATTTGACTATAGATTATAGGGCTAGTCTTCTACCTCATAATACTTTTATGTCTAGAAAAAATATTAAATTCCTTATCTAGCAATATTCACCTCCATTATCAAATCCTAACACCTTTATCTTCCTTTCTAACTAAATTTCTCAACCAAAGCTTTAAAATCTTTAAACTTAGAGAAAACTTCAAATTTAGATCTAAGAAAATAAACCTAGATGTATCTTGATTAATCATTTGTTCAAATGAAACATAATAACATGATTTACCAATAGAACTCACATCCACTAGACCAAACACATCCAAGTGAATGATTTCTAAAAATCATATTGATTTAGTACTTCCAATAGGATTTTTTTTTATTATGCTTTCCAAACACATAGTACCCATAGAAAACAAACTCATCATAATAAGAGGAAAAACTGTAAACCATGTTTTTATTAATAATGATCCACAAACCTTTGTCACCAATGTATCCCAACATTGGTGACACAACATACATGTATTTTTAAAAGTTCATTAGTAGAATTATAAAATGTGGAGGCATTAAGCTTAAAAAGGTTCCCACACCATGAGCCTCTTGTTATCACCAAATTTCCTTTAGCCAACCTACAACTAGAATTATCAAATGTCACATGTACTCTAGAATCAGTTAACTTGGATATAGAATGAATATTTCTCACAAATCCTACAACATGCAGAAAAACCATTGAGTTTTTTCACTCTCTCATCATTGAAACATAATTGTACCTTCCCTTATCAACAATTTAATGCAAACTATTGTCACCAAGAACAACATCTCCTCCATCATAAGCTTGGTAAGATGAGAATCACTCCTTGTGGGAAGTCATCTATGGTAGGAGCAAACTAAATCAATGAGCCAACAATCATCACTAAAAATATTAGTTGCAATGAATAAAGAATAATTATCACCTTCATCAGAGGATTTTTTAGAGGAGGAATCATCATAATTTTTTGTTGTTTCTACATTTATTCTTTGCATGTCCCTACTTTCCATAGTTCTAATACTTCACTCTTCTCTTCTCAATGGATTTGGATTATTATTTAGATTTGGACTTAAATCATTCAATAATTTTCTTTGTTCCCATTTAGACCCACCATTGTCCTTGGACTTTTCTAGAACATGCACTGCATCTTTTGAGCCCTTATCCATGGATTTTCCCATCTCTTCACTAAGAAGGGTAGCAACAAGAGTGTCCATTTTTAGATATGTCATAGAACCCTTCAAAGGAACAATTAGGTTTTTTGAATATTTAAAAAAAAAGTATTAAAATACATTTATCCTCCTCATCTAGCTTAACATCAATGGAACCTAGATGACTTAATATTAAATTGAAATAATATAAATGCTTAGCAACAAACTGCCCCTCTTTCATTTTTAAAAATTACATATTTTTTTTTGAAATACACATTATTTACAAGACTCTTCATTTAATAAATATCACCTATTCTCTTCCACAAGCTATATGTGGTAGCCTCCTTTGAGACATTCAAGAGAATGAAATTTGTAATATAGATTCAAATAGTTCCCCATGCCTTATTGTCTAATTTTGTAAGTACTCATCTGACATACCTACATACTTTCCTTTCTTTGCAACAACTCATTATTGATCCATTTCTTCCAAGAGATCCTCCATTTTCAACTTTCATGTCTCGTACCTAATACTATTGAATTTCTCAAATTTTAATTGAGATGTGGATGCCATGGATCCAACCACAAGTAGATCTATAAAACCCACTAAATTAAATATTCCCACTAAAATAAAAATCTCACAACACTTCCAAAAAGGTGTCCCTTTCTAATCACAATTGAAGCTCTAATACCAAATGTTGAGAAAACCAGTGAACAATTATAGTGAGAGTATATGCATAAAGTGCTTAGTTCTAATTATCTGAAAACTTAGACATGTGATTAACCATCAAAATTGAAATGTGACATAGATAAGTACTCATAATAGTAAATAGAAGTAAACAAACATATAATAAAATCTTAGGACTAGAATTTATGTGTAGCAACCATTTTAGGAAAAGACTCCACCACCCAAGAAATACCAAGATTGTATTAATCATGAATAAATCCCTACAACAATACAATCCACTATATCTTCTTTAGTCCAACAACATTCTTGCAACATAACATTACTCTCATCTACAAAAGACTATAATAGCTTTATATCATGCCTCTAATATACAGAGAAATTAAAAACTAAAAACCATAAATGGTATACAAAACTAGTGGCTAAAGCTATGGGCCCAAAACTAGACATCCCACTTTCACAAGAAAAAATCCAATGCCCCAATTTATGAAGACAATCTCTCAGAATAGTGAATAACTCCCATGAGCAAGTGACCTCCACCATAGTGCTAGAAAAGTTAAATTGTAGCTTCAAAGCTTCCCATTATGTAGCTAGTCACAACTCATGAATCTTTGTATTCCATTGTGACCTTTCATCTTCCTTTTCCTTTTTCCATGTCTTCCTACAATAATAATCTTGAATAATCAGAGAATAATAATTAATATAGTTGCCTCACCACACATGGGCATCCAAGTTCACCCATTCCATGTACTAAGGTACAAATAAACTAATTATTTTTCTACATATAATTAAATACATTAGAGATAGGGATTTGCAAGGTAGATATCACGTAATCCTAACAATGGTAGGCACACAACAACTAAAATAAGGCTATGTGGAGAAAAATTAACCAATGGGTTTAACTTAACTATCAATATATGAGGCACCACCACACACTGCTTGAGCACAACCTATATAATGAAGCACACAATTGCTCCTATGGGCCTACCACATTG
Organism: Cunninghamia lanceolata; assembly: GCA_027924645.1. Classification (NCBI taxonomy): domain Eukaryota; kingdom Viridiplantae; phylum Streptophyta; class Pinopsida; order Cupressales; family Cupressaceae; genus Cunninghamia; species Cunninghamia lanceolata. The sequence goes on along the minus strand of BSBN01000186.1, from coordinate 17,035,957 downwards.
TTTATATACAAATTATCTTTCTAATTAAAACCTAACATCTCAAACCTAATCACCATAAGCTACTCACATGACCTATCACTACACTACCAATTATATAGCTATTGGTAATGTAGATACAATGAATGCAAAGGGTAAGAAGATGAACACAACTCAAGATCGTTCTCATAGCCCTCCAACAAGTTTCCAATCACTATAATCAATAAATTCATCACTTAAGTTACAAGCTATAGGCTACAAGTCATTGGTTGATTATACCAAAAGTGCAAAGTCCTATGAAGGAAGACTTGGAAAATACTTAAGGGTCACCATGCCTACAACACTAAAGATCAACCAATCATGGGGCACTCATCAAGAAATAGAGGATCATGATTTAAAGGATCAAATCAAGGTGTGATAAGGATAATTCAATGTGGCCCATTGAATCAGCATAAATTAACATCATTTTGATGTACCAAGACACAACATAGGCTAAAATTAGGGTAATAAAACACTATAGAGAGATAAAAAGGGATGACATAATTTTCAAGACCAACAACATTCATTTTACATCTCTCATCTTTCAAACATCCTCCCTCATCCCTAATCCTAAATCATTGAAGAAGTAATCAATAGTAGCACATTTAGATATGGTGTTTTAAAACGAGTAACAAATCTACTTACTAGGGCCCTTTCCTATTAAGTGATCCCACAATAGTGTGTCTGACTTTTTGGCCTAAGACTCTCAAATTTAGCATTTTCAATTCATGTCAATTATAGTGAATAAACTATCAAGAATTGAAGTATGACGTCAATTAATTAGTTGTGGAATTTTATATGTAGATTCAAGTTGTAATGTTTGAATTTTTAAATAATTATATATTTTATTTATAGTTTTCAATCAATATTTTTTTCTATTATTTTTGTTGAATGAAATTTTCCATATCACAAAACTTCCACTAGAAATAATTTTTTTTCTAGGATTTCTTGGAACTAAATCATTAACTCCAATCTCTAGTGTACAAATATTTTTGGTAATTTTTTGTTAAATATTTTATTTATTATTAATTTTTTTACAAAAACTTTATACCTATATTATTTCATAACTCATTTCTCTTAGCATATATATCAAAATTAAATTTTACTTTTCTCATTGAAACAAGGACATCCATGTGGAATCTAGTGCATTTTTAAAGATTTTTCTAACAATGTTTGTTATTTTTCTTAATGTCTTGAATAGAGGTCATTATTTTTCGTCATGGACTTGCATTCATTATAAAGTTAGAAAATATATAATATTTAAATATAATACATATTATAATTTTTAAAAAGATAACACTAAGGCCTACATTCTTACAAAATGGCATTTCCAAATGACTTCATTTGATCCCCCAAAAGATGAAGCAAATTTGTTTTTTGTCAGCATTTGATAGGTGTGGAGGAGACTCCATTGAGGGTTTGATTTAAGCCTAGGGGATTATATCCAAGGGGGTTCGATCTAGATAAGGAGGTTTTATCTAACCCCCTTCAATCAAATCCTTTTAGATGGAAGCCCTTTAGGCTTAAATCATTAATTTATCTAAAAAATATGTGACTTCAAGCAAAAATAAGGATGCTCCACAAGGGGGACACACTATTGTGGGTTCACCCTATTGTATTTGATCTTTGTACACTTTATGGGGGGTTGATCTAGGATAAATTGTCTCCTTATGACATATTGACAACCTTTTAAGGTATTTCTAAATATCGCTAGTCCTAAGATTTGTAGGAAGAGTAGAGTAGAGTCTGATTTATTAACTAACAAATAAAGTAAGATGTTGCTATGCTCAAGGATGAGTTCACACTTAGAGGACTAAATCATGATTGTAGACTTGTACTAGAATTGCAAAATTTTCTTCTAAAAGTGCACAGATCTAGCATAGAAAATGGGCCATTTATTAGACTAAGAGATCATGTTTCTAGGGAAAAAAGATAGAATATTCTAGAATCTTTATTATTTTGCAACCTTCTTCTGTTATTGAGCTAAGTTTTCCTATCCTCCTATTTCCTTTCCTAAATATAGCAAGTCTATTTTTCAAGGTTCCGTTACCTAGCTATCATTAATTAACCTAGGTTGATTTATGTTTATCTCTATGCATTTCATTAGATTATCTTAGCTATCTATGATAATTTGTAATTGACAACTTGCTATTATGTATTTTATTTTAATAGATACAATTAAAAATATTTTTTTGACTAATGGGACATTGCTACTATAAGGAAATAAAAATCCCATACATTGGAAAAAACCCAATATATAGTTTGAATGGGAAAAACACCCAACATTAAATAAATCTGGGCTAATTTAAAAAAATGCAAGCATGTAAGCACAATTAACCTAGACTAGTTGTAGATAATATTGATCATTGTTGTAAATGTAAACAAATGGAAAAAGTAAAAATAGAAATTAAATTTAAAAATACATGGTACTTATCTTTGAGTTTGATGTAGAAACCTCTATTTAAGTGTTAGCATCCATTCACCAATATTTTAAATTTTTATATTGTCATTATTCTATAAATTTATCTTTGAACTATCAGAGATTAGATTTAAACATTCCTACTATCCTATGTAAACTTACTAAATAGGTGTAATATCACACTCAAGAAAAAGACATATCTCAAGTGAAGTATGAAGGTTACACCAACAATAAAACATGTAACTAAAAATAATATCATAAAATACACATCAGGCATGTAAGATAATTAATTATCATAGATAATTGTATGGTCACATAAAGATGAAAAGATCAAACACCCTAGGGTTTCCCCTAGTCATTAGCCAGTTATAAGCAATAAGAAATACTGATAAGACATCATACACATAATGAAATATGTCTCATAGGATGTGAACAATGTATTTATCAACGTGTGGGATGACCAAGAATGAATATCATGTCCATCACAAGCACATGTCATAACCACTAGAATGGGAAAAGTAGGGCTCATAATAAATGCACCACATCACATAATTGATCAAAAAAATATTAATAGGTATAAACATGTAGAAGCACATCATTAATGGTAGAATTATAATCATCATAAAGTGTATGACTATGATAATCCTCATACAATCTTGAAACTTTTTATATTATCATATTTGTAGCCTTAGATCTACACTTTGTATTCATTATCCACTTGTAACACAACATTGAGCACAATTAAACCACTACATTTTAAAATCGTAGCCTCATACAAAGTTGAAACTTGTTGTCATATTTCTATCTTTGGATATGTGTGTTGCTCATTGTCTACTTATATAACATCCCTAAGCACATTTAAAACTTACTACATTTCAACATTGCAACCTCATATAGGCTTGGAACTTTGAATGTTGTCATATTTAGATCCTTGTATACACTTTTTGTTCATTATCTATGTATATCACATCCTCAAACACATTTAAAACTTGCTACTATTTGACATTATAGCCTCATACAAGCTTGAAATTTTGTATGTTGTCACATTTTCATCCTTTGATATGCTTGTTATTCAATGTCCACTAATATTATAGACTTGAACACACTTAAAACATGCTACATTTTTACATTGTAGATTTATAGAAGATTTATACTTGTTATATTGTCTTATTTGAAACATTGAATATGCTTGTTGGTCATTGTCCACTTATATCACATCCTTGAGCACAGCCTTGAGCACACTTAACACATGCTATAATTTGACATTGTAGCTTAATTCAAGATTGAAACTTTTTATTTATCATATTTTTAGCCCTCGATATGCTTGTTATTTGTTGTCCACTTATATCATAGTCTTCAAGACACTTAAAACTTATTACAATTTAACATTGTAGCCTCATACAAGCTTGAAACTTTGTATGTTGTCATATTTGCATCCTTAGATACCCTTGTTGTTCACTTATATCATAGCCTTGAGCACACTTAAAACTTGATACATTGTTACATTGTAGCCTCATACAATCTTGAAACTTTATATGTTGTCATATTTGCATCCTTAGATACCCTTGTTGTTCATTATCTATTTATATCATAGCCTTGAGCACACTTAAAACTTGCTACATTATTACATTGTAGCCTCATATAAGAAATTGAAACTTATTATGTTGTACATTATATTTGCAATCTTGGATATGCTTTTTATTCACTATCCACTTATATCATAGTCCTGAGCACACTTAAAACTTGCTACATTTTGACATTGTAGCCATATACAAACTTGAAACTTGTTATGTTATCATATTTGCATCTTTGGATACACTTGTTGTCTATTGTCCACTGATATCATAGACCTCAACACATTTAAAACTCTCTACATTCTAACATTGCAGCCTCATATAAGATTGAAACTTGTTATATTGTTATATTTACAACCTTGGATACACTTGTTATATTTTCATATTTGAAACAACTTTGGCACCTTTTTATTCTTAAGGATCTTGAGAGACATCATCAAATCAATGTAGCCCATAAGCATCAAAATGTGTGGGTAGTAGAATGTGGCCTCCTCTAGCATTAACTATCGAGCATAGACATATTAATGCTCTCTGTTTAGTGCCAAGACATGTGGTTTGAAAAATAAAACTATCAATGATATGATATTAAATGAAATTGACACTTTTGCAATATTACATTTGTTTCCATTGTGAGAAAATTGTCTAAAGTTAAAAAAATGTGATAGGATTTTTTGGTGGACCTAATGACTGACTATAGTCATAGGAAAAATGTTAAGATGTGTAGTTTGAAAAACAACACTCTTGATGCCCTAATATTAAACTAAATTGATTCTTTTTGCAACATTACATTCATTTCCATCATGGAAATGCCATCTAGAATTGGGAAAAACCATGATAGGCTTTTGTAGGTGGACTTGATCAATAGATGTGGGTTTAGATGGAATGCTTGTAGGTGACATGAATTCATAGAACCATCCTATCAAAGTTCAACACTTTTGTGGTCTCAAGGCTCTTGAAAGATATCAAAGCGATGTGGCTTTAGAGGTTATTTCACAAATGAGGCTTTGTGAGGTTGAATAACTATGCCAACATGTTAGAGTGGGTGTTTGAACCCTAGTGGAAGTATCTTTCCCCATACCACATGTATCTATCCTTTTGAGCTACATCACTTGGGTGGCATCTCATAAGAGCCTTAAGACCTCAAATAAGAGAAACATCATTTGTGTTGTATAGACAAATTGTGGCACCTGGAAACCTATTATTTTTTGTATAGGTGTATGCTCCACCCCTCTATAACATTATATGAGTGTCGAATTGAAATGTTTCATATTGTTGCAAAAAGAGGCTAAGGAGTGTAATGTTAGGTTGGTTAAGGGGGTCATTTCACAAATAGAGCTTTATGGGTCTGAACAAGTTGTGCCAACACATTGGAGTAGATGGTTGAACCTTGTCAAACATCTATTTCCATATCGCATGTGTCATAAATATTTTGGGGTACATCACTCAAGTGATGTCTCTTGAGATCCCTAATACCTCAAATAAGACAAACTTCATATAAATGGCACATTGCAAACTGTGTAACCAGGAACCTACAAGTTTCTCCTACAGGTGCACACTCTATCCCACTATAAAATTTTGTGAGGGTTTTGAAGACAAGATAAATCTTAGAGGTTAGAAAACACAAAAAAAATGCATGAAAACACACAAAATATACCTCAAGATCTTCTTACTCCTTGATAAGGTGGAGGAGAGTGCACCCAAGAGCTCTCCTAGCTTTACCCAAGTTGATGTAGTGTGAATGTGGATTGCTCTTTGTTCTTCACCACAATAGGATGGAGGATAGTGATGGTAGATTGGATGGAGATGAGAGATAAGGCTAGAGTGATTTTGGCATGGTAAGGGTATGATGAGAGGAGATGAGATATTTTTTGGCATAGTGATGATAGGATGAAGAAGTGATGAAAATGACTTGGGTGAAGGTTATATTTATAGATTTTTGATAAAAGGATGGAGGGTGAAGATGGAAAGTTAAGATCAATGGCTAGGAATGCTTGAGGATTAGGGTTAGGATTGGAGTTGTAGTCTTGTGACAAGTGTCACAAGAAGCTTGGATGAGAGAGATCAAGGGTTGGGATTTGGTCAATGGGATTGGAGGGCTCTCATTATTTGTGAATTTTAAATTCACATGGGGAAGGGTGATGAAGATTAAAATGAATTAAAAATTTATTTTTGGGAAGAGTGGATATGACAAGTGAAATAAAAATTCATCTTTATGTGGAAGTGTAAAAGTCAATGACATATGTACACTTACATGTGTAAGAGGAAGATGTGACCCTTTGAATAAAAAATGATTTTTATTCAAAGTGTGTTGGAGAAAGGGTTAAGCAAGGTTTAATTAAGTGTTTAGCTTAATTAATTTAGGTCGAGGGGATAGGTAGGCTAGGGTAGCTAATTAAATAATGCTATTTAATCAACTAGGCTAGGTTTAGGATGATTAGTAGGGTAGATTAATTAAATACGTATGGTTTATTTAATTAATAAGGATTAGGGAGATAAACAAATTAACTAAATAAATATTGAGAATATTTAATTAATTAATGAGGATAGTGTTGTAAGGTATAGTGATAAATTAAATGAATTAATTGATCACAAAGGATCGATAAATGGCTAAGTGTAGATGATTAGGGATAACTTAATTAAATAAAATGAATTTATTTAATTAATTGGAAGGGATAGTTAGTGATGTGAATATGTCAAAGGGTGGTTGAAGGGTTAGGACATTTTTAGGTGTCTAGATTTGCCCCTCTTTGGAATGGTGTTGTGGCTAAGTAACACTATTTCAAAGAAGTTAAAAATATAGAGTTGGATTTGATAAAAAACATACTAGCTTAGAAGAATAGGATTAGGTTTAGGGATGATTGGTAAGGGTGATGCCCCCTCGAGATGATAGGCGGGTTGCAAGAACATGGGTGTGCTCTTGAAATGGATGGAATGGATTAGTTGAAGTGGTTGGAGGATAAGGGGTGAGATGAGAGTTTGATGATTTTGGGTAGATTGGTTGATGGATGATTATTGTGCTAAAAATGATTTAGAGAAATCCTAGGTTTGTTAGAGCAAAGTGGATATTTTCATCCAGGTATAGAAGACTAGGGTGATGATGTTCATCCAACATTTGCATGGACTAGACACACAAACAAGATGGTGATCCCATGCATGCCCAAGATAGTACAACCTTGTCTAGATGAGGGAAGGGGACTCATAGCATAAGTCCTTAATACACAAAAGGTATGATGGACCTTGGATGCACAAGGAGATCAATATGCTAGAACTGACCCTACGATCCACAAGATATGAATACTAGCTTGGAGTAATGAGACCAACCCACAAGCACAGTAGACAAAAGCAAGACTATGCTCCATTCTAGATATTTTTGCCACATACCATGATATAGTGAGATCAATGTAGTTTTGATGTGATCTTTGAATAGGAAAAAAAATAAAAATCAAGAACCAAAAGACCAATGATCCAAACAAATAGCCATTGTATCTCTTTCCAAGATAGATGATGATTTGATGATGGATTCTACCTATTGTAGGAATGATATATCCATTAAAGAACGAATCAATGGATGATGTTGTAAGTTTGGCTCAAGATATGATGGTTACAAATTGTGGTTGATGCTGATTTGATAGTTGATGATTTTTGTTAAGGCATGCTTGCTTTGACAAGTGATGCGATGCTTGGGATATTGTGTTTGGATCTAGTGTAAGCTCAGTGGGTAGGGACCATCCAAGCAGGTTGGATGGGTGCATCTTATGTATTTGAGTACTGGAAACTTCTTTCTTGTTCCAAACTGCCTACATACCTTGTATCCACGTGATCAAGGCACATTAAGATGTGGGTGGTGATGATATGTAGTTATGATTTGTGATGATGATGTGGGATGATTGAGGATAGATGTGATGATGTTGGAAGATGGTGTGTTGAATGATTTGGGTGATGGTGATAATGTTGTGGGATTGCTTTTGGGATTTTTGTAATTTTTTGATTTTTTTGGATTTTTGTGATTTTGGAAAGGGAATGGTTTATTATGAGATGGTTGTATTGGATTGTGTTTGGATAGCCTTTGCGCTAGATACCAATGACAAGGGAACACCAAGTCTAGAGGGGGAGGTGATGGGGTTGGATAGGGGGATTGGCGATGACATGATAATGGATAGGATTCATAATGGATAAATGAACAAGTGATAGGGATGCATCTTAGATAGATGGAAGATGGGGATAAGGATTTTCTCCAAGGGCTAGGTTGCAAGGAATCATATGCCTCATGCATGATGGACTTATGTTTGGATGGATGGAGGATATGCTTGGGAAGGGTCGTATGTCGAGAGGTGTCCAAAGCATGTTTTTGATCTTTTGCACTTTGTCTTTATCAAGATCTAAGGAGGAAGGTATAGTAGATAGAATGGATGAGAAATGATAAGATAAATAGGGCATGGTGGATAGGAATATGATGAGATAAGGATAAGATAGTGGATAAGATGTGCAAAGGATATTATGGATGTGGATGAAGGGTATGATTTTGCCCCCAAGTGTAGGGATACAAAATAGATGGGGAAGGGATTATGCATGATGCCCACAAGGGCTTTTCATCATGGTACTTGCCCAAGGTGCCACAAGGAGTGGTTTTCACCATTAGGCAGATTTTTCTCTTTACTATTTTCTTAATTTTTTTATTTTATTTTTTGCTTTTTTGATGGAATAGGGATTCTAGCGTTTGTTTCCATAGCAAGGAGAAGATGGTCCCATGTTGGATAGCATTATGGATGACAATTTCATGGATGTTTGTAGATAGGAAAAGATGGACTGGATGGTGGATAGTGGATAGATTATGATATGGATTACGATGTGGATTATGTAAGGCTTATGCAGAAGCATGGACCATAGGGATGTGATGGGGGAGATATGTAGGATAGTGGATGAAAAATGGAGAGATGGAGGTATATGGGAATGCCATGTGGTGGAGGAGAACAAAGACCAATGGTTGCACACACCGTGATGTATTTTGAAGCTTATTTTTTGGATGTGGAGTTGGGAGTAATGGGGATCAGGATAGGGGATTTTTGGATGGTCGATTTGGGGTTTTAGGGACCCAAATGGACTTAGAAATTATGGGATTTTTAGATGGGGAGCGGGATGTTTTGGATTTTGGGGTGGATTGGGAGGTGGATGCCTCATTTGCTTTGTTTGATCTTTCCTTAGGGACCCACACCATTTTTATTTTTTCTTTTTCTTTTGATGGTGTGAGCTTTGATAGCCTTTTAGATTTTTGATTTTGCTTGGAAGGGATAGCATCTTTAGGATTTTGTGATTTATGAGTTAAGGAATTCAAATTATTACTTTTGAATCCCACGGGTTTGGTGGAAGCTTCATGTTTGAATGATGGATTCTTTGGTTGGTCTTGATTTGGAATTTTAGGGGATTTATGGGTGGAGGGGTTAAATGTGGATTTATGGATAAATGGATGAGGGGATTTGAGGATAGGGGTATTAGGAGTTGGGAGGATAGGAGAATAAGGGGATTTGTGGATAGGAATGTTTGGCGTTGGTACGATATGAGGTAAAGTGGATTTAATAGGGATATTTGGAGTTGGAAGTAGTGGAGGTAAATTTTATGGAGGAAGATGGATGGTCACATGCTTTTACAAATGATATGATGATGGAGGGGGAATGGCGACATATGATTTGGAGGTGCGATGAGATGCACCGGGTTTGGGATTGGATGAATGGATTTTGTAAGATGTTTGAGTGGTACCAACATGTTGAGATTGTTTACCTTGGGATGTATAGCCATGGCCATGCAAGGATGGATGGAATGTGGTATTGATGGGCTCCAAGATGCCTTGTTCATGAAGGCCTAAGCCTTTTCCTTGATAGTTCATGTGTTGGAGCATGTGGCATGCAATGGGATGTTTAGTGCTTTGGAAACAAGATGCAAGTCCATTATTTGTTGGAAGAGGATTGGTGGTGGAAGGGAGTTGTTCATTTCCTATGAGAGAGCCACCACAGATGAAGGTTCTTTTTCCAAGTGGATAAGGGGATGGATTTGGGATGGGATTGGTAGATGGAGGTAAAGGATTGATGGGGGATGATAAAGGGGTGGTAGAATATGGTGTGGGATCAATGGGTTGATCACTAGATGGGAGGGGATCGAGGATGGGGTTAGATGGGATGCTTAGATCTTGATTAGGATATGGGGTTGATGTTTCAACATCCTTTGGATTTGATTCTTGACATAGCTCATATGCTTCGATAGAAGTGGGAGTGACTTGGATAGATATGGTGGGTGCTTGGATGGATGTGATAGGTGTTTGACTTATGGGTTCTTGAACATGGATACATGATGGTTCTTGACTTATGATAGGAGATTTTTCAAGAGATTTGGTGGGTGTTGGATTGCATGAGGATGTTTAATTCCTTGCTAATAGCCAATAGATGGCATCCTTCATGAGTGTATGGGTTGAAGAACAATATAATGGATGGATAATAAGGGTGGATGGTGTGGGATTAGGATTGGGAATGGATAGGTGGGTGATGGGATTAGGTAGTGATGGTTATTGAATAGGTTCAAGGATAGGAGTTGGATTAGGTGGTGGTGTTGGATGGGTGAGAAGTTCGGTGGATTCTATAGCCTTGCTTTCATTTTTTGCTGATGTTCTTTGGAGGAAATCCCACAAGGATTCTTTGGATGTCATGGGATTAGGATTTGGAAGGTTTGATGGTGGATTAGATGGTGTATGGGTGATAGGGATTGGTGGATTGGGAGATACATAGGGTGATGGATTAAGGTTGATAGGATTGGAGGGATATTGTGGTGGGGGGGTATAGATTGATGGATTGTAAGGTAGATATGGTGATGGATTAAGGTTGATAGGATTAGAGGGATATTGTGGTGGAGTGATTGGAGGATAGAGATTAGAAGATAGGGGGTTTGCATGGGGAAATGGTTGTTGATATAGGCTTTGAATTTTGGCTATGAGATGTGCTAGATTGGTGTTCCCTTGATCAAAGTTAGCATGACAAAGGTTGGGGGATGGATAAGTTGGAGGTATTGATTGGTTGGATAGGTATGATGGCATGGATGTCTAAGGGGATTATGATTGATATGAGGTTGAAGGTTGATATGATGAAGGTTGATATGGGGTTAATGGGGTGGATATATACGATGAAGGCTGGTGTGATGAAGGTTGATATGATGAAGATGGGGTAGGGGTTTGAGATTCTCCAATGATGAGGTGTGCTAAGGGAATATCTTTAATGTCATTTTTAAATTTTTCCTTAGTGATAGGATCAAAATCCTCATAGGTGTATTTAAGTCTTTGTAAATGTTGCATTTCTATATAAGGATCCATGTTGTTGGAGAGATATGAGATGAAATGGGGGATAATGAATGATTGTGATGTTTGGGGATCAAATGATGCAGAGGCATCCAGACTATAACATTCGCATATAGCATGAATGTCTGCAGACCAACCTCATCATCATCATCTTCGCCATCATCATCATATTCCCTAAAACTACCAACATCATCATCATATTTCGGCTTTACTCTGTCAGCATCATCATGTTGCGGACACTCGCAATCATCCTCCTGCCGACTACTGTTCATGTCCTCCGCCTTCCTTCTAACATCATCATCATGATGTTCAGCGGGCGCACACATCCTCCGGTTGCACTGTTCATCGGGCGCCGGACTCCATCGTCATCATGATATGCAACACTTCCTTCGTCAGCAGGATATCCAAATATCCGGTTGCTCAAATATCCTGATGACGATCACCTTCAGCAACTTGCCTTCGACACTCCACTACCCGACGATACAAGCAACAGCATCATGATCTTATTTATCCGGTTCTCTTCGAAACCTCCTGATGACGCTAATACACTTTCTGCCGATGCCGATACTTAACGACAGCAAGATGAACTCGCATAGGGGGGATATCTCAATATCCTGATGACGATGACGTCACCCAATATCCTGATGACCTCTTCAACACTTAGTCGAAAAAAACCGAACTCTCTCCCGCATCAACTCGCGATATGCGGATGTTTGGCACTTCCGATATGATGATCCTGATGCCGACACGCTCCTCGGCTCCTCCTGCTGATGATCACCCCGACGTCATGCGCTCAACTGCATCATGTTCATCTTCACTTATCAGGATGATGATGCCTAACCCGACTGCAGGATATTCGCAGAAATATCCTGATGATGCTGTCTTTACCGAACTTCTTCACTTAGCGAAATCTCACTTCGCCGATCCTCCAGGGATGACCCGATCCAACTCAGGGTGATCTTCCAACTCAATCAGCTTATCAACTCGACCTAGCACATGAGGATGCTAGGGTCTTCAACATCTCTTGACCGCGATCCTGCACACCTGCATGCAAACGGAAAACAATCTACCAGCTAACCTACTGTACATTACCATTCCACCGATCAGATGAGTCAACCGGTGGAATGGATCAGGAAATCCATGACACCCTCTCAAACCAGCAGATCAATCGAGTAATGGAATGCAACCAGAGCAAGAACACAAAACAGGATCACTTTATTGATTTCAAAGATGCAATACAATATGATCAATCTCTCTCTTAGTCTCACTCAAGCTCGATCGATGATGATATCTGTCTGTCTGTCCAACATCAACTGATCTCATGCTTATAAAGACTTTCCTACGAGTACTACTGACCCGACTCCAAGCGGCTGGGAACTCTCCAGGCGGCTGGGAGACCCCACCGAACATACATCATGACAGCTGTTACAACTAACTAGCTAAAAATAGCAAAAGCCCGGTCAGCATGATCTTATCATGATCAGCTTGACCTTATTACATGCAACTGGTCTTAACAGACCTTCTTGGAAACACAAACAAGACCTAAACTACTAACTGCCTCATGAAGGCCAGCTGTCAGGTAGGTGCTCCTGCACCATACTCCCCAACAGAAAAGAACTCATGTCCCATGAGTTTAGTATGTGGAAGTCTTCCACCTCCACACTTTGCTTTGTCAATAGTCTGACCTGTTCCAGCTTTATCTGCTGCTGACTCTTGGCTGCTCCAAGACTTCTGAACTGTAACTTGCTTTCTGGCAAGTAAATCATCATGCCTGTTGATGTAGGCCTTCCTCTCACATAACCTGTGTTTGTCAGGTTGCCTAACCAGAACCTCTGGCTGAACTACCTCTTGAACTTCTGAAGTGTTCAAGTCTATCTTCCTTTCAACTCTTATAGGACAAACAATAGTCCCAACTATGACAACATCCTTGTCATTCTTCTGAACTGGTGGCTGTTTGCACCCCTGTTTCTGAACCTGCTGCTGACCTCTGTCAGTCACAACTGAAACTTTCTTCAGCTTGTTGTCTGTAACAACTCCTTTCTCTGCAGTGTCCTGAACTGCCTTCATGCCTGCTCCTCTAGGCATCTGCACATACTCCTTCTTTCCCATTAAAATGATTTGAGCTGCCTTCTGTACTGCAGCTTTTGCCTGCAATGGCATCAACTTAATAATCTTCCCATCCTTCTTGATGGTGTAGGTATTAGCATACCCATCATACAGTACCCTTCTGTCAAATTGCCATGGTCTACCCAGCAGTAGGTGACAACATTCCATAGGCAATATATCACACAAAATTCTATCCTGATATGGTCCAATCTGGAAATCCACATATGCCTGTTCAGAGACAAAAAGTGATTGCCTATCACTCACCCAAGATGCCTTGTAAGGGTGTGGATGTGGAATCCTTTCCAGCTTCAGTTTATCCACCATTTCCTGAGATACCATGTTGTCTGTTGAACCAGTATCAATGACAACTTTACATACCTTACCTTTGCTCTTACATGTGGTTTTGAAAAGAGCTCTTCTTTGCATCATATCCTTTGATGCCTGCCAACTAATTCTCCTTAACATCAATGATTCTCCACTCTCTGGATAGCCAAAATTTTCAGGACCTCTGTTTGAACTCTGTGCACTTTCTTCTTCTTTCTCTTCTTGTACCAGTTGTACTCTCTTGTCACTTGTTCTATCATTTCTGGATGATGAACCTTTGTTTTCTGGACATTTGAAAGATGGATGACCAAACTCTCCACAGGTGTAACACTTTCCTGAAAATGTAGTAGAACCTCTACCACCTCCAAATCTTCCTCTATTGCCTTTCCATCCACCTCTGAAATCAGACTGTCCCTGTCCTTTACCAGTGTCTTCTTGACCCTCATTGGTTTGCTTTTGTGCAGGGGCTGTTCCCCTTCCCCTATTGTTTCCTCTTCCTCTCATGGACTTATCATGTCCTCTATTCAGCTTTTCTTCAATCCTGATTGCCATTTGATAACAATCTTCCACATTCTTAGGGTTAGCTAACACTAACTCATCCTGTATGTTAAACCTTAACCCAGCCAAGTACCTAGCCACCTTTTCTACCTCATTCTCATGATGACCAGATCTCATACTCAACAGATAAAATTCCTCAGTATATGCCTTCACATCCCTGTCTTTCTGCTTTAAAAATTGCAGCTTCTTAAACATCTGGATTTCATAATCCCTTGGCAAGAATTTACCCTTTATCCTTGCTACCATCTTATCCCAAGAAGTGATCTTAGACTTCCCTTGTTTCCTTCTCTCAGATTGTACATAATCCCACCATACCAAAGCATGACCTCCTAACTTGGTCTTTGCAATCTTGACTTTCTGATCCTCAGCAACATCTTCACATTCAAAGTGATTATCCAGTGCAGCAATCCAGTCCAACAACTCATCTTCATTCAAGCTTCCAGTATACTTGGAAACATCAACCTTTACCTTAGGTTTTTCACTCTGTACTGCCTTTAGCAGTTTTGCCAGTCTCTGGTCTTCAGCATCCAGATCTTCAGCTACCTCTTCATACTCTTCAACAGTATCTGCCTCTTCTTCAGACTCACTGTCTTCCATCTCCCTCTTTTTGTTCTTTTCCAGGGCTGTCAGCCTGGCTTGAAGTGCTTCAGCAAGCTCCTTCATCTTCCTCATCTCTCTAGCATGTTTCTCCTTCAGTTCCTACAACTCCCTTGCAGTACCACTACCTTTAGGAGGCATTTTGTCAACCTCTCAATCACAACACACAACTCAACTCTATCTCTACCTCTGCCCTTTCGGTGACAGAATCAACACACAACAGCCCAGACCTTTTGCTGAGCTCTGATACCACTATGATGCAGAGGCATCCAGACTATAACATTCGCATATAGCATGAATGTCTGCAGACCAACCTCATCATCATCATCTTCGCCATCATCATCATATTCCCTAAAACTACCAACATCATCATCATATTTCAGCTTTACTCTGTCAGCATCATCATGTTGCGGACACTCGCAATCATCCTCCTGCCGACTACTGTTCATGTCCTCCGCCTTCCTTCTAACATCATCATCATGATGTTCAGCGGGCGCACACATCCTCCGGTTGCACTGTTCATCGGGCGCCGGACTCCATCGTCATCATGATATGCAACACTTCCTTCGTCAGCAGGATATCCAAATATCCGGTTGCTCAAATATCCTGATGACGATCACCTTCAGCAACTTGCCTTCGACACTCCACTACCCGACGATACAAGCAACAGCATCATGATCTTATTTATCCGGTTCTCTTCGAAACCTCCTGATGACGCTAATACACTTTCTGCCAATGCCGATACTTAACGACAGCAGGATGAACTCGCATAGGGGGGATATCTCAATATCCTGATGACGATGACGTCATATCCTGATGACGATGACGTCACCCAATATCCTGATGACCTCTTCAACACTTAGTCGAAAAAAACCGAACTCTCTCCCGCATCAACTCGCGATATGCGGATGTTTGGCACTTCCGATATGATGATCCTGATGCCGACACGCTCCTCGGCTCCTCCTGCTGATGATCACCCCGACGTCATGCGCTCAACTGCATCATGTTCATCTTCACTTATCAGGATGATGATGCCTAACCCGACTGCAGGATATTCGCAGAAATATCCTGATGATGCTGTCTTTACCGAACTTCTTCACTTAGCGAAATCTCACTTCGCCGATCCTCCAGGGATGACCCGATCCAACTCAGGGTGATCTTCCAACTCAATCAGCTTATCAACTCGACCTAGCACATGAGGATGCTAGGGTCTTCAACATCTCTTGACCGCGATCCTGCACACCTGCATGCAAACGGAAAACAATCTACCAGCTAACCTACTGTACATTACCATTCCACCGATCAGATGAGTCAACCGGTGGAATGGATCAGGAAATCCATGACACCCTCTCAAACCAGCAGATCAATCGAGTAATGGAATGCAACCAGAGCAAGAACACAAAATAGGATCACTTTATTGATTTCAAAGATGCAATACAATATGATCAATCTCTCTCTTAGTCTCACTCAAGCTCGATCGATGATGATATCTGTCTGTCTGTCCAACATCAACCGATCTCATGCTTATAAAGACTTTCCTACGAGTACTACTGACCCGACTCCAAGCGGCTGGGAACTCTCCAGGCGGCTGGGAGACCCCACCGAACATACATCATGACAGCTGTTACAACTAACTAGCTAAAAATAGCAAAAGCCCGGTCAGCATGATCTTATCATGATCAGCTTGACCTTATTACATGCAACTGGTCTTAACAGACCTTCTTGGAAACACAAACAAGACCTAAACTACTAACTGCCTCATGAAGGCCAGCTGTCAGGTAGGTGCTCCTGCACCATCAAATTTCAAGATCTTAGGGTGATTTGTTTTGATTTTGATTTGATGGATAATTGATGCTTCTCTATGCTTAAGGTAGACTAATGACACTTAAGCAATAGAGTTGATTGGGTTGATTTGTTGATGACTTACTTAAGATAGACTAATGATCTCAAACAAGTTTTGACAAAGGTTGATGATGATCAACTAAGGTCTTGATTTTTGATTTTGATAATGTTGTGGATGATTGTGAATGGGATTTTGGATGGGAGGTTAATGGAGGATGAAGGAGACTAAGTCCTTAACCAAAGTTTGATTTGTAAAAGGATGGTTTGTTGATTAAGGATTAGGGGTTGGGATGTTTGATTTTGGAGATAGATGTGGTTTATTAAGGATGAGGTAGATGTGATTAGGATAGGAATGGATTGAATGAGTTGGATGAAAGTGACAGATTGATTGAATGGTGATGTGGATAAGATAGATGGTTAAGATGATTAGGATATATGGGTGATTGGATTAAGATGAGGTGGGTAACAATGATTGGGATGACGAAGATAGACTATAACTAAGCATGAAATGGATTAGGATGATTTGATTAAGCTCAAATAAAGGGATTGGATAAGCTCAATTGATGGGGCTTGATAAATGGGGGGGGTGGTTTAGTGGTGTTGGGAGGAAAACTTGGCCCGATGTGAGGGGGGTGTGGGGGGCGTAGCCCTTGACTAGAATTTTTTGAAAAATGGGCTTATAAAATTGATGTTTTTGATGGGAAATTTTGATTTTTGGACATGGATGAAGAAGGCACTAAAACAGATGGAAATGGTGCTAAAACAAATGGAAATGATGCTGAAAGATGGATAGATGGTGCTAAAAGATGAGAAGATGAAACTAAAACAGTGGAAAATGACACTAAAAGATTGTGAAGTTTTTGGAAATGGTTGGATTGATGGATGAATTTGATTTTTCTTGGCAAATAGACAAACAATCAAACAAGAGAATCTAGTGGCCAAAGGTTTTGTTTGTGAAAAAAGTGAAAGATTTATCAAGCATGCACAATCCTAAGGCGAAGCAAGGACAATACTTGTTGAGTTCCCACTTGGATTTCTCCAGCTGCATTTACTCAAAGCGAATAACTTAGAAGCTTGGTGGCACTGGCTCCCCCTTACACGACACTCACTTCTTGGGCACACCAAGATTTGAATCCCAAGAGGTGCGCAGACCTCAAGGGATTTTGTTATCTCTACTTTGAATTGTGAGAACGTGGGATGGCTTTAGAGGTTCTACCTCCTGCGCCAACAAGTAGAAGGTTTTTGGCTTCTAAAACAAAGGTGTTTAGTGGGGGAACATTTGGGGGCTTGACGGTCATTCATGCGGTAGTGACCCACTTAAGAGCCTTGTTGGTGCCTACATGAACAATCAAGTTTTCAAGCAAATATCCATGCAGGCACCTTCCCAAAAAAATCCAAAAGTTCTAAGTCCTTGGACCTCCTCAGCATTATTCAGTGTCATCATCATATTTTCTTCGAAGGAGGTCATCATCATCATATTTCCAGACATCACCCTGATGTTGCTTGCGAGGGTCATCATATTTTCTACCTGCATGATCTTTCGCCGTGGTGATATTTTAACATCGGGTGATCTTAGTTAAGATCATCCTGATGATGTTGTTGCAAAGTCCTGAGTATGACTTGATCTTCAATGGGGTCATCATATTTGAACATCGGGTGATCTTTGTTAAGATCATCCTGATGTTGTTTTATCACTTCATGTTCATTGTTTTATCACCTTGATGATGCTGATGTCATTCTTATGTCAGGGTGATATCTGCTTTTCTGCCCATCTGCATCATGATATTTTTGAAGGCGGGGGTGATATTTTCATATTCAAATATCACCCCGATGTATGGATATGGTGGTGACATCATCAGGATCTGAAGGGGGTCATATTTCTAACACTAGTCATCTTGTGGAGATCCCCTGATATTTGCAAATATGGCGGTGACGTCATCAGGATTTTTCATCGGCCAGACATTTGGTATCGGCTAGGTAGGAGGATCTTCCTCCGATGCATCAGGTTGTGCCGATGAAGGCAATTATCATGCAGGTGATATTGCAATATGATGCTGACATTAGGGTGATATTTTTATCAGGTGATGAGGTTCGGATATGCTTTCCCGCAGGGTGATATTTTTCTGCGGGGTGATAATTCATATCAGGGTGATATGAATTATCGTGATGAGCTCAGTAGGTGGTTTGCTGATGTCAGGATGATATTTTGTGCATCTGGATATCATGCAGGAGGATGATGACGGGGTTTTATGATGATGTCGTCAGGAGCAAAAGCACTGACATCATATATGCTTACGACTCAGTATATAAAGATATGAGGAGGTTGTCGTGGGGTGCATGTGGGATAATTTGATCCTGCATAATTTGAAATATCAAGATGATACATTTTGGTAGGAAAGGTTTGCGATGCACAGTATTCTACATTTCCCAAGACCGCGGGTTGGTGCGCCATTAATGGTGGATCTTACAGGGTATGGGTGATGGCATGGACTGATCTAGTACCCAACTGAAGATGTGAATCCCCAGGTGGCAGCGCAAGGCTTGAGATCTTTCCCTGTCTCCTCTTCCACCTGCTGCATTGAATGTTTGAGCACCAATCTGATGATGCCTTGTATCTGGCAAATTTTGAGTTTACCTGGTGGTTAAGGCTAAGCACCTCCTTGCTGTATAAGTAGGGCTGTGTTGCTCATTTGTTGGTTGTTGAAGGCCTGGGGCATTTTTGTGTAAATAAGAAAGAACAAGGCATGATCTTGGTTGTTCTATCCCATTTTGGAGTTTATGAGTTGCAACATGAATGTATTTTGCACATATGTTCAGTTTCAATGTTGATTTTATATGAGAAATGCTTCATTGCATGTGTTTATCTGTCTGTCTCCTTTGTTGCATGCCTTTCCTTCTTTTGAACCTGGTTGCTAAGGGTTTCATAGATTCTAGGATACAGGGTTCTGTATCACATGCCTGATCCCTAACTTCCATTCAAGGAGTGGATTAAATTGTTTTAGGTTGAGCATAGAGAAGGTTGCATGTCAGCAGGGATATCTGTAAGTAGAGGCAGCTAAACACCCTTGGGTGATGTTTGTAAGGCAAGCATCAGTCCAACCCCATGAAACTTGAGTGAAAGTTGCAAACCATCTGTTGTATACATCTAGTTGACTCCTTGCCCAATGGATAGGCACCAGTCTGCTCTTGGGTTAGTAGTTATGAGCCAAAACCCCTTGTCTTGCATCCAGGACATTATGTCCACCCATTTCATCACATCCATCTGTTAGTTGTAGGAGTAGGATTAGGAACCCCCTGCATGCTGTCATACCCACTAGACAAATATGTCCAAGAATGTTGCCAACCTTGTGATATATCATGCAAATCTTGGTCCATACATGAGAGTATTCTACCTGTTGTTGTCAAGTTAGACCTTTCTATCATTGAGCTAGTCAAGGTTACACCTTTAGCTATAGGGATACCCCCCTTGGTGTGGCAAAACCAGAAGTGAAGGGGAGGAGCTCACACAACCTCCTGTATTAGTTGGTTGAATCTGCCTGTGCATTAGAATTGGCAAACCCTAATGCTGATTCAGAAGAAAAACTAACAAAATGGTGACTCTGCTGGGGAATGTTGATGTAAAGTGATATCCTGCAGTCTCTGGTGAAGTTCTGCTTTACTGGTGGAATGAACCTGGAAAAATAGCTTTCAGTTGTTGAAAGTTTTGTCCTCTCTGGAGAGGTGGTGACTCTGCAAAAGGATTTAAGTGCACATGAAAGGTAGATGTATGTGATGTGACAAAGATGTTCATATTTCTGCATCTGGATGAGAAAAGGTACCTAGCTTCTTCCCCTTTATATTTGCTGTTTACTGCATAAGTTAGATGCCAGGGGGAAACCTTAGGTCTTGGGCAGACAAAGGATGTCTAAGATGGAAAATTTTATGAACCCAAACATGTATTCATCCATACTCAGTCAAGAAGGGGATGATATGTTGACAAAAAGAATAGAAGAGATAAGAAATAGGTTGATACTCTTAGAGGCTAGGCAGGCTCAGTTAAATAGTGATAATCCTGTTGTGTTTGCTAGTCAAAAAGCTAAACCTCTTGTCAGCCCTTTTGATCCTTTGTATGACCAATTAGATCTGTCATGGGTTGATTATAAAGTTGAAAGTATGCCTGCTAGGATGTACAGTCAAATGCCTAGATTTAGTGGTCACGGTGTTTGTGATGGGAGTGCACATATCCAAAATTTCCATGAGTTCATGGATACACATTCATTCAGAGATGAGGATATGTGGATGAGGTTTTTTGTTAGATCCTTCGATGCAAAAGCTAGAGATTGGTATTTGAGCTTTCCAAAGAGATCCTTTACCTGTTGGGATGAGCTTGCTGACTATTTCAAAGAAGAATTTGCAAAAGAACCTGTTGATCTTGTTGCAGAATTAATGAAAATCACAAAACAAGATGAAGAGCCCTGTATTGATTTCAGTCATAGATTTGCACTAGCCCTTTCACAAACCCTAGAAGCCTTCAGACTTGATACTTCAGCCTGTGTTGGCATATTCTTTGAAGCTTTTGAGGAAGGCTCTAGTGTACTACTGAGGGAATTCAAGGTGACAAGTATGCAGATGGCATACAAATTTTTAGAAAATGTAGAAGAAATGAGAAATGAGCACCTGCAGAAATCCCTGTCCCCAGGCCTTGGTGTGAGAAATGGTTGTGAAGCTTGTTGGTAAACAGATTTGTTGCTTGAAAAGAATCTTCTTGAGTAACTCCATTTGCCCTTGGATTAGCAACAACCTACTCACAACAGTTGAACAATCACAGGTCTATGTTGATTGCTCTCTGCGTTTAAGAGGGGCAGCTCCCTCGTATGATAGGGGTATTTGGATTTTCTGGAATTATAAGAACAAAAACAAAGAAATAACAAATAGTAGTGATAAAATAAGAATTAAAATCATGAATTTAAGTTCCATGCATCCAAGTAGAGATACCAAAACTTGATGCGAAATATCTTTCTCACAATGCAACTTTGAAAGGAAAGCACATGATCATTATTGATGAAACGTACGAATACCAATAACAACACATGAAATCAAGTTGAACACACATTCAAAATATTTCTTTATTGCTTTCAAACTTGATTAATACTATCCGAGTCTTTCATACACTGTCATGTGAAAAAGTGGAACCCCCTTGATTGAATCACAATGATATATTTATAGGTGAGGTTAGTAACCACCTAGGGTAACTACCTCAACCACTTTTTATAACTACTTGGAGTAACCAACTCCCTTTTTAAGTGCATTGATTTTGAATAACTAACTTTCTTTTACAAAGCTAGTTGCTTAGAATAACTACCTCACTTAGGCACTTAAAAGAATTATATGCAAGAAATAGTTAGGATGAACCAAGGGCCCTGACAGGAAACAATGCTTCATAGTTGGCGAAGCTTTCCTGATTCTCATGTACTTAGAAAAATAGCTTTGAGAATTCCTGATCATAATACAATATACATCCAGAAAATTTGACACAAGTCACATATGTCTTCTTAGAAAGATGACAATAGCAGAGCACCAATACAGAAATAACCCAAACAGGATAAATGTACTACAAGATGAACATGTATGGGTAGCTTACACCTAGATGCCAAAGGCCATCCATAAAACTTAAAAAGGGAACTGAGGGTAATGATCCACAAACAAATTCTCATTTGCTCCAATGGCCCGTATCTGATCCTTGGCCATATTTTGCAATCACCTGGAAAAGAAAAGAGATTTGCTTTTGGCATTCTATTTCCCATTCAAGATAAACAGTTACAGGCATTGCATGATGACTGCCTCAATTCATGAGTATCTCAGTTAATGGTTAAATGACAACATAGACCATCAAAAGGTGCAAGATCTACTTGTTAGGTCCATTCTTTGTCACAATTGATCACATAGGCCAAACTTCCTAGGCAACCCCTTAGCCACCTTTCTTACTCCCACTAATCTTTACTTGA
The DNA here is from genome assembly GCA_027924645.1 of Cunninghamia lanceolata. NCBI lineage: Eukaryota > Viridiplantae > Streptophyta > Pinopsida > Cupressales > Cupressaceae > Cunninghamia > Cunninghamia lanceolata. The sequence goes on along the minus strand of BSBN01000186.1, from coordinate 17,013,202 downwards.
CCTGACACTTTAGGAATCTCTCCCAAGATACAGGACAGAAAGCTTGACTTCCTAGCTCCAACCACGCCACAAACTGCCACCCGCATATCCTTCTTCACTTTCAAATTTATTCCTGACAAGGTTAGCTTGTCTGAACTGGGATCCCAATAGAAATCTCCATCTTCAATTTCGACAGCTAGCTCCGATGAATTGTTGGGGAGAGATATCGTTGAATCATGAGGCAGCTCCTCCTCTTGCAAAAATCTTGAAATGCGATCCAGGGATACTTTGGTCTGAGCAATCATGGACAACAAGTCGGGAAAATTCCTGAGAGGCTCCTGTAGAATCCTAAAAGTGGCCAATGCGAATAGCACTCCTCCTGTAGTCAGCTATCCACCCAACAATATAGAGGTCCCAAAAGTCACCACAGACACAAAAATAGGGGACCCCCAGAAGATAAAGGTGACACAAGCCTGTGCATAGAGAGCCTTCCTCCATATCCCACATGCAAGCACACTGTCATACATGCAAATGCAATAATTTGAAATATAACATTATTTACCAGTACTCATAGGGAATATAGGCAGATTTAATGGCATGTGGAGAGTGGATGGTTGGTGGTGTAACAACGTCTGAGTTATGCTTCGCTAAATGATGTTGAGGTGTCATCTTTAAAAGCCTTTTCGGGTTTCATCATCATTTAAAAAACTAACGATATCATCCGATCAACCCATGTTTCATGATAATGCATAGTAAAGGTCTTGCTTGATTGGTGGTGTTAAGAGTTTGTAGAAGTATCCGCAGGCCGATGATAATGTGTTGATGAAAACAATGGGTTCATTCACCAGGAGTAAATCTTAGTTTGATAAGAGACAAAACATGCCGGTGAAAATATGAGGCCAACAAAGCTGCAAATGACCAAGAGATTAAGGCATCATGTGAAGATGCCAAGGAAAGGGCTAATGAGGACTCCCATTGCAATGTTGAGGCATCTGGCCATGAAAATAATGATGTGGTTGTGGATAGCAATGAACAAATTTTTGAATGGATTTGTGGAGATGACTGTGAGTATTGTACTCAAGACAGAGAAGATGTAAGCAGACAGAGAAGCAGTTCCATGTGTGAACCATTGTCTTCTTTTCAAACACATGGAGATGATGAAGAGCAATCAGAGATTGAAACAAGTGCTAGTACAGAGCATGATTGTTCTTCATTTGATGACTGTTTTGCTTATGACACACAAGCTGATACTCCTCCACAAAAGGAATCCATTGGTGATGAAGATGCATGTTCTGCTGCCCATGAACTAATGGCATACCATGATGAGGCTGAGACACCTGGATCACCCATTTATGACACATATGGTGATGAGGATTTGTCTGAGTATGGTGAGGATCTAGACATTGTTTTTGTTTTGGATTCTATTTTTCATCCTGATGAAGAAGACACCAACATACATCATGAAGGATATGGTAGAGAGGTGCCAGAGCCTGATCTTTTCTAGTTTGGTGCTACTGCTGGTTATGTGCATGATGTGCACAATTATGAATTTGAAAGCTTCTCCTTTGATATGCCAGCTCATGAAGAGAGCCCTAATCTTCCTAGCTGTGTGGTGGACTCTGAGTGTTTCCTGTTTTCAGTCCAGCTAGGAGATTATTTTGCAATGCATAATGCTGATACAAATGAAAACATGTGTTATATTTCATATGAGTATGCATTGCTTGATGAACACTGCATTCACTTGTTGCTGGATGCTGAAGGTTGTCTGCATAGGGGTGACAGTGACAAGCTAAATCAGAGGGTTGATTATGCAGATGACAAGGTTTGTTTGTGGGTAGGTCATGACAGCATCTTTAGGCTTGATCTAGTGTATGCAAATGAAAACAAGGTATTTGACAAAGGGAAATACAGGTTTTCCCTTTCTTGGTGGCTTTAGGCCATCAAGTGTGTTTGGTGATGCAGATCATTGTAACTTCATGACTCTGTGCCCAATGGATAGGGGATTGGTCTGCATCCCAGAGATCTATGGTTCTCGCCATGCCTGCAAGAGGCATGCATCTCCAGATAGAGCCACTGTTGGTGCCTGCATGAGCAATCAAGTTTTCAAGCAAATATCCATGCAGGCACCTTCCCAAAAAAAATCCAAAAGTTCTAAGTCCTTGGACCTCCTCAGCATGTTTTAGTGTCATCATCATATTTTCTTCGGAGGAGGTCATCATCATCATATTTCCAGACATCACCCTGATGTTGCTTGCTAGGGTCATCATATTTTCTGCTTGCATGATCTTTCGCCGGGGTGATATTTTAACATTGGGTGATCTTAGTTAAGATCATCCTGATGATGTTGTTGCAAAGTCCTGAGTATGACCCGATCTTCCGTGGGGTCATCATATTTGAACATCGGGTGATCTTTGTTAAGATCATCCTGATGTTGTTTTATCACTTCATGTTCATTGTTTTATCACCTTGATGATGCTGACGTCATTCTTATGTCAGGGTGATATCTGCTTTTCTACGGGTCTGCATCATGATATTTCCAAAGGCGGGGGTGATATTTTCATATCCGAATATCACCCCGATGTATGGATATGGTGGTGATGTCATTAGGATCTGAAGGGGGTCATATTTCTAACACTAGTCATCTTGTGGAGATCCCTTGATATTTGCAAATATGGCGGTGACGTCATCAGGATTTTTCATCGGCCAGACATTTGGTATCGGCTAGGTAGGAGGATCTTCCTTTGATGCATCAGGTTGTGGCGATGAAGGCGATTATCATGCAGGTGATATTGCAATATGATTCTGACATCAGGGCGATATTTTTAGCAGGTGATAAGGTCTGGATATGCTTTTCCGTAGGGTGATATTTTTCTGCGGGGTGATATTTCATATCAGGGTGATATGAATTATCGGGATGAGCTCAGTAGGTGGTTTGCTAACATCAGGATGATATTTTGTGCATTTAGATATCATGCAGGAGGATGATGACAGGGTTTTATGCTGATGTCGTCAGGAGCAAAAGCACCGACATCATATATGCTTACGAATTAGTATATAAAGATATGAGGAGGTTGCCGCGGGGTGCATGTGGGATAATTTGATCCTGCATAATTTGAAATATCAGGATGATACATTTTGGCGGGAAAGGTTTGCGATGCACAGTATTCTACATTTCCCAAGACCGTGGGTTGGTGCGCCATTGATGGCAGATCTTATAGGGTATGGGCAATGGCGTGGATGGATCTAGTACCCGACTAAAGATGTGAATCCCCAGGCGGCGGCGCAAGGCTTGAGATCTTTCCCTGTCTCCTCTTCCACCTGCTGCATTGAATGTTTGAGCGCCAATTTGATGATGCCTTGTATCTGGTAAATTTTGAGTTTACCTAGTGGTTAAGGCTGAGCACCTCCTTGCTATATAAGTAGGGCTGTGTTGCTCATTTGTTGGTTGTTGAAGGCCAGGGGCATTTTTTTGTAAATAACAAAGAACAGGGCATGATCCTAGTTGTTCTATCCCATTTTAGAGTTTATGAGTTGCAACATGAATGTATTTTGCACATATGTTCAGTTTCAATGTTGATTTTATATGAGAAATGCTTCATTGCATGTGTTTATCTGTTTGTCTCCTTTGTTGCATGTCTTTCCTTCTTTTGAATCTGGTTGCTAAGGGTTTCATAGATTCTAGGATACAGGGTTCTGTATCACATGCCTGATCCCTAACTTCCATTTAAGGAGTGGATTAAATTGTTTTAGGTTGAGCATGGAGAAGGTTGCATGTCAGCAGGGATATCTGTAAGTAGAGGCAACTAAACACCCATCCTTGGGTGATGTTTGTAAGGCAAGCATCAGTCCAACCCCATGAAACTTGAGTGAAAGTTGCAAACCATCTGTTGTATACGTCTAGTTGACTCCTTGCCCAATGGATAGGCACCAGTCTGCTCCTGGGTTAGTAGTTATGAGCCAAAACCCCTTGTCTTGCATCCAGGACATTATGTCCACCCATTTCATCACCTCCATCTGTTAGTTGTAGGAGTAGGATTAGGAACCCCTTGCATGCTCTCACACCCACCAGACAAATATGTCCAAGAATGTTGCCAACCTTGTGATCTATCGTGCAGATCTTGGTCCATACATGAGAGTATTCTACCTGTTGTTGTCAAGTTAGACCTTTCTATCATTGAGCTAGTCAAGGTTACACCTTTAGCTATAGGGATACCCCCCTTGGTGTGGCAAAACCAGAAGTGAAGGGGAGGAGCTCACGCAACCTCCTGTATTAGTTGGCTGAATCTGCTTGTGCATTAGAACTGGCAAACCCTAATGCTGATTCAGAAGAAAAACCAACAAGCCTATCCTAGCCACTTACATCAATCCTTTTGCAAGGAGAGAATGGGGTTGATGTATCTCACACACAAGTATGTGGATATTGGGGAATTGTCAGAATGAGAATACATTGCCAAGAAGCTTCAGCTTTCACCTAGGCCTTTTATATAGCGGACCGAATGGAAAGCACTGCTTGAGGTCACCAATGAGTTCTCCTTGCGAATGTGTCTCAAGGGCAGGCCCCTCCTGAAAGGAAAAAGAGAGTAGAACCATTTATCTTCACCCAAGATCCTTTTGAAGGAAAGGGGAGAGGATACTTTGATTCTATCCCTTGGGTGACAAAGATGTGCAAGTGCACCAAACACGACAAACAATTGCTAATGTTCTTTTTAAGCCCAAATGAAGTGTTCCTAATGATTGTTCACAAACACTTGGTAATTTTAATGCACTAATTTTAAATGTTGTCTATGCTAAGCAAACAAAGGTTCTTTTTAATGCACCAAGAGAAGATGTGTCTAAACTATCAAAATCCTACAAAAAATGTTAGTCATTTTGATTTTTTTGATCTTTGGCAAGTGTTTGGATACCTGCAAATATGAGTTAGATTCTTGCACAAACTTTGAAAAATATTGCCAGAAAATGACACCAAAATAGAGATAAATAATGCTAAAATAGAAAATGGTACCACAAATTTGGAAAATGGCATCAAAATAAAGGATAGCACCAAACCAGTGAATGGTGCCACAGAATGAAAGGATGGCGCCAAAATGTGTGTTTACCTATTTTTACCTTGTTTCTTGATTTAGATGGTGTCAAACTAGAGGATGGCACCAAACTAGGCATAAAAGGTGCCAAAGAGTGACAGTGCTTCAAATCCAACTCAAACAACAAGTTAGTTGCTTCCCTAGAGAAATTTTGCCATTATAACCCCCTATTTCTTTGTATTTACTGTCAAAATAGAGAGCAAAAGACACTAAAAGATTGCTAAAACCTCTAAAAAAGCATTAAAAACTCAAAGTATGAGCCTAGAGGTTAGTCTTGCTATTGTGAAAAATAGCACCAAAATAGACACAAATAGCGCCACTATGAGACAAGATGGCGCCAAACAGAAAGCTTTTGGTGCCAAAACCTGCTAAACACATCTTTTTCACACAAAAAATCACACAAAGAAGGTTAGATAGGGACTGGGGTGTCCACCGGGCATGCCAAATGAAGACAAGATAAATCTTATAGGTTAGAAAACACAAACGAAATGCATGAAAACACACAAAATATACCTCAAGATCTTCTTACTCCTTGATAAGGTGGAGGAGAGTGCACCCAAGAACTCTCCTAACTTTACCCAAGTTGATGTAGTGTGAATGTGGATTGATCCTTTTTCTTCAACATAATAGGATGGAGGATAGTGATGGTAGATTGGATGGAGATGAGAGATAAGGCTAGAGTGATTTTGGCATGGTAAGGGTATGGTGAGAGGAGATGAGATATTTTTTGGCATAGTGATGATAGGATGAAGAAGTGATGAAAATGACTTGGGTGAGGGTTATATTTATAGATTTTTGATAAAAGGATGGAGGGTGAAGATGGAAAGTTAAGATCAATGGCTAGGAATGCTTGAGGATTAGGGTTAGGATTGGAGTTGTAGTCTTGTGACAAGTGTCACAAGAAGCTTGGATGAGAGAGATCAAGGGTTGGGATTTGGTCAATGGGATTGGAGGGCTCTCATTATTTGTGAATTTTAAATTCACATGGGGAAGGGTGATGAAGATTAAAATGAATTAAAAAATTATTTTTGGGAAGAGTGGATATGACAAGTGAAACAAAAATTCATCTTTATGTGGAAGTGTAGTAGTCAAGGACATATGTACACTTACATGTGTAAGAGGAAGATGTTACTTTTTGAATAAAAAAATGATTTTTATTCAAAGTGTGTTGGAGAAAGGGTTAAGTAAGGTTTAATTAAGTGTTTAACTTAATTAATTTAGGTCGAGGGGAGAGGTAGGCTAGGGTAGCTAAATAAATAATTTTTATTTAATCAACCAGGCTAGGTTTAGGCTGATTAGTGGGGTAGATTAATTAAATAAGTATGGTTTATTTAATTAATAAGGATTAGGGAGATGGACAAATTAACTAAATAAATATTGAGAATATTTATTTAATCAATGAGGATAGTGTTGTAAAGTATAGGGATAAATTAAATGAATTAATTGATCACAAAGGATCGATAAATGGCTAAGTGTAGATGATTAGGGATAACTTAATTAAATAAAATGAATTTATTTAATTAATTGGAAGAGATAGTTAGTGATGTGAAGATGTCAAAGGGTGGTTGAAGGATTAGGACATTTTAGGTGTCTACAGGTTTAACCAACTCAGAACCAATTTCTCACATTGAAATGTTTTGCAATGTTACAAAATAGGTTTGAGGAGCATAGTGTTAGGATATTAAGAGGGCAATTTTGCAAAGGGAATTCATGGGCCTAAACTAACTATGTCAAAATGTTTGGGTGGGTGGGTAAATCCTAATAGAGGTCTCTTTCACCATCCCAAGCATACTTATCCTTCTAATCTACATCACTCAAGTGGCATCTTTTAAGAGACCTAAGACCTAAAATGAGTCAAACTTTGTCAAAGAGGTATGCAAAAACCTTGGCACCTATGAACCTATTATCTTCCTTTGTAGGTGCAACCTACACTTGTTTATGAAGTATTATGAATGTTTTGGCTAACTTGAACCTAATTTCGTGCATTAAAGTGTTTTATAATTTTGCAAAAAGAGGTTAAGGAGTGTAATTATAGGTCATTAAGAATGTCATTTCATATATTGGTCTTTGTGGTGATAAATGGACTATGCCAACATGTTGGGGTGGGTAAGTAAACCCTAGTAGAGGTTTGTTTGCTTATTCCACATTTCTTGATCCAACTACACCATGCAATCAACATCTCTTAAGATCCCTAATTATTCTTATGAGACAAACTTTGTCCAACTGATATGTGTAAATAATGGCACTTGGGAACCTATTATTTTCTCTTATAAGTGTTTTCTCAACCCTTCTATGAAATCCTAAGATGTTTTTGGTCGACTTGGACCTAATTCCTCACAATGATATGTTTTGCAGTGATGTAAAAGGAGATTGAGGAATTTAGGAGGTAGATGAGTGTAGTATTAGGTCGTTAAGAGTGTGATTTTGTAAAAAAAGCTTTATGGGGCCAAATAAAGTTTTTTTGTGTTTAAATAATTGCTACTAAATATAAAGTGTCTCAAACTCACTTCAAATTCTAATATTTAATCCTTTTTGCAATCATAAGTGTGATTTTATTGCATGGTAAATGTTGGACCAAATTCCTTAGTTGTTTTCTCTCTTGATATACCACCTCTTTGGGTGTTTTAAGTTATTTTTTCTCTTGATAAGATGTCTCTTTGTACGAGTTTTCAATTTTTAGCTTATCTCACAAAACTGAGTGTTTATTGGCATACTCATATCTCTTTAATCCTTTCAAGTATCTACATTATTTATTAGTTTGTTCATTGATTTAAATGTGATACCATCTCTTTTCCATTATTGTCCCATAGTCACTTATAATCCTATTTACTCACATATTGTTACTCTTGGTTATAAGCCTAGATCTCCTTAGCATCATTGTCTCATTTTCTAGGTTTAAAACTTGTTATCTACATCAATCTTACTCTACTTACTTAGTAATATTTTCTTTCCATTCATATAACATATTATGTCCCTCTTACACTTGTTGTTTGACCAATTTTGCAAACTTTGGAAATATTAGGGGAACATTTACAATTTTAACAACATTTGCATGTTTCTTCCATTCACTAGGTTTTCTACATCTTTGCTATTCTATTTGACTTAAATAAACATATTGTCTCCTTTCATGCATATTTGATAGACTTTCTAATGTGCCTTAGTCAATAAATTCTCACTCTTGCATGCATTAACAATTTTGATAGCTCTTGCAACTTTCTAAATCTTGCTGGTTTGTTGCTATTTAGACTATTCTTCTAGCATTTCCTAGTCATTTCATTGTTGTTAAAAACCATTTAAACCATATAATAATATTAGTGTAACTATATTATTACAATTATTTAACCATTTAGACCCTCAATATTATTATATATAATATAATCTTAATCCTTATTGGGTGTGTGCAAGAAGTTGAGTCCACTTTTTGGCCAAAAAGTGAAAGTGTTTTCCCTAATTTTCAGAATTTGTCACATTTGACCTTAAAATTTGAAGTACTTAGAGATGTACTATTAAAAAATGTCACTAATCATAAAATGTAGTCCTTGGAGTCTAGTTTCCAAATATGTAATTTATTTGAATACCCAGATGATACAAATTGATTTTCAATAGGTGTTTCTAAAAACCACAATTTAAAAGTCACTTTTTTTTAACTATACCATTCACATGTATGTCATCAATATTTTGACCTAAATAATCATATTTTTCTAAATCCTTTTGGAAAAGATTTGTAACTCACTTAAGCATGCTTTCCATTTTTTTTTGTAATTTTTATTGATTTTTTTTTTGTTAATTTTTTGTTGGCCATATTTGGTGTTTTAAAAAATCGACGTATACATCACGCATAAGATGACCTAAACATATCATTTTTTGAATTTTTTTTTAAATTGAAAAAAATTGTCTGAAGTACACTTTCATACAATTTTTTTTTCAAAAAATTATTTTAATAAAAAATTATTAAAATACTAAAAAACCTTGATAATTCAAGTTTATGGACTTGTTTCATTGAAAAATAGAAAAATAATCCAATTGTAAAAAAAATACATGTTTGGAATCTACACCATCTCATCTATAATGGGTTTTACTTTCGTAAAAAAATTCTACAAAAAAGGTCTTCAGACATATGCCCAAAGTCACTATTTTCTTGTGACATTGACATGACCTTCAACTTTCAGGTCAAACCAGGTCCAAAGCCTAGGTTCGAGTCCCCAACCCTTTTCCTGAATTGGTTAATAGAGAAAAATCTAGGCCTGAAATTTAAATTTTACAATACGGGATCCCGTTTCTTATTCTGCTGATAGAATAAGAAACATGATCTCGTTTATTAATTGGGATCCCTTTTACTACGGGATCCCGTTTACTAAATAGGGTCCTGATTTATAGAGTGGGATCTCGTTTATTAAACGGGGTCCCAAGTTGATTTTGACCATTTTTTTTTATTGTCAATGTCGGCCCTGCAACTTGTTATGTATGACCGACAACGACATATTCACTATTTTCTATCAACTTTTGTCTTGTAGAGGCTCTTCAACTTGGGATTTTATTTCAATTTTGAAAGGAGGCATCATTGGGACAGTGTTTGAGTGGAATTTTGTTCAATTGCTACTTGTTTGAAGGAGGAACAAAGAAGGAAGACTTTCAAGTTTTTGACATTCATTTGTACATGCTTTAGAATTTTTTAATCATGGGATCGTAATATCGTAATAAGAGGAAAGATAGGAAGGTATTGACCCCTGAAGAAATTGAAGCAAAGAGAGAGAAGGAGGCAAAAAGACAAAGAGATAGAAGAATGAGGATTCGATCAATGAATAATGTTGAAGCATCCAATTCCACAACTATTAAAGATAAAAACATTGAGAAGACCATGGATGTAGATGATGCAAATTTGCAAGAGGTGAATGTGGAAACTAATACGATTATACAAACTACTCTTGGTATGTATTCAAATAACCCTTTCAATGCTATGGAGAATGTTTCAATATGCACAAATCTAGGTGCGTCTTCAAATCCACCTTTGAATGAAATGGAAACAACGCTTATGGGAGATTTAAAAGAAGTTGGATATAACAATGTTGAGATCGATAATATTCATAGAGATCAAGATTTGAGTCAAATTGTTGTTGAAAATGAAAATAAAAATTGTTTTGTTGTTGAAAATGAAGATAAAAAATAGTTTTGTTGTTGAAAATGAAAATGAAAATCCTTTTATTGAAAATGAAAATAAAAACTATTTTGCTGTTGAAAATAAAAATAAAAATCCTTTTATTGAAAATGAAAATAAAAATCATTTTATTAAAAATGATAATGAAAACTGTTTTGTTGATGAAAATGAAGATGAAAATAAAAATCGTTTTGAAGTTGAAAACGAAAATGAAAATCCAGGATGTGATGTTGAAAATGAAAATATTTTTTTAAAAATTGAAATAGATGTTTTGGATAATCTTCTTGGTAAGATTTCTTGGAGAAAAATAAGAACACATGCCAATAGATTATACAAAGAATTTTTTTATCATAAAAACCTATCATTTCAATGTCAACTAATGATGCAATTAATGAGAATGTGTAAAATGAGAAAAGTAATGAAAAAGTTAGGCATTTTTGTTAAACCAAGAAGAAAAGATCAATCACTAAAACATGCTATGTCTACTGTTGCTAGTGCCATTGAGTCTATTGGAAACAATAGTTGATCTAAAGATAAGAATTCATCAAGATGAGCTATAACTACTGCTATAATTAATAAAGCAACTTTGAATAAGAGAATGGTAAGCAATATTAGTGAAATTCTAAAAATACATCCTAAAACATTGATAAGATTGGAAAAGAGAAGAGAAAGTATAGAAAATGATCCAATCAACCAATGTTGGAGTTTGTTGTACCCAACCAGAATTTTTGTTTCATTAAGGCATTTTGAAACAAGTCTAGAAAATTTTTCGTCAAAAAGTCAAATTTTTTTTTTCTAAAAATAGACGTCAGATTAGGTTTTTTGGGTTTCTTGAGATATGGATGCTGGCAAAACTTCCTGAAAATAGAATCTCTAACTCAGGTGTGGCGCTTGATTCTCATTGGTCAATTTTGCTTCACGATTGGCACGGTTTAGACGGAATCTTCAAACGACCAAGTTTTCTCTACTGGGTCATTTCTGCTTTTTCAGAAGGTGAAGCATGAGATTGAAAGTCATCAATAGAGAAAGTTCATTTGCCAGAGCTCGTCGACAAGTTTTCAATGTTGTTCCAACGATGTAGAATCGACGAACAGTCGTCGACTCGACGATGCACATAAAATGATGCAAGATGGATCCAAGGTGGAATGAGAGGTTAGAAAATCATAAGTGTTGGCAATCTAGGTGCCCCAGGTGATTTGGGGCACCCAACCTTTCAAGTGTTAGACTTTTTTCACGTTTTTTGAGAAACGTCGAAAATGTTTCCGTCAGCTCTTTCTCGGTCGGTCAAACTTGGTCAAAAGTTAGTCAAAGCTAGGATTTCATCACAGATATGTTCAGACTACTTAGATCACCCTCTGTCCTACCTTGACAGTCATCAGAATGACCGAAATTGAAGATCGAAGAGGACTTGTGGGCACAAAAATAAAGAAAAGGTACAAAAAGTGAGATTTTTAGAAAATTTTCTAAGGCATGGAAGGATAGGTGCCCCAGGTGAATTGGGGCACCCAAACTCCCCAGAGTTAGACTAATTTTGAAGTTTTTCTCAAAAAATGTGAATCTCCTTCCGTCAGCCGGGTCTGGTTCAGAGTTGATCAGTTTGGCACATTTTTCGAGGCAGACAGAGAGTAGAATCAACTCAGTTTTCATTAGGCCTACCTATTTGCCAGATCATTAGACTCAGTTTCATCCCAATTGATAGAAATTGATAGCCAAACATGGGTCCTCTATCACTGGAACGTGCACGCAAATCAAGAAATTGAAGAAGTTGCAAAAATTAAAAAAATGGCTAAGTCTGGTGAAACCAGGCACCCTAGGTGACTTGGGGTGCCCAACTTGAGTAGTGTTAGAATATTTTCCATGTCCATAGTGTTTTCTGATAGTTTTTTTACCAATCTTCACCCGTTGGTAGTTTTTGAGAGGTCAAACTTGGTCAAATGATGTCAGATCATCAGTCGGAGGTAGGGGATGGAATCTCAGTTGACAGGTCTCCAAAATGTCAAGATCAGTCAGCTTTTCTAGTCAACAGTAACATTTTTCTGCCTTATTGAAGTCAGAGACATGCCATATTTAAGTCAAAACGAGTGTTGAAGTGTCAAAAATGAAGTAAAATTTGCTAGCACTTCTTTCAACTCGCATGTTCGATGACATCATCAAAAGAAGATATTTTTCGTCATCTTACACATGAAGCCATAGGTAGCTACAAAATAGGGATTCTTCCTATTCGAAGACATCCACTTGGATTTGTGCTTTAAAAGTTGCTTTCTTCATGGATGAGAGAAGTTTTATTCTCACATAAATAAAACTGCTTTTTCGCCTTAAAGATCTATAAAGACAAGGATTTGGCTTCTTTATTTCATTATCTTTTGCAGGTTGCATCTAGAGGAAAGATTTTTTTCTTTCAACGAAGATTCAAAGACCCAAATGAAGTGCTTTTTCAGTGTTCTTCATAGTTTCGGGTTGAGGAAGCAGGGAGGCTCTCTTTTTCAGGGCCCTTGTTTCAAGGGGATCACTTTTTAGAGATTGGACTGGAGCTTTTTTAGTTTTCATCAAGATGGGTCCGTCTAGTATATCATCCTCTTAAAGATTGGAAGTTTTGCTTATTTTTAGGAATCTACTTTTTTCCTGCTTTTTTAGAAAAATCTCCGCTTTTTTCAAAATCCAACAATCTGGGCTACTTCAAAAAAGAATTGCCTACGAAACCCATGTGCTAGCTTTTTCGGTCAAAATCTGCTTTTTAGAAGATACCAGTGGATGACATCACCAACATGACAACAATGAAGATAAGGATGAGACACAAAAAGCAGCTTTAAAACTAAATGCTTTTTGTTTTAAAGCATTTGCTTTCATCCAAAGCTCATCCATTCTTTATTTAAAAAGAATTCACTTTGTGATAGTTGGAATCTTCTTTGCTTTAAAGCATTTGTTTATTGTAATCTTTGTCTTAGAATAGTAATAAAGCTTGCGAGGTGGCAAGTTAGGGTTAATCAAGGAGATTTTAGGGTTCCCTACTCCTTTGATTTTAGTATAAATAATTGCATCCTTGCCCATTATATGCAATGGTAATTGTGATAGCAAGTTTGCTGTGCCTATTCTAGCATGCAAATCTTGATATTCCAAGTTTCTATTCACTTTGTGTAATCTGTTCTCTGGTGTTTGATCGCTTGCTGTATGCCTACCTTTTGCTACAGCATTGCTGTCCTAGAGTTGTGCAAACTTTGTGATATTGAATAGAAGTCTCATGCCTATTTTTCTCTGATATTCTATCTCGATTCATTAAGTTTTCATCGTTAGATGTGTGGCTTCTGTAGCTTTCATTTCATCTTCCATCATTAAAGTACTATAAGTCTTGTGGTGTAAATCTGGAAGAAAATTGCTTAAGTTTTTGTGTTAACAATCATTCTTTGTTCACTTTCAATTTCCTTTGCTTTGAATTTACTCAGGAGATTAAAAGCGTCGTTAGTCTATGCTTAGTTGTAGTAGAAGTTTTAAAAAAGGAAAAAACCTCTTCTGCAGCATTTAGAGTTTTATGACCTTGTGCTCGTAGCTGAGAATCAAAAAGAAGATAGGCAGAGTTTCATTTAATTATCTTTTCAGCAAACATCAGCAAGAAAGGGAACTCCCCCTTCCAATAGGAGAGCAGTTTATCTGTGCATAGCTGTCTGTTTCCAAATTGCATTTCAGAGGTACGAATTGAAACGCTAACAATTTTTTGGCACCCACCATGGGGCACGGGGCATAAAACTTCAAGCAAGCTTAGGCTTATGTCACGAGAATGACTCTCTGGCGTCCTTTTGCTCCAGATCAACAACCAAATCTTACACCACCTACTATTCAATCAAATCTTGTATGAGTGGAAGGAGAGCAAAAGGACATCATTATAGCCTAAGAAGTTTCATATTTGCATAAAAGGAAAGTCCCGATCAATGAAGAAATGCGGCTTCTATCCTTGACGAAGAAGAATACAAAGCAAATCTTGCAGTAGGAAGACTAGTATTACCACCTCCCACATGGCAATAGATAATCTTGGCTCATAGGGTTTATTCAAGAAGGGGAAAAGGCGGTGCTATGGATCCTTTCTTTCAAGATCTTGATTCTGTAGAAGTTGGAGAAGCATCCAACATAGTTCAAGAAGTTCAGATAGTTCCTGAAGTCAAGTAGGAAGAATTACAAGAAGAACCAGTAATCCAACCTAGACCAATGGGTGATGCAAATAACAATAATCACAATGATCCAAATCAAAGGCGACCACCATGATTGCCTTGGGGTAATAACATTGGACCTTTGGCCCTGCAAGCACATCATGAGTTACCAAAGTGGTTAAGGAAGCACTTTCCCCAGTTCTACGGTGATGGAACTCAACATCCCGATGAACACATCTCTGCATTCACAACGGCTTGCGCTGTTTTGCATGTATCACATGAGGATGTTGCTATCCATCTATTTGTTGAGACTCTCGTGGGAAATGCTGCTAATTGGTTCAATCATTTGGAGCCAGGCATCATTACAAGTTGGGCAACTATGAGTGAGAAATTCTTGGCAAGGTTCAAGCCTACCAAAGATGGACATAGATTGTTCGCCCAACTTTCAAATTCAAAGATGGAAAACAATGAACCAATGAGGGAGTTTGTGGCAAGGTTTAATCGCTTGGTTACATGCCTTTCTCATACTCTCAATCCATCTTCGCAAATTCTATTGAGCAGTTTCATCAATGCTCTGCCTTTTAAGATAGCCTTCTTTTTAAGATCAGCTAATGAAATAGAATTATCCAATGCACAAGAAAATTCCATCAAGTTAGAGGATGACATGATCACCTCTGGCAAGATGAAGATGGATTTAATCAGGCCTCTTGTTTAGAGTTCTGTGGATCCACTGCTACATAAGGTAGCAAATGAAGTGACTATCATGAAGAGACAGTTGCCTACTCAGGGGCAACCTGCACAACAACCATATCAGTCACCACAACAATAATACCAACCACAACAATAGTACCAACCTCAGCAACCATATCAGGCCAAGAGGAACAATTTTTAGCCTTTCAATAATTATAGGCCCAGGTTGCCAGTATCACCACCAAGACAAGCAGTTGATGCTACTCAAAATGCAGTGTTTTGTTCTTTTCGTGAGATTGATGCGCATACTGGAGCCACATGTCTTGAAAATTTAAGGATGAATCAAATCATGGGATATGCGGATGCTGCACCTATTTCAAACATTGTTCCTTCCCCAAGTGTGAATGTTGTCTTACCACAGACAGACAACTTCGATGGTGACTCTACTACGAGTTACTGTTGTGATGTTCACAACACGCCCCATTTTACTCCTTAGCAAAATAGGGACCCCTGCTGTGGCTTTGCTTTTTGCTTCTATTTTGTGGGTCTGTCCTTGGTGGTAAGGGAAAAGAGTGAAATTTGCAAACTTTGATAAAATTAGTGAGAAAATGCATTTTAAGTGCCAGTGCCTAGTATGGTTGGATTCCTTGTCAAAAATGAGCCAGGGTTGCTTTTTGAATCATCTAAAAATTTGCCATATTTTTCAAGTTATGCCCATTTTGGTAAAATGCATACAGGGGTTTTAATAGTGCAAAGTTTCAAATATTTAATTAAATGTTCCTAAAGTGTTTCACAGGCTGCACGGAGTGTACCAAGTGTCACATTCTGCATGGGTTTCACAGCAGTTTCTAAATAGTTTCCAGTCGCGCGGAAGGTACCACTTGTCACCTTCCGCCATAGCCCCTTTAAAATTTAAAACCATCCGCGGGCTTCGATAGTTTCAAAAAATTTTTCAAGTAGTTTCAAAGATTGTGCGGAAGACACCACGTGGCGCCTTCTGCGAAGGTTTCTATAAGTTTCAGCAGCCGCGCAGAGGGTCCCATATGTCTCAAACAAGCAGCGCAGAAGGTGACACTTGTCACTCTCCGCGGTCCCTTCGATAGTTTCTTTAAGTTTCTAACAGTTGCACAGAAGATGCCACTTGGTGCCTTCTGCAAAGGTTCCTTAATAGTTTCTAAATCCTGCAGCGTGTCCTTTTTGTTTCACATAGTCGCGCGGAGACTGCCAAGTCTCACTATCCGCAAGACCTTCACTGTTTCCGCAAAGTTTCCAAGTAGTTTCAATGTTTGTGCAGAAGATGCCACGTGGCACCTTCCGCCATAGTCTCAAAAAAGAGTTTCTAGGTAGTTTCAATGGTTGCGTGGATTGTGCCAAGTGTCACCCTCCGCGGGTCCCTTCCAAACGTCTCCAAAAGTTTTCGAAAGTTCCTTAAAGTTTCAAGGGTTGCGCGGAAGACGCCACGTGGTGCCTTCTGCGAAGGTTTCAAAAGGTTTCAAACGAGTTTCCAAAGCTCCACAGAAGGTGACAAGTGTCACTCTCCGCAAGACCCTAAATAGTTTCAAAAGGTTTCAAAATAGTTTCTGAGTAGTTTCAAAGATTATGCGGAAGATGCCACGTGGCGCCTTCCGCAGGAGTTCCTCAAAGTTTCAATAGGTAGCGCAGAGCGTGCCATGTGTCACTCCACCGAGCCCCTTAAAGTTTCTAAAGTGTTTCACAAGTTGCGCGGAAGATGCCACGTGGCGCCTTCCGCGAAAGTTTCTATAAGGTTTCCAGAGCCCCGCGGAGTGTGACAAGTGTCACACTCCGCAGACCCAGCGTACAGTTTCAAAAAGTTTCCAAGGCCCCGCGGAGTGTGACAAGTGTCACACTCTGAAGTATGACCCACCAAGCCCCTTAAAGTCTCAGCAGCGACGCGGAAGATGCCACGTGGCACCTTTCGCCAACAGTTTCAAAAAGTGCCCTGATAGTTTCTAAGAGTTGCAACAGACGCGCGGAGAGTGACAAGTGTCACTTTCCGCGAGAGGTTCATGAGTTTTGAAGGTCCCTCACAGCAGCGCGGAGAGTCCCGTATAAGCAGCGTGGAGAGTGACAGGGGTCACCATCCGCAGGACCTTCAAAGTTTCTCGATGGGTCGCTTCGAAAAGTTTCTTAAAGTTTCAACGGCTGCGCGGAGGCCGACAAGTGTCATCTCCCGCAGGCTTCACAGGTCCCAGCAAAGGTTTCTAAGTGTCTCAACTATTTTTTACGGAAGCGCGGAACGTGACAAGTGTCACATTCCGCAGGCAGTTTCAAAGAGTTTCTGAGGAGGGCATGGAATGTGACACATGTCATCTTTCACAGTGGTTTCAACGGCCCCTTTGGATTTTAAACAGAGCGTGCAAGTAGCAACAGGTGTCTTGTGCAGGAGTTAGGGTTTCACAGGTTTCATTGGGTCCTTGGGGCAGTTTCGCAACAGTTTTTTTAGTATCTTGAGAGTCCCGCAGAGGCTGCCACGCGTCACCTTCTGCATAAGCAATAGTTTCATAAGCCCCTCACGCAAAACGCGCCATGTGTCACTCTCTGAGGGCACCATTTCTGATAAAGGAAAATAAAGGGCCATTTTTTGGCCAGGCATAGGAAGTCGGTGGGTAGTTTTTTAGGGCCCGCCGATAAGGTTTTTGGGCGCCGATAGGCGGGAACGTTTAGCGATAGGTTCTTTAGGGTTTTTTTATAGTTTTTGACACATTTTGACCCTGCGTTTGCATTATTTTTTGGTCTGCGATGGTTGACCTGGTAAGTTTTTGACACAGTTGCGCAGTATGAATGCATTTTTTTTGCAGGTTTTGACCCGATAGCCGTGATTTTAGCTCAGCCCCACTTGGATCTAACAGGTATTTTGTTTCTCATTATTTAATAATCAATGGTACTTATATCTGGTCTATTTTTGCAGGTTTACAGCTGAGGAGGGAGCTGAAACTTAATGGTAGTGACATCCTAGAAGGAGAATCAGATTTCAGAAGCCAAGAGAAGATAAGGATGAAGTGCAGAAAGTCAAGGGACATCAATGAGAAGACCCAAAATGCAGATAAAACATAATGACAGTAGGTTGCAGAATTTACTTCTGAACTACTAGGGTTTCAGAAAGGGGCATATTTTTGCCCAGATTTGACACATATTTGGAGATATTTTTTTGAGAATTGGTTCACCTGCATTCAATGCTGTAACCTAGGGTTTGAACCATTGCTTAACCATTAGGGTTTTGGGCTGTATTGAGGACAATCAGAAAGTCTATATATTGTGCCTTAATACATTGTAATACTTTATAACAGGGATTTCAGCTTAGCATAGTTTAGAAGTAGAGGAAGGAGGTCGCCTGTTTGTCTGTCGTAAGGAGTGCATGGAACATCTGGCTTCCTTATTGTATTTGTAAAGCTTGTAAGTTGTCTGTAGTTTGATCAATGAAACTAAGAGTCATTCCAAATTGTAAATCATGTATGACTGTTTGTTTCTAATACAATAGAATCTGGAGTTCTGCATCTATCTTTTGAGTGTTCTCCTGCTCTTCTTTGTGTTTTGAAATATTTTCTTTGAGAGCTTGCAATTTTAAATGTATGTTTGTGAAAATGCTTAGAACTTGCATTTAAGGTTTTTACTGTGGATTTGATCAAATTGCTGTATGATTTACATAGTGCATAACAGAACAATTAGATCCTTCTGTAGAGTAAATGAGGTTTAGATTAGATCTTTCTAACTTTTCCCAACCCATCTGAAAATACTTAGCTTAAAACATAGAAATTTGAAGGAAATTTGTCTCATATTTAAAGAAACATGAACAACAGAGTTAAAAGTAGACAAGTTTTCATAAATATATAAAGAGGAAGGCTGCAATAATTCAAGATAACCATCTAAAGCTTTGCAACACAGTAACACTTTTATGCAAAGGAATGAAAAAGTATTGACATATCTCATGATCTTTTTGCATAGTTTGAGTCCAGTAAACCAAAAAGAAACCCTAAACTACGTAAGGCCCCTTGAACATTATAGCTTCACATTGACCAACTAAATTTGACCAACAGAACCATTGTAGACTTGGGATTAAGTGAATTTTAAACGATTCCTTCTTATCTTTCAAGTATAGTTTCAGTTCATTATATGTGAATTTTAACTTATTGTTATGATTGCATCAAAACAATCACCAATAGTTTTTTGGCGCTAGAAGGAGGGCCTGATTTGAGTTAGGGTTTGTTTCAAACTGGCTAATAACAGTGATAGAGTGACCAGGTCTAGATCCAGTTCAGGAGATATATTTGTGCAACTACCTGATATAAGGCGAAGTAAGAGCCCTTTGATTTGGAATCTTAAAATATCACAAGTAGGAAGTTCATCTGTAACACCTCCTGGGTCACCTTTTAACATTTGTAGTATTGTGAGTCCTAACAGATCACTATTTAGATCTTTAAATCTTGATTTAGGCACTCCTGGAGGTCCTAATCCTCCTAGAAATCCTATCCCACCAATCAATCCAGGTATTTCTACAAGTTCAGGTCAAGCTCAAACACCTGCAATGGCTTATTTCAATGTTCATTCTCCCATATTCTTCAATGATTATCATGAGATGCCCAAAAATCTAGAAAAGATATGTCCCAAGTACCAGTTGCATCAAGATCCAGAGGATCATATTAGAATATTTAAGGAAGCATGTTTTAGGGCTATGTTAGAGCATGAGGATGTTGTGTGTAGATTGTTTCCCTACACCTTTAATGAACAAGCCTCTAACTAGTATGTAAACTTACCCAATGGTTACATTTCTTCCTGGTCACTTATGGAAGAAGCATTTCTGTCAAGATTTAGAGGACCCATTGACCCTTGCGCTTTGTATCATAAATTGGCTGCTATAAAACGAGGTGAGGGAGAGTTGATTGATAATTTCAATGACAGATTCCAAAAGGCCTACTCTAGGCTAGTAGCCCCTTATACCGTGGATGATGATCCCTTGTTGGCTATGTACTATGCAGCCTTGGATCCTCTAACTGCCATGTTTGTTAAAAGAAAACCTGACATAGATTCAATATCCAAAGCCTACAAAGAGGCAGCCTCAGTGAACCAAGAGATGAGGCATACAACTTATAGCCCATTTGTTAATGGAGGGAATTTTGGGGTGCAGAATCAAGCACAACCATGGAATGGAGCCCCTATGCATCACACTCCACTATTAAATCCAGTTCCTTCTTACACACCTGTGTATAGTCCTACCCCAATCCAAGCTATAACTCCTTACATGGGTAGCACTTCCAATAACAGTCAAAATAATGGTCAGCCTTTCTTCCAACCTCTTAGGGATACAACTGTGGCAAGAGCACAGGAGGATAGGGAAGAGATCAAAGAGATCACTACACATTTGAAAAGGTTAACCACCGAAGTGACACAACTAAGAAACGAGAGCCTCTATGGAAGAGGCAACCAAAACTACAATCAACATCAGAATCACAACCAAGGCCAAAATCAGAACTATAGTTTCAATCAAAATCAGCAGTACAATCAGAACCAAAACAATCAAGGCCCCAACCAAGGGCAACCAATGCAGAATAGAGGGCCAGTGATAGATAATAGGACCTGGGGTAATAATAACAGAAATTAGAATCAACCTAGGCCACCCAAGACATGGAACACTGGGCCCAACAACGGTACTCTAGCTTCTCCTTTTGAGAACATAGATAATCATGATGTAAAACAAATGGCTGGCATCCAAATGACCAATATAGCACCCAAAAATTGGTGTAGATTTCACAATACCAATGCCCATGCTGAGCACGACTGCCCACAGTTCCACTTAGCAGCCAGCATTTTTAATATAGATGTCCAGCCTCCTACCTCTGAATTTCTCATTCCCAAGGGTAATGAGGTAGTACCCTCAGGATATGACACAACATTAGTCTTAGAAACATTTACCTTTGCAACCACAGAAGAGAAAGAGGATGAATTGCTAGAAGATGGACCATACTATTGTGAAAATCTTTATCCCGAATCAGCCTTTGTGTTAAATGTTTTTCAGTTTCCCTTTGAATCTAAAAATGAGGTATTAACTAAAACAGAAGAGGTGTAGGCCTTTCAACAGACAAATAAAAACCACACCTACAATTTGAGGAACAACCCTAGGCCAGGAGGACCTTTCACCACTTCCATTCCTCTGAATAACTTCAATACACCCCCAGATCAGAATGCCAGCAACAATCCTACCATACTTAAAGCTAATCAGCACACAAATAGCAGAACAACAGTACAAAAGGATCAAACAAGTAAAACTGAAACAATAGAGACAACAAGATTAATGAGTTACTTGTCAGAGGAAATAAAGAAAATTAAGGTCAATATACCTCTAAATGAATTATTGAAGACCCCAGGGATTAGAAGTGCTTTTATAAAATCTCTGGATACATCCATGACAGAGATTCACCGCCTAAAGAGAAGAATAAGAAAGTTGAGCACCCTTCCAATACAAATGTAGTAATACATGCTGATAAAAAGGATACTCCCCCTTTCTTGTTAACTGTTAGATTGTGTGGGAAGAATATACACAATTGCATGGTAGACTCTGGTGCCTCAGCCAACGTAATGCCCTTAGGAATATGTAAAACTCTCAGGCTGACTCCCACCAAATCTGCCAAGGTTGTCACACAATTAGATAAAACTGAGGTTAGCATGATAGGAGAACTCATGAACATTCAAATGCAATTAGCTTCAGACCCTAGGGTAAGCCAAATCATTGATATTCAAGTAGTGGATATACCCAAAAATTATGGAATGTTGCTGAGTAGGGATTGGTCCAAGACATTAAACGGATATATGGCCACTGACTTTTCACATATGTGGCTACCTTGGAGAGGTGTCCCAAACTAGATTAGAATAGAGGCAGAGCCCAGGATGAAACACATGATAACAGAGTATAATCGAACTAATGAAGTACTATATGCTGCTGTTGAACCTGGTGTCTATAGAATTACCAACAATGGGGTGCAGATTGAAGAGATCATGATGTTAAACATAAAAAAAAATGTGTCAGCAATAGGACAGCATTATTCATTGAGTCTGATGGAAATTCTTTAGATGAAGAAAACAATGCAATAGACAAATTTGGTCACGCCATTAGACAAGAGGTGGAAGAATGCGTTAAACACAATCTGCCGGTCCAATGTAAATTGTATAAAAATAGGTGTAGAGTCCATGATAGGCAACATTCTGAGGAGAGTTGTGAAATATGCAAAGACATCATTGAATATGAATACAAAAAATGCATAGGCGGGGTAGAGTTACAAGAGGAAAATAAGAATCCTGATCCAACACAGAAATATGTTCAGGATGATGTAGATGCCTTGATTCCAGATTTAGAAGAAGAAATAAGGGACAAGGGTAGTTGTCTTTCTAATTTAATAGATGGAAATACACATATGCGAGTTAACCAAATAGAAAAACCCATGAATAAAAAGGATAACACCCCACAGGCGATAAAAGAGACAAAGCATGCCAAGATAAAAGGTCAGAAAAGTAAAGATGGTATGTGGACGTTAAAATGTGATGGGTCCAAATCAAGACAGGGCGCGGGTGTAGGTGTTGAACTCATAGATCCTCAGGGTAAATCACACCTAGCAGCATATAGATTACAATTTCCCTATACTAACAATATTGCTGAATACGAAGTCTTAATTTTGGGACTTGTCATGGCCATCAAGAAAAGGGTGAAAACAATCAGAGTATTTTCAGACTCTGAATTAGTAGTTAGACAAGTGAGGAAACTATATGCCTGGAATTACAAGAAAATGATTAGTTACAGACACAGAGTATGGGGTTTAATAGATGCGTTTGATGCTTTCAACTTAGACCATATCCCTAGAGAGTTAAATCACAGGCCAGATGCACTAGCAGTTGCTGCTAGCACATTGGAACCATTGACACTGTCAGGATTGAGACGATTTGCTGTTGAGCTAGTTAATGTGCCCAGTATACCAGACAACGTTACACACTTTCAGGTATTTGGGGGGGATCAGCAAATTATTGATTTTCTAACTTGTAATGAGGCATTTGAGGCTCAAATCATTGATGAGCAAGAAAGGCCTGAAATAACATGGGACGAAAAGGATATAATCAACTTAAAGAGCAACTTCTTACCCAAAGGAGTAATTGAATTAGAACATATCTTTGACTTCGATGGAGTAATGAGATAGAAGGACTTGCCCAAAATAGAAGGGAGTAAGTGCAATTTACATAACTTAGGGACAGAGCAAAATCCACAAAATGTACTTATCGGAAAGGCTTGCTCTGAGAAAATTAGAAAAGAGGTTTTAGATGCTCTAAAAGATTATAAACACATAATAGCATGGACGTATGAAGACTTGAAAATATTTGATGAGTCCATCATAACTCACGTAATACCTTTAAGACCAGAGGTTAAGCCATTTAGGCAGAAACAAAGGCCTGTGAATGCCATTCTGGAGCCTTTAATCTTTGAGGAAGTTAAAAAATTGCTGTCTGCTGGAATAGTTTTCCCAGTTAGACATTCAGTCTGGGTAGCTAACTTAGTACCAGTGAGGAAGAAAAATGGAGACATCAGGTTATGCGTAGACTTTAGAAATTTAAACAAAGCATCTGAAAAGGATAATTATCCTCTACCTCTAATAGACGAAGTGCTGCAAGCAGTAAACGGGGCAAAGATGATGTCTTTTTTAGATGGTTTTTCAGGTTATAACCAGGTCTTAATTGATAGAGAAGATAGACTAAAGACCACCTTCACTTGTAAATGGGGAAATTATACATATAGAAGAATGCCTTTTGGTTTGATCAATGCAGGTGCCACTTTTCAGAGAGCCATGGACATTGCATTCTGTGGATTATCAGGTAAGTGCATTGTTGTGTATATGGATGATTTGACTGTGTATTCCAAGGATGCATTCACTCATTCTTAAGATCTCAGAAAAATACTTAAGTGATGTGAAAGGTATGGGATTTCCCTTAATCCTAAGAAATGTATATTTGGCGTAACTGAAGGTAAATTATTAGGCCATGTCATTTCTGAAGATGGAATTTTGATTGATCCGGATAGAATAGAATCCATAAAAAATTTGCAAATACCAAACAGTAGGAAAGAGTTGAAATCATTTTTTGGTAAAATTAACTTTGTTCGGAAGTTTATAACGGGTTTTGCAGAGATCGTGCAGCCGTTAAATGCCATGTTGAAGAAGGATGCACAGATGGAAGGGATGCTAGTGACTAAGGTTGCATTTGAAGATATTAAGGAGGCAATTTCTAATGCTCTTGTATTAGCAAGTCTAGACTACACAAGCTTGTTTTACATCTACTCCTTTGCATCTTCTCATTCAGTTGCGGCTGCCTTGACACAGAAAGGTGAAAACAATGAAGAGAGGCCCATCACATTTATGAGCGCGCCTCTGAAGTATGCACACCTGAGGTATCTAGACACCGAGGGACAAGCATTTGCATTAATGAGGGCTGTGAAAAAATTTAGACATTACATTCTGCGCAGCCAGGTCAAAGCCATATTGCCAGACGCAGCAGTAAAGATGTTGCTGATGCAGAATGAACCTGGAGAAAAGAGAGCCAAATGGATCACCACGCTGCAAGAGTTTGACATGGAAATCATTCCCATGAAGCTGGTCAGAGGGCAGGCATTGGTGCAAACAATAGCAAATACAGATCTAGATTTGATAAAATAGTAGTACGTATTGAATTCTCAAAACACATCAGATTGGTATGATGATTTAAACACCTTTTTGATAGCTGGAAAGTACCCAAATAGAATGAAAGCTTCTCAGAGGAGAGCTTTGAAGGTTAAAGCACAAAAATATATGGTGCAAGGAGGTCTTCTATTCAAGAAGAACCATAATAGAATTTATTTGAGATGTCTAAATAGAGCTGAAGCAGATAAAGTGTTGACAGAACTACATGACAAGTACAGAACCGGCCATGGTTCCCATCTAGCTACAACACACAAAATACTAAGGGTGGGCTATTACTGGCCCATGATGTTCAAAGATACTGAGAGTCACATCAGAAGTTGCCACACCTGTCAGACTACAGCAGATAAAGGGAGAAATCAGGCCAATCCACTACAACTTGTGATTGAATCAAGACCGTTTGCACAATGGGGCTTGGATTTTATTGGAGTCATCAATCCCCCATCTTCTGTAGGACACAAATTTATACTGACAGTGATAGACTACTGTACAAGGTGGACTGAGGCTCCCTACTACAAATTCTCCACAACTGAGGTAGTTATCAAGTTTCTTGAAGAAAACATCATCACCAGGTTTGGAACTCCCTATTCATTGGTATGTGATAATGGCCCTGCTTTCTCTTCTTTAAAGTTTTCTAAATGGGCATTTGAATACGGGATCATTTTAAGGTTTTCTTCAAATTATTACCCTCAAGGAAATGGATTGGCTAAATCAACGAACAATTGTTAGACATAATCAAAAAGTTGGTTGCAAAGAGTCCTAGAGAGTGGAATACCCTGTTAAGATATGCATTATGGGTAGATAGGACCAAGTTTAAGGCAGCTTTAGGTAGCACACCTTATCATTTAGTTTATGGGACTGATCCCATACTTCTAGTAAATCTGAGAATACCAACCTGGAAGTTTGCCAATGAGTATCTAGGCTTTGATAACCATAGGGAAGCCAGAATAGTACAAATGCTACAATTAGACGAGAAAAGAGGTCAAGCCATCGAGAAGTTTGCCAAACACCAAGCGGTTGTTAAGAGGTGGTTTGATAAAAGGGCAAGAGTCAAAACATTTAGGATATCAGACTTAGTGCTGTGCTAGGACAAAGCACATGAAAAGAAAGGAAGCCATGGAAAATTTGATAAACTATGGCTAGGTCCATTACAAGTCTCAAAGATAATAGGAGACAATACATTTAGACTTAAGACCTTGACTGGAGAAGACATGCCATTACTAGTTAATGGCCAACATCTAAAACACTACTTCCAGGCCTGAGGTAAAGGGTAGTCCATTTTGCTTGTATATAGTGTAAGTAATGTTCGGTTCATCTTTTGCTTGTTTCCCTTCGTAGGTTGGCTGTTTGTATAGTTTCATTTCTATTTCTTTCTGTTTGTTTTGTTTCTGTTTGTACAGTTTTGTTTCTTTTTGCTTTTTGTACAGTCTGTTGTTGGTTTGGTTTGTTTGTTGTCTCCTCAGCAGGGATCTTTATTTTACTTTAGAGTATTAAGGAGCAGCCTAGCAACCATCCAAAATAGTATAAATTTAGGATATTCAAGTTAAATCATTTGCAATTTACACATAACTTGTTGTGACTGTCATGAATGTAGAGAGTTATTTATCTTCTGAAGTTTCGTATTCAATAAATGTGATTGAGAATTCGAGGCAAGTTTCTCATGATGACACACCTAAAATCCTTGGGTTTGTTGAACCTACCAGTGTAGATATTAGGTGAAAAATTAGAGGTCACCCTTGCTACCATTACAATTCTTAGCCGAATTTCAACAAGTGTCCACTCCTTGCATCATGAAGCTACAAATTGCTATATCTTGTGAAATCTCTTTCAAAATTAGAAAATAAAAAAAAAATATATAATAAAATAAAAATAAATAAAGTGGATTATATTGAAAATCTAGATTAAGCCATCTAAGTAACTCTACCAGGGCTATAGACGCTCGCTGGCAGTGGGGCTCTATTTAGGAGAATTGTAACGATAACCTTGCCGGGGCTATAGACGCTCACTGGCAGCAAGGCTCTATCCGGTTGGCTATGAAAGAATATCCTCACCTACGTAGGCTAATGTCAGTCATTGGTTTGTTCAACCAATCTTCAAAATGAGGCTTATTAATCACGTGCACACAATTAAACTAAAAATGAAAATTCATGCACCCTTATTGAATGCCTTAGGTCTCAAGTTGAATAATAATTTACAAGATGGATAGTTGGAAGTTATGCATTTATTTCACTTAGTTTTCTTGAATGCCTTGAATTTGTTTGTTTTGTTTGGTTGCTAGTTGTTGTGATGTTCACAACACACCCCATTTTACTCCTTAGCAAAATAGGGACCCCTGCTGTGGCTTTGCTTTTTGCTTCTGTTTTGTGGGTTTGTCCTTGGTGGTAAGGGAAAAGAGAGTGAAATTTGCAAACTTTGATAAAATTAGTGAGAAAATGCATTTTAAGTGCCAGTGCCTGGTATGGTTGGATTCCTTGTCAAAAATGAGCCAGGGTTGCTTTTTGAATCATCTGAAAATTTGCCATATTTTTCAAGTTATGCCCATTTTGGTAAAATGCATTACAGGGGTTTTAATAGTGCAAAGTTTCAAATATTTAATTAAATGTTCCTAAAGTGTTTCACAGGCTGCGCGGAGCGTGCCAAGTGTCACATTCTACATGGGTTTCGCAGTAGTTTCTAAGTAGTTTCCAGTCGCGCGGAAGGTACCACTTGTCACCTTCCACCATAGCCCCTTTAAAATTTAAAACCATCCGTGGGCTTCGATAGTTTCAAGAAAGTTTCCAAGTAGTTTCAAAGATTGTGTGGAAGATGCCATGTGGTGCCTTTCGCGAAGGTTTCTATAAGTTTTAGCAGCCGCACGGAGAGTCCCATATGTCTCAAACAAGCAACGCGGAAGGTGACACTTGTCACTCTCTGCGGTCCCTTTGATAGTTTCTAACAGTTGCGCGGAAGACGCCACTTGGCACCTTTCGTAAAGGTTCCTTAATAGTTTCTAAATCCTGCAGCGTGTCCCTTTTGTTTCACATAGTTGCGCGGAGACTGCCAAGTGTCACTATCCGCAGGACATTCATAGTTTCTGCAAAGTTTCCAAGTAGTTTCAATGTTTGTACGGAAGACGCCATGTGGCGCCTTCTGCCATAGTCTCAAAAAAGAGTTTCTAGGCAATTTCAACAGTTGCGCGGATCGTACCAAGTGTCACCCTCTGCGGGTCCCTTCCAAACGTCTCCAAAAGTTTCTAAAAGTTCCTTAAAGTTTCAAGGGTTGCGTGGAAGACACCACGTGGCACCTTTCGTGAAGGTTTCAAAAGGTTTCAAACGAGTTTCCAAAGCTCCGCGGAAGGTGACAAGTGTCACTCTCTGCAAGACCCTAAATAGTTTCAAAAGGTTTTGAAACAGTTTCTAAGTAGTTTCAAAGATTGTGCGGAAGACGCCACGTGGCGCCTTCCGTAGGAGTTCCTCAAAGTTTCAATAGACAGCGCGGAGCGTGCCACGTGTCACTCTCCGCTGGGCCCCTTAAAGTTTCTAAAGTGTTTCACAGGTTGTGCGGAAGATGCCATGTGGCGCCTTTCGCAAAAGTTTCTATAAGGTTTCCAAAGGTTTCCAGAGCCCCGCGGAGTGTGACAAGTGTCACTCTCTGCAGACCCAGCGTACAGTTTCAAAAAGTTTCCAAGGCCCCGCCGAGTGTGACAAGTGTCACACTCCGAAGTATGACCCACCAAGCCCCTTAAAGTCTCAGCAGCGACGTGGAAGATGCCACGTCGCGCCTTCCGCCAACAGTTTCAAAAAGTGCCCCGATAGTTTCTAAGAGTTGCAATGGACGCACGGAGAGTGACAAGTGTCACTTTCCGTGGGAGGTTCATGAGTTTCGAAGGTCCCTCACAGCAGCGCGGAGAGTGACAGGTGTCACCATCCACAGGACCTTGAAAGTTTCCTGATGGGTCCCTTCGAAAAGTTTCTTAAAGTTTCAATGGCTGTGCAGAGGTCGACAAGTGTCATCTCCTGCAAGCTTCACAGGTCCCAGCAAAGGTTTCTAAGTGTCTCAACTATTTTTTACGGAAGTGCGGAACGTGACAAGTGTCACATTCCGCAGGCAGTTTCAAAGAGTTTCTAAGGAGGGCGCAGAATGTGACACGTGTCATCTTCCGTAGTGGTTTCAATGGCCCCTTTGGATTTTAAACGGAGCGCGCGGGTAGCGACAGGTGTCTCACGCGGGAGTCAGGGTTTCACAGGTTTCATTGGGTCCCTGGGGTAGTTTCGCAACAATTTTTTTAGTATCTTGAGAGTCCCACAGAGGCTGCCACGCGTCGCCTTCCACATAAGCAATAGTTTCATAAGCCCCTCACGTGGAATGCACCATGTGTCACTCTCTGAGGGCATCGTTTCTGATAAAGGAAAATAAAGGGCCATTTTTTGGCCAGGCACAGGAAGTCGGTGGGCAGTTTTTTAGGGCCTGCCGATAAGGTTTTTGGGCACCGATAGGCAGCAACATTTAGCGATAGGTTCTTTAGGGTTTTTTTATAGTTTTTGACACATTTTGACCCTGCGTTTGCATCATTTTTTGGTCCGCGATGGTTGACTCGGTAAGTTTTTGACACAATTGTGCAGTATGAATGCGTTTTTTTGGGAAGTTTTGACCTGATAGTCATGATTTTGGCTCAGCTCCACTTGGATCTAACAGATATTTTGTTTCTCATTGTTTAATAATCAATGGTACTTATTGCTGGTCTATTTTTGCAAGTTTACAGCTGAGGAGGGAGCTAAAACTTAATGGCAGTGACGTCCTGGAAGGAGAATCAGATTTCAGAAGCCAAGAGAAGATAAGGATGAAGTGCAGAAAGTCAAGGGACATCAATGAGAAGACCCAAAATGTAAATAAAACATAATGACAGTAGGTTGCAGAATTTACTTCTGAACTGCTAGGGTTTCAGAAAGGGGCATAGTTTCGCCCAGATTTGACACATATTTGGAGATATTTTTTTGAGAATTGGTTCACTTGCATTCAATGCTATAACCTAGGGTTTGAACCATTGCTTAACCATTAGGGTTTTGGGCTGTATTGAGGACAATCAGAAAGTCTATATATTGTGCCTTAATATATTGTAATACTTTACAACAGGGATTTTAGGAAAACACAGGGATTTTAGCTTAGCATAGTTTAGAAGTAGAGGAAGGAGGTCGCCTGTTTGTCTGCAGTAAGGAGTGCATGGAACATCTGGCTTCCTTATTGTATCTGTAAAGCTTGTAAGTTCTCTGTAGTTTGATCAATGAAACTAAGAGTCATTCCAACATTGTAAATCATGTATGACTATTTGTTTCTAATATAATAGAATCTGGAGTTCTGCATCTATCTTCTGAGTGTTCTCCTGCTCTTCTTTGTGTTTTGAAATATTTTCTTTGAGAGCTTGCAATTTTAAATGTATGCTTGTGAAAATGCTCAGAACTTACATTTAAGGTTTTTACTGTGGATTTGATCAAATTGCTGTATGAATTACATAGTGCATAACAGAACAATTAGATCCTTCGGTAGAGTAAATGAGGTTTAGATTAGATCTTTCTAACTTTTCCCAACCCATCTGAAAATACTTAGCTTAAAACGTAGAAATTTGAAGGAAATTTGTCTCATATTTGAAGAAACATGAACAATAGAGTTAAAAGTAGACAAGTTTTCATAAATATATAAAGAGGAAGGCTGCAATAATTCAAGACAACCATCTAAAGCTTTGCAACACAGTAACACTTTTATGCAAAGGAATGAAAAAGTATTGACATATCTCATGATCTTTTTGCATAGTTTGAGTCCAATAAACCAAAAAGAAACCCTAAACTACGTAAGGCCCCTTGAACGTTACAGCTGCACATTGACCAACTGAATTTGACTAATAGAACCATTGTAGACTTGGGATTAAGTGAATTTTAAACGATTCCTTCTTATCTTTCAAGTATAGTTTCAGTTCATTATATGTGAATTTTAACTTATTGTTATGATTGCATCAAAACAATCACCAACAGTTACTTCCAGAACGAACCCGTTATAATGAAGGAAGAACAAGAGGATTTTCGTCAATATTCTCTTGCAGTGAATCATGAAAATCTTTCGATTCCTGTGTTTACACGTACTCAACATTTTAAAGCACAGAAGGAAGGAGAGGATAGACAAAGACCAAAAGAAAAGGAGAAGGAAGTGGCTTCCACTTGCAATGCTAAGTCACCACGTGAAAATGTCCAGGCTGTTCAAAATTCGTCCTTAATGAATTTTGATATAGTGGATTCCATGATGAAGACCAAGGTGCAGATTTCTCAGCTGGAGTATCTTCAGGACCATCCAGATCAGCTAGATAGAATTGTTAAGTATGTCAAGAAAGAGACTGTCATACAACCTACATTGCTTGAATCTTTCGTTCCAGCAGGAGAGAAGCCAAAGCCTTTCTATATCTCTATGTATATAGGAGGCTATAAATTGAGCAATTGTATCATTGATTCAGGTGCCTTAGACAATGTCATGCCTTTGCAGGTGATGAACGCTTTGGGACTCTTGTGCACCACAATAGTGTTATTCACTTGAGTCTAAATCAGTACCGTTGGTTGGACAATTGAAGGATGCTCAAGTACGGTTGGTGGCTTGCCCTAAGAAGAAAATAATGATGACTATCTTGGTAGCTGACATTCTAGCCAATTACCAGATGCTGCTAAGAAGAAGCTTCTGCAAAGATCTTGGAGGAGAAATACAATTGGATTGGTCATCTGTGACCATTCCTTTAAAGAAAGGAAGTTTCAAATTAGAACTCGAAACCAAGTCACGGTTCATGGTGGTGAAATCTCAGGATCCTCAAGCACAAGTGCTATATCAAGAAACGGGTCCTAGTGCATTTGTTACGCTATCTGAGATAACCAAAGAAATCAAGAGGATGTCTATGTAGTTGATGAATCAGAGGAAGAATTTGAAGAAATGTACAACTTACAAACTTTCTTTGAGGAAGAAGAAGTACGACAATCTTCTCAAGAACAAAATAATGATGAATCAAATTTCTTTTTCTAGTCTCTTGAAGGCTGGTTTGAAGAACCTGTGTTAGATATACCCAAAGGAGAGACCAAAGAAGCTTTACAAGCGAAGCGAGAGCATGATCTTCTTTTTGAAGATGATTTCTTCCTAGAAGAATTTTTTAGAACTAGAGATCATATGGAAGTTTCATTATCAGATCTAAATTGTTTTCAACATCAGTGGGAAAGTGATTCTTCAACGGAAGATATTACAAACTTTTCTTTACAATATAGCCCTTCTTCACTTGCATCTCGAGAATCTTTCATACACACTAGTGAAGAGGATGATGTTGAATCCGTTTATGAACCTGTACAAGAAAAATACTTTACTGATTCTATGCAACCAATGTGGAATGCAACATATGAAGAGGTTGATGGAGAAGAGGAGTTCATGGAATATTTACTTTTGGTCACTAAAGAGGAT
The DNA here is from genome assembly GCA_027924645.1 of Cunninghamia lanceolata. NCBI lineage: Eukaryota > Viridiplantae > Streptophyta > Pinopsida > Cupressales > Cupressaceae > Cunninghamia > Cunninghamia lanceolata. The sequence continues at coordinate 16,980,975 of BSBN01000186.1, read as the reverse complement.
GATATTGAAAAATCAGAGATTCTTGACAAATGTCTTGTGAGATATGCCATGTGTGAGATTGATCAAGAAGATGAAGAGGAAACATATAACTCAGATGGATCTCTCTTTGATTCTACTCCCTTTACAGAAGAAGAAAGATACATGAATGCTGAAGATGAAGTGATGCTGGATATCTGCATTAAAGAAGATTACTCTACAGAGGATGATGAGATTCCAAGTAATGAATGGGAAAGTGAGCCGTCAGGTGAAAATGTTCAAGAGTTTGAGCATTCAGACCTTGATAATTCATCAAACTTTGGAGAGTGGATGGACAAAAACACAACCAATGAAGAAGCCCCTGAAGCACTTGAGAAATGGGCAATGACAGTTGTGGATCCTACAACCCAAGAATTAGTAATGAGAGTTGTGTATGAGCAGCTTGCACCTTTTCCAGAAGATGATGCATTCACTGAGTATAAAGTTGCATGTGTACAAGATATAAATGAAACTCATATTCAATATGTGGTGATAACCATTCCCATGGATATGCTTTGGCCACAAGACTTTCTTGTATATCTTTAGAAGGAAGTTCTGTACCTTCACTTATTACAGAGGTTGCTTGCTTTAGAGGAAGATACTCCACCTAATCTCTGGCATATCAACCAGTTCCTCAGGAACTTCTCATGGCCAGAATGTGAATACCCTCCTGAATCATGGCTCTTTGAGGAGATGTTGCAGAGAAAGAAAAGTTTTGTGCTACCAAGACAATCTTCATAGCTAAAGAGAGATGGTTCTTACTTTTTTGAGTCGATTGATGGTTTTATGTGACTGTCCTAATTACATCTCATCCTCACTCAGGAAAAAGAGCGCATGAAACACTTTTTGTTCTCGTAATGTGTTTCCTCTTTTGGTAATGTGATCGTTATGTTGTAATGTTTTTCCCCTTTCTGTAATGTGACAGTTGTGTTCCTTGTGTTCTGAAGTTCCAACTTTTTAGGTGATTTTAGGAAGTTCGATTTTAGGTGATGTAGGGAAAAGTCTTGTTCTAGGTGATTAGGAATGTGACCTGACTCTATTGCCCAATGGATAAGGCACTGGTCCAAGCTTAAAACATCCAGAGATTCTTGGTTCTCCTATGCCATAAGTATCTGCCATGGTCCCCAGACAGAGCCAATTGTTGTACCCAACCAAAATTTTTTCTTCATTAAGGTATTTTGAAACAAGTCTAGAATTTTTTTGTCAAAAAGTCAAAAAAGCAAAATTTCTAAAAATAGACGTCAAATTAGGTTTTCTAGGTTTCTTGAGATATGGACGCTAACAAAAATTTCTAAAAATAGAATCTCTGACTCAGGTGTCGTGCTTGATTCTCATTGATCGATTTTGCTTCACGATCGACGCGGTTCAGACGGAATCTTCAAACGACCAAGTTTTCTCTACTGGGTCATTTCTACTTTTTCAGAAGGTGAAGCATGAGCTCAAAAGTCATCAATAGAGAAAGTTCATCTGCCAGAGCTCATCGACAAGTTTTCAACGTTGTTCTAACGACGCAGAACCGACAAACAATCATCGACTCAATGATGCACGCAAAATGATGCAAGATGGATCCAAGGAGGAATGAGAGCTTGGAAAATCATGAATTTGACTAAGTGTTGGCAATCTAGGCACTCCAGGTGACTTGGGGCACCCGACCTTTCAAGTGTTAGATTTTTTTTCACATTTTTCGAGAAATGTCAAAAATGCTTCCGTCAGCTCTTTCCCGATTGGTCAAAAGTTAGTCAAAGCTAGGAATTCATCACAGATATGTTTAGACTTCTTAGATCACCCTCTGTCCCACCTCGACAGTCGTCAGAACGATCGAAATCAAAGATCGAACAGGACCTGTGGGCATGAAAATTAAGAAAAGGTACAAAAAGTGAGATTTTTAGAAAATTTTCTAAGGCATGGAAGGATAGGTGCCCCAGGTGAATTGGGGCACCCAAACTCCCTAGAGTTAGAATATTTTTGAAGTTTTTCTCAAAAAACGTGAATCTCCTTCCGTCAGCCCGGTCCAGTTCAGAGTTGATCAGTTTGGCACATTTTTTGAGGCAGACAGAGAGTAGAATCAACTCAGTTTTCATTAGGCCTACCTATTTGCCAGATCATTAGACTTAGTTTCATCCCAATTGATAGAAATTGATAGCCAAACATGGGTCCTTTGTCATTGGAATGCACACGCAAATCAAGAAATTGAAGAAGTTGCAAAAATTGAAAAAATGGCTAAGACTGGTGAAACCAGGCGCCCCAGGTGACTTGGGGCGCCCAACTTGAGCAATGTTAGAATATTTTCCATGTCCACAGTGTTTTCTGATAGTTTTGTTACCAATCTTCACCCGTTGGCAGTTTTCAGGAGGTCAAACTTGGTCAAACGATGTCAGATCGTCAATCAGAGGCAGGGGATGGAATCTCAGTTGATAGGTCTCCAAAAGGTCAAGATTAGTCAACTTTTTTAGTTAGCAGTGACATTTTTTAGCCTTGTTGAATTCAGAGACATGCCATATTTAAGTCAAAATGAGTGTTGAAGTGTCGAAAACGAAGTAAAATTTGCTAGCACTTCTTTCAACTCGCATGTTCGATGACATCATCAAAAGAAGATATTTTTTGTCATCTTACACATGAAGCCATAGGCAGCTACAAAATAGGGATTTTTCATATTCGAAGACATCCACTTGGATTTGTGCTTTAAAAGTTTCTTTCTTCATGGATGAGAGTGAAGTTTTATTCTCACACAAATAAAGTTGCTTTTTCGCCTTAAAGATCTATAAAGACAAGCATTTGGCTTCTTTATTTCATTATCTTTTGTAGGTTGCATCCAGAGGAAAGATTTTTTTTTCTTTCAATGAAGATTTGAATACCCAAATGAAGTGCTTTTTCAGTGTTCTTCATAGTTTCAGGTTGAGGAAGCAGGGAGGCTCACTTTTTCAGGGTCCTTGTTTCAAGGGGATCACTTTTCAGAGATTGAACCAGAGCTTTTTTAGTTTTCGTTGAGATGGGTCCATCCATTATATCATCCTCTTGAAGATTGGGAGTTTTTTTTTTTTTAGGAATTTTCTTTTTTCCTGCTTTTTCAAAAAAATCTCTGCTTTTTCAAAATCCAACAATCTGGGTTGATTCGAAATAGAATTTCCTACGAAACCCATGTGCCAGCTTTTTTGATCAAAATCTACTTTTTAGAAGATACCAGTGGATGACATCACCAATAGGATAACAATGAAGATAAGGATGCGACACAAAAAGTAGCTTTAACTAAATGCTTTTTGTTTTAAAGCATTTGCTTTCATCCAAAGCTCATCCATTCTTTATTTAAAAAGAATTCACTTTGTGATAGTTGGAATCTTCTTTGCTTTAAAGCACTTCACTTTAAAGCATTTGTTTATTGTAATCTTTGTCTTAGAATAGTAATAAAGCTTGCGAGTTGGCAAGTTAGGGTTAATCAAGGAGATTTTAGGGTTCCCTACTCCTTTGATTTTAGTATAAATAAGGGCATCCTTGCCCATTGTATGTAATGGTAATTGTGATAGCAAGTTTGCTGTGCCTATTCTAGCCTGCAAATCTTGATACTCCAAGTGTCTGTTCACTTTGTGTAATCTATTCTCCGGTGTTTGATCACTTCCTGTATGCCTACCTTTTGCTGCAGCATTGTTGTCCTGGAGTTGTGAAAACTTTGTGATATTGAATAGAAGTCTCATGCCTATTTTGCTCTGATATTCTATCTCGATTCATTAAGTTTTCATCGTCAGATGTGTGGCTTCTGTAGCTTTCATTTCAGCTTCCATCATTAAAGTATTATAAGTCTTGTGGTGTAAATCTGGAAGAAAATTGCTTAAGTTTTTGTGTTAACAATCATTCTTTGTTCGCTTTCAATTTTCTTTGCTCTGAATTTACTCAGGAGATTGAAAGAATTGTTAGTCTATGCTTAGTTGTAGTAGAAGTTTTAAAAAAGGAAAAAACCTCTTCTACAGCATTTAGAGTTTTATAACCTTGTGCTCGCAGCTGAGAATCAAAAAGAAGATAGGCAAAGTTTCATTTAATTATCTTTTCAGCGAACATTAGCAAGAAAGGGAACTCCCCCTTCTAATAGGAGAGCAGTTTATCTATGTATAGTTGTCTATTTCCAAATCTCATTTCAGAGGTGCGAATTGAAATGCCAACAGAGTTTTAGTGGTCGACTCCCAAAATCTAACATGAAACTAAATGTTGAAATCAAATCTTTGATTAAAAAATATTGGCATGATAATACTAGGGTATCCTCTAATGCTAGAGATGTTTTAAAATTAAGAGCGGGGTCCAAAGTTTGCGATCCTCATCCAAAACACCTATTAGATACAATGCAAACTAAATTTTATAAAAAAATTTGTGGTGATTTAGTGTTACCTAGTAATATTAGAATAAGTCAATGATCTTTTGAAAAATGTAAACCTTGGTATGTAAAGATTAATAAGCAACGAATATCTTGTTGTTGTAAAACACATGTTCAATTTCGTTATTATTATGATGTGTTTCAATATATACGTTGTACTTTACATACTAACATGATTACACAGGAATGTGGTATTAATATGCCAACCTGAAACAATAAAGGAGTTTATATCAAGTTTGTTTTGTTAAAGATCCAATGGGAAATTATTTTATTTAAGTTCATGTATTTCTAGACAATACACTAGTTGTGGCAATCTTTCTTTCTTAAGAGTTTGTATGCATCAAAGTGATTTTGGACAATAATTAGTGGATGTTAAAAGATTTAAGAATGTTGACTATTCTTTAAAAGATGGAAAAATTGGAAAGCGTTGTGATTTATTTACATAAAAAGTTAGTGTACATGCATTCATATCAGAATTTAAGAGTACGATTGTACCAAAATATGTCAAGCACTCTCAACATGCTCGATGGCTTGATGGACAATTTCACGCATGTAGAAACACATTTCCAGTTGGTACTTTACTATCAGTGGTTGATTTTGTAGAAAACTATATTTTAGCTTCATAAGAGGAAATCCAATCACAATATTACAATTCAATGCAGGTGGCTATGCTTGTTCATATTGTTTATAGACATGTAGATGATAGCACAGAGGATGATAGAAAAGTTTTGAGGGAGTATCATTTCTAATTGAGTGACAACTGGTTACACTCGTTAGAGTTTGTTCAATACTGTTTCAATATATTTTATACAAATTTAAGAGAAAGAGGAATCCAGATGATAGAACATCTCATATGGTCAGATAATTGTACAGAGAAGTTCAAAAATGCTCGAATGTTCTATTGGTTAAGTAGGGTTCACAAGGAACATAATGTCCAACATATGTGGAGTTTTTTTGAAGCTGGACATGGTAAAGGAGAACATGATGGAGCTGGTGCATGTGTTAAAAGAATTCTTGCTAGAGAGCAATTAAAATTTGAGGATGTAGTAAAATTTAAAGATGCACGTGGGATTGTGGATTGGTGTAATAGAAGATTATGTACACCTGGATCAAGCAAGTACTCTATAGTTCTTTGATTCTTTTGGCTGGTTGAAGAAGAGAACATTCTACCTAGACTTGATTGTGAGACAATCAGTGGATCTACTAAATGGAATTCATTTAAGAGTTCGAATGTAAGCACATGGACTATCTGGACAAAGGAGCTTGCATGTTTTTGTCAGCTTTATATTTTAGGAGATTGGGAAGCATTTGAGAATACAGAATGGGTTGAAAAGTGGAAGCAAAGATCGTTGATACTTGCACAAGCACACAATCAATATGAAACAACAATTGAAGACAATGATCAAGTGTTTGCATTAGACGATTATGACCGTGTTTTAGACCTTGTACAAGAAGGTAATTTAATTTATTTTATTTCATTTTATTTCACTTTATTACTATTTTGTAGTGCTTTTATTAATTTATATACATACGAATGTATGCATGTAGATTGGTCAAATTATATGGACATGTGCAAGTTATTGAATGAAATTTTTTTTTGCAGGACATGTGTATGTTGTTGTTGCACCTAAGGAGAATGAACAAGAAATAGAATATTGGTTGGCTCGTTGTGTGGAGACTAAACATAAGTTATTAGCACCTTGAGAAGATGATGATGGCTATCATTATCCAACAAGTTTGATGATCTCCTTAAGACATCCCCTTAAGCAAATTTTGATAACAAGTCTTTGATCCCCTTAAGCAAATTTTTAGAACTTCTTTGATGATGGCTATCATTATCCAATAGGTTCAGTGGTGGTTATTGGCACTTGGCTACAAAAATACCTAATAAGGAAGAATAGTTTGTCTGCATTCGAAGATTATGAAACACATAAGAAGATTATACACTACTCATATTTGGTGGTGGCAAAAAATATAAAACTAGTGAGGTATCATGGAAGACCTGCAAATAAAGAGCTATGGACAATTTCTATTGAAGAGCATGAGACAATCATAGATGTGTTGCAAAAAAGAGAGGATGCAGATGGTATAATGGAATAAGTAAATATAGGTAAATATAGTTTTAGTTTTATATTGTCCTTTTAAATACATTAAATACATGTTTTGATATTGCTTGTGTGTTATTAGTTGAAATTGATTTAAATTGTCCTTTTATATCCTTAGGCCATCATCACAAATTCATCACATACTTTGAGACAAAAATGAGAGTCCATTCGATTCAACCTAGACAACATGGAATACTTGGTAAAAATAGGTAATTATTAGTTAAAATATATTTAAATACATGTTTTGATTATATATTGATATTGCTTGGACATTAATAGTTAAAATTGATTTATTATCCTTTTTTGTATCCTTAAGCCATCATCACATTGATTTCATACTTTTAAACAAAAAGGAAAGGATGCAGATTAAACCTATACACATGTTTGAGGCACTTGTAAATATAGGTACAAGTTGTGTATATAGATAGTTTTATATAAATTAAAATACATGTTTTGATGATATATTGATATTGCTTGTATCATTTTGATATTAGGTGGCGTGAAGACCTACTACACTCCCCACAAGTTTCAGATTTTTTTGAGATGGCATAGCCACATTTTGTAAACATTGTTTTGAGTTGGCATATATGTACATACAGAATTACACAATTACACATTTTGTACAAATTTGTATACATGAACATACACAATTATACTCTACACTTTTATATATCAAAATTAATATTCTATATATTTTGTTTGTTAAATGTGCATGTTTCACTACTTTGAATTTACTTTGAATTTGATTGTATTATTGTTAAATTTGGTTGCCTTGGGTAACTTCACCAAATTTTGAGAACTTCTTTGATCCCCTTAAGACATCATATTAGGACCCCTTAAGACATCCTATTAGGACCCCTTAAGACATCCTATTACGACATAAATTAAATTAACATTGACACTATTTTTGTATAGAATGTGATTGTTATGATGAGTCATCCTAAATTACATCAAGTGCGATTAAATATGAGACATGTTATTTGAAGTATTTGATCCCCTTAAGATGTCCTATTAGGACATATCCTCAATATTTATACTTAATTATATCATTTGTTATGATGAGTCACCCTAAAGTCTAATACTTAATTATATCAATTGTGATCCAACATGAGATATGTAGTCTGAAATCTTTGATCCCCTTAAGAAGTCCTATTAGGACCCCTTAAGACATCCTATTGAGACATAAATTATATTAACATTAACAATATTTTTGTATAACTTTTGTGATTGTTAAATGATGAGTCATCCTAATTTCTACCACTTAATTATATCATTTGTTATATGATGAGTCTCCATAAAAGTCTAATACTTAATTATATCAATTGCAATTTAATATGAGACATGTACTTTGAAATATTTTATCCCCTTAAGACGTCCTATTAGGACATATCCTAAATATTTATACTTAATTATATCATTTTTTTTATGATGAGTCACCCTAAAGTCTAATACTTAATTATATCAATTGTGATCCAATATGAGACGTGTAGTTTGAATTCTTTGATCCCCTTAAGAAGTCCTATTAGGATCCCTTAAGACATCTTATTATGACATAAATTATATTAATTTAACAATATTTTTGTATAATATTTGTGATTGTTAAATGATGACTCATCGTAATTTCTACTACTTAATTATATCATTTGTTATATGATGAATCTCCCTAAAGTCTAATACTTAATTATATCAATTGCGATTAAATATGAGACATATACTTTGAAGTATTTGATCCTCTTAAGCAATTTTTTGAGAACTTCTTTGATCCCCTTAAGCAATTGTAGCGATTAAATATGAGACATGTACTTTGAAGTAAATATGATCCCCTTAAGTAATTTTTTTAGAACTTCTTTGATAAGTTAATGCCTTGACTATGAATCACTAAATTTGTAAAGTACAAATATTTAAATGTCCTATTAATTTCAACTTTAATTTCATATTTGTATTTAATTTCACATTAATGTCCTATTAATGTCTTGACAATGAATTTTTTGTAAAGTACAAATATGATTCCCCTATGGTTAGTGTCATCTTAAGGGGATAAAATTTAATTGTTAATGTGATATGAAATCTCATTAAAAAAAACCAATTAAAAAGTTAATACAATATTAATTAATAGATCCATCCAACCAAATTCTTTATAAAATAGATCCATCTAACCAAATTCTTTATAAAATATCCATCCAAGGTTAAATTCTTTATAAAAATAAATGACCTAATTGAATACAAATGAAAAATGTGTAAGGCTCATTTATGTCTAAGGCATGGCTTAAGGGGATCTATGAGTTAAGGTCCTAGGACAAAATGATGGCTTAAGGAAATAAAATTTGGTGAAGTTGCCCAGGCAACCAAATTTTATTAAGGTCCCAAGACTTGAACTGATGGCTTTAGGGTTTAGGGTTTAGGGTAATAGGATGGCTTTAGGATCCTAGGATAAAATGATGGCTTTAGGGTTTAGGGTTTAGGGTAATAGGATGGATTAAGGGGATCTATGAAGTAAGCTCCTAGGACAAAACATTTGATGGCTTAAGGGGATAAGATTTGGTGAAGTGCAAGATAGTGCTTCTAGCTTTAACTAATTATTTTTACATCAATGTCAAATTAAATACACGGTAAATCACATGAAGCACTATCTTTCTCAACTCTATGTATTTAATATAAGTTAATATTTTAAAGGGTTATCAAAAGGTTTAGGGTAATAGGATGGATTAAGGGGATCTATGAATTAAGGCCCTAGGACAAAATGATGGCTTTAAGGTTTAGGGTTTAGGGTAATAGAATGGCTTAAGGGGATCTATGAATTCATGTCCTAGGAAAAAATGTTTTGACTACATGTATCAAATTTGTAAAGTAAAAATATTTGAAATGTATATGTTTTTGCTAACTTCTGAATATTTTATTATTGTTATCAGTACTACAAGTAATTAAATTTTATAAATCTAACTATATGTGTAAATGTACAGCAATAGTCCATAAAATACTGAAATTAATAAAGTCCATGAAACAATATATAAAGTCCATGAAAATATTGAAACATATATATAGATCTAGTCTGCATGTGAAATACTGAAATATATAAACATGTACATATAGAGTCCATGAAATACTGAAACATATATAGATCTAGTCCATGAAATACTAAAATACTGAAACATGTATAAATAGTATGTATGCAACATGTACTAAAACATATATAGAGTCCATGAAATGTACTAAAACATATATGTCTAACTCCTATCATCCCTATAATCAAGAGACCTCTTCACTCCACGCTGAGTAGGATGATCTGAATCAGTCTGAACAAGACAAAGATTTACTTGAAATCAGATTTAAAATGTTTAGAAATGATAATTTAATTCATTTTAATTTATTAAATGATAAAAAATACCATATTAGGTTGCTCATCTCTTGTGACGACCTGCTCTACATGCTCTGCTACATGACCTATCTCATGCTATAGAAGAAAAAGAAATTAACATGTGTCAACATATACTCTTGAAATTTACTTTAAGTTCACAATGTATATTATAATTGACTTTAAATTATATAATCTAAATTTTAAATTATATCGTTCGAGGCTGCTCATCTCCTCTGTCATCCTACTCTGCATGTGTTGTTGTAGGTGGCACATCATCAAAAAGATGAAATGTGTCACTGACAAGGTCCTACAAGGTCATTTATAAAGCACATGTATACAAGTTAGGTTTATATATATATATATATTCACTTGTGTACCTAATTTTTTTTAATCTAGATTTAAAAGACCTACATAAATTGCACGTATACATAGATAATTTTTTCAACAACCTGAAATGTAGCCGACTCCTGAAATTGAGTTGGATCATCCAGGTGTGCTACAATACCCATCCTCATCGTTGTGTCAACCTACGTAGACATATATTTTTAATATATATAAGTACATGCACGTTTGATATAGTGAATTCAAAATACAAAAATCTAAGTATAGTTTTTTAAAACAGTATACATACAACTGGCTCAAGTGAGATGCCCGACAATGGAGGAGCGCTTGAGACACCCTCTAGAGGATCCGATGTGGAAGTCAGATTACTTCCTTGAACCAACATAAATATTTAAGGTACATGTTCAAGATTGAATTATAAATTAAAATCAACTTATTAAAATTATTTAATATATATTTAAAAAATAATCAAAATACCCCAAATGGGTGGCCAAAATGAACAGGTGTCGATGAAAAATAAAAATGATCAAAAGCACTCATTGTGCCTATTGCCATCATCTACACTAAATAATTTGATTGTTAAAATATTACAATTTAATTGATCTATATGTTCATTAAAACACGTTCTTAAAATTGCTATAAATTCAACGTGTACCTATATATATACCTATGTCAAATGATCAGTGGGGTGATCCTCAACAATTAGAAAATCAACAAATGAACCCATATCATCAGATGCTGCACGTGCATTTGAAGTGGGTGTTGCCTGATTAGGTCCATAACATAACTGATTGCAAATCGTACACATATGAGGCATCGACACATGTGGAGTGGTACTAGGAACAACTCCACCATCTGCTTCTCCATGGTCTTGAACATCAACTACCATCATAGAAGTTTGCTCATCCAGGTTAGTTAAGAGCGCACTCAATGCTCCTAATGCAGATACCACCGCACAATGTTGGATGGGTGCATGAATGGCAGTAGAAGGAGGGTCAACAAGAGGTTGAGCAGGCACAAGTCGATGGGGATCAACTCGTGCCCCTAATCTTTGTAGTGGCATGCCGCCACCAATACCCTGGAATGATCTAAAATCAAAATAATTGGGTTTCCTATTCAAAACAAACTCTGCATATAATTTTCTCAAAAAACATAGAGGAACCTCACAATTAGCATGATGTGAATAATCAAATACTATCCACCACCTATCCCAAAAATTGGTAGACATCCTTGCATGTCTACACCACCTAATTGATATTCTTTTCTTGTTTGGTGGAATTGGTTCATTAGTGATGGGGTGCCTAAAATATTGAGCTAAATCATCTTTTGTGATTTTTAAATCCAAGATCTACCTATAAGAGAGGCCATTAGCTTAAAATTGGCACCTCTCCTCTCTCCATAATTATAAGTGTCCAAGTCCACATCAATGGACCTAACCAAATCTAAAATGTTTTGCATCAAAGATGCAAAATGCATGAAGTGAGGTGGCATGAATTGTTCACTTTGAATGGCATTGATTTTTTCTTTGATGGATGTGATATTTTTGTTAATTCTGGCTCACAAGCGAGCCTCATTTGATCTAGGTGGGGGTGGAGATGGGGGATTTTGAGGTGGAGATGGAGGTGGATCATGGTGTTTAGGTGATGGGGGCTGTAGAGGTGGCACATTGAGGAAATTCTCAACATCAAAGTGAATATCATGATCCATGATATAAAAATTAGATGAACCTACATATATACATAAATATACAAACAAGTACAAAATTAACTTTCAAGAATATGTATATATAAATTATAAATAAACATATATATCATTTAAACTAGATATTATACATGTTGGGAAATTAAAAGAAATATGTAAATTAAATGTACATGACTACATTTAAAAGAAAAATCAGAATCTACATACACATATGTATACATCATTCAAATTGAGCATACATACAAATTTCAAAATTTAAGAGATTCTAGTTCTATGTAATTTTAATACATGTGTACATATACTAAAAAATAAACTAAAAACATGTACATAAAAAAGGTAAATTTTGTGGCTTTCAATACATACTTTAAAGTGTCTACAAGGAACAGTGAAGTTTCCCCTTAAATCCTAATTTATTAAATCCCCTTAATCCACATGTCATCTTTTCTAGGTCCATAAACCATGCTAATGTAATGATTTTGTCCATAGTTGACCAGGTTTAATATATATATCTTAAACAAGTTTGTAAAAAATTCAAGCTCATCTAACATTATACAAATCAAGATTAAATGTGAATGATAATTTTTCAACTATTATTAGTGGCTTAAGGGGATTAATGAGTAGATTTCAAGGGTACATTAGTGCTATTATTAATGGCTTAAGGAGATTTTATGATCATCCCTTGTCTATCAGAAGCTTGGTTAAAAATTCTTGAAAAACTTGCTTTTTATGATTACATTGGGAATAATCCAGCTAAAGGGGGGTTATTCAGGGCGAGTACGATGGACAATGGAGATGGAATTGCTGTTGGTTGGTTAGGACACCCTATTTTCAAAGATAAAAAGGGACATGATCTTTTTATATGTCGTATGCCTACCTTTTTCGAAACATTTCCAGTCGTTCTAGTAGATGAAGAAGGAATTGTGAAAGCTGATGTTCCTTTTAGAAGAGCAGAATCAAAATATAGTGTTGAACAAGTAGGTGTACCAGTTGAGTTCTATGGTGGTGAACTTGATGGGGTTAGTTTTGGTGATCCTACTATAGTCAAAAAATATGCTAGACGTGCACAATTAGGTGAAAATTTTGAGTTAGATCGTGCTACCTTTGAAAAACAAATAATTGTTAATGTGATGTGAAATCTAGTTTTGTAGGGCCACATTTTGATGAACTATTTTTGTAGGTTAATTATTGTTTGTTTCAACCCCCTACATATAATTAATTGATAGTACACTTTTCATTTTACATATCCTATTTTTTAAAATGTATTTAGGACATAATTAAACCTTGAACCCTTAACCCTAAAACCTTAACCCTTAACTATAAACCCTAAACCCTGAACCCTAAACCCTAAACCCTAAACATTTAACCCTAAACCATTAACCCTAAACCCTTAACCTTAAACCCTTTTAAACCTAAACCCTTAACCCTTAATCCTATACCCTTAACCCTATACCCTTAACCCTTAACCCTAAACCCTTAACCCTTAACTGTAAACCCTAAACACTTAACCCTAAACCCTAAACATTTAAACCTAAACCCTTAACCTTAAATCCTTTTAATCCTAAACCCTTAACCTTAAGCCCTTTTAACCCTAAACCCTTAACCCATGAAATGTGTATGCAATCTTTGATATCACTCATTGCTATTAATCTAACCCACAAAATGTGTTTGACCTAAGAGAACCCATTCACCTATTGAGTTGACAAACTCCTAAACAATTTCTATAAACACTATCCTAACAAGTTTATCTATCTAGAAGACAAAGGTGAATATTTTTAAGGGCATGTTATGTTGAATTGAAATTATGTAGCATAAACCAAATTTATGTAGTAAATCAAGCTCACAACACTTGGGATTGAACTTGTAGCATTAGGTAATAAATTGTAGAGTTTTTTGAGGTGATACAAAACCTAAAATAAGAATCATATAGTGCCAATTAATTATCTAGCAATGATATTTATCAATTCAACATAACATCCACATCGTTATGAACCATCATCAGGTTTAAAGCTAAGTACTTATATCTTATGTATATAACTTTCATATATTTATTGTAATTATTTATAAATCTTAAATTTAATTAATCCAAGTTAATTTATACTTCAATAATTATATTTATTTAACCTAAATATATGTAAAAAAGATTTAATTCCCCTACACCTCTCTACACTACGGTAGGTGTAGTTAAGCTATTATAATGACAAAAGGTGTTCTATAGTGATAGTAAGGCACAAAACATCATATTGTGACTATGTAAATACAAATTTCCAAATAAAATCCCCCAAATATAGATATATATTTTATTGAGAGGAAGTTACAAAATTTTTATTTACACTATCGAGAGATATTGGTGTCATCTAATATCTATCTATATTTTTGACATTATACATTTAACCCTTAACCCTTAACCCTTAACTCTTAACCCCTTTAAACCCTTAACTCTTAACCTATACCCTTAACCCTAAACCCTTAACCCTTAACCCTAAACCCTACACCCTTCACCCTTAACCCTTAATCATAAACCCTTGACCCTAAACCCTAAACCCTAAACCTTTGACCCTAAACCCTAAACCCTAAACCCTTAACCCTTAACCCTAAATCCTTAACCCTAAACCCTTAACCCTAAACCCGAAACCCTAAACCCTAAATCCTTAACCATCTACATCCTCTTAGGACAAGCCTTAAGTAATTTTCTTAAATTCCCTTAATCCATGTCATCTTTCCTAGGTCCATAAACCATGCTAATGGAATGATTTAGGCTTAAGTTGACCAAGTTTAATATATTTATCTTTTTAAACAAGTTTGTAAAAACTTCAAGCATCTAGCATTATACAAATTGATCAAATGTGAATGATCAATTTTTAACTATTATTAGTGGCTTAAGGGGATTAATGACTAGATTTCAAGTTGTAGGTCATCTACATCCTCTTAGATCATCCCTTGACAATGAGTAGATTTCAAGGGGATTAGTGCTAGTATTAGGGCTTAAGGGGATTTTATGATCATCCCTTGACAATGATATGTGGTTTGTCTACCTTTAAAAAAAAAATAATTGTTAATGTGATGTGAAATCTAGTTTTGTAGGGCCACATTTTGATGAACTATTGTTGTAGGTTAATTATTGGTTGTTTCAACCCCTACCTATAATTAATTGATAGTAAACTTTTCATTTTACATATCCTATTTTTAAAAAATGTATTTAGGACATAATTAATAACATATGATGGCCTCCTATTATTAATTAATAACTATAAACTTACCGTTTTGATGAGATATTATTGATTTCTATTCATTTACATCTAAGGCATATAAAACTTTGTGGCTTGATATAATTGAGTAGATTTCAAGTTGTAACATCTATGTATCCTCTTAGGACACGCCTTAAGCAATTTTACTTAAATCCCCTTAATCCACATGTCATCTTTCTTAGGTCCCTAAACCCTAAACCCTAAACCCTAAATCGTTAACCATATACATCCTCTTAGGATGGGTCTTAAGCAATTTTCTTAAATCCCCTTAATCCATGTCATCTTTCCTAGGTCCATAAAGCATGCTAATGGAATGATTTAGTCTTAAGTTGACCAAGTTTAATATATTTATCTTTTTAAACAAGTTTGTAAAAACTTCAAGCATCTAACATTATACAAATTGATCAAATGTGAATGATCAATTTTCAACTATTAATAGTGGCTTAAGGGGATTAATGAGTAGATTTCAAGTTGTAGGTCATAGATATATCCTCTTAGATCATCCCTTGAAAAAGAGTAGATTTCAAGGGGATTAGTGCTATTATTAGTGGCTTAAGGGGATTTTATGATCATCCCTTGACAATGACATGTGGTTTAGGGTTTAGTGGCATTATTTAGGGTTTATGGTTTAGGGGTTAGGTGTTAAGGTTTAGAGGTTTAGGGTTTAGGGGATAGAGAGACAGGATCGATAGGGAGATATAGAGGAGACCAAGGGGAGAGATATAGAGATAGAGAGTGAGGGACATGGCCATAGACATATGGAGAGGGATTGAGAGGTAAAGGGATGATAGCGATAGGGAGATTAGGGAGAGATAAGGAGATAGAGGTTTAGGGTTTAGAGGAATTATTTAGGGTTTAGGGGTAGATAAAGAGAGAGGTTTAGGCTTTAGGGGTTAGGGGTTAGGGTTTAGGGGAATTATTTAGGGTTTATGAGTTAGGGTTTCTCAAGTTTAGGGTTTAGGGTTTATGGGTTAGAGGTTGGGGTTGGGGTTGAGGGTTGCATGTCAAAAACAATCTCTCTATCTTTATCTCTCTCCCTCCCTTCTTTACCTCATCTCCTCTGCCTCTCTCTCTTCTAGGCTTTCTTAGGTTTAGGGTTTAGGGGTTAGGGGTTAGGGGTTAGGGTTTATGGTTTAGAGGTTAGGGGTTAAGGTTTAGAGTTTGGGATTTAGATAAAGAGGACCGATACAGAGATATAGAGGAGACTGAGGGGAGAGATAGGTTGATAAAGAGTGAGGGACATGGCCAGAGACATAGGGAAAGCGATTGCGAGGTAGAGGGATGATAGAGATAGGGAGATAGGGGAGAGATAGGGAGATAGAGGTTTAGGGTTGCTTGGGTTTAGGGTTTTGAGGTTTAGGTTTGCTCAAGTTTAGGGTTTAGTGGTTAGGGGTTAAGGTTTAGGGGCATTTTTTAGGGTCTAGGGTTTATGGTTTTAGGAGTTAAGGTTTAGAGGTATAGGGTTTGGAGAGAGAGGACTAGTTGGGAGATATAGAGGAGACAGAGGGGAAAGATAGGGAGATAGAGAGTGAGGGACATGGATAGAGACATAGGAAGAGAGATTGAGAGTTAGAGGAATGATAGAGATAGAGAGAGAGAGGTTTAGGGGCATTATTTAGGGTTTAGAGGTTTAGGGTTGCATGTCAAAAGTTCTCTCTCTTAGAGAGAGAGAGAGAGAGAGAGAGAGAGAGAGAGAGAGAGAGAGAGATGGATATAGAGGTTTGGGGTTGTTCGGGTTTAGGGTTTAGGGGTTATGATTTAGGGGCATTATTTAGGGTTTAGGGGTTTAGAGAGAGAGAGACTGCTTTTGACATGCAAGCCTAAAGCCTAAACCCCTAAATCCTAAATAATGCCCCTAAACCCTAAACCCAAGCAAGCCTAAGCCTCTAAACCCTAAATAATTCCCTAAACCCTAACCTATAAGCTCAAGAAAGCCTAAATCTCTATCTTTCTATCTTTATCATCCCTCTACCTCTCAATCTCTCAATAATGCACCTAAACCCTAAAAACATCTCTCTATATCTCTCTCTCTCTCTCAACCCCTAAACCCAAGCAACCCTAAACCTTTATCTCCCTATCTCTCCCTGATCTCCCTATCTATATCATCTCGCTACCTCTCAATCTCTCTACCTATGTCTTTGGCCATGTCCATCACTCTCTATCTCCTTATCTCTCCCCTCATTGTCCCCTATATCCCCCTATCAGTCCTCTCTCCCTAAACCCTAAACCTCCAAACCTTCAACACCTAAATAATGCCCTTAAGCTCCAAACACTAAGCCTTAAACTTGAGCAACCCTAAACCCCTAAAAACCAAACCCTAAACACCTAAACCCTAAACCCAAGAAAACCTAAACCTTTATCTCCCTATCTCTCTATCTCTATCATCCCTCTACCTCTCAGTCTCTCTCCCTATGTCCCTGGACAGGTCCCTCACTCTCTATCTGGAGAGAGAGAGAGAGGTGTTTAGGGTTTTGGGGCATTGTTTAGGGTTGTTCAAGTTTAGGGAGAGATATTGAGAGGTACAGGGATGATAAAGATAGAGAGATGATGTTTCTTGGGTTTAGGGTTTAGGGGAATTATTTAGGGTTTAGAGGCTTAGGGTTTCTCAGGTTTAGGGGTTTATGGTTGCTTGGGTTAAGGGTTTAGGGTTACATGTCAAAAGAAGTCTCTCTATCTCTCTAAACCCCTAAACCCTAAATAATGCCCCTAAATCATAACCACTAACCCCTAAACCCTAAACCTGAGCAACCCCAAACCTCTATCTCCCTATATCTCCCTTATCTCCCTATCTCTCTAGACATCTCACTCACTCTCTATCACCCTATCTCTCCCCTCTTTCACCTCTACCTCTCCCTATCTGTCTCCTCTCTCTTTGCCTATCTATCTCTCTCTATATCCATATCTCTTACCTCCTCCCCTATCATTCCTCTATTTCCATATCTCTCCCTCTCCCTTATCGATGAGGGAAATGGAAAAAAGAAAACTACTACTCTCTTTCTATCTCTCCCTATATATCACTTTCTCCCTATCTCCCTATCTCTCTACCTCTTAGAGAGAGAGAGAGAGGGAGAGGGGGAGAGAGTGGTGTGGGAGGATCTACTCAAATACATGCCTCCATGAGGCCACTTTGAGTATTTAGACTAAGTTTAGTATTTTCATGTTGTAATAAGGTCCAATGGACCATTTCAAATGTGTTTTGGGTCCTAGTTTACATATATGGTCCTATGATGTCATTTTGCTTGGAAAAGAATATGAAGGGTCAATTTTATATGAAAGGCATATGTAAGGTCATATAAGACCATCTTTTATGTATTTGGGGTCTTATAGGGGTTAATATGTCAAAAAGTGAAAATCTTGTAAAGTTGCTAAAATGCAAAAATGACGAAAAGGCAAAATTAGGAAGTCCAAAGGTCAAGAAGTTGTAAAGTTGGTTTTGGTCAATTTGTTTGAGTTGGTTAAGGTTGGTAAAGCATATGTAGGCCTCTAAGACCTTGAGGCATGCAGATTTGAGCATTTGATTGAAGATCCTTGTATTGAAGCATTAATAAAAGTTTAGAATTTTCTGTTTGTTCTACAATTAATAGCTCTGTACGGCCCCGTACAAGAAAATTTTCTTTGGGCAGTCATGTGAATGAATGCACATGTAAATCCTTGTTCTAATTCACTTTGAATCACTAAATTTCATCAAGTATTAAGAATTTTATTACAAATTCTCTCTAGGCGGCTAGTTAACCCTGTTTGAGAGGGTTTTAAGTGAATAAAATGTAAAAATGGCCCATTCCACCAATGAATCTTTCTGAAAACTTAGTGGAATGGTGGACATGAGTTATTTTAGGGTGTGTGTAGGTTTATTTTGTGCAAGGAAGGCATTTTGTGAATTTGGGGGTGATGCCCTAGTGGAAGAATGTATGAGTTTCCATGTGTAGATGATGCCTAAAAGTTGGAATTTGTAGAAGCAGCATTGGAAAAGGTTGGGATATGATTCCTATAGCATGTGTAGACCATTTGTGAAGTGTTCCAAGCATTGGAAAAGTGTGGGGAGTTGTGAAGTATTCATTTTCAATAAGCCCTCTTGACTTTGCATTAAATAAGGGTTTTATGGTTTGGTGTCTTTGTGAACTTATTACCTGATAATTGTTGTTGATTTGGTCATTATAGGACCTGTAGAGAAGGTTTGGATGGTTGAGTGTCATTAGTGAGGTGTTTGAAGAATAGTTCCTTTGTAAAAGAGGTCTAATTTGCCCTTAAAATAGCCTAAAAGTCCATTTCTGAGGGGTTTGGTCTAAAGTAACCCATACTCATCTTTTGATATGTCAATAATGGGCCAAATGGGTACTCAGAACTATCCTTGTTTTCCCAAGTTGATGTCCCATATGAAAGATATCTTCTGACAGACCTAAAAAGAGGGCTACAAGGAAAAATGCCTAATTATAAAGAAAGTGTTAGTTTTTCTTGGTTTTTGTGCAAGGTAGGTGCTGGGATGGGTTAGTAAGGTTATCAATACACCAATACTACATCACAGAGAGAGAGAGAGAGAGAGAGAGAGAGAGAGAGAGAGAGAGAGAGAGAGAGAGAGAGAGAGAGAGAGAGAGTTGTTTAAGTTCACCATAACACGATCGCGTTATGTGTTGCCTTGGTTATTTCCAAGCCTAAGGATTGGATTTGTCTTGGGCTTCCAACCCAAAGTCTTGGATTGTGTTTAGGACATCCAAAGATGTGTTTTTCTAGACTGTAGCAAAAACCACATAATCTGGAGTGTGCTCCCCATCAGGTTTGCACATTTCGATGAAAACTCAAAAAAAATACCACCATAATCTTGATCTCTATTAGCTATCTAACCATATAATTTTTTTCACATTTTGAGTACATTAAGGGTTTCATCTTTAATTTCTTTTGTTAGTGTATCCATTTTTTGTCAAAAACCAGTGTCTAGTATTTTTGACTTTTTTTTTAACCGTTTATCAAAATTTGAAATAAGTTGTACATTTTTAGAAACTAGACTCCATTCTACACGTATTAAAAAAAATAATTTTTAATTAGTTTTCAAAAATTTTAGGGGGGAACACGCTCAATTTTTTGTTTTTTAGGATGTGTCCACTTTGAAAATTACTAAAAAAATCAATTATTCATAAAAAAATTATCAAAAAAATCAGGGATAAACTACATGGTGTTAGCTAATTTCTCACTGAAGTGATTTTTGAAATACAAAAAAAAAAGTTAACATTTTAGGGGGAGCACACCAAATGCTATGTTATGTTTTTTGAGAAAAATAGGACCAATATGTGTGCTCCCCCTTTTTAACCCCTTAATCTCAACCATTTTTAGAAAAAAAATAGTAGTTAAGAAACTAGATTCGGAGCAATATGACTCTTGTATTTGTTCCATCTTCAAATTTTGAGTGTAGCTATCTTCAGTTTCTCATCCAACATCAATGTTTCCTAATTTTAGAAAAAAAAAGTGGCATCTTAAGACCCCCTTTTGGTCCCCCATCTTTGTGCACTTACCCATAACACTTAATATAGAGTAATATAGAAAACAAACTTAGAAATAAAAATTATAAATTGAAAAAATGCAAAAAGTGTGGAAAAATCCACTCACCTGGAGTTTCAGGTGGCTGGAAATGCTCTTTTGATACTCAGGATCCCATTCTCTAACTTGTGACTGTCACTGAGAAATGAGGTCATAGGCATTTTCTAAAAAAATTAATACTTCTCCAAAATAGGATCTTGTTTTGTGAAACGAGATCTCGTTTCTTGGTCTGAGGTTTGGGACCCTGCTACGTAATGGGATCCCATCCTAGATTTTAGGTTCAGGATCCCGATCCATAATGGGATCGTGTTTTATACAAAACGGGATCTCGTTTTGCTTTGCCCGATTTCAGGTTTTTCCTAAGGCTGAAACTTCCACGAGAAGTGGACTCAACTTTGTGCTTTTACCCTATTATTTAATCATTTTAAAACTTCAATGTTAGATATTCTTGAACACAAACATATTCAAACCCAAAATGTCACAAAATTAATATTAACTAATCCTAAAAAAATTTCAACCTCTCTTGGCTTGACTAGAAGATGAAGAACATGTACACTCAAAATCCTTAGTCCTCATTCATCAATCAAACCTCTTATGCTCCAAAGTCATATATATCTAAACCTACTAATATAAATGAAACAATTAGATATAAATTAAGTGTTACTTGTACTAAACAATAGAATCTAAAATGATGTAAAAATAATAAACACACTTACAACTAAATTGTAGTTTGATTGAATCTAACTCTATAGATCCTAAACAAGAGCATGCGCATGGATCAAAGCCTTCACCTTGATCTATGGAAAAACACAATTAGTATAGAATAGTTTAATGTCATTTATTTGCATTAATCAATATTAATTGAGATGATAAATTCATTCTTATATTAGCATTATGACCTTATACATCTAAACACACTTACAACTAAATTGATGTTCAATTGAATCTAACTTTGTGGATTCTGAATAGGGGCATGCATGTGGATTAGATTTATTTTTTTTAGTATGTGGCAAAACATTCAATATAGAACAATTCAATGTTTGAATATTTACACTAATTAATGATAATTGAGATGAAAAGTTTAATTTTGCATGTACATTATGACCTCATACATGTGTCATGAACATTTGCTATAGATAATACCATGTATGTAGTCAACCACTAAATAAACACTTGATAGAGGTATTTTTAGAAAGTTATATACACACAAATGACATAATATTAATTATATTATATGATTAAAAACAATGATATTTACCTTTATCCAAGTGTAGGAAGTTTGAGAGATAGTATCATTAGCATGTGCATACTCATAGATAGTCTAGGATCCTTCTATATAACATTAAATTGTGTTATTTAATTTATCAATAATGTTACATGAATAACAAATTAATGAAAAAATAAATTTAACATGTAACTTCATAGAAAATACCAACATGAATGTGCTACTAGTGGGGACCATGCCACCAAATAACATCTTACATAGGTTACATCTACTCTAGTTTGTGGACTCTACCTCATACCATCATCATCCTTTGGGTAAATTTTTTTAAAACTTTGGCGTTTTTTCACTTACAAAGAATTCATGGTGAGAGAATATGGTGAACTTGTTCTAGTTCATGTTAAACTTTCTTGATCATGGATTGGTAAATAGCTACATGATTAGTTTTAGTGATATGTGGCAAGTTGTAGTGAGTTTTAGATGTTATGGTTTAGCATGGAGGATTCTCTAAGTTCAATTTTATTATAGTTGCATCCACAAGTCATTTAGAATAGAACTCATTACCACATAGTTATTTGAGTAAGTCACTATAGTGTGTATGATAGTGTAGGTGTACATGTGATGTTTTTGGAGTACATGTAATGATGTTTGTGAGAATTATGATGACCTAAGTGTTACTTAGAGGTACCACAAGGAGATAGAAGCAATTAAGTGCATGTGGTTTAGGTATAAATGGTCAATAGCCTTTGACTGAGTGTGAGTTGTACTGGCTACTTATATGGAGTGATTGAGTTTATGTGGAGAAGTCATGTTTTATATAATGTGTGAATTGTTGATGTCATGGAATGATCATGTTTTAGTTGTGTGACTATTATTATTCTACATTGCACTTAGATAGTTGAGAAAATTAGATTTCCATGTGAATGTCTTGGTGGCTATATCTAGAATGAAGTTTGGTTGATGGTGCATTGTTATTAAAGGTGTGGTAAACCTAATTAGAGGTTGTATGTTGTGGTTTTTAGATTGAGATACTTGACAAACCTCTCTATAAATAGAGATGCATAAGAAATCTATGCAATATTGCATAAAGAGACTTTTGTGACCTACTACTCAATAGAGTTCAACATCAAATGGAGATACACAAGAATGTTGTGTGATATTGTACAAAGAGAGTTAAATCGTGCATAGAAGGTTGTGTGATACTACATACTACATTAGAGGCCTTGTGGTAGTACATGAGATAATTAGACACTCAATAGAGAGATACAAGAGGTTATGTGGTACCACATAAGCCACTTGGGTCATTTCTAGACACGTACATGGGTTACATACCACTTAAACATTTTTAAATACATAATAAGATGCCTACATAATCTATAAAGGGATAAATACCATAAAGGAAGAGGTAAAATAGTGGGAAGATGATATATTAGAGTTATTATGGAAGGAAATGATGGAAATACATGATGAAGACACATAAAGAGGCTATATAAGGAAGGGAAAAGTGGTAGATAAGAGAAGAAATCATATAGATTATATGGATGAGTAAGAGAGAAAGATATGTGAGAGATAGATGAAGGATATATATGTATGAAATATAATAGAATAGGATAAGAAAATGATAAGAAGATAGTATGATATAAGAGATTGTATGTGTAATCATCCAAGCATATGTGATGTGTATATCTATGCTTGTGGTATAAAGATATGGATGGTTCTACATTAATACAATATATAAATGAGTATGTGTTATTTCTTTTCAAGCTTAATTTTTAATCTATTACACTTGATATATTTTTCTTCTTATTGTGTCACATTAGGGTTAACTTTCTTGGCATAGGTATAGTCTAGAACTTGGGTAGATATATTTTATGTCAACATTTGGTTTTATTATTAAGACCTTAGTTGTTGGTGTGTAGGAAGGAAAGTAGCCTTAGAGATTGAGGTTTATAGTAAGGAATACTTCAAGGAAGTTTATTACTAATAGAAAAGAAGATAATTTGATTTGTCCTAGATATTGTTGTCTTGAGCCACCTACTAATAGAAAATTGATATTAGATTTCAATAGTTATTTTTAAAGAAATTAAAGTCTTATTCAATCTAATAACCCTCTATGTCAATAAAAAAGATTGAAAAATATTGCTATCTAGGTTAATTCTAATGTTGCAAGTTCATGAGGATATATGGTGTCATGTATATATGTCTATTGACATTGGGTTTAAGTCAAGTAGGCTACTCAAGACAAGGCCATTTAATTTACTAAGATAATCACAACCTTGAATAATGTTGATGGCACCACACCACAATGACACTCTTTATGAAGTTGAATCCATAGCCCATAATTCACTTGCTCAGCTAAAGTAAGAAGTTAATTGGTGCAGGTTTACTCACTACAAAAACACCTAGGTGTTGGGTGAGTGCAAGATCATCATGGGCCAAATAACACCTCTAGCAATAAAAATTCTAAAAAATAGACTTAAACAACTTCATGTGAAAAATTGAATCGGTTATGTACACAATTTAAAAAATATCTATGAATAAAATTTGTAGAAAATTGAATGTAGTTTATGAACTAGTATTTTTTTGAAAATAAATAAATTTATTTGGTAAAAATTGAATATTTCAATAAGTCACTACTAAAATTTTTGAAAAAAAATAAAGTAGGTGTTATTCTAGCCAACCTAAGCATGAGCAAAAAAATTGAATCTTTAGATATAAGTAAAGGACACACGCCTAGATGCGATGCATGTTTTTGTGATTTATTTGTAAGTAAATCATTAGTTATGAATTTTTTACTACAACTTTTTAAAAATATTAAAAAGTAATTTTCTGGCTAGCCTTATTTGGTCAAAATAATAACATGAAATTAAAAAAAAAGACTTGGATCTAGTGAAGCATCGAGTGTGATGCATCTTTTGGATTTGAAAAAGGTTAAATGGTTTGAAAGTTATGAATGTTTTTCAATCAACATGTCTATCAGGAATTCAAGCATGGTGTAGGTAGAAAATTATTAATAATTACATATTAAAATTATAATTAGGTATATATTATATTTTAGAATCTTAATAGTTTCTCAAATACATCCTTTTCATTTTATCATATTTGGATTAAAAAAGACTATCAACGTCAAGGGAGAGGTTGAGGAAAATCTATGAAAACATCCCAACTCTTCATTTGCATGGAAAAGGCAAGTTTGGAATCCCAAGCCTAATTCCCATGCAATTTTGGGGGGGGGGGGGGATTTTAAAACCAAAACCGATATAAATAGATATCCATTTTCAAGAAATGTTTTCCATTTTCAAGAAATGGATATCTATTTCTTCTTGTGTAAAATTAAAAAAAAAAAGATTTTCAAAATGGATATCCATTTTCCCAGCCATCTTCCCAAAATGTATATCTATTTTGGAAAAGCTTATATTTGTTTTGTTTCCATTTACCAAGACAAAATCTAAGCATAAAAAAATGTTTCATGATTTTGGCTGAGACTTTCACATGATTTTTTCCTTCATTGCCATTGTTTGGTCCATGAGGATCTCACACTCACCTTGTTGCAAGTAAAATAACACACACACATACACTTCTCACAACACATGTGATAGCCCACACATGGACCAACTAGTTTTCACAAGCAAGCAACATGCAGTGAAATGAAACCCAGAGTCAGATGTATAATAGAAAATTAATTTGGGCAAATTTAACATAAACCTTTCTTCATTATAGTAATTGAAAATATAACATTTATAGCAATTCCCCTAGTTAAAAATACATAGGCAAGAACTTAACATCTATCTTTTATTTATGAGCATTGGAATTTACATTTTTTAGTTCTTTTCCACTTATCATAAACAACACAAAAGAGGGAACTAAGATTTCCCTCTTCCAAACATGGATCCTTGTAGCCTTTCCTAGCAAGGGATGCCTCTTCAACCCATGATAGCTACTAGAAAGCCTCAACACACATGATTTGAATCAACCTACCACTATCCTCTTCTTTCCTTTTTCTTTTGAAAATTTACTTCTAGGGGAGAGGACCTAGTAGTTGAGCATGTTCCAATAGTCGTGATAGTATTTATGGATTTAGTGCCCAATAATTTTAAAAGAATAGTACTAGTAGTTATGATGTAGGAGCATCCCTAGTTCAAGAGCAATCTTGCATCAACCAAAAACATTTGCATTTCAGTTTGTTTGCAAATCAATTTATTTCTTTTCATTTTCCAGTTCAGTTTAGGTAGTTCAGTCAGAAGAAGTTTTTGTATTTTGGTCCGCATTCTGCCATAGTTGCATTTTAGACCTTGCAGAGCTGGACTTAGCATCTACATTCATTCATCTACATCATATCTAGAATTTAGAGATCCGCACATCATTACTAGAAAGATATCGATATCAGAAGATTGACTATTTTCTTAGTATAGAACATCCTTATAATCACAGACAACTAGCTAAAGGAGAGATCTGCGGAAGCATTTCCTGATCTATGAAGCCTTAATGACACATCATTTGATGATATTTGGTTCATGTTTGACCTTCCCCGAAGATCCACATATCATTCCATTCATTTACGGAGGAGTTCTATGCAATTAGGTTCGACCTATTCGCGTCCACACATTACATCTCTTCATTGGAGTTTGTGATCTTCCTTGGCCGATGCGGAGGAATCTATTATTTCAGAGATGATATATATTGATGTAATAGATCCTTAGAAAAGTAGTTATCAATCCATAAAAGTTATCAAGTTATAATCATCCACATAAGTTCATAGTTTAGGTTTTGTGAGAAGGAGCTTCAAAGCTATATCTTGTGATTCTTTGTAAGCAGGCCTATGAGCTGAATTGTAAGCCCACATTTTGTCAGTCGATCTATATTTGAATTCTATGATATAGTGAATAACTAAATCTGCATTTGTTCCATTTCTTTGTGTTGTTTCCATTGTGTTTACTCTTGCTGCATGGTCTAGATAGTTCATTCTGTGAACCCTCCTACCGTGACTGCACCAAGTTATGACTTCAAAGTTGTTAGTGTTCACCATAAGTACTTATAATTGAATGAAATGTATTCTTTAGATCTAAAAAGCAATAAATCATGTGATACCACATCGATGCACCAACAAAACATGACTTAATGCATAACTATTGGTCTACCATTTTGGGGCCTTTTTGGACACCTCAACAAAAAGCATGCTAATGTGAAATCGTATTTGATGATGTGGACTTGAAATCTTAGTTATAAGAAAGGTCTTTGCCAAGTAAACTATTGTGAAAATTTTAGTGTAATTCAAAATTTCCACGTATGATTATGAAAGGCGCAAAGTTAGGGTGCTCAACTACTAGATCCTCTCCCCTATTCTTCTATATGCTTGCATAAAAAGTCCAAACAAAGACCTCACCAATCTTTTTTTCTAAATGTTACCTTAAGTGCTCTAGTCATGTGGACAAAGGGAAACTTTTGAAAAGTGACCGCCACACACACATTCCTCTACACCACATTCTCTCTTATTTCTTCCTCCTACGTGCCCACACATGACTCTAGCAAGGATTTTTTTGTTCCTTTTCCAAGCATTCCTTGGTATCTTTGTTTCTCTTTTCTCCTACTCAGTATTTTCTTCTACCAATTCCCTTTTTATGTGTTCCTATTGCTTCTCATTCCTACAACATGAAGACAAAAACCCTGAACATTTTTTAAATGGTAGCCTTCTTAAAAATTTTGTCTCCTTTCTATCTTAGCCACCTTCTTTAGCATGCTTATTTCTTCCTTTCAAATATCATCCAAAATCCCAGCTAAAATCTTCATTCAAGTGCCAAAATGGTTGCATTCATTAATCGGTGCAGGCCCAAGCATGTTTAAAACTACCAAACTCCAACACTTTCCCAAATCCTCTTGGCTAGGCATTATTTGGGTAAAAGCACAATAGTGTGTCACACTTTCAGCTAAATAAATAATTCTGAGTAGATCATTTATGCACAATTTATTTACGCTTGGTTTAGTTATGCTCAAAACCACATTACACCTATGTGGTGCCTATGTGGTTGTACGTTTCCTGGCGGAACCTTATTGGGTGGTACATTTGCGCCCAGTTAGGTTTCAGGCGTAACCAAAGAAAATAAAAATTAAAAAAGGTGAAATTGTCATTTTCACCCAGATTGATATAGTTTTGGAGTGTTATGCTTGGAGCCCATGACAGACAATGACCCACAGCCAGCACTGCAACCTCTAGCCAACACTGCACTACCACCTCCAGGTACTCTACTGTTCCTCACCACCGACATGTACCATTGGGATAAATAAACAATACCTACCTATAATTGATTTGAATAAACCCTAATCACAAATGTTGGGAATGTATAATAAATCTCATAGTTTATATCATAGGTTTCATAGTTTTCACTAGCATCTTAATGATAAAGTTTATGGTGTCCTCAAGATAGCCAATACAGGAAAGAAGGTCAAGCATTCACACATACTAATCAATTGTAGGTGTAATGCAATAAGGGTTACTCATATGGTTGAAGCATGTGCAATGCTCATCCACTAAACCTGCAGTTCCTTATCTATGCTTCCACATTTTCCATATAGAAAGCCAACATGGGCAAGAAGGTCAACCATGCACACATACTAATCAATTGTAGGTCTAATGCAATAAGAGTTACTCATATGATTGAAGCATGTGCAGTGCTCAACCACTAAACCTACAGTTCCTTGTCTATGCTTCCACATTTTCCATACAGATAGACAACATGGGCAAGAAGGTCAACCATGCACACATACTGATCAATTGTAGGTGTAATGCAATAAGGGTTACTCATATGATTGAAGCATGTGCAATGCTCATCCACTAAACCTGCAATTCCTTGTCTATGCTTCCACATTTTCCATACATGTCGACTAGAGCATTTCCAACTATAATATCTGACAAAAATCCCAAATTCATCAAAATTCATCAATCAAACCTTAGGATAATTTGTCTTGTCAACTTGTTATTTGAAAGATCTAATACATTTAGAGTAATCAGGTTAGATAGAGAGATCAAAATTTTTCCTTCTAGAAAATTGTAGCTGAAAATTTGAGATTCAAAACACTTAGAGACATATTAAGATAGTGAGTTCCTTGTGTAATTGTTCCATTAAGGTAATTGTCACTCAAATCCACATATTTCAGTTGTGACAAATTTGATAGATTATCTATAATACTTCCCTCAAATTTATTATTTGGCAGCTTCAAAGTCTGTAACTGCAAAAGTTTAGGTAGCACATCAGTAAGTAAGCCTCCCAAGCCATTGTGTCTAAGATCAAGTAGCTGGAGTTTAGTAAAATTTTCTACCTACTCTGGAATTAGGCCATTTAGAGAGTTTCTATTCATTTCTAGCCATGTTAAATTTGGGGCATTTGAAACAGTAGAAGGGATGTTTCTAGTCAAGTTGTTAGTCACTGCCTCTATCTATTTGTATGCTACAGAACTACTCAATTCTCCTTGTTATGATAACATTGTAATCTTCAAGGTAGAAAATTTATCTTCAATCTGTATGTGTGATAAATGACACAATGATTCAAATGTCAACATAGTCCCAATACTGTATAACTGTAGGAACTCTTCCTCGCCCAGAAATATCATCAATATCGATTGGAGACAATCGTTGTTTGGTGTTCTTCTTGATTGATGAATTATCACATAAGAGTGATCTTTTGGCAAAAGTTGCAACTAATAATAATGGTGTCAAAGGGCTGCAAATTCTATAAACTATCAAACAAAAATCTATATATATATATATATATCTATGCCCACGACTTACACAATATTCAATGAAACCACAATTTCTTATTCAAAACTCACAATTGTTATTGAGTATTAAAATGCAATTTGTTTCAGCAGACAAGCTAGAATTACTTCTAATCTTTATTCTTTCTTTGATAGTTAACAAAATTCCACTCAATTCATTGTTTTGCATGGTTGTGAGGTCTTTTGAAA
Organism: Cunninghamia lanceolata; assembly: GCA_027924645.1. NCBI lineage: Eukaryota > Viridiplantae > Streptophyta > Pinopsida > Cupressales > Cupressaceae > Cunninghamia > Cunninghamia lanceolata. The sequence goes on along the minus strand of BSBN01000186.1, from coordinate 16,951,142 downwards.
TTTTAGTTATAGGAGCTACATTATCAAAATTTGAAAGAAAACTTTATAAGATTTTTTATAGCATACCAATTAACCATATTCTCACCTAAAATCTTTCTTATGTCACTTTTATATTTTCAAAGTTATTTCACAATGTTTGCAATTGTGCCTAATATCATTACTAAGTATATTCCATGCTTGTTTAGAATTCACATTACCCCCAATCCTAAGAAAGATTGTTTGGCTAAGTGCATCTTGAATTAAAAATAAATCTTCATTGTCATTTTTTATAACCTCTTTGTATACTTGTTTTTTTTTGATCATTTAATGCATCTATATTTGTTGGTTATGTATACCCTACTTGTAGAATATCCCCCTAGATTTTGTGTTTTTTAAACTCTATGACCTCTTTTGTTACAACTTTGAGTGTCTTTGACTGGATCAATTCTCATAAAATCTTGCTGCTTCCCAAATCAACTTTCTCACAAAAAATCACCCACTTCTCTTCTCTTTGTTAGCAAAGAGACTAGATGCTAACTCTTGCCTAGTTATGACTCTATTTGTTCCCATGAACAATCCACTCTTTGCTTGTAGAGGAATATGTCTTTTATATAATGTCTACAATTTGATCATTCTAATCTTCAACCTCACAGTATCTCCTAATGCTCTAAGAGACCAAATAAAGATTTATAGTAACAATAAACAATAAATGATGATTTACAAATCATCTCCAAATAACACATTGCAAAATATTTTCCAACCCTTTGTACAATGTATGCATATTCTATTTATAGAAAAGTGATAACACTCATCTCACAGATGACTGACACTTGTCAATTCTTACTACAATCTAAAATTAGTTTGGTGGTTAGCACCATTACAAGTGCCACCTAGGTCCAAACTCGTTGATGACCAGGGGCTATGTATTAGAAAGAGAATCAACTCCTAACTTTATTTTGTTCTTGCAAATGAAAGAAAGTAATTGCCATGAAGACACTGCTCTTTTATCCTCCCAACATGAATGAAAAGAAGTGCATTGAATTTGTTTCAAGGGAATCTATCAAAATGATGGAGTGGAATGTAGAATTCAGCACCTCTTTCCCATATATTGTAGCTCAAAGCCTTCTAAAACTTGTCTCTAGGTCCAAATCCACTACCCATACATGATATGATATGGATTTTTTGATATCATGGGATGATAGTTCAAGTCTTCTTGGATCTAGACCTTGAACATGACCATTCACCTCCAAATATGAAGTTAGAGGGAGGAAGCATGGTCATGCCCAATATACACACACCCAATATACCACCAAATAAAAGAAGACTACATACACACAATGTGAAAACTCTTAGGAAACTTAGAAACAACAAAGTATACAAAATAATAATTCCACGACCCTTCCATTTCTTCTTGTTAGTATTTATTTCAATAAAATTTGCATTTTTATTCAATATCTATTCAATCTAACTACATTATTAGTTTGAAAATTTGAACTTGGCTAGATGTATTAGATTGAATGTATTTAGTTTTTAAATTTTAAATGTTTATATAGTTTTGTAAAGTTAATTTAAATGTGTAGATTGTTTGTGTGTATTTAATTCTTAGATTTTAAATGTTTTTAGTTTTGTTAATTTAAATGTAAAAATTGAATTTACATATAAATTCATTAAATTATAAATTAAATGTATGTTAAATTTTTTAAAATGCATAAATTTGCACATACATGACATCTGACATGGCATCTCATCATAGTGATGGCCATGATAGTGAGCATAATAGTGGTGATGTGCATAGTGTAAGTAGGAGTGAGTTATATACTGCCACTCTTGATAGACTCAATAATGCGTTGACACATTTAGATCAGACGATCCATAATACACTTAACCTATCTAATAGAGACAGGTTGGTGGGGACTAGAGTAGAGTTTGTATGTATGATTGACATAGTCAAATCATACAATCCCTATGATGATTTGAGTATTGAGGATTTTTATGTGTCACTTGCTAGCACTGTTACTGGAATAGTCAAATGGCCAGAAGTTAATAGAGTCATTTCATTGAATATGATGCATAGTATGTTTCCACATTATCACGGACATGACAGAGTTCAGAGTTATTTTCTCACCAGGTGTACAGATGTTGTTGCTACACCACTTATATATCCTAAGTGGTTAGCAACACATCATAGATGGCCACACAATGATGAATTGCCTTTGTATTTTTGCAAACAACTATTTGCTAATGTTCATTTATGACTTGATGTTGATTTCACATCTATCCCTCAACATGCGGGACAGGGTCATGGGAGGTTTTCAGAGAAATTCTCACGTCCTGATTAGGATCCACCTAAAAATAAGAGGGCATTAGTGGGTCCCAACCTTTTGGTACTTCCCAAAAGGTTGAATCTAGGACAGTCAGCTGAGGTGGCAGTTACATCATCGAGACAACGTATTTTTGAGAGTTTAGGTTCTATTGCCAGTGTCGTTGACCATTTGGCATCAGATTGCATTGGTAGATACATGTTACATCCACGCACCATCATAGGATCAGCTGATTCAACTTCTGCCAATTATGATCCTTACCTACGTGCTGACATAGATTCACCACGTGATGTGGCATAGATTTTTGGAGAGAGTGCTTTACGCAGATTGAGAACATGTCTGGCGCAGGATCTACTTTCTATATATCAATTTGTCAATTCTGAGTACAACATCCCTCTTGAGACCATGTCCATATTTGTCAGTCAGTGCAGTGATTAGCAAGCTACACATATGACTGACATAGTGCCTTCATAGTAGACTCCATCACAGCCTGATGCTGGTATTGTGCCACCTTACACACCAGGATCATTCCATGGACTTTTGTTTGAGGATAACATTGCAGTGACCCTCGATTCATCCGAGCTTAGTGGGATTGGGAGGGTCATCCATGGAGCTACATAGGTTGCTGATGACAAGGTACATACATTTTAAATTTTGTGTTTAATCTCTAGTGTAATTTATTTGTTAAATAAATAATTTATATATTTTTAAATTTTATAAAATTTAGTCTTGTGCATCATGCACATGTTGACTCTTATTTAATAAATCTTACATTAGGGACTGATGAGAGAGGTGCTAGGACATGACACAGTGCAATAGATAGTGGATGTGGATGAGGTTGGATGCGAGGTATTTAGTATTTAATTGTACATTAAAATTTTTTAGAACATGTGTACTTGAGATTCCATATTTTTTAATATATATTTAAATTTAATTTAATAGAGATAATTTGTATGTTTAGGGATCTACACATCACTTAGATGTTCATAGAGGGATGGGATTAGATACACATGGTTCAAGATAGGGCTCGTGATGAGGATCAGTACAGGGCTCAGGACGAGGATCAATACATGGCTCAGCTCATCATTCTAGTCCTGGGTTGAGTGAGGCCCATTCCACCCATAGGAGGCGGGAGTCATGATGTTGTTTACAGTTAGATGTATTCATGTGTTCTTTGTTATGTTTACCTGAACTCTCATGTGATGTTGTAGTTAGACTTGATGTTATATTGAGTTTACATGTTATATTGCAATTAGACTTGATGTTATATTGCATTACTTGATGTTATGTTATTGCATTTACATGTTGTAGTTAGACTTTATGTTATTTAGACTTTAATATTAATTAATATTAGGGTAAGTGTAAGAAGTTGGGTCCACATAGAGGGGAAGTCGCGGGCAAAAAAAAATCCTGATAGAAACAGGTACCCCTTTTAAAAGAAATGGGTACCCGTTTAGGAACAGGTACCCAACCCTAAATGGGTACTCGCTTAGAAACGGGTACCCGTTTAGGAACGGGTGCTCAATCCTAAACAGGTACCCATTTAGGAATGGGTACCCGTTTCTATAAACATATTTGAATTTGAAAAAAAAGCTTGCACACTTTTTTTTCCAATACAAAAGGAACGGGTATCCATTTCTAAAAGCTTAGGCTTGGGAAAGGCATGGTAAGCCAACCCCTTGCCTTGGACCTACAAATTTTTTTCTAAGTACAGAATAAGAGAAAAGACTGAGTTTACCTATATGGCTGATGACATTTTTTTCTAAATTTTTTATGAAATTAAAACCCATTACAGATTAAAGTGTCTAGTTTTCAAATATGTAATTTTTTTTATTGGACTTGTTTTTCTATTTATTATTTAATTTATGAGCAAACTAGTCCAAAAACTTGAAATGATAGGTGTTTGTATTTTTTTAATAACTTTTAATTTTTAAATTTTTTTGAAAAAAAAATTATGTCATCAATCTACACATAATTCTTTACACAATGAATTGTTTTTTTTTTCATTTTATGATTAGTTTTGCTCAAATTATGTTGGTCATACATGAGGGTTTTTGAAAACAGCAATTAGGGCCAATAAAAAATTAATAAAAAAAATTATTTGGAAAAAAATTATAAAAAAAATTCTCATCAAACTTCACCGTACTACACATCTTTCCCTAAAAGGGTTTATAAAAATACTTTTATTTAGGTCAAATTATTTTGGTCGTACACGTGCATGGTATGGTAAAAAAAGTGACTTTTAAACAATGGTTTTTAGAAATGCCTATTGGAAATCAATTTATATCATCTGGGTATTAAAATAAATTACAAATTTGAAAACTACACTCTGAGTACTACATTTAATATTACTAACCTTTTTTAAGATTCAATCTTTAAGTGCCTCAAATGTTTAGGTCAAATATGACAAATTTTGAAAATCAGGGAAAACACTTCCACTTTTTGGCCAAAAAGTGGACCCAACTTCTTGCACTGATGATATGTATATATGCACATTTAGATGTTTAGTTATATAGATCTGTATGGATGTTTTCCTTTGAATATATGGGTCTTAATTTGGATAAAATCAAGTTTTAACTTAAATAGTTTAAATCTGTATATATGTTAAATACTTGTAGATGTGATGAACTATTAATGATTGAGAATGATGTCAACACCCTAATCATTGATAGGAATAGTTTTTATAAAATATTTCGAAATGTGAATTTAATTTAATCTATATCTATTGAATCTTGTAGATTAAAATATATAGTTTTTTATAGTTTTTTTTATAATATATAGTCAAGCTTGGATGTGTCCACTACATTGAATTTGATAGTTTTGTTACATGTTTTTATATGGCTAATAAAATTTAAGAAAACTTTGAATTAATTTGTGAAAACAATCCTATACGATGATCTAGAATTAATGTCCAAACCAATTTTTTTCTAAAACCACATCTCCATTAAATTTTTTTAAGATTTGAATCCTTGAAGAAATATGCAATTGAATATCTGTTACACCCCAAAATTTTGGTTCTCAAGCCTTTTATTTTTCATTATTTTCGGCCAAGTCTCAGTACTTTGTCTTTCCTTTGGTTACCTTAGCTAATTTAAAAAAAAGTCATGTGTGTTAGAGTTTGTTTAACTAAGTCATTGAATTCCTAAAGTTCGCAACCCTTGTCGCATGGTTATAAAGTTCTCTAACCCAACTGCATATTGCATAGCCGAGTCTTAACCTTTGTTCTTGTGGTCACTAGGTCAGAGGTTTTCTAAACTTTAAAACCCTCAACTTAAGGTTCTAATGTTCTAATATCTTGTGACTTCGCGACAAGGTGTGGATCAACCGATTCCTGAGGCTCATAATGATCATTAAATGATAGGCACAACACACGAAAGGAATGTCTTTTCAGAATTTTTAGGAAATGGGTAAATCTAAAGGCTACATCCTCGAGGCATGCATTGAATACCCCATCGAATCAGTATTTAAAACACTTAGTAATTTACCTCCAGCACACGCAGTCTTTTTCATTTTCTTGCAGAGTTTTCTCTAAGTGATGCAGCCACCATTTCTCTCGTACTTTGCTATCGTTCTTTCTATACTTAGTTGTTCTCTACTCTGCAGCAGTAATAAAATTCAAATACCAGGGAGCCCCCCATAATTCTAGAATAAAAAATAGTTGGTCCTGCATCAGTGATACCAAGATTGATCACATTGATTTAGAGGAGTTCTGGTCTTGACTGCAACACGAGGATAGGTTGCCATTTGCAAAGAAGATACTAGAAAGTGGTCTAGCGCATGCAGGAGGATTCTCGGTCTCCATGCAAAGTGAAGAGTTAGTCATGGGTTGCGTGAGGAGATACATCCCTGAAACTTCTAAAATCAAGGCCAAAGATGAAACTGTGTTAGGAAGAATTAACCCAAAAAGAATTACTCGCGCATTAAAAATTCCTGAAAGGAAAGAATTTGAAGAGATGTCCCTGGATATTGGAAATAAATTCTTTCAAGTTAACGAGGACTGGTGCAAGAATTCCATTGTGCATAATTGGCTGAAGTCAGAAAAGAAAGGTAAGTCTCAACTGCCTCAAAAACTTAGAAGAGCCCATTTCAAAGATGAAATTTCAGATATGATTACTCTACTACATAGAGTAGTAGGAAGTGAAAATACAGACTCTTTTGAGGAATGGATGTGCCATTTCATTTTGTTAATATGCGGTGAAGATAAATATATAAATTGGGCTGAGGTTATCAGTTTTCATTTGAATGAGCAGTTAATGAGATTTCAGGAGACTTTGATCTTTCATATGTGTTCATACATTGTTTACATTCTGGCCAGTCAAGAGGATGTTTGGGCTGGGTTGAGGCCACATGGGTCTCTAACTCCAAGCACACCTGTGTTTAATTATTTTCCTCAATTGAAAAAGGATGTTGGAATGAAGGACTACCTCCGCATAAATGATGCTTTTCTGATGTATGTAGTGAGAAAACTAGATGTAAACCCTAAACTAAGGATTTCACCAGAAGCCGCTTCCCTAATCATGCAATATGGAAGTTTTTATATTCAGTTCGATAGATTTACCTATCTAAGAGTAGGGGGTTATGAAAATGCCCCAACAAAATTGCCAAGATACCCCAGTGATTTTGTCATTTTTCTGGAGGTATGCAAACAAATGTCTGTGTTGAATGTTAAGTATCATAGTATGAAGAAGAAGAAGGGGTATGATTTTCCATTGAAGTTATCCTCTTACTTGTGTAAAATAAATGAAGTTGCTAGGGGAGCAAAACATGTTTTAGCAGAATTCAATTTGCACACTTTGTCAATGAGGTCCAATTTTGATAGTAAAAATTATGTGAAGCAGAACTTTCATGGCTCTGGTTCCTATGAGCATCACCCGACTCTGGAAGATTTTTGGGAAGATTGCATAGATGATAGGGAAGTACAGAGAAGGAACTGTATGAGGCTCACTTTGAGTCAAATCTAGGTTTTTAGTCTCACTATTTACGTCCCAAAGGGGGTAGAAGAAAGTTCTAAAATTATTAATGAAGAGTATCAAGCCCTAGCGACTAAGCCTCTTCCCTGAGTCAATTGGTCTGAAAAAGAAATTGTTGATTTGAAGGTTTGCTCTATTACTGTAATAAAAAGAACTAAAGATTGGCTGGCTGGGAGATTGCATGGGAATGCTGGCTCGCCTCACAACCAAGGAAACCCTAGATCTAGTGAACAAAGACTTGCACAGAGTTCTGGTGCACGTGTTACTTCAGGAAGACAAGAAGCTCTACAACCTAATTCTAATTCTCAATCAAGAGGCGATGGTGAGAACCTGATGATGCTCTCAGATTGAAGTCAGCCAGGGAGTCGGATAATCTCTCCTTATCTACAAAGAAAAATGTTCCAGCTAAAACAGTGTCTGTAAATCTGGATCCCATTTTTGAGCAGATAGTTAATGATGGTTCTTTTCCTACTTTTCTTGAAATTCCTTCTCCTAATGATGAGGAGATTTCTGCCCCCATTTCAATTGAGAATTAGAGTAAATTTGTGTCTAGCAATGTGGATACTAGTTTGGTTACTTCCTCCCCGAGTTGGTTGAAAAAGGTGGTGGAGAAAAAGAGGAAAAATGTACCTACTACAACAAAAGAAGTAGACACAATTACCATGCTCTTGCAAGGTACTTCTAACCCCAAAAAGGCCAGGATAATGTCAAGAATGGTCAATGATGCTACTATTGGTCACCAAGTGTTGGAGATTGCAGATCTTGTAAAGGATTTGAATGAAGAGGAGATTACTGAAGCTGATTATAAAATAAGTCACATTGATTTGGGTCCTTCTACTTTGGAAGGAGATTCATATCATACTAATTTTTTCGTTAATGCTTTAATTAAAAGAGCTAAGGAAGAAAGGAAAGAGAATAAAAAGCTTCAGTCTCAAATTTTGTCTTTAAGCAGATTCATTCAATCCATTGTGTCACACACATCGCAGGAAGATTCTATATCAGAGGTTGTTAGATTTGATGCTGGTACTATTCAGCAAATTAGAAAAAGTTAGAATTATGCCAAGGCTATCTCTTAGTGGGTTGAAAAATTATCTTGTGATATCTATTTTTCTTAACCAAAATGATATAGAATTATTCTTAGGTGCATAACAAAAGAAAAGAATTGATCAATGAGCTCCAATAAGTAAGAAAAGAGCAAGGGAGTACTTATGTGCTTTCAAGGGAAATTTCTGAGTTGGTAGCTTTAGATTCTGCAACACTCCTGAAGGACAACTTGGCCAATGATTCTCATGAGATTGACTCATCTTGGGCTGACTCGTTAGACTGGAAACTGAATATGTATGATAATCTTATTGAACAAGTTAATAAGGCTTTGCAAGAGTATCTGGATTTAATGATTGGTATTCAAAGGGACTGCCAGAGATTGGAAGTGAGCATCCTAGATGAATTCAGGGAGAATCTATGGGACCCCAAATAGATTAATAAGGAAGTCAAAGACATGCTGTATAATGAACTCGCCGATCCTGAGGTAGTTTCTGGAGAATCACTGGGTAAGATGGGCCTGATACAGATGTATCTCAATAGTTTTAGGAATAGAGATGAAATTATCCATGAAACTATGGTGGGGGTAATAAAAAATTTGGCTAAGTTCAGAACTAGACTGCAGATCACTACCATCCCAAGGAGCAAAGGCATCACTACTACTATAACTAAGTACCGAGAGTATAAGTTGAAGATCAAGGCACGAGAAAAGATGGCAGAAGATCAAACTGTGGAAAGTGTTGAAGACCCCAAAGAAGGTGAGGGGGTGGCAAGTTGAGTTTATTTTCTTTCATACATTTCTAATATTTGGCTCTTGAACTTCTTTAAAAGACTTATTTTAAAATGATTGTCCTCAAGAAATCATTCTATTTCTAAAGATAGTTATTATATGAACATTATAAATATGCTATAGGTGACATAGTATGGATCTTTCTTTTTGGGTAAACTTTGATTTTCTCAATTAAGTTAGATACTTCTGATACCTATTTCAATTTCTATCTCTTTCAATATAGAAAATATATATTGTTGAATGGTTTGAGCATATATGGTCTTTGTGTTGTGGTGTTTTGGATCATCATTATTCTTATGTTGAATGTTATGTCAATGGTGTTCTTTCTTTATATTGGAAGTTTCAGTTGGTAATCATATTGTTGTGGATATCTATCTTTGAATAAATACATCATGGTGATGGGAATTTAAATTATTTATTTGAATTCTTTGATCTTATTATAGCCATTTAATTCATTTGGATGTGTGTGATTTCCTTTCAAAGCTTTCTGGTTAAAAGCAACATATAATTTAATTCATTGTATATCATTTGAAGGTAGCTGCCACCTTGTAAAATAAGCAGAGCATTAGTTATAAAATACCATTGTAACTGATTCAACTGTGGTTACATTTGTCATTGTTTGGGCAAGAGAATATAGAGTCGAATGATAAATCTATCAACCAACAGATTTTTGGTGACTCTACTGGGGAAATTGTCAGATATGTGTTCTAAGTTGTTTTAATAGTTTTTCAAAGGCATAATGCTCCAATCCTTCAGCCTAATGTAGATTGTCTTGTAGGTGACCAGGAAGATATTATTACTGGTCTAAGATTACTTTCTTGGCAACATAGAAGAACCAACTTGCAATATCATCAAGTTAACGAAGTATTAGAAGAGGAAGAAGAATTTGGTGAGATCATAAGAGATAATGCTAGACATTTTAATAATGCTCAAGAAATTGTTTTTATTGAGGCTGTAGTACCTGTTCCATGAAGAGAACAATTTTTTCTTGTTCAAGCACTTCCCAACAATAGGCGCAGAAACCAAGTAGGCAACCAAATAAACCAGTTGAACAATCAACAATATCTTCCATGAGCTAATTAGTAAGTGAAGTTGGCAACTCTGTAATCTTAAGTTTTATTGTTTAAATCTGGCTTCAAAAAGATATACTAGGGGAGATAGAAGGAAAGGAATTTTTGACGAAGATTTTGCATTATTAGAATCTATTAACTTCTCTTCTTTCCCACCTAGCCAAAAGGTTAGGTCTGTTAATAGACCTTCATCTCCTCCTCCTAATCAAAATCCTCTAAATACTTCATTTGCATCTTGCCAAGCTCTCCTTTTACATGGAGTTACCCTTCCTTTGCAAGTAAACTTCCCTATCCAAAATCCTCTCATCATGGCCCAGCCTCCACCTATCCCATGGGGAGTCACCATAGGTCCACTCAATCTTGGAGCTCAATTACATGATTTTCCTAAGGGCTCAGGGAAAATTATACCTAAATTTAGAGGAGATGGTAAAGTAACTCCTGAAGAACACATGCAAGCCTTCTTCGCTGCCTCTTCTATTCTTGTTGTACAACATGAAGATGTTGCTATGAGGCTTTTTGTAGAATCCCTAATAGATGCTGTCACTGATTGGTTTTATCACCTTCCCAATGGATCTATCAATGGTTGGGATGCTTTGAAAACAAAGTTTGAAAGTAGGTTCAAATCTATTGAGAATGAACAGACTCTTGTCACCCAATTGGTTATAATGAAGAAATAAATACATGAGCCAATGAGGGAATTTGTTGCCAAATTCAATAAGCTATACAATAGAAAACCTAAGAATATGAGACCTGGGGATGAGCTATTGAAGTGTTTCTTTATTAATACTCTTCCTCTAGATGTCAATTTTACCATTAAAAGAGAGGGAGCAGCTGATGTGAATGCAACTCAAGAGAGAGCCATATCAATAGAAGATGATTTAATCATAGTCAGGAAGTGGAAAAAGGAGTTACAGACTAGCAAACTTTCTGCTGTAAATTCTACTGATCCAGTTATACAAAGGTTGGCCAATGACATAATCACCTTGAAGAGGCAAATGCCAAAGGGACAATATCAAGATATACTAAGGAAAGATTATGTTCCTCTAGGCGGTTACAACAAAACTTTACCTTTAACTGGTCCCTCACAAAGGCTCGCTATTGAAAATGGACCCTCTACCAGTAAAGGTAATATAATGTGTAATTTTCATTTGACTTCAAATCATGATGGATCCACTTGTCCTGAGATGGTTCGGTTTATGCAAATGCTCTCTACTAATGAACATAATGAGGTACCATATGTGGAAGAACTTGGCTAGTCTCATGATGCCAGTGTAGACTTTTTTGAGTATGAATTAGACACTAAGGCTGGAGAAGATGTTTATATAGAAATTGACCCAAATTGTGCAGTCTTCACAAGGGGTGAACAGGCCTAGAAAGGCATAGACCTTAAGGGGCAGACAAGTGGCTCACCTTTTACTTTGAAGTATATTCTATCCAGGCAAGCCACTTCTAGTTCCAAGAAGTCTGAGAATGCTACACCCAAGAGTACATCTACAGAGGTACCATCAGTTCCTTCTCTTGATAATCTTGTTGCTAGTTCATTTGATATAATTGATTCAAATTTCCCAATTTGAATACCTTAGACTCAATCCATCTGAATTAGATCAGTTAGTGAAATATATCAAACAAGAACCTTCTCTGTCCCAGAGTAATGCTCAAGTGTATAGTGTACCTGTCTATGAGAAAGTTTGCTCAAATTCACATGAAACTGATCTAGGTTAGTAAAATCCTTTTTCTAAGCCAAAGCTACTTTATGCATCTCTTTATATAGTTGGATTTAGATTAAGCAATTGTGTTATTGATTCTGGTGCTTCTGACAATGTAATGCCTGCTCAAGTGTCTAGAGCTCTAGGGTTATCTTACACTTCCTCCCATGGCAAATGCTTTTCTATGGATGATTCACAAGTCCCAATTTTAGGACAAATAAAAGATGCTCAAGTTGCTTTAGCTACCTTTCCAAAAAAATGTTGAAGCTAACCATTCTTGTCGCTGATATTCCTGCTAGTTATGGTATGCTTTTGAGTAGAAGTTTTTGTAGAGTCTTGGGTGGGGAGATACAAATGGATTGGTCTCATGCCATAATACCACTAGAAGGAAAGAAAGTACTCCTCATCTTGAAACCCAAAGCTAAGTTCACAGTGTTAAAGTCAGGGGATCCACAGGCAGATATTATGTTTGTAGAAACTGGTCTAGGTACTTATATGTGCACATCCTCAGAGGAAGAATGTTCTAGCCTGAACAATCCTGATACAATAGATGAGTTATGGACATTAGAATTTGATGGAAGTTGCTCAAGTGCTAGTTCTGGTGTAGGAGTTGTTCTGATTTCCCCAGATGGCTATAGTTTTCCTTATGCTTATAATTTGGAATTTAAAAATACAAACAATACTATAGAATATGAGGCCCTTCTACTTGGTCTGACCTTAGTCAAAGAAAGAGGCATAAAAAAGATGAAGGTTAGAGGAGATGCGAAACTAATTGTTAAGCAGGTCCGGAAGCAATACACTGTAAAAAATGGCAGGTTGAGACATTATAGAAATAGAGTTTGAGACTGCATTGAGGATTTTGATGCCTTTTCTATTGAAGCCATGCCTAGAGACCTTAATGCTAGAGCAGATTCACTAGTTGTGTCTGCATCTTTTCCATTGCCTCACCCAAAGTTTAAAGATAAACCTTATAGAATTGAAGTGGTGTATCGCCCAGATGTTCCTGATAATGTGAACCATTGGCAAGTGTTCAATAATGACAGGCATATTATTGCATTCCTGGAGAAGGTTGAGGCCTTTGCCAACATCTTCTTTGAAGGAAGTGATGATATAAGTAATGATGTCTTAGAGGTACATATCAATACGCTTGAGGGTGAGAAATCTGAGATGATTCAATTGAAAGGTAACAAGATACCTAAAGGTTTGGTGTCTTTAAAAGATTTGTTCAATAGTCATGATCAATACCTAAAGAGGAAAAGTAAGGTCACTGTTGAATCATCTGCTGACTATGACTGCATCAATATAGGCACAAATGAAGATCCTAAGATAGTATGTATAGGGAAATGTTGTTCCCCTCAGGAAAAAGAGAAACCAATTTCTCTGCTCATAAGGTATACGGATGTTTTTGCATGGTCCTATGTAGATCTAAAAAAGTTCAGGAATGGAGAACTGCAACACAAGATACCATTGAAACTTGGCACAGTACCTTATAGGCAAAAATAATGAACATATAATCCAAAGATAGCAGAATCCATTTTTAATGAGATAGATAAAATGCTCAAGGATAAGATTATCTATCCCATTCATCATTCTACATGGGCAACAAACATTATTCCTGTGAAGAAGAAAAATGGAGAAATAAGGATTTGTGTTGATTTCAGAAACTTAAATCAAGCTTCATTGAAAGATAACTACCTAGTGCCTGTCATGGATCATGTTCTACAAACTGTCGCTGGCTCTGAAATGATGTCAATGTTAGATGGATTCTCAGGTTATAACTAGATTGAAGTAGCCCTAGAAGACCAGCATAAAATGGCATTCACTACTCCCATTGGTGTGTTTGCCTACAATAGAATTCCATTTGGTCTTATTAATGTAGGTGCCACTTTCTAGAGGGATATGGATATTTCATTTGGTGATCTAAAAAATAAAATCATTGTAGTATATTTGGATGATCTAATAGTATTCTCAAAAAGGAGGGTTGATCATGTTCATGACCTGGAAATTGTACTACAACATTGCAAAGAATAAGGGATCTCCCTAAACCCCAAGAAATCTATCTTTGTTGTTACAGAAGGAAAAATTTTGGGACATATCATCTCAAAAGATGGTATCAAAGTTGATCCTGAAAGGGTAAAAGCCATTATGAAATTGGGATTGCCTATAAACAAAGATAGCACTAGGTCATTCTTTGGCCAAGTGAACTTCCTGAGGAGATTTGTACATGAGTTTGCTAAGTTGACAAGACCCATAGTTGATATGATGAAGAACCTGTTGGTGATTGTTTTGATGCAATCATAACAATAAGTTAAAATTCACATATAATGAACTGAAACTATACTTGAAAGATAAGAAGGAATCATTTAAGATTCAATTAATCCCAAGTCTACAATGGTTCGGTTGGTCAAATTCAATTGGTCAATGTGAAGCTGTAATGTTCAAGGGGCCTTACGTAGTTTAGAGTTTCTTTGTGGTTTACTGGACTAAGATTATGCAAAAAGGTCATAGATATCAACAAGTATTTTGTTCATTTGCATACAAGTGTTACTGTGCTGCAGATTTTAGATGGTTTTCTTGAATTATTGCAGCTTTCTCCTTTATACACTTATGAAAATTGTCTACCTTAAACTCTGTTATGCATGATTCTTCAAATTTGAGACAACTTTCTTTAGATTTCTACGTTTTCAACTAAATATTTCAGATGGGTTGGGAAAAGTTAGAAAGATCTAATCTACACCTCATTTACTCTACCAAAGGATCTAATTGTTCTATTATGCACTATGTAAATCCTACAGTAATTTGATCAAACCCACAGTAAAAACCATAAATGCAAGTTCTGAGCATTTTCACAAACATACATTTAAAATTGCAAGCTCTCAAAGAAAATATTTCAAAACACAAAGAAGAGCAGGAGAACACTCAGAAGATAGATGTAGAACTCCAGATTCTATTGTATTAGAAACAAACAGTCATACATGATTTACAATGTTGGAATGACTCTTAGTTTCATTGATCAAACTACAGAGAACTTACAAGCTTTACAGATACAGTAAGGAAGCCGGACATTCCACGCACACCTTACTGCAGACAAATAGGTGACCTCCTTCTTCTACTTCTAAACTATGCCCAGAAAGAATCTACAATTCTAGCAAAATGCTAAAATCCCTGTGTGTTTTCCTAAAATCCCTGTTGTAAAGTATTACAGTGCAAAGAGGCACAATATAAAGACTTCTGATTGTCCTCACTACAGCAAAAACCTAACTAAACCCCTGGTTCAAACCCCTGATTACAGCAATAAATACAGGTGAACCAGTTCTCCAAAATATCCTTGAGTAGTGTCAAATCTGGGTGAAATATTGCCCCTTCTGAGAAGCTCTGGCGGCTTAGCAATAACTTTTGTTTGTCTGTTGCAGTAATGCTCTCAGCTGCAACCTTGTCCTTGTTATTTGAATGACCTTGACTTCTTCGCACTTGATCTTTATCTTCCTGCTCCTGAGATTAGATTTTCTTCCTCCATGATGTCACTGTGATCAAGTTCCAGCTACTTCCTCAACTGCAAGCCTGTAAAACAAGACAAGCAATAAGTACCATATTTATCAAATGAATAGCAGGAAACTAAAATATCTATTTGAATCAAGGTGACTGTGCAAAAAATGTGGAAATCTGGCTCAAAACAAATAGAAACCGTGTTCAAAATGCACATAGACGCTGCTCAAAACCATTGGGTCAACTATCGCTGACCAGGAAAAAATGCCACGGGTGCCAAAAAAATGCGTTCAAAATTCCTATTGCTTTGCTCTTTTCTCGCTCATCGGCGTGATAATCGCCATCGGTGAGTCCAATAATACCTTGGCCGATGTTCGTTATTTGGCTGATGGTTTCCTCCATCAGCGTGCCTCATACTATTGGCGTGACAAAAAACTTCTCCGCTGATTTTCATTGTTTGGCCGATGGCCCTTTGTTCTGTTCTATCGGCCAGAGTCCTACCGATATAGCCCTATCGGCTTGCATTCTCTTCCTATCGGCAAGATATTTGCCATCGGCGAACTCCAAATCTCCTCTGCCGATCACAATGATTTCACCGATTCCTTTATATCGGTGAGACCCCTGCCGATGACCTCTCCCTTGGCTGATGTTCGTTTCTTTTGGTTTCCATTGGCGACAGTCCCGCTGATGCCAGTTGTGTGCTCTATCAATGAAACATCATACCATCAGCGAGGGCAAAATTAGCCCTGCCGATCACCCTTGTTACATTGATGCCTCTCCGTCGGCGTGATAATCACCATCGGCGAAGACATAACCACACTCGGCCAATGTTGAATGTTATGTCGATTGCCATATCATCGGCGAGAGACACCCCCTTCAGAGAAACATTTCTAAACTCCACTGACAGCATTTGTTACACTGATGGCAAAAGGCCATCGGTGTGAGACTCCACTTCGGTGGCACATATTTAAACTCTGCCGATCACTTTTGTTTTGAATTTGAACCATTGAACCCCGCTATAAGGTTCAACGCGGCGGTTCAATGTGGCGGTTCAACGCGGCATCCTATACGCAATGGCTTGCACGACATGACTTTTTAGAAGAAAAAAAAAAGACTTTGAACCCTGAACCTTGAACCATTGAACCACCGAAAAAAAGGTTCAATACGATGGTTCAACGCAGCGGTTCAACGACATTTTTAGAACAACAGTTTGCTTTCTTGAGACACTTTTGGATATATCGAACCATTTGAACCCCGAACCATTAAACATTTGAAAGAAAGGTTCAATCGGATGGTTCAACGCGCAGGTTCGAACCTTAAAAACATTGCCAATGAATAAATAATGGTGATCAAAGTGTGCCGATGCACTTTTTCAAACAGACAATTGTGAGATACAGAGTGGAATCCAGACAAAATTCCCTTTAACCCAAAACCACTAAGTATGAATATTTCAAAATTTTAAATGAATGCCAACAAGGAAAAAGGCAAACAACTGACCGTTTATCATGCAAAACCTAATAGTGCATTTTACCAAATCGATCATAACTTGCAAAATATGATGAATTTTAAGACGGTTCAAAAAGCAACCCTGGCTCATTTTTCATAAGGAATCCAACCACATCATGCATTGGTACTGAAAATGCAATTTTCTCCATTTTCAACAAGGTTTGCAAATTTGACTCCCCTTTTCCCTTACCACCAAACAGAAAAAACACAAGCAGAAGAAAAAGCAAAGCAACAACAGGGGTCCTCATTTTGCTGAGGAGCAAAATGGGGCGTGTTGTGAACATCACAACAACTAGCAACCAAACAAAATAATTAAATTCAAAGTGTTCAGGAAAACTAGGTGAAATAAATCTATAACTCCCGACTATCCTTCCTGCAAATTACTTATTCAGCTTGAGACTTAAGGTATTCAATAAGGGTGCATGAATTTCCATTTTTAGTTTAAT
Source organism: Cunninghamia lanceolata (assembly GCA_027924645.1). Lineage (NCBI taxonomy): Eukaryota > Viridiplantae > Streptophyta > Pinopsida > Cupressales > Cupressaceae > Cunninghamia > Cunninghamia lanceolata. The sequence continues at coordinate 16,933,827 of BSBN01000186.1, read as the reverse complement.
TATGTGCACATGATTAATTATCTTCATCTTGAAGATCAGTTAAACAAACCAGTGACTAACATTAGCCTACGTAGGTGAGGATATTCCCTCATAGCCGACTGGATAGAGCCTTACTGCCAGCGAGCGTTCATAGCCCCGGCAAGGTTATCGTTACAATTCTCCTAAGTAGAGCCCCACTGCTAGTGAGCGTCTATAGCCCCGGTAGAGTTACTTAGATGGTTTAATCTGGATTTTTAGTATAATCCACTTTATTTATTTTTTTCTTTTGTCTTTTATTTTCTAATTTTCTGATTTTAAAAAATTTCACAAGATATAGCAATTTGTAACTTCATGAAGCAAGGAGTGGACACTTGCTAAAATTAAGCTGAGAATTGTAATGGTAGCAAGGGTGACCTCTAATTTTTTACCTAATATCTACACTGGTAAGTTCAACAAACCCAAGGATTTTAGGTGTGTCATCGTGAGAAACTTGCTTCGAATTCTCAATCACATTTATTGAATACGAAACTTCAGAAGATAAATAACTCTCTACATTCATGACAGTAACAAGCTATGTGTAAATTGCAAATGATTAACTTGAACATCCTAAATTTTATATTGCTTTAAATGGTTGCTAGTTTGCTCCTTAATACTCTAAAGTAAAACAAAGATCCCTGCTGAGGAGACAACCAACAAACCAACCAAACAGGCTGTACAGAAAGCCAAAAAAGGCAGAAAAACAATAGGCTATACAAAAAGAAAAAAAAATAGAAAAACTGTACAAACAGAAAGAAATAGAAAATAGAAACAAAAAGAAGACAAACTGTACAAACAGCCAACCCAAAAAAGAAAATAGCAAATGAAGAACTGTACATTACTTACAGCACTTTACACCAAAATGGACTGCCCTTTACCTCAGGCCTGGAAGTAGTGTTTCAAATGTTGGCCGTTAACTAGTAATGGCACATCTTCCCCAGTCAAGGTCTTAAGTCTGAATGTGTTATCTCCTACTATTTCTGAGACTTGTAATGGACCCAGCCATAATTTATCAAATTTCCCATGGCTTCCTTTCTTTTCATGTGCTTTGTCCCAGCACAGCACTAAGTCTGATATCCTAAATGTTTTAACTCTTGCCCTTTTATCAAACCACCTCTTAACAACTGCTTGATGTTTAGCAAACCTCTCGATGGCTTGACCTCTTTTCTCATCTAATTGTAGCATTTGCACTATTTTGGCTTCCCTATGGTTATCAAAGCCTAGATACTCATTGGCAAACTTCCAGGTTGGTATTCTCAGATTTACTAGAAGTATGGGATCAGTCCCATAAACTAAATGATAAGGTGTGCTACCTAAAGCTGTTTTAAACTTAGTCCTATCTATCCATAGTGCATATCTTAATAAGGTATTCCACTCTCTAGGACTCTTTGCAATTAACCTCTTGATTATGTCTAATAAAATTTTGTTCGTTGATTCAGCCAGTCCATTACCTTGAGGGTAATAATTCGAAGAAAACCTTAAAATGATCCCGTATTCAAATGCCCATTTAGAAAACTTTAAAGAAGAGAAAGCAAGGCCATTATCACATACCAATGAATAGGGAGTTCCAAACCTGGTGATGATGTTTTCTTCAAGAAACTTGATAACTACCTCAGTTGTGGAAAATTTGTAGCAGGTGGCCTCAGTCCACCTTGTACAATAGTCTGTTACCGTCAGTATAAATTGTGTCCTACAGAAGATGGGGGATTGACGACTCCAATAAAATCCAAGCCCCACTGTGCAAATGGTCTTGATTCAATCACAGGTTGTAGTGGATTGGCCTGATTTCTCCCTTTATCTGTTGCAGTCTGACAGGTGTGGCAACTTCTAATGTGACTCTTAGTGTCTTTGAATATCGTGGGCCAGTAATAGCCCACCCTCAGTATTTTATGTGTTGTAGCTAGATGGGAACCATGGCCGGTTCTGTACTTGTCATGTAATTCTGTCAACACTTTATCAGCTTCAGCTCTGTTTATGCATCTCAGATAAATTCCATCATGGTTCTTCCTAAATAGAAGACCTCCTTGCACCATATATTTTTGTGCCTTAATCTTCAAAGCTCTCCTTTGAGAAGCTTTCATCCTGTTTGGGTACTTTCCAGCTATCAAGAAGGTGCTTAAATCATCATACCAGCCTGATGTGCTCTGGGAATTCAATACGTACTGCTGTTTTATCAAATTGGGATCCGTATTTGCTATTGTTTGCACCAACGCCTGCCCTCTGACTAGCCTCATGGGAATGATTTCCATGTTGAACTCTTGTAGCATGGTGGTCCACTTGTCTCTTTTTTCTCCAGGCTCGTTCTGCATCAGTAACATTTTTACTGCTGCATCTGGTACTATGGCTTTGACCTGGCTGCGTAGAATGTAGTGTCTGAATTTTTTCACAGCCTTTACTAATGCAAATGCCTACCTCTCGATGTCTAGATACCTCAGCTATGCATCCTTCAGAGGCACGCTCATAAATGCAATGGGCCTCTCTTCATTGTTTTCACCTTTCTGTGTCAAGGCAGCTGCGACTGAATGAGAAGATGCAAAGGAGTAGATGTAAAACAGGCTTGTGTAGTTTGGACTTGCCAATACAGGGGCATTAGAAATTGCCTCCTTGATATCTTCAAATGCGGCTCTAGCCACTGGCATCCATTCCATCTACACATCCTTCTTCAACATGGCATTTAATGGCTGCACAATCTCTGCAAAACCTGTTATAAACTTCCGAACAAAGTTAATTTTGCCAAAAAATGATTTCAACTCTTTCCTACTGTTTGGTATTTGCAAATTTTTTATGGATTATATTCTATCCGGATCAATTGAAATTCCATTTTCAGAAATAACATGGCCTAATAATTTACCTTTAGTTATGCCAACTATACATTTCTTAGGATTAAGGGAAATCCCATACCTTTCACATCACTTGAGTATTTTCCTAAGATCTTCAGCGTGAGTGGATGCATCCTTGGAATATACAGTTAAATCATCCATATACACAACAATGCACTTGCCTGATAATCCACGGAATGCAATGTCGATGGCTCTCTGAAAAGTAGCACCTGCATTGATCAGACCAAACGGCATTCTTCTATACGCATAGTTTCCCCATTTACAAGTGAAGGTGGTTTTTAGTCTATCTTCTCTATCAATTAAAACCTGGTTATAACCTGAAAAACCATCTAAAAAAGACATCATCTTTGCCCCATTTACTGCTTGCAGCACTTCTTCTATCGGAGGCAGAGGATAATTATCCTTTTCAGATGCTTTGTTTAAATTTCTAAAGTCTACGCATAATCTGATGTCTTCGTTTTTCTTCCTTACTGGTACTAAGTTAGCTACCCAGACAGAATGTCTGACTGGGAAAATTATTCTAGCAGACAGCAATTTTTTAACTTCCTCAAAGATTAAAGGCTCTAGAATGGCGTTCACAGGCCTTTGTTTCTGCCTAAATGGTTTGACTTCTTTTCTTAAAGGTATTACGTGAGTTATGATGGACTCATCGAATGTTTTCAAGTCTTCATACGTCCATGCTATTACGTGTTTATATTCTTTCAGAACATCTAAAACCTCTTTTCTAATCTTCTCAGAGAAAGCTTTCCCAATTAGTACATTTTGTGGATTTTGCTCTGTCCCTAAGTTATGTAAACCACACTTGCCCCTTCTGTTTTGGGCAAGTCCTTCTGTCTTATTACTCCATCAAAGTCAAAGATATGTTCTAATTCAATTACTCCTTTTGGTAAGAAGTTGCTCTTTAAGTTGATTATATCCTCTTCGTCCCATGTTACTTCAGGCCTTTCTTGTTCATCAATGATTTAAGCCTCAAATGTCTCATTACAAGTTAGAAAATTAATAATTTGCTGATCCCCTCCAAATACCTAAAAGTGTAACGTTATCTGGTATATTGGGTACGTTAACTAGCTCAACAACAAATCATCTTAATCCTGGTAGTGCCAATGGTTCTAATGTACTAGCAGCAACTGCTAGCGCATCTGACCTGTGGTTCAGCTCTCTGGGGATGTGCTCTATGTTAAAAGCATCAAACGAATCTATTAAACCCCATACTCTATGTCTGTAACTAATCATTTTCTTGTAATTGTAGGCATATAGTTTCCTCACTTGTCTGACTACTAATTCAGAGTCTGAAAATACTCTGATGGTTTTCACCCTTCTCTTGATGGCCATGACAAGTCCTAAAATTAGGGCCTCATATTCAGCAATATTGTTAGTACAGGAAAATTGTAATCTATATGTTGCCAGATGTGATTTACCTTGAGGATCTATGAGTTCAACACATGCACCTGCGCCTTGTTTTGATTTGGACCCATCACATTTTAATGTCCACATACCATCTTTACTTTTCTGACCTTTTATCTTAGCATGCATTGTCTCTTTTATTGCCTGTGGGCTGTTGTCCTGTTTATTCATGGGTTTTTCTATTTGGTTAACTTGCATATGTGTATTTCCATCTGTTAAATCAGAACAACCATCCTTGTCTTTTATTTCTTTTCCTAAATCTAGAATCAAGGCATCTATATCATCCTGAACATATTTCTGTGTTGGATCAGGATTACCATTTTCCTCTTGTAGCTCTACCTTCCCTATGCATTTTTTGTATTCATATTCAATGATGTCTATGCATATTTCACAACTCTCCTTAGAATGTTGCCTATTATGGACTCTACACTTGTTTTTATATAATTTACATTGGACCGGCAGATTGTGTTTAACGCATTCTTCCACCTCTTGCCTAACGGCATGACCAAATTTGCCTATTGCATTGTTTTCTTCATCTGAAGAATTTCCATTAGACTCAATGAATAATGCTGTCCTATTGCTGACACATTTTTTTCTAATGTTTAACATCATGATCTCTTCAATCTGCACCCCATGGTTGGTAATTCTATACGCACCAGGCTCAACAGCAGCATATAATATTTCATTAGTTCGATTATACTCTGTTATCATATGTTTCATTCTGGGCTCTGCCTCTATTCTGATCTGGTTTGGGACACCTCTCCAAGGTAGCCACATATGTGAAAAGTCAGTGGCCATATATCTGTTTAATGTCTTGGACCAATCCCTACTTAGCAACATTCCATAATTTACGGGTATATCCACTACTTGAATATCAATGATTTGGCTTACCCTAGGGTCTGAGGCTAATTGCATTTGAATGTTCATGAGTTCTCCTATCACGCTAACCTCAGTCTTATCTAATTATGTGACAACCTTGGCAGATTTGGTGGGAGTCAGCCTGAGAGTCTCGCATATTCCTAAGGGCATTATGTTGGCTGAGGCACCAGAATCTACCATGCAATTATGTATATTCTTCCCACACAATCTAATAGTTAACAAGAAAGGGGGAGTATCCCTCTTATCCACATGTGTCACTACATTTGTATTGGAAGGTTGCTCAACTTTCTTATTTTTCTCTTTAGGCGGTGAATCTCTATTAGGAACAGTTATATTAGCAGACACCTCATCTGTCATGGATGTATCCAGAGATTTTATAAAAGCGTTTCTGATCCCTAGGGTCTTTAATAATTCATTTAGAGGTATACTAACCTTAATTTTCTTTATTTCCTCTGACAAGTAACTCATTAATCTTGTTGTCTCTATTGTTTCAGTTTTACTTGTTTGATCCTTTTGTATTGCTGTTCCGTTATTTGTGTGCTGATTAGCCTTAAGTATGGCAGGATTGTTGCTAGCATTCTGATCTGGGGGTGTATTGAAGTTATTCGAAGGAATGGAAGTGGTAAAAGGTCCTCCTGGCCTAGGGTTGTTCCTCAAATTGTAGGTGTGGTTTTTATTTGTCTGTTGAAAGACCTGCACCTCTTCTATTTCATTTAATATCTCATTTTCAGATTCAAAGGGAAACTGAAAAGCATTTAACATAAAGGCTGATTCAGGATAAAGATTTTCACAACAGTATGGTCCATCTTCTAGCCATTCATCCTCTTTCTCTTCTGCAGTTGCAAAGGTAAACATTTCTAAGACTAATGCTATGTCATATCCTGAGGGTACTACCTCATTACCCTTGGGAATGAGAAATTCAGAGGTAGGAGGCTGCACATCTATATTAAAATGCTGGCTGCTAAGTGGAATTGTGGACAGTCGTGCTCAGCATGGGCATTGGTATTGTGAAATTTGCACCAATTTTTGGATGCTGTACTGGCCATTTGTATGCTAGCCATTTGTTTTGCATTATGATTATCTATATTCTCAAAAGGAGAAGATAGAGTACCGTTGTTGGGTCCAGTGTTCCATGTCTTGGGTGGCCTAGGTTGATTCTGATTTCTGTTATTATTGCCCCAGGTCCTATTATCTATCACTGGCCCTCTATTTTGCATTGGTTGCCCCTGGTTGGGGCCTTGATGCTGATTATAGTTTTGGTTCTGATTGTAATACTGATTTTGATTGAAACTATAGTTTTGATTTTGGCCTTGGTTGTGATTTTGATGTTGACTATAGTTTTGGTTGCCTCTTCCATAGAGGTTCTCGTTTCTTAGTTGTGTCACTTCGGTGGTTAACCTTTTCAAATGTGCAGTGATCTCTTTGATTTCTTCCCTATCCTCTTGTGCTTTTGCCATAGTTGTATCCCTAGGAGGTTGGAAGAAAGGCTGACCATTATTTTGATTGTTATTGGAAGTACTAGCCGTGTAAGGAGTTATAGCTTGGATTGGGGTAGGACTATACACAGGTGTAAGGAGGAACTGGATTTAATCGTGGAGTGTGTTGCATAGGGGCTCCATTCCATGGTTGTGCCTGATTCTACACCCCAAAATTTCCTCCATTAACAAATGGACTATAAGTTGTATGCCTCATCTCTTGGTTCACTGAGGCTGCCTCTTTATAGGCTTTGGATATTGAATCTATGTCAGGTTTTCTTTTGACAAACATGGCAGTTAGAGGATCCAAGGCAACATAGTACATAGCCAACAAGGGACCATCATCTACGGTATAAGGGGCTACCAGCCTAGAATATGCCTTTTGAAATTTGTCATTGAAATTATCAATCAACTCTCCCTCACCTTGTTTTATAGCAGCCAATTTATGATACAAAGCGCAAGGGTCAATGGGTCCTCTAAATCTTGACATAAATGCTTCTTCCATAAGTGACCAGGAAGAAATGTAACTGTTGGGTAATTTTACATACCAGCTAGAGGCTTGTTCATTAAAGGTGTAGGGAAACAATCTACACACCACATCCTCGTGCTCTAACATAGCCCTAAAACATGCTTCCTTAAATATCCTAATATGATCTTCTAGATCCTAATGCAACTGGTACTTGGGGCATATCTTTTCTGGATTTTTGGGCATCTCATGATAATCATTAAAGAATATGGGAGAATTGACATTGAAATAAGCCATTGCAGGTGTTTGAGCTTGACCTAAACTTGTAGGAATACCTGGATTGATTGGTGGATTAGGATTTACAGGAGGATTGAGACCTCCAGGAGTGCCTGAACCGAGATTTAAAGATCTGAACAGTGATCTGTTAGGACTCACAATACTATGGATGTTAAAAGGTGACCCAGGGGGTGTTCCAGATGAACTTCCTGCTTGTGATATTTTTGGTTTCCAAATTAAAGGTTTTTTACTTCGCCTTATATCAGGTAGTTGCACAAATATGTCTTCTAAACTGGATTTAGACCTAGTCACTCTATTACTGTTATTAGCCAGTTTGAAACAAACTCTAACTCAGGAGGGCCCTCCTTCTAGCGCCAGAAAACTATTGGTGATTGTTTTGATGCAATCATAACAATAAATTAAAATTCACATATAATGAATTGAAACTATACTTGAAAGATAATAAGGAATCATTTAAGATTCAATTAATCCCAAGTCTACAATGGTTCGGTTGGTCAAATTCAGTTGGTCAATGTGAAGCTGTAATGTTCAAGGGGCCTTACGTAGTTTAGAGTTTCTTTGTGGTTTATTGGACTAAGATTATGCAAAAAGGTCATAGATATCAACAAGTATTTTGTTCATTTGCATACAAGTGTTACTGTGCTGTAGATTTTAGATGGTTTTCTTGAATTATTACAGCTTTCTCCTTTATACACTTATGAAAATTGTCTACCTTAAACTCTGTTATGCATGATTCTTCAAATTTGAGACAACTTTCTTTAGATTTCTACGTTTTCAGCTAAATATTTCAGATGGGTTGGGAAAAGTTAGAAAGATCTAATCTACACCTCATTTACTCTACCAAAGGATCTAATTGTTCTATTATGCACTATGTGTTGGCAAGAGACACTATATGGATTCATGGTTGTTGTCATTGATGGCAACAAAGGTCATCCCACATATCCGCAAGTCATAGTGTGTCTCTACCGGAAGTCAAAATGAAGATTATTGTGGTCCGGTGAACAAGAACAGAGCATGTGGCAAGGTTCGACAGACTGGTCTGAATCTCTCAGAGGAAGTATCTTGGTACAGTGCGGATTTGGGGAAGTCAAGAGGACTACCTTGAGTGGTATATTCCAAGGATTTAGCCTCTGATGATAGATGAGGAAAAAGATATGAATAGTTGAGTACCGGATTCCTGAGTGACATTATGAACAGAGGAAGAACTAAGTGACAGAACATCAGAATACCTTCCAGATGTGTTACTAATGGTGTTAAAGGTTATGAAGGCATAAATCATACTTGGCCAGCATGATTAATGATTTCTACAAGTATATGCTTGATCTGCATTACTTGATGTGGTAGGATTCAGCCGACAGATCAGAAGTAGTGAAAAGATTGACTATTCCAGATGCCGACTAGAAAGGTGATGAAATTACTTGTGCGGATATATATGCACAATGGATTTAGTTGTGAGAGGTGCAGTTGTGCGATGTGATATGTAAATAAGTGCAGAGCAGAGCAGAAGCAGTGAGAAAGATCCGGTATGTGAAAGGAAAGCAGAATAAAGAGAAGAAGAAAGATGAAGTGCAGCAGATCAGTGTACTGAGCCTAATCGGAACTGAACTCCAGCACATGTGGATGCTTCCAATCAGTTCAAGTATTGTATAACATTCTTTTGTAGACAGTGTGTCTCCTTGTAAGCAGTGTGCCTCCTTTGTGAGCAGTGTGCTCGGGCAGTGAGCCCTAATTGGCAAGTGCCATTTTGTAATTCCTTATTCTTCTAATAGAGAATAATCTTTGGGTTAATCACCTCGTGGTTTTCTCCCTTAACAGGGTTTCCACGTCAAAAATACTGTGTCATGTGTTTTTTATTTCATGGTAATATTTGCTTGTTTGAATTAATGTTGCATTGATTAATAAGAAAGTTCAGGAAGAAGAAATAATTAGGATAACTGATTCACCCCCTCCTCTCAGTTATCAACAATTGGTATCAGAGCTGAGTTCCTCCTAATAGAGCCTAACAGCTTGAGGAAGATCTGGGAGTTCAAATGGATGCATATGGTTTAAGGGAGAAACTCAAAACTACCCTTGAGGATCTTGAACAGTCAAATTCTGAAGTCAATGAATTAAAGGAAAGACTTAAACAGGCTGATGTATTCATGAGAGAACTAAAAGACAAATTAAGTCTCTCTATGAAAAAGAGAAAGGAGCTGCTCTAGCAATTGGCAAGACAAAGTGAAGAAAGTAATGCAAATGAAGAGCTGACTGAAAAAACCAAGTTATGTGAAAAGTTATCAAAAGAAGTTATTATGGCAAGACATGAAATGGAATCAGGAGTTATAAAGTTTAGTCAAGAGATTGAAGAGAAAAGAAAAACTGAAGACAATCTAAGACAATCTCTCAAAGAGAAATCAGAAGATTGTCACCAGATGGATAGAATTATCAGACATCTTGAATCTGATCTTGAAGATGCTAAAGATAATGAAGAAAAACTTGAGGATCAAATTGTCTCTCTCAAAAGGGATCTTCAAACAACAAATGAATATAAAGAGAAATTCAAGATAAGTTCTGCTCAACTTGAAGTTCTTCTTGGAAGTCAAAAGAGGACAGATGACAAGTGTGGTTTAGGATATGAGAAAGGAGAAAGATCCGGATCCGGTCAGAAGAATTTTGGATCAGAAAATCCAAGGAACAGGCCTAGAAAACCTCTGGTAAGACAGCCCAATGCCCAAAGATATCCTTCCTTCAATGGATACTGCCACAGCTGCAATCACTTTGGTCACAAAACTAATTAGTGTAGAAAGAGAATGAATCAGACTAATTCATCCTTCTTCGGACAATGCTTTAACTGCAAAAGGTATGGACATAAGTCTCATGAATGCAGAAATATGCAAATGAACAAATCATTCAATGGTAGATGCTTTACTTGCAATAGAGTAGGTCATATGGCTAATCAATGCAGATCAAGAGGTTATCAGTCAAATATGCAAAGAAATGTTGTTTGAAAAATCTGTAATAGGTCCGGTCATAATGCAAAAGTTTGCAGAAGCAAGAATCAGGACAAAAGAGGTCCGGTATATAGTCAGAATCAAGACAAAGGTAAATAAAAGATGAATGCGGATGAAGTTAGGAATGAGATGAACAAGGTTTGAGTGAAGAAAAGTTCAGAGAAGGTAGAGGTTAGATCCGCACCAGATTCTGGTGCTGATATTCCTTCCAAAAATTAAGAAATGAGCTCTGGCTTAGGGGGAGACTCAAAGAAAATCCTGTTCCCCCAGCCAATCAAGTGGTGCCGTATGTGGCACAAGATGCAGAGTAAAGGGTTTGTAGATATAAGTCTTGAGATGATCCAGATAAGATTTCAGAGGTCCGCATGAAGATGTGAAGAAGTTGCAATTGATCAAGTAAGACCTGTTCCGAGAGATGCTTCAGAATGACAGAGGATTACAAAAAGGTCTGGAGAGATCTGGAAGTGCATTGTCTTATTCTGCGGATTGAACAGAGTGTTTGGGATATCCTTGTGATGTGTCATCTTGATTTGTTCATAGATCAGGACTGATCTGGTTCTTCAAGTTATCCGAATAAGGCAAACCAGAATAATGTAGGTCGAGCATTTATTGCCATCAGATATTAGGGTTTGCGGGGCAATATAAGGGATTTCTCATAAATCACTTGCTCATTCTGCACTCAAGAAGAAGCGAAAAGTGGAGCTCTGCAACAAGATTCATCAAGTTCACCAAAGATCTCTTGCAGAAGTCATTACATACAGAAATCAATCCAACCACTCCGTGTAACCGAAGGCGCATAAGGTATTTTCTGTTTTTGATATCTTACTACAAATCTTTTGAAAAATGGCTACTCCGAATATAGTAAAGATCTCAGATAGGCCCCGACCTGAATTTAAGAAACACCCATACAAGTCATTGGAGGTAGATCCCTTAGGAGCATTCTCTAGTGTTCCTCATGGTGTTTTACACACAGAAGACATTAGGGTTTACATCCATGCAAGTATTGAGGAATTTAGGGAATTCAAATTGAGAGATTTCTATCACAAACAACTGATAGACAATGCTTTTGAGCTTAAACCAGAGTATAAGGGTATCCAAAAGAAACAGTTTGATCAATTCATTCATTTCCCCTACTTTGAAGAAGATGAATGGGTCTGGTATGTGTTGAATAGGATGCATGACAACTTCCTATGGCTGGATAGACCCTGCAAGATCACAAAAGAGGCAATTAGGGCAGTGACTGGTCTATACTCTTCCAGAGGGATACCTATCCTCAAATCTGTCAAAAATAACATTGTAACTAAGGCCACCGGATCAAAATTTGATAAGAGGGCAATGACCATTGAAGATATCTCTGACCCGGATATCAAGTTTGCATCCATGATAATAGAATACAAGATTTATCACTCTAGAGGGAGAATTCTGTATCCGAAACTGTAGTTTATACTGCCTATGAGATGCTAAGAAAGAATGCAAATTATGACCTCTGTGAACTTCTTTTAAGTCAATTGATGGAAAATATACAAAAGATCAAAAAGGACAAAAAGAATTCTTTCAAATATGGTACAATTATATTATGTCTATTTTTCTATTTCATGAATGAGCTGCCCAGATCAAGTGGATGGGTATGGCAGAATGACAAACCTGTAGCAGTCTAGATCAGAGATTACTTACATGGACTTGGGGATGCCAAAGCAAGAAATACAGCTCTGTGGGGATACTTCAAAAACTTCCAGAGTATGATGCAAGCAAGAGAAAGAATTCCCCAGTCTCTTGTTGAAAAATACAAAGACTCAGTCTGCTTTATGGTTGATACTGATCAGTGCCTAATGGAGGCAGTTGAGCCAAGAACAGTCTGGATCATGCCCATGGGGTATGAGGTTGATGAACAGATTGTGGAACTGCATGTTCAACACATGTTTAGTCAACCCAAAGATCCAAAAGCAGAAAGGTTTGGAACCTTTGAGGAGCTGAGTGTGAAGATCCATGTGGAACTCAGAGAACCTGAGATAAAAAGGAAAGTAAGAAAAGAAGTTGAACATATTGCCCAAGGCCTAGGCATCCCAAAGGAGGCACTTGATGCCAACTGGGAAAAGAGGAGAAAGGCTGAGGAAGCAAAGAAAGAGGTAGAAAAGAAAAGCAAGAAAAGTGCTCCGGTGGAAACCTCAACTCGGACCAGATCATCAAAAGGATCTACACCTGTCAGAACCAAAAGCTCAAAAATATCTAAACCGAAAGGTCAGACATCCAATAAAGGAGAGAAAAGGTCTAAAATAAAATCCACAAGGGCTTATACAAGTCAGAAAGATGAAGAGGAAACGGAATCAGATTAGGGGGTAAAATAAATAAAGAAGCAGAAGAAGAAAGGATCCGGTAAACCCTCCACAGGCCAAGACAAGGAAGAAATGGTAGAGGAATTTGTTGAAAAGCCCACCCTGTCTCTAGAGAGTGTAATCAAGTCAGTCACTGTGGATGGAAACCTTCAACCAATGACCGAATTCTATGATGACTACAATGAGGCTGACCAAAAGATCCTGTAGGAAGCCACAATCAAGTATCTGAACATATACAATAAGGCTTTCATTGAGTTTATATCTCTAATTCCTAAAAGCTTAGAAAAGGAATTAGAAATAAGAAAGAACAATGCCCAGGCAAAAGATCTTGAGATCCGAGAGCAGATAGCTATTCAGCTATATCCTCAAATTGATCCCAAGACAATGAACATAATATTCAAAGACTGCAAAGATGAGTTCAGGAGTAAAGCAAGGATGAATCAACTCATGCTTGGTGAGACTGACAAGGTGGCCATAGATATAGAAGAAATCCTTCGGAAGGCCTTCAAAAGGTTTAATCTTCCTATTGTAGAGGACTTGGGTACTGATCCCTCATCCACAAGTGCTGCAGAAGAAACTTCTAAGAAAGCAACAGAAGAGATGGGCCCTGAACAAACCAATATTTCTCCTCTGATTTCCCCTACAGTCTCTGAATCTAAAGAAGAAGAGAAATTATAGGAGAAAGAAGCAGCGGTAAAAGAAAAAGAAGCTGACAGTACCAAGGGTGCAGAGAAAGAGAAGACTCCAACAGAGAAAACCACGACTGATAGTGGTAAGAATGTGGAGAAAGAGAAAATTCCAAAGGATAGCTCTAAGACTACAGAAGAGAAGAAACATTTGTCTCCCGCAAGAGACACTGCACAAACTGTCCAAAAATTTTTGAGCAAAGAAGCAATAGAGATTGATGAACCGGAGCTTCTACAAGGTCCATTCAATTTTGATTCCCTCTCTCCGGTGCAAACAATAAAAATAGCTTCATTTGCAAATGCTAAGGCAAATGAAAAACTCCTAAAGTCTCATATGGAAGACTGTGAGTTGATAGAGGCTGCTTCCGGAGTGCTTGAGAAGATTATGCCATCGGTCCAGAAAGATCCCACAGCCTCCTCTTCTGGTAATCTCAAAACCTTAGTCAGCTGTGTTGATACACATTTTGAATCCCTAGAAAAATTAGCTGAAGAAAAGGTCCGGAAGGAGTTCTTAGATAAGAGATTCTTAGAGGTACTAGGATTAATCTCTAATGATAGAAGAAATATGAGTATTGGAATAAAGAGCTTAGAAAATGCTCTTAAGGATGGTGGTGACATTTACAAATTTTGTATCTCCTGGTCAAAAGCAACTATAGAAATTGAGAAGAAAATAAAAGAGGAACATGACAAACTACTGAGTTTGTCTCAAAGTTTTGATCCTCTCTCTTCCTCCATAGTAAATCAAGAATGTCAAACTATTGCAATCACAAATGCAATAAAGAAATTTGAAAAGGAAAGGAAGAATATAATTAACCGGATGGGAGAACTTAGAAGGATTATTATCCCTAAGTTAGAAACCATGCATGAAGCCATAAGTGATGCTCAGACTACCGCCCAAACCAATGATCCGACAGATCTCAAGAGAGCAGAAGCTTTTACATTTTTGTTGAGTGGTCACATTTCAATTTTGGATAGAATGAAGCAAAGTTGGGCTATAGAACTCATCCAGTTGAAGACATCCTTTGCAGATATTCTTCAGTTTATGTGAATATGTAATATACGGTCAAGTACAGTAAATTTTTGAAAATTTTGGTGTGCGGACCCTACCCTTTGCCATTGATGTCAAAGGGGGAGTGAGGAGTAGTGAAAAATGAGGAATCCAACTAAGGGGGAGCTCCGGAAAATGTATATAAAGACAGAGCATCAGCCAAGGGGGAGCATAGTGTAAACACTTAGTCATTTTTCACTAAGTGTTGCCATCAATGCCAAAGGGGGAGATTGTTGGCAAGAGACACTATATGAATTCATGGTTGTTGTCATTGATGGCAACAAAGGTCATCCCACATATCTGCAAGTCATGGTATGTCTCTACTAGAAGTCAGAATGAAGAGTATTGTGGTCCGGTGAACAAGAACAGAGCATGTGGCAAGGTCCGACAGACTGGTCCAGATCTCTTAGAGGAAGTATCTTGGTGCAGTGCGGATTTGGGGAAGTCAAGAGGACTACCTTGAGTGGTATATTCCAAGGATTTAGCCTCCGGTGATAGATGAGGAAAAAGATATGAATAGTTGAGTACCAGATTCCTGAGTGACAGTATGAACAGAGGAAGAACTAAGTGACAGAACATCAGACTACCTTCTGGATGTGTTACTGATGGTGTTAAAGGTTATGAAGGCATAAATCATACTTGGCCAGCATGATTAATGATTTCTACAAGTATATGCTTGATCCGCATTACTTGATGTGGTAGGATTCAGCTGACAGATCAGAAGTAGTGAAAAGATTGACTATTCCGGATGCTGACTAGAAAGGTGATGAAATTACTTGTGTGGATATATATGCACGATGGATTTAGTTGTGAGAGGTGCAGTTGTGCGATGTGATATGTAAATGAGTGCAGAGAAGAGCAGAAGCAGTGAGAAAGATCTGGTATGTGAAAGGAAAGCAGAATAAAGAGAAGAAGAAAGATGAAGTGCAGCAGATCAGTGTACTGAGCCTAACCGGAACTGAACTCCAACACATGTGGATGCTTCCAATCAGTTCAAGTATTGTATAATATTCTTTTGTAGACAGTGTGTCTCCTTGTAGGCAGTGTGCCTCCTTTGTGAGCAGTGTGCTCGGACAGTGAGCCCTAATTGGCTAGTGCCATTTTGTAATTCCTTATTCTTCTAATAGAGAATAATCTTTGGGTTAATCACCCCGTGGTTTTCTCCCTTAACAGGGCTTCCACGTCAAAAATACTGTGTCATGTGTTTTTCATTTCATGGTAATATTTGCTTGTTTGAATTAATGCTGCATTAATTAATAAGAAAGTTCAGGAAGAAGAAATAATTAGGATAACTGATTCACCCCCCCTCTCAGTTATCAACACTATGTAAATCCTACAGTAATTTGATCAAACCCACAGTAAAAGTCATAAATGCAAGTTCTGAGCATTTTCACAAACATACATTTAAAATTGCACGCTCTCAAAGAAAATATTTCAAAACACAAAGAAGAGCAGGAGAACACTCAGAAGATAGATGCAGAACTCTAGATTCTATTGTATTAGAAACAAACAATCATACATGATTTACAATGTTGGAATGACTCTTAGTTTCATTGATCAAACTACAGAGAACTTACAAGCTTTATAGATACAGTAAGGAAGCTGGACATTCCACGCACACCTTACTGCAGACAAACATGTGACCTCCTTCTTCTACTTCTAAACTATGCCCAGAAAGAATCTACAATTCTTGCAAAATGCTAAAATCCCTATGTGTTTTCCTAAAATCCCTGTTGTAAAGTATTACAGTGCAGAGAGGCACAATATAAAGACTTCTGATTGTCCTCACTACAGAAAAAACCTAACTAAACCCCTGGTTCAAACCCCTGATTACAGCAATAAATACAGGTGAACCAGTTCTCCAAAATATCTGAGTAGTGTCAAATCTGGGCGAAATATTGCCCCTTCTGAGAAGCTCTGGCGGCTCAGCAATAACTTCTGTTTGTTTGTTGTAGTAATGCTCTCAGCTGCAACCTTGTCCTTGTTATTTGAATGGCCTTGACTTCTTCGCACTTGATCTTTATCTTCCTGCTCCTGAGATTGGATTTTCTTCCTCCATGATGTCATTGTGATCAAGTTCTAGCTACTTCCTCAACTGCAAGCCTGTAAAACAAGACAAGCAATAAGTACCATATTTATCAAATGAACAGCAGGAAACTAAAATATTTGTTTGAATCAAGGTGACTGTGCAAAAAATGTAAAAATCTGGCTCAACACCAGTAGAAACCGCGTTCAA
Source organism: Cunninghamia lanceolata (assembly GCA_027924645.1). NCBI lineage: Eukaryota > Viridiplantae > Streptophyta > Pinopsida > Cupressales > Cupressaceae > Cunninghamia > Cunninghamia lanceolata. The sequence goes on along the minus strand of BSBN01000186.1, from coordinate 16,917,158 downwards.
AATGTACACAGACGCTACTCAAAACCATCGGGTCAACTATCGCTGACCAGGAAAAAATGCCACGGGCGCCCAAAAAAATGCGTTCAAAATTCCTATCGCTTTGCTCTTTTCCCGCTCATCGGCGTGATAATCGCCATCGACGAGTCTAAGAATACCTTGGCCGATGTTCGTTATTTCCTCCATCGGCGTGTCTCATACTATCGGCGTGACAAAAAACTTCTCCGCCGATTTTCATTGTTTGGCCGATGGCCCTTTGTTCCGTTCTATCGGCGAGAGTCCTACCAATATAGCCCTATCGGCTTGCATTCTCTTCCTATCAGTGAGAGATTCACCATCGATGAACTGCAAATCTCCTTCGCCGATCACAATGATTTCACTGATGCCTTTATATCGGTGAGACCCCTGCTGATGACCTCTCCCTTGGCCGATGTTTGTTTCTTTCAGTTTCCATCGGCGACAGTTCCGTCGATGCCAGTTGCATGCTCTATCGGTGAAACATCATACCATCGGTGAGGGCAAAATTAGCCCCGTCGATCACCCTTGTTACATCGATGCCTCTCCGTCGATGTGATAATCGCCATCGGCAAAGACATAACCACACTCGACCGATGTTGAATGTTATGTCGATGACCATATCATCGGCGAGAGACACCCCATTCGGTGAAACATTTCCAAACTCCACCGACGGCATTTGTTACACTGATGGCAAAAGGCCATTGGTGTGAGACTCCACTTCGGCGGCACATATTTAAACTCTGCCAATCACTTTTGTTTTGAATTTGAACCATTGAACCTCGCTATAAGGTTCAATGCGGCAGTTCAATGCGGCAGTTCAACGCGGCATCCTATACGCAATGGCTTGCACGACATGACTTTTTAGAAGGAAAAAAAAAGACTTTGAACCCCGAACCTTGAACCATTGAACCACCGAAAAAAAAGGTTCAATACGATGGTTCAACGCGGCGGTTCAACGACGTTTTTAGAACAACAGTTTGCTTTCTTGAGACACTTTTGGATATATCGAACCATTTGAACCATGAACCATTGAACCTTTGAAAGAAAGGTTCAATCGGATGGTTCAACTCGTAGGTTCGAACCTTAAAAACATTGCCAATGAATAAATAATGGTGATCAAAGTGTGCCGATGCACTTTTTTCAAATAGACAATTGTGAGATACAGAGTGGAACCCAGACAAAATTCCCTTTAACCCGAAACCACTAAGTATGAATATTTCAAAATTTTAAACGAATACCAACAAGGACAAAGGCAAACAACTGACTGTTTATCATGCAAAACCGGATAGTGCATTTTACCAAATTGATCATAACTTGCAAAATATGATGAATTTTAAGACGGTTCAAAAAGCAACCTTGGCTCATTTTTCATAAGGAATCCAACCACATCATGCATTGGTACTGAAAATGCAATTTTCTCCATTTTCAACAAGGTTTGCAAATTTGACTCCCCTTTTCCCTTACCACCAAACAGAAAAAACACAAGCAGAAGCAAAAGCAAAGCAACAACAGGGGTCCTCATTTTGCTGAGGAGCAAAATGGGGCGTGTTGTGAACATCACAACAGAACCATATGATCTTCAAGTGAAGTAATGAAGGGAAGAAAGATTTTGAAGATATAAAGGTTGCTATTGCCAACGCATCCACTCTAGTATGCCCTAATTTTACTAAAGATTTCATTATATATTGTTATGCATCAGAACATACTTTATCATCTATCCTAATGCAAAAAATGAGCAAGACATAGAAGCCCCTATCTCCTTCATGATTACTCCTCTCAAGAATTATGAACTCAAGTATTCCCCACTTGAAAAACATGCTTATGTTGTTAGAGCTTTAAAAAGTTTTAGGTTCTATATCCTGCATTCACATACCATTGTCTTTGTCCTTGAAAGTGTTGTCAAGAGTATCCTCACGTAATAGGAAATTGGATGTAATAAATGAGGGTCTTGGATAGCAAAAGTGCAAGAGTATGATGTAGATATCAGACCTACTAATTTGGTCAGGGGCAAAGGTCTGTGTAAATGAATTCCAGAAAATCAAATTGATGAAGAAGAACAGTTGCCTTTAGTTCTTTTCACTAGCACAACTGATGAGTGGTTTTTAGATGTTGCATATTTCTTAACCTATGGTGACTACCCTGCACACTTGTCAGCCAAAGAAAGAAGGAATTTGAAGCTTAAGGAAAATAAGTATGTTCTTTGGGAGGGAAACCTATATAAAAAAGGAGTAGATGGAACCTTTCTCAGATGTGTTGATAAAGAACAACAAATAAAATTGTTGAAAGCTTTTTAAGATGAAGCATGTGGGGGACATTTCTTTGCTTCTATCACATTATTTAAAAACCTGCGCCAATGTTTTTATTGGCTCAACATGTTTAAAGATGATCATGAGTGGGTATCCAAATGTGAAAAGTTCTTGAAATTCGTTGGCAGACCTCATCTTGTAGCTTTGCCTTTGAAACCCGTGGTAATCGATGAACCCTTCCAATAGTGGGGATTAGATTTTATTGGCCCTATTAATCCTAGTTCAAGTGCTAGACATACACACATTCTTACTGCTACTGATTACTTCACTAATTGGGTAGAGGCTATTCCAATAAAGTAGACTTCTTTAGAAGTTGTGTGCAATTTCTTGAAAGAGAACATCATAATAAGATTTGGCATTCCAAAGAAAACAGTCACTGATAATGCTAGTTCTTTTTCATCTTCTAAAATTACTCTTTTCTACTACAAGTATGGCATTAGTTTGGGGCATTCTTCTGATTATTATCCTCAGGGTAATAGGCAAGTTGAATCCAGCAATAAAAACTTGATTTCCATTGTTAAGAAGATGGTAGACGAGAATCATAAGGGTTGGTATACGAAATTATATGATGCTCTATGGGCAGATAGGATCACTTATAAGAGGGCTATAGGTATGTCACCTTTTTAATTGGTATATGGGATTGATAGCACTATTCCTATTTTTAGCCTTGGATTTACAGAAAGCTATAGAAAATGAAGAATTTCAATTTGCACTTGAAAGAAGGGTCATGTATTTAAACAAGATGAAAGAGGAAAGAGAAAATGTTGTGGATAGAATAGCCAAGCATCAACAAATGGTTAAAAAGATTTTTGATAAAAAGGATAGACAAAGAAATTTCACTGTTGGAGACTCAATACTTCTTTGGGATAGAAGGCAAGAACCAAAAGGGGCACACAAAAAGTTTGATTCTTTGTGGAGAGGTCCTTTCCTAATCAAGTAGGTTATTGGTGACAATTCTTTTCTTCTGACTTATCCAGATGGTACGCCTTTACCTCTTGCCTATATGGGAAAGACCTGAAAATGTTCAACTGGTAGAGGTCTCGAGTCTTCCCCTTGTACCATAGTTTCTTTTTGTTTCTGTCTGTTGTGTTGTTTTTCCTCTATTTGCCCAATGAATAAGGCTTTGTGCCATGATTCTAGATCCTCTACATCCCTATGGTCCTTGTCCCCATTCAGAGCCTGTTGTTACACCCCAAAATTTTCATTCTCAAGCCTTGTATTTTTCATTGTTTTTGGCCAAGTCATGGTGCTTTGTCTTTCCTTTGGTTGCCTTAGCTAATTTTTTAAAAAAAGTCGTGTGTGTTAGAGTTTTTTTAACTAAGTCACTGAATTCCTGAAGTTTGCAACCCTTGTCGCATGGTTATAAAGTTCTCTAACCTGCCGACTTCCTGACTGCATATTGCATATCTGATTCTTAACCTTTGTTCTTCTGGTTGCTAGGTTGGAGGTTTTCTAAAATTCAAAACCCCTAACTTAAGGTTATAATATTGTTCCAATATCTTGTAACTTCGCGACAAGGTGTGGATCAACCAATTCCTGAGGCTCATAATGATCATTAAATGATAGGTACGACACACGAAAGGAATGTCTTTTTAGAATTTTTGGGAAGTGGATAAATCTAAAGGCTACATCCTCGAGGCATGCATTAAATGCCACGTCAACTCAGTATTTTAAACACTTAGTAATTTCCCTCCAGCACACACAGTCTTTTTCATTTTCTTGTGGAGTTTTCTCTAAGTGATGTAGCCACCATTTCTCTTGTACTTTGCTATCATTCTTTCTATACTTAGTTGTTCTCTACTTTGCAGTAGTAATAAAATTCAAATACCAGGGAGCCCCACATAATTCTAGAATAAAAAATAGTTGGTCCCACATCAGTGATACCGAGCTTGGTCACATTGATTTAGAGGAATTCTGATCTCAATTGCAACAAGATGATAGGTCACTAATTCCAAAGAAGATACTAGAAAGTGGTTTGGCACATGCAGGAGGATTCCCAGTCTCTGTGCAAAGAGAAGAGTTAGTCTTGGCTTGCATGAGGAGATACATCCCTGAAACTTCTGAAATCAAGGCCAAAGACGGAACTGTGTTAGGAAGAATTAACCCAGAAAGCATTACTCGTGCATTACAAATTCCTGAAAGGCAAGAATTTGAAGAGATGTCCCTGGCTATTGGAATGGAATTCTTTCAAGATAATGAGGACTGGTACAAGAACTCCATTGCACATAATTGGCTGAAGTCAGAGAAGAAAGGTAAGTCTCAACTGCCTCAAAAACATAGAAGAGCCCATTTCAAAGATGAAATTTCAGATATGATTACTCTGCTGCATAGAGTAGTAGGAAGTGAATATATAGACTCTTTTGAGGAATGGATGTGTCATTTCATTTTGTTAATATGCGGTAAAGATAAATACATAAATTGGGCTGAGATTATCAATTTTCATTTGAATGAGCAATTAATGAGATTTGAGGACACTTTGACCTTTCATATGTGTTCATACTTGGTTTACATTCGGCCCAGTCAAGAGGCTATTTGGGCAGGGTTGAGGCCACATGGGTCTCTAACTCCAAGCACACCTGTATTTAATTATTTTCCTCAATTGAAAAAGGATGTTGGAATGAAGGACTACCACCGTGTAAATGATGCTTTTTTGATGTATGTAGTGAGAAAGCTAGATGCAAACCTTGAACTGAAGATTTCACCAGAAGCCGCTTCCCTAATTAGGCAATATGAAAGTTTTTATATTTAGTTCAGTAGATTTACCTATCTAAGAGTAGGGGGTTATGAAAATGGCCCAACAAAATTGCCAAGATACCCCAGTGATTTTGTTATTTTTGTAGAGGTATGTAAATAAATGTTTGTGGTGAATGTTAAGTATCACAGTATGAAGAAGAATGGACATGATTTTCCATTGAAGTTATCCTCCTACTCATGTAAAATAAATGAAGTTGCTAGGGGAGAAGACCATGTTTTAGAAGAAGTCAATTTGCACACTTTGTCAATGAGGTCCAATTTTGATAGTAAAAACTATGTGAAGCAGAACTTTCATGGCTCTGGTTCCTATGAACATCGCTTGACTCTGGAATATTTTTGGGAAGATTGCATAGATGATAGGGAAGTCCAGAGAATGAATTGTATGCAGCTCACTTTGAGTCAAAACCAAGTTTTTGGTATCACTATTTACGTCCCAGAGGGGGTTAGAAGAAAGTTCTAAAATTATTGATGAAGAGTATCAAGCCCTAGCGACTAAGCCTCTTCCCCGAGTCAATTGGTTTGAAAAAGAAATTATTGATTTGAAGGTTCGTTCTGCTGCCGTAATAAAATAACTGAAGATTGGCTGGCTGGGAGATGGCGTGGGAATGTTGGCTCGCCTCATAACCAAGGAAACCCTAGAGCTAGTGAACAGAGACCTACATAGAGTTCTAGTGCACGTGTTACTTCAGGAAGACAAGAATCTCTACAACTTAATTCTAATTCTCAATTAGAAGGCGATGGTGAGAAGCTTGATGATGCTCTCAGATTGAAGTCATCTTGTGAGTCGAATAATCTCCCCTTATCTGCAAAGAAAAATGTTCCAGCTAAAATTGTGTCTATAGATCTGGATCCCATTTTTTAGCAGATAGTTAATGATGGTTCTTTTCCTACTTTTCTTGAAATTCCTTCTCCTAATGATGAGGAGATTTCTGCCCCCGTTTCAATTGAGAATCAGAATAAATTTGTGTCCAGCAATGTGGATACTAATGTGGTTACTTCCCCTCTGAGTTGGTTGAAAAAGGTGGTGGAGAAAAAGAGGAAAAATGCACCTACCACATCAAAAGAAGTAGACACAGTTGCCATGTTCTTGCAATGTACTTTTAAGCCCAAAAAGGTGAGGAGAATGTCAAGAATGGTCAATGATACTACTATTGGTTACCAAGTGTTGGAGATTGCGGATCCTGTAAAGGATTTGAATGAAGAGGAGATTACTGAAGCCGATTATAAAATAAGTCACATTGATTTGGGTCCTTCTACTTTGGAAGGAGATTCATATCATGCTAATTTTTCTAGCAATGCCTTAATTAAAAGAGCTAAGGAAGAAGGAAAGAGAATATAAAGCTTCAGTCTCAAATTTTGTCCTTAAATAGATTCATTCAATCCATTGTGTCACCCACATCGCAAGAAACATCTAGCTTAGAGGTTGTTGGATTTGATGTTGGTACTATTTAGCAAATTAGAAAAAGTCAGAATTATGCCAAGGCTATCTCCGAGTGGGTTGAAAAATTATCTTGTGACATCATGTTTTTCTTAACCAAAATGATATAGAATTATTCTTAGGTGCATACAAAAGAAAAGAATTGATCATTGAGCTCCAACAAGTAACAAAAGAGCAAGGGAGTACTTATGTGCTTTCAATGGAAATTTCTAAGTTGGTAGCTTTAGATTTTGCAACACTCTTGAAGGAGAACTTGGCCAATGACTCTCATGAGATTGACTTATCTTGGGCTAACTTGTTAGACTGGATACTGAATATGTATGATAATCTTATTGATCAAATTAATAAGGCTTTGCAAGAGTATCTCGATTTAATGATTGGTATTCAAAGGGACTGCCAGACACTGGAAGTGAGCATCCTAGATGAATACGGGGAAAATCTACGGGACCCCAAAGAGATTAATAAGGAAGTCAAAGACATGCTGTATAATGAACTCATCGATCCTAAGGTAGTTTTTGGAGAATCACAAGGTAAGATGGTCCTGATACAGATGTATCTCAATGGTTTCAGGAATAGAGATGAAATGATCCATGAAACTATAGTGGGGGTAATAAAAAATTTGGCTAAGTTCAGAACTAGACTGCAGATCACTACCATCCCAAGGAGAAAAGACATCACTGCTACTATAACTAAGTACCAAGAGTATAAGTTGAAGATCAAGGCGCAAGAAAAGATGGTAGAAGATCAAGCCGTGGAAAGTGTTGAAGACCCCAAAGAAGGCATGGGGGTGGCAAGTTGATTTTATTTTCTTTCATGCATTTCTAATATTTGGCTCTTGAACTTCTTTAAAAGACTTATTTTAAAATGGTTGTCCTCAAGAAATCGTTCTATTTCTAAAGACAGTTATTATATGAACACTATAAATATACTATAGGCGACATAGTATGGATCTTTCTTTTTGGGAAAACTTTGATTTTCTTAATTAAGTTAGATACTTCTGATACCTATTTCAATTTCTATCTCTTTCAATGTAGAAAAGATATATTGTTGAATGGTTCGAGCATATATCATCTTTGTGTTGTGGTGTTTTGGATCATCATTCTTCTTATGTTGAATGTTATGTCAATGGTTTTCTTTCTTTATATTGGAATTTTCAGTTGGTAATCTTATTGTTGTGGATATCTATCTTTGAATAAATACGTCATGGTGATGGGAATTTGAATTCTTTATTTGAGTTGATGTTGAATTCTTTGAGCTTATTATAGTCATTTAATTCATTTGGATGTGTGAGATTTCCTTTCAAAGCTTTCAGGTTAAAAGCACTACGTTTTCTTGCTTTCTGGGTAAAAGCAACATATAATTTAATTCATTGTATATCATTCGAAGGTAGCTACCACCTTGTAAAATAAGTAGAGAATTAGTTATAAAATACCATTGTAACTGATTCAATTGTGGTTACATTTGTCATTGTTTGGGCAAGAGAATATAGAGTTGAATGACAAATCTGTCAACCAATAATATCTTAGTTCATGCATGACAAATCAATAAATCAACTTAACATAACCATTTGTAGAATTATCTAGTATTGGCTCTCATAAGATACAAAAGATTTAGATTTATCAAGCTATGTAAGTTATCAACACAAGTAAAAATAAGCATAAAGTTAAATGAGTTTTGATTTCTAATTTTTTGGTGTGTTGTGGTGGGAAAAGTGGTCACAATAAGACCAATGCCTTAATTTGATATGGGTGATAGGGTCAAACCTTTAACCAAGTACTCATGTAGAGTAAAATTTTAGGAGGAAAATCAATCCACTAAATACCTTTTATGGGAACCATTTATGACATGGTATCAAAATTTAAAAGATGTTTATAAATCTCCTACCTTATAAACTTGATGTCACTTATAAAATTATTATTGTATAAGTTTTTATGTCATATAATTTGTAAATAGTTATCATGCGGGAAAATGACTTTACCTTAAAAGTACTTTGATGTCATCTTAAAATAAAGCTCATATCTCTTGAGAGATTTGAGGAGAAAACTAATTTTAATACTTTTATATTGTTTTGTAGCCTCCAAGTTGAGCCCACTGCCAACTCAACCTTGAGTGGTTAATAGCACATACTTTTGATCTGACACAATCGAAAGCCTTCCTTAAAATTATGAGGTTTATTGACATGTTTTAAAAGATCTAATGGTGTGTTCAAGGCATCATGGTGTCCTCATTAAATGATCAAACCATTTAGACACCTTTATTCTGACTAGCTAAATCTCCACTTTTAGAAGTAGCAAACTGACTAGGTAATTCCTATATGAGATTTTCATTTTTAACTTTGATTCTAATTATTTCTAATTAAAGTTGTGAATTGTGCATGGTTAAATACTATGAAGTGACATGTAAGATATTTGTTAGATAACATAAGATATATCCTTTTAGGAGACACCTTGGATAGGGATGATCCATCAATCCATGATATAACACTTTTGATCGTGATCATATGTGGGGTTAAAATGAATGACATAATATTCTCTTTTTCGCCCGAGTTGTTGAGACCACATGGCAGCTTTGACTTTCCCTCTCACAAACTTTTTGATTTCCACATTTGATCTTGGGCATTCTTGAATGTTGATGCCCCACTTGTGCAACCACTTGGCATTTTGTTGCATCCATGTATTCTTCCTTCTGGTAATCTTTTCCTCCGCTGCAACTTTGGGCCAATGGTGCCCCCCCATGCTCTCAATTCTCTTAAGATACCCCAAAAGACTGGTTATCGCCATCGCCTCAATAGGATAAGCACCCGCTTCAGCCAGTATAATCTCATATGGAATTGAGCTTTTTATTTTAAAGCTGCTTGTGATTAGATGTTTTTGTAATCTTTCTATTTGCCTCCATTTCGAAATCGATGTGCTGCTGCCCCAAACTTCGCAGCCATACAAAATCACCGGTACAACCAACAGCCCAAAGAGTTTATGCTTTGATTTCTAGTCCCAGAGTTCTGCAGATCTGTATCTATTTTGAAGCATGTACAATGCTTTCCATCCTCTTTGTATTCTTTTTGTCCTGCAAGTCTCCCAACTGAGATTGCTACAAAAATCAAGACCCAGGTACTTGTATTCCTTTACCACCTGAAGGGGGCTGCCCTCGAACTCAAAGTTTATTTGCTTCTTAGTCCTTCTCAAGGTGAAGATCATGACTTTTGTTTTGCTGATGTTCACTTGCATTCCCACCTCCTGACAGAAAGACTCAAGAGCCCTTAGGTGCTCCTGCAGGGTATGTGCAGTTTTGGCTATTAGCGTAAGATCATCTGCATATAACAATAGCTTGACCACATAAGTGGCCAAGTGCACCCCTTCTCCTCGCTGTTTGTCAAGCCATTCCTCTAATTTGTCTATGTAAAGCCCGAACAAAGTTGGGGACAAAGGACACCCCTGCTTGACACCGATGTCGCTCCTAAAACACTCTGACATATCATCTTTAGTTTTTATCTTGGCTTGCACCTATTCATATAGTCTATACACCGTTGCTCTATACTCCTTTGGTATACCCAACTCCTCCATTCTATCCCAAAGCTTACTTCTAGGCACCGTGTCAAAGGCCTTTTAAAAGTCAACAAAGTAGCAAAAAACTTCTTCCCCCTGCTTGTCCCAGATTTTTTCAATCAAATGTCTAAGAGTAACACCATGATCAATCGTGGAGTGCTTTGCTCTGAAGCCCGCTTGCCCTTTCACCCTCTTGCCTTCCTTTTCTACCTAAGTGCTTATTCTTCATTCTACCATGCTTCCAAAGAGTTTTCCAGAGTCCATTCAATGAATACAGGAACATATTAATTTCAAGGGCTATCGTTACCATAGCCCAGTATCTCTTTAATTTGTGAATACGCTATAGACCGTGGCGAGGAATTTATTCTCCTGTTTTCAAATTTGCAGGCGGTGACTATCATTAAGTAATGTCTGCTCGTATTGAATGAAAGGATGATGAAAGCAATGAAGGTATAATTACCCAATATAATTGTGATTTATTAATGCTGAGAGGTATTTTACAATGGCAGCAAAGGGTGGAGTGTAATGGCATGAGTGTGTTAACAAAAACTCTTATCTTTTAATTTAAATTTGACAGCCATTTACATGTCAAAATATTAATATTTAATAATTAACATAATATAAATACAATTAAAGAGCGTATAAAAACAATGATATGTTATCATCAATTTTCCTTTTTGAAAGTGTAACAAGAAAGTCAGAAAAATAAAACTAAAGAAAATGAATAATTTACATTTAAAACAACCTAGAATTTTATATCAAGTTTTAAGTTTGAGTCTTAATTAATTTATAAACTAGTAAAAGCACCAAAGGTGCTATCAAATGGCCGATAGGCACAAATATTTATAGGCCTATCAATAAATAGTTTATATTTTGATTTTTATGGAAAGTCATTACATCGTGTTGTTGGTAGACAAGGCTATAAATACAATAAGAAATTCAATTATTTTTTTCAAATAAAAATAATTGAGTAGTATTAAATGAATAAGCACATGAAGTAAAAATCGTGAATGAACTAAATAAATTCTAAGCAATCAAGAGATTAGGTGACAGTCATGACCTCCTTTTCCGGGCCTCTTCTCTGTCTTTTTTTTGCCATCGATAAGCACTACAAAAATCATATTGTAAAATTAGAAATTAAATCTAAGTTAAGTTAAAAATAAAATTATAAACTCTAGCCCTAATTATAAAAAAAAAAAATCAAATCAAATCTAAAAACTAAACAAATTATGAACACATCATATAAAATAATTAATACCGCAATTGATGGATAAATGGACACATCATATAAAATATTTAATACCGCACTTGATGGATAAATGGATTTGTTTGAGAAGGCTTAGAAAACTTTCAAGCAACATTTATGGGCATGTACTTCATTTTCCTTTCGACCATTTTTTTATTAAAAACATGTAAAAAATAATATCATATCATTCATTTTTATTTCTAATTCTTCTCAATATAAAATAAACTCTAAATGCAATTCTCAGCTATATCATTAAAACCAATTCAATAGTTCAGGAAAAAATAAACATATAATATTATTAAAATATCAGCGCCATTAATTAATTTTAGCTCATCACATATTTCATTATTAAATAGTCTTATAAAAAGTTTAATTGTAAGCAAATTCATAAAAAGAGAAAAAATTTAAGCAACTCCAATCATGATAAAAATTAATAATAATAAATATTCCTCTTATATAACTAAAACAAAATAATTTAACCGAACACAAATTAAAGATCTTAGAATAAAGAGATTCTCACCTACCAATAATAATTGAAATGTTCTATTTTTCAATTTGAGATAGCATATACATTCAACAAATAATTTTGAACATTACAAATAAATAAAAAATAACCATTTTTTAATATTACAAATAAATAAAAATAATTAAAAAAATAAAATTTGTTAATAATTTTTTTTATTTAATGCGAATACTATTGCAACATATAAATGTTAGTTGAAATAGGTTTAATAGACAAAAATATAATGCTTGTTTTAAAATGTTAAATAAATAATCATAATTAAATGTTATGTCTTTTATGATCGTATTTGCATACAACTCATATGGATATAGTATTATAATTCTGCACCATGTTCAAACATTTATATGCTTACAATTTCATGGGCAGTAAGGGACTGACACCTATTATTGGTAGTTTCTAAACTTAAGTTTCTCAGAAAGCTCAAACTCTCAAGCTATACTCAAATTGGTAGTTTCAATGTGAAAGAAAAATGCTAGAGTGCAAGTTTAGGTAATATTAATGAAGAAAAATGCCTGAATGCAAGTTTAGGTAATATCAATGACAATGGAACAAATATCTCTGAGATGGCAACTTGTAGTTGACATGGAGAAAATTCGCCTTTGCCCAGTGCGAGGCATGTCAAAACAATCCATATGACCAAGTGCTCAATCCCTTGGGGGTCATCCAGATGGGCATTGTAGAGAATAGGGTAATAAAACAACCCAAATCATTTTGTTTATTTTTTTACATGGTTTAATTTTGAATGGAGCGAAGTGGGACAGGGCGAAATGGGAATAGAGGAGGTTTGATCCTAAAGGTAGGGGAAGGGGTTAAAAGCAAAGAGAGAGAGGAGGCAGATGAATGAATATTTTTATACATCCACATAGGCTTATTGTGATATGCCTTTGCGTCCTATTGGGCCGATAGTTTTCTCCTTTAAATCCAAGTGGTTAAACCCATTTTTCCAAGTCTTGAATTGTGTTCTTTTCCTCATTCTAGCTATGTTGATACTGTTGGCAAGAGACACTATGTGGCTTCATGATTGTTGTCATTGATGGTAACAAAGTCTATCCCACACATCCGCAACACATAGTATATCTACCGGATGACAGATTGAAGATTGTTTAGGTCCGGTGAGCAAGAACAAAGCGTGCAGCAAGGTCTGACAATTAGGTCAAGATCTCTCAGATGGTATAACTTAGGAAGTTGCGGAATTGGACAAGTCAAGAGGAGTATCATGACCACTATATTCCAGAAATTGATCCTCCGGTGATGAATAATGGAAAAGATATGAGCATCTGAGTGTTGGGTTCCAGACAGGCAGAGCAGACTGAGGAAGAATTGACTGATAGAGTATCAGACTTCAATCCAGATGAGAAATTGATGGTGATCAAGCTATTGGAGGGATCATACAATATTGGCCGACATGATTGATGACTTCAATGTCTATGATTTTGATACGCATCACATATCAAGCATGGATTCAGCCGACAGATCAGGAGTTTGCAAATATCTTGAGTATTCTAGTTGCTGACTAGAAAGTTGTTGAAATCCTTGATGCAGATATATATACCAGATGGATTCCAGTATGAAGGTGTGTGTGTGATGAAATAGTGTGCGAACAAAGGTAGAGATAAGTGTGGAAGCAGTAATACAAGTCTGGTATGTGACAGAGCAGTAGCACTAGAGCAGAGGAAGAATGAAGTGCATTAGATCAATTTATTGAGCTTAACCAAAACTGAATCTCAACATATGTGGATGCCTCTCTTAGTTCAAACACCTAGTTACTTTCTATAAACATTGTAGACAGTGAGTCTCTTGTAGGCAGTGTGCCTCTTGTGAGCAGTGTGTTCGGGCAGTGAGCCTTAATTGGCATGTGCCATTTTGTACTTCTTATTCTTTTAACAGAGAATACAATCTTGGTTTAGTCACCCCATGGTTTTTCCCTTAACAGGGTTTTCCACGTAAAAATCCTTGTGTTATGTGTGTTGATTTTATTTCTACTCTCATGATTATATATGCTTATATGTTTTGATGTTGCACTAATTGTTGAAGGACAAAAGAAAGTTAAGATATTTAAGATAACCGATTCACCCCCCCTCTTAGTTATCTGCCTTGTTTCCAACAATTGGTATCAAATCCAAGTTCCTCTAAACAGAGCCTAACAGTTTGAGGAAGATCTGGGAATCTCAATGGATATGTATGGTATGAAGGAACAACTTCAGTCTGCCCTAGATGATCTTGATCAATCTCACTCTGAAGTCAATAACTTGAGAAAGAGACTCAAACAAGCTGATGATTTCATAAATGAGCTAAAAGAAAAACTGAGTATCTATGTGAAAAAGAGAAAGGAACTACTTCAAAAATTAGCAAGTCAGAGTGAAGCCAATGATACTAATGAAGATCTGAATGAGAAAAAACAAGCTATGTGAGAAGCTATCAAAAGAGGTCATTATGGTAAGACATGAGATGGAATTAGGGGTTATGAGATTCACCCAAGAAATTGAAGAGAAAAGGAAAATTGAAGATAATCTAAAACAATCTCTCAAGGAGAATACATAAGACTGCCACAAAATGGACAGAATAATCAGGCATCTTGAATCTGATCTTGAAGAAGCTAGAGATAATGAAGAACAACTTGAGAATCAGATAGACACTCTTAAACAAGATCTTCAAATAACAAATGAATACAAAGAGAAATTCAAGATAAGCTCAACTCAACTTGAAGTTCTTCTTGAAAGCCAAAAGAGGGTAGATGACAAGTGTGGCTTGGGATATGAGAAAGGTGAAAGCTCCAGATCTAGTCAGAAGAACTCTGAATTAGGAAATCAAAGAAATAGGCCTAGAAGACCTCCGATAAGGCAACACAATGTTCAAAGATATCCATCCTTGAACCGATACTACTACAATTGCAACAACTTCAGTCATAAAGCAAATCAGTGTAGAAGAAGAATGAATCAGACTAATCCATCCTTCTCCAGACAGTGTTTCAACTGCAAAAGGTATGGTCACAAATCTCATGAATGCAAAAATATGCAAACAAACAATTCATTCAATGGTAGATGCTTTGTATGCAATAGAATGGGACATATGGCTAATTAATGCAGATCAAGAGGATATCAGTCAAATATGCAAAGAAATGCTGTTTGTTACAATTGCAATAGATCAAGTCATATTATCAAAATCTACAGAAGTAAAAATCAAGATAAAAAGGGTCAAAATCAAGATAAGAGAAAAGGCAAAGTGAATGCAGATGAAGTTCAAAGGGAGATGAGCAAGATTTGGGTGAAGAAGAGTACATAAAATGTTGGGGATGTATCCACACCAAAATTTGGTGCTAATATTCCTTCCGAAAACTAAATAGATGAGCTGTGGCTCAGGGGGAGTCACAAAGAAAAATAAATTCCCCCAACCAGTCAAGTGGTGCCTAAATTTGGCACATAAAATGTTGTGGATTAAAGGGTTCTCAAAAAATTACCTAAATAACGCTCGGTGAAAATATGAATGATCCGCATGAAATTTTGCAAGAGCTTAATCATTCAAGATTGATCCGGTCTGACAACCATCCAGTAAAAGTAGGATTTTCATAAATAGATCCGATGTGATTCAAAGTTGAGATATCTTGATCTACGGATTCATGGCATGATTGAAGGAAAGAAGATACATTGTCAATTTTCACTAAAAATGATTCTAAGTGCATCTCAGTGATTCGGAAAGATCTCTTAGAACAAGGCAACCGGATGACTTAAGTTGTGCATTTATTGCAAAAGGAAATTAGAGTTTGCGCAGAGATAAAAAGGTTCTTTTACTCATCATTTGCACATTTGCATTCGAGAAGAAGAAAGGAAGAGCTCTGCATCAAGTTCTTACAACTTTCTTAAAGATCAACTGCAAAATCTGATTCAACCAATGACCTGTTTCGGCTCTTATTTTGAACCCTAAAAGCATAAAAAGGTATTTCTATTTCTGAATATCTCTCTCTGAATCTTTTGCAAAGATGGCTACTCCAATGGTTGTTAAGATCACTGATAGGCCACGCCCAAAGTTCAAGAAACACCCCTATAAATCCCTAGAAGTTGATCCCTTAGGCGCTTTTTCTAGCATTCCACATGGGCTTCTGCATGTAGAAGATGTTAGGGTGTACATCCATGCAAATATTGAGGAATTTGGAGAATCTAAGCTGATAGATATCTACCATAAACAATTAATAGATGAAACTTTTGAACTCAAACCTCAATACAAGGCCCTTTGGGATAATCATTTTGGACATTGCATCCACTTTCCCTATTTTGCAGAAGATGAATGGGTCTAGTATGTTCTTAGCAGAATACATGACAATTTCATGTGGTTGATGAAGCCCTTCAAGATAACAAAAGATGCTATTAGGGCAATAACTGGACTGCACTCATCTGGTGGGTTGCCTGCACTCAAATATGTCAAGAACCAAACATTAAGTGAAGCTACTAGATCTAAGTTTGACAAAAGAGCAATGACAATTGAAGATATCACAGATCTGGATATCAAATTTGCCTCTATGATAATTGGTTATAAAATCTATCATTCAAGCAGGAGAATTATGTGTCTAGAACTGCAATTTATATAGCATATCAGATGCTAAGAGAAAATACTGATTATGACCTATGTGATCTCCTTATGAATCATCTATTAGAAAACTTACAAAAGATCAAGAAGGATAAGAAGAACTCATTCAAGTATGGTGCCTTAATTATGTTTTTGTTCTTTTACTATATGAATGAGCTACCCGGATCAAGTGGTTGGGTATGGCAAAATGACAGACCGGTTGCCATACAAATCAGAGACTATATGTATGGACTTGGTGATGCTAAGGCTCAAAGCACAGCACTCTAGGGATACTTTAAGAACTTCCAAAGTATGATGTAGGCTAGAGAAAGAATACATCAAACAATAGTTAAAAAATATAAGGATACAATATGCTTCATGGTAGACACTGATCAATGCCTAATGGAGGTAGTTGAGCCTAGAATAGTTTGGATTATGCCAATGGGATATGAGGTTGATGATAAAATCTTGGATCTGCATGTCTAACACTTGCTGAGTCAGCCTAAGGACCCTGAGGTAAAAAGGTTTGGAACCTTTGAAGAATTAAGTGTAAAGATACATGTTGAACTAAGACAACCAAAGATAAAAAGAAAAGTGAGAAGGGAAGTAGAGGAAATTGCCAAAAGATATGGCATATCAAAAGAGGCAGTTGATGCAAACATAGAGAAAATAGAAAAAGCTAAGAAAGAGAAACAAGAAGCAGAAAAAGAAAGTGTTTCGGTGCAAGCCTCCTCGCGGACTAGATCCTCCAAGAGCTCTATACCTGCCACCTCTAAGAGCTCAAGAGCCTCAAAACTGGAAGCCAAGACATCCAGAAAGGGAGAAAAGAGAACGAAAACAAAGGCCATAAGGTCCTACATAAGCCAAAAGGATGATGAAGAAACAAAGGCTGATAAGGAAGTTAAGAAAATGAAGAAGAAGAAGAAAACATCTGGGGAATCCTTTGCCGGCAAAGACAAAGAAGAAGGGGCAAAAGAATTTGTTGAAAAGCCCACTCTTTCTATTGATGATATCATCAAGGCAGCCATAATGGATGGGAACTTGCAAACAGTCACTGAATTTTATGATGAATATAGTGATACTGACAAGAGGATCTTGGAAGATGCTACAATCAGGTACCTAAACATTTATAATAAAGCATTCACTGAAATCATTTCTCTAATTCCCAAAAGTCTAGAAAAGGTACTTGAGCTCAGAAAAGAGAATGCCAAGGAAAAGGACTTAGAGATTTGACAACAGATTGCTATTCAGCTCTATCCTTCCATTACCCCAAAGCAAATGAACATGATCTTCAAGGACTGCAAGGATGAATTCCGGAGCAAAGCAAGAGTGAACAAACTAATGATTGGAGAGACTGATCAGGTAGCAAGAGAAACAAAAGACATCCTCTGGAATGCTTTCAAAAGATTCAATCTTCCTATCATAGAGGAAATAGATGAAGAACCTTCTAGCATGGATGTCAAAGGATTAAATGCATCAAAAGAAGAATCTACTAAGAAAAATGTAGAAGGGTCTAAAGAGACAGATGAGGGGAAGTCTAAAGACTTGGATTCCTCTATTCTGGAAGAGGAAGTTCATGAAGAAGTCAACATCTCTCCTCCGGATGCCACTGCAGACATTCCAGACTTAGGAACTCAAGGAGAAGGAAGAAAAGAAAAAAAAGTGAGTCAAGAAGAGGAGGTAAAGGGAAGAGAAGAAGAACAAACAGAGAAGATCTTTGATGACAGTTCAGAGATTCTAAAAGAAAAGAAGACTCAGTCTTTGGCAAGAGACATTGCTGAGGTAGTGAAGAAACAAAGAGCTGATGGAGATAGATGAACCTGAACTTTTTCAAGGACCACTAAATTTTGATTCCCTCTCTCCGGTCCAAACAATGAAGATAGCATCTTTTGCCCAAGCTAAAGCAAAAGAAAAGCTTCTGAAGTCTCATATGGAAGATTGTGAGTTGATAGAGATTGCATCCGGAATGCTAGAGAAGATCATGCCATCCTTCTAAAAGGATCCTTTGGCCTCTCCATCCAATAACCTAAAATCTTTGGTAAACTCTGTCAACACTCATTTTGATTCTTTAGAGAAATCGGTAGAAGAAAAGGTCTGGAAAGAATTTTTGGGAAAGAGATTCACTGAAGTACAGTCACTCATAGCTAATGATAGGAGAACCCTGGATATTGGGATAAAGAGCCTATAAAATGCTCTTAAAGATGGTGGAGAAATGTACAAATTTTGTCTATCCTGGTCTAAAGTGACAGAGGATATTGAAAATAAGGTGAAAGAACAAGAAGGTAAACTGTCAAGTTTATCTCAGAATTTTGATCGTCTCACCACATCCATAATGAATCAAGAGTGTCAGGCTATTGCCATTATAAATGAAATAAAGAGGCTTGAAAAGGAGAAGAAGAATATAATAAGCACTTGATGAGTGAACTTAGAGGGATAATTATCCCTAAGTTAGAGGCAATGCATGAGGCCTTAACTGATGCTCAGACCATAGCCCGAACCAGTGATCTAGTAGACTTAAGAAGGGCAAAAGATTATGCATTTTTGTTGAGTGGTCACATCTCAATTTTGGTCAGGATGAAGCAGAGTTGGGAAACAGAATTTGTATAGTTGAAGACCACTTTTGCGGATATACTTAAGTATATGTAAGTATAACATGTATATATACTTATGCGGCTATGTATAGGTTATTTTTGTAAATTTTGGTGTGCAGATTCCACCCTTTGCCATTGATGTCAAAGGGAGAGTGAGTAGTAGTGAAAAATGTGGAATCCAGCTAAGGGGGAGCTTTGGTAAAATAGTACATAAGACAGAGCATCATCCAAGGGGGAGTTTGCTATGACAGTCATTTTTCACTAAGTGTTTCCATCAATGCCAAAGGGGGAAATTGTTGGCAAGAGACATTGTGTGGCTTCATGATTGTTGTTATTGATGGCAACAAAGTCTATCCCACACATCCGCAACACATAGTATGTCTACCGGATGATAGATTGAAGATTGTTTAGGTCTGGTGAGCAAGAACAGAGCATGCAGCAAGGTCTGACAATCAGGTCTAGATCTCTCAGATGGTATAACTCAACAAGTTGTGGACTTGGACAAGTCAAGAGGAGTATCATGACCACTATATTCCAGAGATTGAGCCTCTGGTGATGAATCATGGAAAAGATATGAGCATCTAAGTGTTGGGTTCCATACAGGCAGAGCAGACTGAGGAAGAACTAACCGGTAGGGTATCAGACTTCAATCCAGATGAGAAATTGATGGTGATCAAGCTATTGGAGGGATCATACAATATTGGCTGACATGATTGATGACTTCAATGTCTATGATTTTGATACGCATCACATATAAAGCATGGATTCAGCCAACAAATCAGGAGTTTGTAAATATCTTGAGTACTCTGGTTGCTGACCAGAAAGTTGTTGAAATCCTTGATGCAAATATATATACCAGATGGATTCCAGTATGAAGGCGTGTGTGTGATGAAATAGTGTGTGAACAAAGGCAGAGATAAGTGTGGAAGCAGCAATACAAGTCCGGTATGTGACAGAGCAGCAGCACTAGAACAGAGGAAGAATGAAGTGCATTAGATTAGTTTATTGAGCTTAACCAGAACTGAATCTCAACATATGTTGATGCCTCTCATCAGTTCAAACACCTGGTTACTTTCTATACACATTGTAGATAGTGAGTCTCTTGTAGGCAATTTGCCTCTTGTGAGCAGTGTGCTCGGGTAGTGAGCCCTAATTGGCATGTGCCATTTTGTACTTCTTATTCTTTTAATAGAGAATACAATCTTGGGTTAGTCACCCTGTGGTTTTACCCTTAACAGGGTTTTCCACGTAAAATTCCTTGTGTTATGTGTGTTGATTTTATTTCTGCTCTCATGATTATATATGCTTATATGTTTTGATGTTGCACTAATTGTTAAAGGACAAAAGAAAGTTAAGATATTTAAGATAACTGATTCACCCCCCCTCTTAGTTATCTGCCTTGTTTCCAACAGATACAACAGACAAGCTTTTTATTTGTTTTTGGGAATTTTTGTATTTTCCGTTGGGCAGATTATGTTTGTTTTAATATCCAAATTTTGACCAACTTTAGAGGTTATTTATGTTTTGGTAGATTGCTATCAAGTTTCTCTATGCTTAAAACAATATTTATATGTGTTCTTTTTTCATTCTAGTTTGATTGTTTTGACACATGCACTAGGTTTTTCTCGATAATCGAGTTGATGGTTTTTTTGGTTTGCAACCCTTTTTAATATATGTTTTGATGACTAAATTTAAATGTTAATGCACAAATGAACTAAATCTGACCAAATCTAGGAGTTAGGTTCCATTTGAGGGCAATTCACAATAATTATTCCTAACTTTGGTGTCCATGAATGAATACATCAGTCTATCAATTTGTCTACCCGATTGGGTTAATTGTCATATTATGACCATTGAGGTTGTTTTGGATATACATATATTTCTAGTTGGTTTGATGGCATTTATGGTTGTTCATTGGATATATTAGTATACCTAGTTGGGATGATAGTGCTTATATTTAATCCCAAATGGTCTAACCCTTGTATCCTTATTATGTTTTATCTATATTTTTTTGTGTTAATGTATGTTTTTTGATTTGTTTTATTAATGTCCATCACTTTCTTTATCTGCAAATGTGATTGTTTTCCTCTTTATTTTGATAATTGTCAGAAATTTAAGGGACTTGAAATGCTTCTAAACCCATTTGGGATGATATCGCTCACCACCTTTCAATTCTTCAATCATAATAAATAAGCTCAAATGCTTTAATAACCAATGAATGTTTTCTTTTCGCACAACTCAAATCTTTCAATTTGATATACCAACATTATTTTCTTTCAACCGTTTTTCCTTTCCTTTAAAAAAATTGAAATCCCAAGTATCTGGCACATGGTACATTTAAACGACATAAATATTTTTTGGCAGTTACAAGATCTGTGAACATATAGAATGGCCTATCGAACAAAAAATAATAATAGGACAACATAGTTGTTCTTCATTTTTTCCAATTAATAACATGTTGGCCGGTGGGAAAGACCAGTGGAAGAGATAGCGCACAACAATGCATGTATTTATCATGTAATTAAACCTTTAAATAATGCATTCAATTCACAATCAAAATCATGACAATCCTAAGAACACTGTAGATGCAAGTCCACCTTAAAACACCTATCGCCTAATTACTATTAATTTTTTTTTTAAATCTCATAAAAAGATGTTATATTAACACTTGAAATTACATTTTTATAATCCATCATAAATTTACTTTTAAATTTTCAGAATGGTGTACATACTTGACCTGCCCCATCAAAATGACATTGAGGTCTTTCAAGGAGATTTCATAAAAGTATAAAGAGATCATGGGAGACGAGAAGTATGAATCAAGCCCATTTCCAATGAATATTCAACTATTTGAATTTCAAGAAAATGGGAGTAGAAATAACCAGTTGTGACAATTTCTACACAAGAAAGGAATTTGCTTCCAAAATCAACGGTTCATGCAATAAAATGTTTGCAGATTCAAAACAAGACCAAAATGCAACATTATTTAAAAATAATAAAGAAATATGTAAAGATGATAAATTTATGCCTATCTTGTGCTCTGGTAGTTGTTCAAACATAGGTCAAAGGAAATTCATGGAAGACAAGCATATCTACATTGACAACCTTTCCGACTACAACCTCCAGTGACTGGTGAGTATTGAACATATCAGACTTAATAGGAAAGTTGAGATTACTGCTGATAGACAAAGAAATCCAAATCATCATTCCTCATTAATTCTTACCACATTTATAGCCTTCTATTCACTCTTGAAGTTTAAGAAAAACAAACCAAATTTTTGGGTTGAGAGAATTCATCTGGTCACATAAAAACATCTTTAATCTTTGAAAATTTGATTAGAGAGATGTGCACAATGGTGGTGGAATAATAGACAAGAAAGGGTGGACTCCTTCCCACATATTTGGAGAGAATGTCTGCCATGAATATAAAAATAAGAAACCATTGTGCAGTAAATAAGAAAGAGCAAAAAAGAATGGCCACACAATGTTAGAGACATTGCCTGGGATGAGATACCTGTGGCTAAAGAATGACTGCACAATCTTAGAGACGTTGCCTGGGATGAGATACCTATGGTTTAGAGGTGGTCCTTTTGTATTCTCTACTAAGCACTCCTGTATTTGTCAAAGAGCAGCGAATATCCTACCACCATTTTCTTTAAAACCTGCACAATCCGTATTCCCAAACAGAAGCCTTCCCAAATCTGCCTCCTATTCCAGAGGCTAAACATGAAAATATATAGAAAAGAACATTCCATTATCTCTCCTCCTTGTAACGTTCACCATGACTCTTCCACTTCCATTTCCATCATCCATCTTCTCATAAACTAAAATTAGCTCCACTAAAATTAATGGATGATGATTTATGTGTAGCATGTTTTTTATTTTTTTTTTAAATTTTGGAGAATTTTTTTTTGAAAGACTACCAAAAAATGAAGGACTACCAAAATTTAAATTTTTGGAGTGAGACTACCAAAACTTTTTTAGAATTTGTGGACGAAGAAATTAGTGGGACTACCATTTTTTTTGGCAGTTACAAGATGTGTGCACATATAGAATGGCCTATCGGCCAAAAAATTAACATGCAAAAGTGGAATATCAAATAAAAAGTTTAAGTTTAAAGGTTAATAACTTTTTTTAAAAGTTTATGGGTGAAGAAAGAAAATATTTTGATTTGTTAATTTTAGATAAAATTTATGGGTGAAAAAAGAAAATATTTTGATTTTTTAATTTTAGATATTTTTTATTTATCTTTTAATTTGTTATTTTATTTATTTATTAGTATCTGCCTTCGGCTAGTACTATTACAATGAGTTCACACTTATCTAGTTATTAATCTATTGATTGACGGCAAATTTGATTTAAATTTGTACTTTTCCTATGTCAACATGATAAATTTTTAACAAAAAATTATTGAAAAATGATTTATCTATATTGTGATAATTATGAGAGGGAAGAATCATTAGTTTTTATGAATTTAATTTTTTCCTTCATTAGGTAAACATAAAAATTACTTTTTGTCAATAATATTATTAAAAACATAGGGTTCTACACATTTTATTTTATGAAATTAGATTATTGTTGGGATTTCAATTGAAGTTATAATATTAATAATACTATTAAAAATATAGGGTTCTACACATTTTATTTTATGAAATTAGATTATTGTTGGGATTTCAATTTTATTTAATCAAGACTTAAAAATTTAATATTTCAATTTTATTTATTAAAAAGTTAAAAATTTATAGTATCATGAAAAATATTTCGCCATGTTATTACATTTTTTATTAGTACTGGCCTTCTGCTAGTACTATTGCAATGAGTTCGCACTTATCTAGTTATTAATCTATTGATTGTAAACCAATCAAAAGATAGAATTATTTTTTCTTGTCGGGCAAATTTGATTTAAATTTGTACTTTTCCTATGTTAACATGATAAATTTTTAACAAAAAATTATTGAAAAATGATTTATCTATATTGTCATTGGCTGAAAAAAAATGACCTCTTCTCTGCGAATTGTCAGAGAGTGCAATAAAAAACTATAAACACGGAGAGAATTTTGGTTTGAGGGGAGGATGTGGCAAGTAAACAAATTATGAACACAAATTTTGTCTCCCACTAATTAAGTCATGCCTAAATGGATGGTGATAATTATGAGAGGGAAGAATCATCAGGTTGTAAAAATTACTTTTTGTCAAAGGGACAAAGTTATAATATTAATAATACTATCAGAAATATAGGGTTCTACACATTTTATTTTATCAAATTAGATAATTTTTGGGATTTCAATTTTATAAAATAATTAAAATCATGTTCTCTAGAAGTACTTACTATTATTACTTAAACAAAAAATTAAGTGACTAAGATAAAATACTGTAGTGATCTAAATATGTTATGTTATTGTTATTATATTGTGTAATTATTCTTCAAACTTACAATATTTTAATGCATTTTAAATTGTAATAGTATTCAATATTATTACATTTTAATATCTTAGGCAGACGTTTCAAATCTAGGGTTAGGTGGTGCAGGAGCACCCCATTACCATCAAGAAGTCCCCTATTATCATTTTAATTATTGTAAGGCCTAGCGCCAATTGTTTTGATTTGGACAAATGTGTCCCCTAGATAGTCCCATGTTGTGAGCCGATTTGGCATAGCTGGCAAGAAGTAGTTGTAACTGTCTGAGTTGTAACTATCATGTAACAAATGGCAGAGGTGATGAATCAATTGAGATTCCACCGTGTGTAACTGCCAAGAAGCGAGCATTTAAAATAGGTAGTCCCTGTTTGTTAAAGCAGGAAGGGAGGAAAGAGAAAAAGGGGAGCAACAGAGAAACGTGTAATCTCAGAAAGAGAAATAAAATTTAGTGTTTTGTAGAGCAATCAAGTTTTGATTCATTCCACTGGTCGAGACCTCGGTCGAGACCAGTGGAATGCCAATCTGTTTTTAATTTCTCCTCTCTGTTGTTCTGTGCTGTTTTGCTTTTCTGTTTTAGTTTAGAAATATGTGTATGTTTAGTTACAGAAAACGGCAACAGTATTGTGGAAGATAGTTACAACCAAACGGGAAAAGAAGAAAGCCTCGTGAGATATATAGAAGCGATCGTAGAAAGAAATCTCCGTGTGCATCGACGTGAACCTTGGCATCGGCTGAGGAGATGATTGTTTGGCCGAAGTGTTAAGTCACAGCGAACCTCACCATTGAACCATCGGAGTGAACCATCATGCTGAACTGGTTCAAAGAAATGGTTCAACGAAGTTCACAAGTTCAACAGTTAAATGAACTCGTAGGTTCATTTGGTTCAAGCAAACGGTTCGAATGAATGGTTCAAAGTAACAGTTCAACTGAAAGGTTCAAGGCAGTGGTTCAACAAAACGGTTCAATGAAATGGTTCAAGGTAAAGGTTCATCGGCGAGAGTCAAAGGCATTGGCTTAAGGAAATTATGTCCATCTGACAGTGAAAGTCTCATCGATAGCAACCTTGGCTGAAGGCATTAGCATGACCATAAGTATCGGGCTGAGAAATTGATCGTGGGCCGACGGTTGAAGGTCATACTGATCGGGAAGATTGTAGTGAGGTATCGCCGATAAGAAATATCGGCGTGAAATGCACCGTCGGGGAATTTGTTAGAGGCTTCACCAATAGAAATGGGTCATGCCGATAGAAGGAGTGCATCAGCGTAAGTGTTCCCATCGGCGAGGTTGAGAAATGTTTGACCGAAGATGTGTGTCTCGTTGACAGTGTAGTTTGAAGGAGCCTTTGAGGCCATCGGAGTAAGTATGTATATCGGAGGACAATGGAGGAGTCACTCCGACAGTATAAGTTTGAGCGATGGTTTCTAACCATCGGAAAGAATAGCATGTCGGTGAAAGAAATTAGGAGGTGGCCGATAGATTAGGTCTGGCCGATGAGAAAATGGAAGCATATTTTGGTATTATGTGGTCTTAAGTAAGGGGTTATTAAAGAAAATGAAGACTAATCCCTAGGTTGGTGGGTTTGAAAGGGTTGTTCGCCCTGTTAAGTAAGATATTGCTTGATTCCTCTGCATCATTAGGGTTTTACACATTTCATTTTATGCAATTAGATTATTTTTAAGATTTCAATTTTATTTACTCAAGAGTTAAAAATCTAGGATTTCAATTTTATTTAGTCAAAAGTTAAAAATCTACTTACTATTATTACTTAAACAAAAAATTAAATGACTAAGATAAAATACTGTAGTGATCTAAATATGAATATATGTTATGTTATTGTTATTATATTGTGTACTTATTCTTCAAACTTACAGTATTTTAATGTATTTTAAATTGTAATAGTATTCAATATTATTACATTTTAATATCTTAGGCAGACATTTCAAATCTCTCCACACCCAACTAGGGTTAGGGCTTTACACATTTTATTTTATGAAATTAGATTATTTTTGGGATTTCAATTTTATTTACTCTTCTACACATTTTATTTTATGAAATTAGATTATTTTTGGGATTTCAATTTTATTTACTCAAGAGTTAAAAATCTAGAATTTTAATTTTATTTAGTGAAAAGTTAAAAATCTACAAGAAAAAAATTTCACCATGTTATTACATTTTTTTATTTGCATTTTAAATTATAAAAGTATTAGTATTATTACATTTTAAAGAAATATTTGTGTTATTTAATAGGCTTTGTAAAGTTTAGTTCAGTTTTATAGTTAAGGAAATATTTTAGTCCTATTTTATTTTTACCAAATTAGAATATTTTTGACATTTCAACACTCTCCAAAAATTAAATTTTCAATTATTGGAATGCAATTTGTCTATACAACCAATACCTAATCAACAAAAAAAATTACAACTAAACAAATACTATATACAACCTAGCTAATCAACAAAAAAAAATATAACTAAACAAATACTATAATAACAACACTACAAGGCAGGGCCACTAGTCGCACTTGTTTTATTCTTCAAACATACAATATTTTAATGCATTTTAAATTATCATAGTATTAATATTATTACATTTTAATATCTTCAATAGACATTTCAAATCTCTATACACTCAACTAGGGCCAGGGCTCTCCACATAATACAAATATGCAGGCTTTGTAAAGTTTAGTTTTATAGTTAAGGAAATATTTGTGTTATTTAATAGGCTTTGTAAAGTTTAGTTTTATAGCTAATATTTTAGTGCTATTTTATTTTTACCAAAAAATTTTTCCTTAGTTCAAATTTGAAATGATAAACAATTCTTTATCTTTAGAATTTTTTTTTACTAAACCATAGATTAATTAAAATAATTAAAATCATGTTCTTAAAAGTACTTACTATTATTACTTAAACAAAAAAATAAGTGACTAAGATAAAATACTATAGTGATCTAAATATGAATATGTTATTGTTAAAATATTATAGTGATCTAAATATGAATATGTTATTGTTATTATATTGTGTAATTATTTTTCAAACTTACAATATTTTAACACATTTTAAATTGTAACAATATTCAATATTATTACATTTTAATATCTTAGGTAGACATTTCAAATCTCTCCACACCCAACTAGGGTTAGGGTTCTACACATTTTATTTTATGAAATTAGATTATTTTTGGGATTTCAATTTTATTTACTCAAGAGTTAAAAATTTAGGATTTCAATTTTATTTAGTCAAAAGTTAAAAATTTACAATATCACGAAAAATATTTCACCATATTACTACATTTTTTATTTTATTCTTCAGTATTATTACATTTTAAGGAAATATTTGTGTTATTTAATAGGCTTTATAAAGTTTAGTTTTATAGTTAAAGAAATATTTTAGTCCTATTTTATTTTTACCAAATTAGATTATTTTTGAGATTTCAATTTTATTTACCCAAGACATTTCAACACTCTTCAAAAATTAATTTTTCAATTATTGGAATGCAATTTGTCTATACAACCAATACCTAATCAACAAAAAATTACAACTAAACAAATACTATATACAACCAATAGCTAATCAACAAAAAAAATTACAACTAAACAAATACTATAATAACAACACTACAAGGCAGGGACTGGCCACTACGTGGCACTTGTTTACATTGTTATTTTTTTATTTTATTTAGAAATTATGTAAAAATTATTTAAATTGTTTTTATTGGAAGAGTTATTCTTATTTAATTATTTTATTTATTTAAGAGTTATTTTATTTTATTTTTTATTTTAAAAGTATTTAAGAATTTTTTTATTTTATTTGTGTTGTTTACTTTATTTTTTTATTTGAAAAATTATTTTTATTTACTTGAAAGTTATTTTGTTAGTTAGATTTGTTTTTTATTTTTTAATATTTTTTAAATATATAATATATATTAATTTTTAATTAGAATTTAAAATTTTTACAATATTAATAATTATATATTTTTAGTTTGGTGTGGTTCGTAGGATGAGGATGAGGTCCCCCGTATTGTGGCCTCACCGATTCATTATTTATTATTTTTCAATTATTAAATTATCTTAAATTTTAAAAGTGATATAATAAGTGTTATAATAATAATTATTTAACTTTTGAACTCTGGTGGTCACCACTACAACCGAGTGACTTAACCACCGAACCATGCCCTTAACGGCTAATATATTAATAATATTATTAATATTTATGTTAAATTATTAATTATAATAATTAATATAAATATTATATTAATTAGTATAATAATATTTTTAAAATATAATATAATTAATATATTAATTGACATAATTCATTATAATAATGAAAAGTTGAAATTATTATAAAAGAAACTTAAAGAAACAAATAAGAGAACATTAAGAACAAATAAAAGTGAAGGAGCTTGAAGTCTCATGCAAAGATTAAGAAATTAAACATAAGGAAACCAAACTGCTAAGTGAGCATTTGTAAGTGAATTACAAATGTGGCTAACTACAACTCATCAAGATACACTGATAGATAATCTTATTAGCCACCCCTTCAAAATGCCTATCATGCATTGTAGTTAGGCTAACCACCACCCTAACCTACTATGGCCAAACTACCTATTGGTGGCCAATTCAAAAGTGGGAGCTTTCATTTTAATGTGTCTAGCAAGGTAGTTGCAACTACAAACTGACAAAATTCTTCTATTCTTCTATGCTTTCATGGATGTCCATACCTTGCTCAAAAGATTTCATTTTGTCACAGGCTCAGAGTATGCTAGCAAATGTGAAGTTATTAGGTTGAAGACCTATTTGTTTATGGGCATCCACTAAACTTCTACACTTGACATACATGTAAACAAGCTTATTATAAAAAGTAGTGCATGTAGCAAATGCAAATTGCTTGTGAATGATGAATGAGTGGACTTTTTTCTGTTGTAAAAGTACATTCTTGAGAATATAGGTCTATACTTGATATTTAAATTTTTTACATGCAAACATTCCTTACATGTGCTATCATTTATCAATGATATCTACATGCTTGTCAATTTATTTGCCACCTCATTCTACTCTCTATCACCTTTTTAATTTGTGGGCATGTTTGTATTGCACTCCAACTTCATAAATCTCTTCACCACTAAAGTATGGATAATCATAACTACAAATGCATGTGTTTGATGGCTACTTGTGGTATTTTTTCAAACACCCAAAGTTTAGGTTTCAATGTTTAGTTCTTATTTTATTGACAAGAATTTAAAGCACTATGATTAGAATCTATGACTTATTGAACTACATTGAAATAAAATAATAATACAATGTGTGTCCCACCAAATTTCTCATTTTAAATGCATTTCACACCTTGTAAATCTTCAAAAGAGTATATCTGTCAACACAACTTAAAAATTTAATTCTTATTTAATTTTCAAATTTACTAAAATTTATACAAATAATAATTCTTCATTAGAGATAATTCTCCCTCTTGACAATTTCTAGATCTTATATTTAGATATTGTCCAATGTGTCAATTCTGATAAAGTGTATTTTCCATCACATGAAATCCATGTCATATCCACCTACATCAACCCAAATAATTATAATTTTAAGAAAAGAGGCACGGCTGTAACGAGCCTCCCTATTGGCCCTTCTTGCTGCAGTGGAAGGGGGTTGGTGAAATGTTTAGTGACAAGAAAATATGATAAAAAATAGATACTGGAGATCATTCCGCACCTTATGTTCTAATCCCTTGTGAAACTGATCTAGTTCCACGAGGAACCAAGATCAACTCTGTGTTTGGTGCAATGTTGTAATATTGTAATATTGTCTTGCATGAGGTTGAATGGGTTAGGTCTACCCTCTTGTAAATTTGAATTATGATATGTGTTGTAAGAATTGTTTTTTTTTTAAATTTTTATCTTATTTTTGAATTTTAAATTTTGAGACCCTTTTCTTGTGTTTTAACTTGACCCTGGGTTATACCCCATGGGTCTAGGGTCACTTTTGCCTTGGGTAACCCTTGGTTAACCTCCGTATGGTCACCTTAACTTCACAGTGAAGTTAAGTGATGAATTTGGAGGCATGGGAAGGATAGGATAGTGGGGATATTTTTTTAATTCCACTTGGGATAGTGGGGATATTTTTTAATTCGACTTGGGATAGTGGGGATATTTTATTAATTCCACTTGGGATAGTGGGGTTATTTAAATATTACAATCTTAAAAAAATTCATAAATATTACAATCTTTAATTCATTTTTGTCCTCCACTACCCCATGAGTTGAATTAAAAATTCAACTTGTCATAATCCACTCTTTCCAAAAAAATGAATCTTTAATTCATTTTTGTCCTCACATGTGAATTTAAAATTCACAAATAATTAGAGCCCTTGATCTCAACTCTTGATCCTCACCCTCCATTCCCTTTTCAGAAAATCTATAAATAAGACCCTTCTCTAAGGAATTAGGGGGAATAAAACTTCATTCTTGCAGGAGGGGACTTCATTCTTGCATTTTTATCATGCCTAATTTCCTCTAGGAAATCTTCTTCTGGCATCCTCATAACGCCCAATTCCTTCTCTATTCTCCTCTTCATAGCCTCATAATGCCGAAATTATTCTAGCCATCATATATCTTCCTTTCATTGTCCCTTGCTTGTGATCAAAGAGATTGTTTTTTTTGAGAAGGGAGATTTGGAGAGGAGGCTGGAGAGGAACTCTACTTCAACTTCTTCCATTACAGGATTTTTAAGGTTGGATTTCAAGGCCTTTCCTTTGCATTTTCTATTTCTTGCATGATGGATTTGTGAAATAAAATTTGATTTGTTGTGTTCTAAATTTTGTAATTGTGGGGAAATTTATTTGGGTGTTGACAGAGCTTCTTCCACTTGGGAGAAATGCTCATCAAGTGTGGGGTAGGAGAGGAGTGATCCTCTTCAAGTGCATGCCTTGTTTGTTTTGGGATGATGAAAGCCTTGAGGGCATTTGTGTGTCTGTGAGAAATTGTGTTATTTTTTTAGGCTTTTTGTAGATAACGAACATGCATTCTCTAGATCCCATGCACATCTAACAGGGCACTTGCTACTACCACGTCTGGCAAAAATTCTTGTAACGATTGTGCATTGACCAAATTGGAGTTATTGGAGTTATAACAAAACTGATCTAACTGGCAGAAGGTCATTTTCAACATATTACACTGCCCACGAGAGTTTGGGTCTTGTAGATCATAATTTTCACCTTTACTATTTTAAATTTATACTCAGGGATTTTAGTCTTTTGTATGCCTCGTTAAGTCAAATGAGATGAACAAGGTCTAGGCATTAGAGTGGTCGTCTGGAGTGGCTCTCTACGGGCCCAGGGCCCGCAAGTGGTTGCCAGGGGAACTAGTAGTAGAGTTACATTAATAAGTGATAACTAAAACTAAAATATTGGGGTTAAAACACTAATAAGATAATTAGACCTCGTGCATGGCCTTGAGCGCTTGTAAAGGCTAAGGATGCAATGAGAAGGCCTATCCGTCTGTAGGGCGTTGAGTTATCCATCTGCGGGGGGCGAATTTGGGCACGATTGAGTCTCCTTGTCTGTATGAGAGATACTTGGTCCCGTATGTGCCATCCCTTTGAGCACATATGATGACACTCCATATGATTACACTCTAGTATCTAGCACCTTAGGAGTCGTGAGTAGTACCCGACTTATGACTTAATACCCGACTTATGACTATTCACTTTTACTATTCACTATTTACTTTTACTATTCACTTTTCACTATTTACTATTCACTATTACTATTCACTATTTACTTTTACTATTCACTATTTACTTTTACTATTCACTTTTCACTATTTAAAATATTATGACTTTGACTATAAGCAATGTTCTCCGTGTTTGCTCTGTGTCTGATGTGTGTGTTGGCCATTCTGTATCCCCTTGTTGTTGTTTATCCATTTGGGCCTAGTGACTATCTGAGAGCATGGTGGGGTGGTCTCTTAGGAGTCCACATGGTTGGGAGGCATTGCCACCGCCATTGGGGACCAGTGTACAGGTTTTGGAGCACTAACTCGGAGATGTTCTCTTTCTTCCTATTACCTTATCAGTCATGTACGCATTTTGTTATTATATCATTCATGGCTATGCCATTGTCCTTGTTTATTCTTTATGTAATTTTGTACTCTCTTGTGAGAGATGATGTAAATTATAGTAATGAGAAGATATGTGATGTCACCTCTTATTTGACTTACGGATTCTGATGTGGGTATCGGATCCGCTTGTAATATGGTGTTTATGGATTCATGTTTATATTTGGAAATGGGATTAGGAACATTTGAATTGGTGTTTAAAAGGAATGTAGTTATTAATGTTTTTCTAGAGAGTGATTTAGTCCTCTCCTGTGGGTTGTGCATTTCGCCATACTTGGCCATGAACATTGTCGACAGATCGAATCGACAACCATCTGATGTGTATGTTATCACTTCATGTAAAAAAAAAATTATCTTGTCCTCTTTTGGCCTTACCCTTTGGGGTTCGTGGGGTGGGA
This sequence comes from Cunninghamia lanceolata, assembly GCA_027924645.1. NCBI lineage: Eukaryota > Viridiplantae > Streptophyta > Pinopsida > Cupressales > Cupressaceae > Cunninghamia > Cunninghamia lanceolata. The sequence goes on along the minus strand of BSBN01000186.1, from coordinate 16,884,261 downwards.
TGTTACATCTGGTATCAGAGCCCATGTTCACACACTGGGAGCTCTGGCGTACTTGAGCCTTCTATGTTTCATTGTGTTCAGTGTGTGTGGCGTGAGCTTGTTATATTATTTCCATTGTCTTGATTACTTTCATGCCTTGGCATGGCATTAGTGGGTTAAGTTACAACCCCATCCTTAGAAATCGTGGAGGAAATAGCCTCCTTGGTTTTACGTTACTCATTGGGACTGGAGTGTTGACCTTGGTTGAGAGTTTCCATGGTTAAGAGTGATCACACTCCCATGTTATAAGATGAGGATAGGAATGTTCTGCCTTATGTGCTTGCGGATTAAAGGTAACTTAGATTGCCTAAATACTCTTGTTTGGACTACTCTTATAAGTTTTGTGCTATAGATGTAAAGGATGGTAGGATGTAGCTATTTGTAGATGTGGATAGTTTAGTTTGATTGTTCCATGATCTCTTGTAAGTGTTGGATGATTGCTAATTTTTCTTATCACCTCTTAATGTGCTTGAGTTGCTACCATTTATCACCCTTGATAACATATTGAAGTCATTGGAATACTAATGGTGCCTTAAACTATCCCTTAGTAGAATTTTCATGTTTACATATGATGAATATTGGATGGCATGTAATGTCTTGACTTGAGATGAAACATATCTTTCTCTCCTCTTCTTAGTGGTTAATAGTTGACAAGATGTTAGATTGATGGCTTATGGATTTAATTAGTATGTTAAAGTTGCAATAAGTAAAAGAATTAGTGAAGAATAACTTATGTTTGTTATGGTTATGCGAATGAAAGTGATTACATGTTTATTAGTGCCTCCTTATTTAATAAGTTACATGAGAACGGTAATTGTTGTGGATACATCTTGTTGATAAAATTTGATCTCTTCTATTGCATTGTGATTTTTTATGAGATCATATAGGCAAACACTTGTACTTTATTGCAAATTGAAAATACTTAATGCAGGGTAATAGGAATGTTGCATACCTTGCTTTGAGTGAACAATTGAATGCCATTGACACGACCATGGTTACTTATGCTTATATGTATGGTTGTGAACTCGACGAATGGATTAGAGTTCCTTAAACAAAACTCATTTCATTATGTTATTAACATCCGATTCTCTTGTGAATGAATGGTATTTCTGTGACTTGTGACATGATGTCGCATTATGTGTTAGTATGAGATGTATATCATTATGTGATTATAGAAGTGACTGTAAGAATGATTGTGAAAAAGAAATGTTACTATGTTTATGCATTGATGTTAAAATGATAGTGATGAGGTTATACATGTTCATGCACTATTGCGTTATGTTGAAAACATTGCTAGTGAATCTATAATATTATGGGTAAATGAGTTGCCCTTGTGGAAAGAGAAAATTGATATGGATGTTTGGGAATACTTATTTTCGGGTAAAGTTGTATATTGTGCATTATGTTGCATAGGAATGTGTGGGCTATGGTATTGTGTAGGTAAGAGAAATTGTGTATGTATTCCTATTGAGTGTTGTGATTAACCAGTGCTTGAGATGTGTGCCCATGGGAGGGTGATACTATGTACCCATCCATGGAGGATATATATGGATTATGTGTATGGGAGAAAACCATAACATGTATGTGTTTTTTGTTGCCACCTTATTGACTGCCAACCTAAGAGGGTTGTTGATAGGTCAATATGTGGAGGGTAGTAGAAGCAACAAAGTTCCTTGGGAGGGAATTGTATGGCATGCGCATAATGGCGGCGCGAAATGATAGTAATCGTTTCAACCTCCCGGGAAAGTACTCACTACTTCCCCTTATTAATGGACCAGATACTTGGTTCATACAATGTTAGCCTAATCCCCTCAATTCTTGAGGATGATATTAGTTGTGGTATAAGCACCTATGACAGCTATGATCTTACCCTGATGTGATTGTTTTAGATATGATGCCACCTCCCCACTGGTGTTCTGACACAGTGCTGGTGAGGATGCCGTGTCGTTGATGGGAGCGAGCCAAGCTCGAGGACACGATGCCACGTACTTAGATGCGTGAAGGAGTAGTATATATGTTGTATTCCTACTTGTGCTGCGAGGAGTGGTTGCTCACACAGAGTAGAGGGTTCACTCAAGAGGACCTCGATTCTGATCGGTTGGCATGCGAGTGGAACCTAGCCATGTGCACCTCTGGCTCGGTGTGTTACTTTATGTGTTTTCTCTATGGGTACACACTATGCAGGATGCTCCTTTGATTAGGACATTACCATACGGTATACGGCCATTATGTGCTTTCTCCGCTTGGTGTATACCATGCGCGGTCACGCCGCATGAGGTATGTGACTTGGGTGCCTGGCACATTACTTTTCCATGTGAGGGTTGTGAGAGTAGGCCGCACCCACATGAAGGACTGTTAAGACAGTCACGTTTATTTCCCTCCTTCCTCTTGTGGTGACTAGCGATAGTCACGTAGTGTTGTGATGTGTATATTTCAAAGACTACAAATCTCCTTTCGGTTATTTGTGACTTTTACTTTGCTTGTGTGGACCAACACTTTGGGTTATATTTCTTGTATTGGTTTAGCCACGGATGATTTTCTTGGCATGTAACTCTTGTGGTTACATTTGATTTATTGTTGGAATTGAGATTTACTCTTTCTTATTTATATTTTGGTGGCTAAACTCATTGACTTTCCTATTTTGAATGCTGGTCTTGTGTTGTGATGTGATTCCTCATCGGGTATGGTGAGATCCACCCGTTTGAGTGTATACGAGGAAGTAGACGCAGGGAAACCCTTGAGGATGGGGGTATGTGTGAGCTATTCTAAGCTCTAATTCACTACCTTCCTATTGTTTGACTATCTCTTGGAGGCTAAAACCCTTACACAAACAAGAGATATGTCATTGTGGCTTGTATGGAAGGGCTCACTAGGTGGGTCATTTCCATCAAGACAAATGGATATGGATTTTGGACATGGTTATTGGTTATGGACTCATGGTTACTTTGGATATTGATGGTACTACGACATCCACGTGAACCCCTATGTAGCCTTGTGATGTATATGAGTATGTATGTATATGTAGGTGGTACAATTGTCATATATGTAGTTGCATATTAAAATATAGATGAGAACAAAATTTGCATCATTATGCTTTGAAAAGTGACAAACTATTGCATTATATGTAAAGAGATGTCATGCATGCTATGAAAGCAGAGATTGAAATTATGTATATGTGTGTATGTATACTCCATTTTATAGATAGCTGCATATGAAAAGTTAGAGAATTGAAAATTTTATGTCTTAAAAGTGCATTTTGTTGCAAATTATGAGAAAATTGTGTATTTATGCTTGAATTACATGTTTATATGTTTATATGTTGTGATCAGTGCTTTCAGATGATCAGGGACAAGAAAGGGATGATGTCGTAACACTCGTATTTGAGAGGCTTACGATGTCATGACCCTCTTCCTAATGACCATTGATGCTTCAACTATTTTATGATATATGCACATGTACTTTGACGTGTGCTTGAAGTGTTGCAGGTACTGAGTATCAACTCTGCCTGGATTCACAGGCCTAAGCATACTCTTATTATCCCCAATGGTGGTTACTGGAGATAGTCACAGGCCCTGTTCCCTATACCCTAGCCCACTATACCTTGTCATTGTAGTGTTCCCATGTTGTGGTCTTACCATCTAGATTGCCCTTATACTCATGTGGAGTTTGCCAGTCCATTTGTTAAGATTTTTCTCCTTGGCTTCTTTTTGATTGTACCAAATTTCTTGGTTTAGTGTGTACTTTGGCTACATCTTAATATTTGTAGGCTTCCAGGAGTAAGCCTAGTCCTAGGGGGGTAGGATGCAATGAGCCTCCCTATTGGCCCTTCTTGCTGCAGTGGAAGGGGGTTGGTGAAATATTTAGTGACAAGAAAATATGATAAAAAATAGATACTGGAGATCATTCTACACCTTATGTTCTAATCCCTTGTGAAGCCGATATAGTTCCACGAGGAACCAAGATCAACTCTGTGTTTGGTGCAATGTTGTAATATTGTAATATTGTCTTTCATGAGGTTGAATGGGTTAGGTCTACCCTCTTGTAAATTTGAATTATGATATGTGTTGTAAGAATTTTTTTTTTTTTAATTTTTATCTTATTTTTAAATTTTAAATTTTGAGACCCTTTTCTTGTGTTTTAACTTGACCCTGGGTGTCCTAACTAAGTTTAAATTGACCCTGGGTTATACCCTATGGGTCTAGGGTCACTTTTGACTTGGGTAACCCTTGGTTAACCTCCGTATGGTCACCTTAACTTCACAGTGAAGTTAAGTGACGAATTTGGAGGTATGGGAAGGATAGGATAGTGGGGATATTTTTTAATTCCACTTGGGATAGTGGGGTTATTTAAATATTACAATCTTTAATTCATTTTTGTCCTCCACTACCCTATGAGTTGAATTAAAAATTCAACTTGTCATAATCCACTCTTTCCAAAAAAATAAATTTTTAATTCATTTTTGTCCTCACATGTGAATTTAAAATTCACAAATAATAAGAGCCCTTGATCTCAACTTTTGATCCTCACCCTCTATTCCCTTTTCAGATAATCTATAAATAAGACCCTTCTCTAAGCAATTAGGGGGAATAAAACTTCATTCTTGCAGGAGGGGACTTCATTCTTGCAGGGGGACTTCATTCTTGCAAGAGGGGATTCTTGTAGGGGGACTTCATTCTTGCATTTTTATCATGCCTAATTTCCTTTAGGAAATCTTTTTCTGGCATCCTCATAATGCCCAATTCCTTCTCTATTCTCCTCTTCATAGCCTCATAATGTCGAAATTATTCTAGCCATCCTATATCTTCCTTTCATTGTCCCTTGCTTGTGATCAAAGAGATTGTTTTTTTTTTTGAGAAGGGAGATTTGGAGAGGAGGCTGGAGAGGAACTCTACTTCAACTTCTTCCATTACAGGATTTTTAAGGTTGGATTTCAAGGCCTTTCCTTTGCATTTTCTATTTCTTGCATGATGGATTTGTGAAATAAAATTTGATTTGTTGTGTTCTAAATTTTGTAATTGTGGGGAAATTTATTTGGGTGTTGACAGAGCTTCTTCCACTTGGGAGAAATGCTCATCAAGTGTGGGGTAGGAGAGGAGTGATCCTCTTCAAGTGCATGCCTTGTTTGTTTTGGGATGATGAAAGCCTTGAGGGCATTTGTGTGTCTGTGAGAAATTGTGTTATTTTTTTAGGCTTTTTGTAGATAACGAACATGCATTCTCTAGATCCCATGCACATCTAACAGGGCACTTGCTACTACCACGTCTGGCAAAAATTCTTGTAACGATTGTGCATTGACCAAATTGGAGTTATTGGAGTTATAACAAAACTGATCTAACTGGCAGAAGGTCATTTTCAACATATTACACTGCCCACGAGAGTTTGGGTCTTGTAGATCATAATTTTCACCTTTACTATTTTAAATTTATACTCAGGGATTTTAGTCTTTTGTATGCCTCGTTAAGTCAAATGAGATGAACAAGGTCTAGGCATTAGAGTGGTTGTCTGGAGTGGCTCTCTACGGGCCCGGGTCCCGCAAGTGGCTGCTAGGGGAACTAGTAGCAGAGTTACATTAATAAGTGATAACTAAAACTAAAACATTGGGGTTAAAACACTAATAAGATAATTAGACCTCGTGCATGGCCTTGAGCACTTGTAAAGGCTAAGGATGTAATGAGAAGGCCTATCTATCTGCGGGGTGTTGAGTTATCCATCTGTGGGGCATGGATTTGGGCACGATTGAGTCTCCTTGTCTGTATGAGAGGTACTTGGTCTCGTATGTGCCATCCTTTCGAGCACATATGATGACACTCCATATGATTACACTCTAGTATCTAGCACCTTAGGAGTCGTGAGTAGTACCCGACTTATGACTTAATACTCAACTTATGACTATTCACTTTTACTATTCACTATTTACTTTTACTATTCACTTTTCACTATTCACTATTCACTATTCACTATTCACTATTCACTTTTACTATTCACTATTTACTTTTACTATTCACTTTTCACTATTTAAAATATTATGACTTTGACTGTAAGCAATGTTCTCCGTGTCTGCTCTGTGTCTAATGTGTGTGTTGGCCATCCTGTATCCCCTTGTTGTTGTTTATCCGTTTGGGCCTAGTGACTATCTCCGAGCACGGTGGGGTGGTCTCTAAGGAGTCCACATGGTTGGGAGGCGTTGCCACCGCCATTGGGGACTGGTGTACAGGTTTTGGAGCACCAACTCGGAGATGTTCTCTTTCTTCCTATTACCTTATAAGTCATGTACCTATTTTGTTATTGTATCATTCATGGCTATGCCATTGTCCTTGTTTATTCCTTTATGTAATTTTGTACTTTCTTGTGAGAGATGATGTAAATTATAGTAATGAGAAGATATGTGATGTCACCTCTTATTTGACTTATGGATTCTGATGTGGGTATCGGATCCGCTTGTAATATGGTGTTTATGAATTCATGTTTATATTTGGAAATGGGATTAGGAACATTTGAATTGGTGTTTAAAAGGAATGTAGTTATTGATGTTTTTCTGGAGAGTGATTTAGTCCTCTCCTGTGGGTTGTGAATTTCGCCATACTTGGCCATGAATGTTGTCGACAGATCGAATTGACAACCATCTTATGTGTATGTTATCACTTCATGTAAAAAAAAATTATCTTGTCCTCTTTTGGCCTTACCCTTCGTGGTTCGCGGGGTGGGATGTTAGAATGGCATTCATTAATATCTTCTTCATTAATTTCAAATTTATTCATGTATATCTGTCAACCCATCCAAGAGTATTTTGTATCACTTTAGGTACTTGCATTATATAGGAATGTGCCAAGATCTTTTGGATCAAATGCCTATATCGGTTCAAGCCACATGAGTTAAACACACACGCTCTTTGCTTCAAGCTAGATTAAAAACACAGAATGCAAAGAAAATACAAAAATATAGAATGAACATGAAATGGATCCAATAGCATGAATGAATTAGCTCATGAAATAGAGATGTCCATATAGGAGAAAGGAGTGGTGAAGGAGCCTAAGAATAGGCACATAACTCCCACTAACTAAGATTGGTGGAAAGCTAGCTCTACAAGACTAGCAAGATAACTCCATGAGACTAGCTAGCTAACTCCACGAGACTAGCACACCTAAGGATAGTTAAATCCAAGTGTAGGAATTATGCATATAGGAATAATCCACAATAAGTAAATAAAGATAAGTAATATCCTACACTAACACCCCCCCTTAAGCATAGCTTAGGTGGGTATGTGAGAAGAAAGAAAAGGATTGTGTGGTGTTGGATAATACTCCGAATAGCAATGTTCTAGTGGTTCCTCATGCTCTGCAACAAAAATAGAAAATATCACAAACTCCAGTGAATGTTAAACGGTTAACAAGGACAAGTAGACCTCCTGACAGGTTTTCTCCCTCTTTGTATTTTATTTTGTTAATAGATTCTAGTGAACTAGAAGGGTATGATGAAACTATGCAGGTGGATACAAAGGCTTAGTGGGAGCATGCAATGGAAAAAGAAATGGACTCCTTGTTGAAAAATTAGACTTGGGAATTATGCAAGTTGCCTGTAGGTAAAAAGGCTTTACCAAACAAATGGGTTTATAGGTTGAAAGAGGAAGATGGAGGTAACAATAGATTTAAAGCCAGGTTAGTTGTAAAAGGATTTGCATAGAAAAAGGGCATTGATTTTGATGAGATTTTTTCTCCGGTTGTTAAGATGACTTCTATTCGCGCTATTTTAAGTATTGTGGCTACTGAAGATTTGCATTTAGAATAGCTAGATGTGAAAACTGCCTTTCTCCATGGTGGTTTGGAGGAGGAGATATATATGGAACATCCCAAAGGATTTGAGGTCAAAGGTAAGGAGAAACTGGTGTGCAGATTGAAGAAGAGTTTAAATGGCTTGAAACAAGCACTTCGGCAATGGTACTTAAAATTTGATAGTTTTATGGCTGAGCACAGCTATAACCGGTGTAATTCTGTCCATTGTGTTTATTTTAAGAGGTTGGATAATGATAGCTACATTATTTTATGTTTATATATTGATGACATGTTTGTAGTGGGGTCTAACATGGATCACATAAGTGAGTTAAAATAGCAGTTACCAAAATCATTTGCTATGAAGGATTTGGGGGTACCAAAACAAATCCTTGGTATGAGAATTTGTAGAGATAGGAAGAATAGAACATTGACTCTATCTCAAGCTGATTATGTTGAAAAGGTGTTGCAAAAATTCTATATGGAGAATGTAAAAGTTGTTAGCACACTTTTGCCTAGTCATTTGAAATTGACTAAGGAGATGTGCCCAAAGACACAAGAGGAGGCAGACAAAATGTCCAAGGTACCATATGCTTCAACTATTGATAGTTTAATGTACACCATGGTATGCACGAGATTGGATATTGCACAATCTGTACCTGAGTTGTAAGCAGGTATATGAGCAATCCCAGATTAGAATCATTGGAATGCAATAAAATAGATTCTTAGATATTTGAGAGGTACATCCAATAAAAATTTATGTTTTGGGGGCTCTAATACTGATTTAGCATGCTATGTGGACTTAGATTTAGCAGGCGATATTGCAGGGAAGTTCCTGCCAAATGCTGGCAGGAAGGTTTTGCCATTCGCAATTTATTTACAGCAATATGCTCAGATGCCTAGACAACTAGGCTTAGCTGAAGCTATTCTCTAGCCACAATCAAACTGTGTAGTTTAATCGCAGACCAACTATTTTCATAAATATCTAAACAAAGTTTAGAATCTAGAATATGAATAGGCATTGACATAGAATTTTATTCATTTGACTAGAACAATGATTCAATACATTCAAATGATATATATGGGGTATATATAATAAAAAGGATACTTGACTTGAGAAACAATTAAAAATGCCTTTTATCTTCTCATTATGCTTATTTGTTTCTGTAAGTTCCAGATTATAAAGCACAATAGTACCATGGAAATCTAGTTGGTCCATTATAGTCCTCCTATGTAGAAGTACACCCCCTCCAGCTAAAACCAAATCTTGTAGACCTATAGCCTTTTAAAGAGGCAGCAAACTCGCCATGAAGATAAAAGCTTGGAATTTCAAACAGTTATGATCCTGAACATAAAGAAGTCAAACGTCAATAAATTCTTAACAATTATTTTTAGCTATTATTATAGACTAATTAATTTTGATCAATACGCAAATCTAAAATTAATATTTATGCCTTTTTCAGTAAAAGAGCTTGTAAAATTAATGGTGTAAATTTATTTTTACATAGATTTTTCATGATTTTTTCCTAATCCAAGAAGGCTTGGAATAAAGTTCGTCACAAAATCAGATTGCAAAAGAGATTATAATGCTCGCAAGGCAGTTCTATGTTGGCAGGGTAGTTTTGTAGAACAACGGATTTCAGAGAGTTCAAATGGAAAATCCAGGTAGTGGCAAAGGTACCCAGTCAATAGGGTGGTTCTACGCTGGCAAGGCAATTTTGTAGAACAAGATATTTGGTAGAGTTCAAATAGAAAACCCATGTAGTGGCAAATTAGTACCCAATCAATAGATGCTTAGTGTTACCAATGTGAGACAACGTTTGAGATCCAACCCACCATTATGAGACTGGCACCACTATGACATTTAAAGTCCTGCATTGAATATCAAATGGCACACCAAGTTAAAAACTATAATTTGAGAATGGCATGTGAATGGGCTCTGCCAACTTTTCCCATTTGTGATTGTTGAAATCAAATACATCTTTTTAGTTCATACACTTGTCAAAATACATCATGGCATAGTAAAAGGATGGTGCAACGCTGTAGATAAATGACACGTAGCCTGAAAGAAAGTCAGTAATGGCAACAGGGAAGTGTTCAATTAACAAAAATCCCACTTACTTTATCCTTCGATGCATGTCCATACCCTGTTCCAAAGCTCCCATTTTGGCACACGCAGGAAGAATGCTGGCACAAGTTGTGGAATTTGGCTTTACACTTGCCAAGTGCATTTTCTTGGAAGCTTGTAAAGCCTTTTAAACAAATTCATATTGTGCACATCCTGCAATTATGACATTCCACGAGACAACAATTGTTTGAGGCATTCTGTCAAACATTTCACTCTGTATTTCATCTTCTCAGAATTCTAGTTTTGCGGGCTTGCCCATCGGTGAGGCATTCTCATATGTTGTAGTTGGTAGGACCTTGGTAAACAGGTACGCAAAATGTGGAAGCATAGACAAGGCAAGTAAAATGTTTGACACAATGTTGGAAGAGCATTTTCTAATATGTTATAGTTTCTAGTGCCTTGTAGACATGTACACAAAATGTGGGAGATTGGGAACATGGTCAAACTGCAATAGATATGGTTGAGACAATGTAATCTACAAGGGGAAATCCTAGGTTCTATTGGTGGATTAGCATAGCTTCAGCTATTGGATGTTTCTCAGAATAATCTAACTGGGTCTTAGCATGGATTCATTAGCAACCTTGTGAATCTAAAGAGCTTGCAGCTTTACAAGAATAGGTTCAAAGGTGGGATTCCAATAGATATTGGGAAGATGAGCTCCTTGGAATGGCTTGATGCTTCGTGCAATGCACTCACAGGACATATTCGTCATAGTGTAGGGAAAGCATGTTGAAATCTTTGCATTTAATGGATAATGATTTGTCTGATGAGATTCCCGCCAGTCTTGAAAGTCTTAACTATGTTGAGTGATTTGTCTCTGTTTAATAAGGGCTGCTATATCATCCGGCTTGGCACACATATTTTGAATTGGCACACACATTTTGAAACTGTGGTACCTATTTTCAATCTAAAATCACTACCATAGATTTGTAGATGGTGAGATGCAACTGTACAAACAAGAGCCAAATAATTTCAGATAAGAACAAGGACAGAGGTCACTTTATAGTCGGTGCCAGGTTGAATAGTGAAAATCTCTTCAAGTCTCATTGCTGGCAGCTAAGGTTTGCATTATTTGCATTATATGACATGATGTAATGAAGACTTGCAAAGGTTTAAAGGAAAATTGAGGGCATGTGTTGAAAAAGAGTTCTTCCTTTTGCAAACAATGTCCAAAGGCTAAGCTTAAAAACCACACATCTGAACAATGTTACTAAGGAATGACTCCTTTGTAACAGAAATAAATGAAGGAATAAAATTGCAAAGACAATTCATTGAGGTACCAAGCTTTATATGCTGGGAAATGCGATGCTTATGAAATATGACTATTCCACTCCAATGAAAAGACATAACTTTAATGTTCTAGGGGTCAAAATATCATGATAAGAGAACACAATTAAAAGATACTTCATTGCATTAGGGTTAGGATTATGAGATCTGTAAGTATATATTGCCATCAAATCGTTTATGCAGTTAATGATAATCATCATCATTTTGTTCATTAGATATCAAGCTTAGAAGGTTTTTTTTTAAGCCAAAAAGATATAACATGTTGACAATAAGCATACGAGCTCCATTGAAAATGAGCCATACAAGAACTATTCTAGTAAATAAGTGTAGGATTGTCCCCGGTTCCATATTTATCAACAAAAGTTCAGCCATTAATCAGCATCAGCAGCTTTGGCATACATCCAATTCCTTGCACTTTTCTGTAACTACTTCTGTAAAAACATGGTATCTCAGTTATTTTGGCCATAGGTTAGGCGTCTCAACTCACAAGAGGATTCCTCATTACTGACATGTAGCACTTGCCTAAGCTCTGCGATGAGAACATCAATTTTCCAAGTATGAGCTCCTTGGAGGTACAATGCCTTGAGTACTGAATGATAAGCAAGGAGCTCTATCTGCTTCAAAGTTGTTTTTGCACCTGTTTCACAAGTACTAGCAGGATAACCATTACTTTTCCCAATATCTACAAGATAAGGAAAATTCATTACAATGTTCTTCTCTAGTGTAGAATGAGAATCCAAATCTCTATGTGCCTTTCCTGTCACACCTCTAGCATGCAATATGGTATGAACTTCTTCATGCTTAGCTTCTGAAAATGGAACTTCAGTTTCTTTAGCAAGTGGGGCAGACAAATGAATTTTTTTCCCTCCTTATGTGGAGGAAAGCTCTTTGCACCTTCCACATCCCTTCCAGCTATATTCATTGCCCCTCTGGCAAGTAAAGCATCGTCCAGATGGTCTTTAGTTGCCTTCTTTCGCTTTCCTGATTTTTCAGCTGGCTGACTTTCTGTATTTTTCAAGGAAGTACATAGACCATCAGCCTTACCTTCTTGGTTTCTCTTTTCAATTTATTGGGTTTAGTATGTCTTCTATCTGGTTTTGGAGAAATTCTAACTGTGTTCTCCGATGGCTGGGGCATTGGATCCTGATGTAGAACATATGATACAGAATTTAAATTTAGTCAGAATTTGGGTTTGAGTTTTATCAAATATGGCTATCCTTTATGTTGCAAATCAGAAAATCCTAAATATTAGGCATAAAGATAGAGAATGTAAATGAAAACTAGTTGTGATTCTTCTTTATCCCCCACACATAACCTAATTGCAGTTACCTCCAAGTAGCTTATCATTGGAAGTAAAAAATGCAGACTTAAATGAGCAAATAGATACCATAACACAAAAACTTGTGAATCAAGAAAATTTCGATAAAACAGAATTTCCTAATTAGGTTGAGTTCAAAAGAACCATCTCCATAGTTGACGAACCTACTGTAACCTTGAATAGCTATAACTTGTAACATGCAAAAGCTTGTTTAATATGCCTATTAAGAGTTATTCTGTGACATGATTTTGATGTTCATTTCTGTTGAGTCCTGTTTAGATCATTAATCGTATTGAGATACTATATCTAATTTACAAAGCACAACTCAGGATGATCAATTCTGATGCACATCATATCAGATCAAATGCATCTTATAATAGCATTTCCAATTTGTGATGGAATTAGGTTGGGTTACTACCTACAACCATAGCAATCGGATCATTGTTAGAATACATAATTAACCACAAAGAAAAACTTATATTAAGAAAAGAATGATACCAAGCTTGTTGGTTTGAGCTCAAAGATGGAAAATCCATAACAAGAATCTTAACCCATACCTTTTATGGTTGGAGTAATTGTCAAAGTGGCTAATATTGTCTCATGAAACTAAAACCATGGTTGATGTCATATAATTTGATTTCCTGTCTTGAGCTACAGTTCCCACGTTATTGAGAATCAGAACCAATGCCTGTATGTAAACGATGCAGATAAATGGTGTTGAAACCCATACACAATGGTTTTGCCGTAGGATCTAACTCGTTGGACATGTGAGAAACTATGAAGATTGTTTAATTATGTAACAACTATTAGTATCATTGCAAGTTTATGAAATGTGAAAATTAAAAAGGTCATAGTTTCTTTTGATATTAGATCTTGATAGTCATTCACATCCTTAAACTAGAAGCTTTTATTAGACTAAAGGGTAAGGACCCGCAATTTCAAATAATGTTGTTCAATCCCTATGTATCTCTTATTTCCCATTAAATCTGCTCAGAAACTTCACAGGTGGCTTTTAAATAGTTCATACGAACATCTCAACAAAGGATAACCATCAAGACTCAAAACCCTTAAGAGTTTAATTGTTTGCAGCTCAAATCCAAAAGAAATGGAAGACATTTCTGCTGAATTTCAGGGCTTCGATGCTCATCGAAGAGCATAAAAGTGGCCCTTAAAAAACAGCCTTTACAGAAAAATAGGGATCATTCTGAACACCAACAATAACTTGAATATTGTTTTTGTAATAATGATAGAATTTTTTAAGCTTAAATATTATGTGTTTTCTATTGCAAAATAAATTTGCCTCTATGTTTCAATAAGGATAGACTTTAATGCAAGTTTTTCATACCACTGTGGAAGTTTTGCAGACAGTAAGTTAATGTAGCTTTTTCTACGTACTTTTAATTCAAAGTTTCGTTGTTTTTTTGGCAAAATAAACCTTCAGTCTCAAATTTGCGTCTTTCCTAGAACTAATTTCTATGTAAATTTACTGATTCGTGATTTTAAAGATGGCTGTATTTTTAGATTTTGAGTAAAACATTTCTTTGTGCTATGACACGATTTCAAGAGAAGAAAGTGATGGAAGTGATTTTGGTCTTAGGGATCCCAGTGCTGATTCCTGGAGTGATTGCACTCATAATGATAAATTATCCAGCTCATTAATGAGCAATACAAGTGACAGATCACACCATGTCAAACTCTTTATTTGCATTTGCATTTTACACTTTGATAGATGTCCTGCCATTGTTTAAATCTATCTACTATGTCCTTATAAGCGAATCAACAATAAATCAACAATAAAGGAATCACTTAAAAGACACGTTTGAGTGGAGAGCACTAAATTATAGATTTAAACACCACGCAGTAATATATTAAAATCTTTGGGCTGATCTATTCATGTGTACACATGTCGAAGAAAAAGATCATTGTTTTAAAGAAGATTGCTTGCAAAGTGCATCAATACATTAAAATCATTGGGCTAGAGTTATAAGATATCCCTAAAATTCATTTGAATCACCAAACTTCTGCCAATTTCAATTTTCTAATGGCCGAAAGTTTTCTATCACCAAACTTCTGTACAAGATCTATGTCATTACGTATATTGAATCCTTCTATCTGCATGGATGTTACACACACTCTACTTAAATATCATCCACTTCAATACTCAAACAAACAATAGCAATTTTACACATACCTTAAGATAAAAACCACCGAATGCAAAGAAAGAAGAATGACGGATTTTTACCGAGTTTTACCAGAGCCCCCCATCCTATTGCTGCAGATCCAGCCTGCCCGATCGCATCGTTTATACGGATCGCTATAATTGGCTTTTCCTAAAGTTTTCTCTCGATGACAGATAAGTAGAGAACACAAGACGTTGAGTCTTAAAAGGGCGAGGCGAGCTCCCTCCGTTTAGAATTGCCAACTCGAGTTCCTGGCAGACTCTGTCGGAATGCAGACTGTCAGAATATCATAACTGCCTACTAGCGATCTCGGCAGACTCTGTCAAATGTCAGTGCATTTAACGTTAACACATATTTATTGCAACAAGAGAGGGGAAGCACTCGAATGCCTTAGCTCTGACATTTTTGAGCGATTCACATCGGCATTTCCGTCTCGTATGTAGTTTTCGTACGGCACTGTCATACTTATCGCCAATCCGTACCCTTGCTAATTTTCCCCACTCGATTCAATGAATAAATACAGAGTCCATTCAATGAATACAGGATCATATTAATTCCAAAGGCTGTCGTTACCATTTTTAGGGCTGGATAGCCGCTGCCTTGTTACCATAACCCTGTGTCTCTTTAATTTGTGAGAATCCACTGCAGACCGTGGCGAGGAATTTGTTCTCCTGTTTTCAAATTTGCAGGCGGTGACTATCATTAAGTAATGTCCGCTAGTATTTGAATGAAAGGACGATGAAAGCAATGAAGGTAGATTCCGCAATATAATTGTGATTTATATGTAATATGTTTGGATAACCCAAAAAAAATAGCACGGCACATTATAGTGTTAAGATGATATTTTTTTATTTTATTTATTTACATTGTTATTTTTTTTAATTTATTTGGAAATTATGTAAAAATTATTTAAATTACTTTCATTTGAAGAGTTATTCTTATTTAATTATTTTATTTATTTAAGAGTTAATTTATTTTATTTTATTTTAAAAGTATTTAAGAATTATTTTATTTTATTTATGTTGTTTACTTAATTTTTAATTTTATTTGAAGAATTATTTTTATTTACTTGAAAATTATTTTGTTAGTTGGATTTGTTTTTAATTTTAATTTTTTATATTTTTTAAATATATCATATATATTAATTTTTAATTAAAATTTAAAATTTTTACAATATTAATAATTATATATTTTTAGTTTTATAAAATCAATAAACCATTTATAATTTTCTAATTATTAAATTATTTTAAATTTTAAAATTGATATAATAAATTTTACTAATATAATTAATATATTAATATTTATATTTATGTTAAGTTATTAATTATAATAATTAATATAAATATAATCATATATTATAATTAGTATAATAATATTTCAAAAATATAATTTAATTAATATACTAATTGACATAATACATTATATTAATAAAAAAGTTAAAATTATTATAGAAGGAACTTAAAGCAACAAACAAGAGAACATTAAGAACAAATAAAAATGAAGGAGCTTGAAGTCCCATGCAAAGATCAAGAAATTAAACACAAGGAAACCAAACTTCTAAGTGAGGGTATGCAAGTGAATTACAAATGTGGCTAACTACAACTCATCAAGATACACACACGGATAATCTTGTTAGCCACCCCTTCAAAATGCCTACCATGCATTATGGTTAGGCTAACTACCAACTTAACCTATTGTGGCCAAACTACCTCTTGGTGGCCAATTCAAAAGTGTGCACTTTCATTTTAATGTGTCTAGCAGGGTAGTTGCAACTACAAACTGACAAAATTCTTCTATCCTTTTTATGCTTTGATGGATGTCCATACCTTGCTCAAAAGATTTCATTTTGGCACTGTACGCTCAAATCGTGACTCAGGTTACCTAGGGCTATCGAGTCAGAATTCGGCATGCACATGGACCCTTCCCTCCTTGCCACGGGGCAATCCGCCACATCACTCTCGCTCTTGTGGAAGTAGCCAGTCGAGAGGAGGTGAGACACGACAGGGGTTTGGCTCGTTGGAGAGCTGGACTTCGCAGAGAGGGGTTGGCAAGTTTTGTGGCCTTTGTTGTTGTGTGCTAAGTTGAATGTTTCGTTTGATGGTAGTTGTTGTGGAGATAACCCTATGACCCGAAGGGTCACTAGTTTCTCTTCTCCTATTGGGGTTTCTTCTATTCCACCTTTGTGTGGGTAAACATTTTCTTTCGTTTTATGTCCTCTTATCTTTTAATGCATTGAATGAGTTCTCGTTGTATTTGGAGTTGTCTAGTTTCTTCTATTAATAAGAGGACAAATGGATCTTGTTGTGGTAAAGTAAATGTCTCTTGCTATTGTTGTGGATTGATTTCCTCAATCTCATTGAGGATAGCCCTCACCCACTCTCCTCTCACTCCTAGGCACATTCGTGAGCCAAGATGGAGGTAGATGCATGATGACCAACTTTAACTAGACTTAGGGTTTTGACCTAGGGTTTAGTTGACCTAGGGTTTCGTCATACTTTGACTTGTTTTTACCTTGTGATGTGATCAAGGGTTTGATTGAATCATTTAACCATGATTACCTTGTGATGGTATCAAGGGTTTGCAAGTTTTCTATCTTTTCAAGGGTTTCTATATGCATGCAAAGCTAAATGATATGCAAACGTGTTTTTGTGTTTTTTTAGTATTTTGGAAATGAAAAAGTGCTCTTTAATCTATGAAAGGGAAATATGAATGCAAACTAATATGATTTTTCCTAATGCAAGTTTAATCTATGTTTTTGGGTTTTCGATTGTTTTGAAGTAATCTAATCTATGAAGGGAAATTGTTTCTTCAAATAATCTAGATCTAGGAATATGAAAATAAGTATTCTAACATGCAAGATCTAACTATCATGGAAAAAACAAAGATTTACTATTCCTAAGAGCAAATTTTGGTTTTCTAATTACTATAAATTAAATAAAGCAATATAGGAACCTAAAAGAATGAAGATTTGTGTGACTCCACTACCCTCAGAAATCCTTGATATTGTCAACCTCGAGTCCTTTTGAAGCAGCGAGAAGACCTCTTGATGACAAAACGACACAAAGAAGCAAAAAGAAGCTTGTTGAATCTTGAAAGAGCTCAATGAGAACTTTGGTTGAGCACAATGGCATTGAATGAAGTAGCATAACGGTGCTTGGTTGAACAATGAATAAAGAAAAAGGCACCTTCATCTTGTGAGAGCATTAGAATGCTGATTTGGAGAGAAAAAACTAGCAAGAGTTGTGTGCACAATGAATTTGCCTCCCTTTGTGCTTGAGGGAGGGGGGTATTTATAGGTTTGAAGAATGGGATTGATTGAGAAGTTAACTCATTTGATTGATGAGTTAACAAGGATTGATTGGGGAGTTAATAAGGTTGATTACCTAGTGAACTCAGCTAACTATGGAGTGATAAATCAATAATAGCTTATCACTGAAGAGGAATTGCAGTTGAGAGGATGCATGAGATTGATTGAGTTGTTAATTTTAGATCAAATGGAGTTAATTATGCATGTGTGGGTGCATGAAATAGTCAACTCCATATTAGGCATCAAAAATCATGTGAACTGGAAGAAAAATGGGTGAAAATGGAGATTTTTTGAGTGAGAAACTCAAGTTTTTTCACGGCTGGAAACATGACAGGGTTGCCCCTTTCGTCAGTAGGGTCGCCTGGGGGAGATCTGGGAAAGATAGGGTTTTCTGAAGAGCTGCATGGTGGGAAATGATAGAAGAGAGGAAAAGGAGGCGTTTTGCCTCCAGAAACAGGTCAGTCATGTGCAAGAATCCAAATCTCTACTTGCACCTATAGGATCTCTTGGGGGAGATCTAGAAATAATAGGGGGAGATTTGGATTGGTTGAGTGAAACTAAAAAATTAAAGTTGGAGATAGATACAGGGACCTCTAGAAGGCTTCTAGGGGGTGTAGAGGATGAAAAACATAGGGAAAAGGTGAAAACTCACCTACAAAATGCTCACAAGGCTCAGAACCAAGGTCAAAAGATCAAAAAATGCAAATCAACAAGTGTCGTTAAAAGTGTCAAAAAGCGTCGCAAACGGGGAGAGAGAAATCAACAGAGAGGAAATAACACAAGACAAGAAAGAAGACATGTCATCAAGATGTTTTCTACTTAGCGGACATTATTTCATGCTTACATGTACATGACAAGGATTAAAATCATCATAGGGGTCCTTGTGCATGCTATGCATGATTTTTGTGCTTACATATTTGTCCCCTTAGGGACGGTAGTCTACATAAATGGTAGGTACCATTCTCAAACTAGGCCTTACCTGTTGTCAATTTTTTCACAATTGTAGCTACAATAACTAGTATTAGTCTGGCATTAAAATATATCAAAATGAATAATAAAAATTGAAATGATGAACTTACCATGGATCGTTCAAGTTTGACTAGTTGTTTGCCTTTGTCGGTTTGGACCTATAGGATTGAATGTATGCAAAATGATGCACGAAAGAGATGCATAAAAGTAAAGAACTAATCTAAAAATGCACAAATGAAACTAAGCTAAGGGCAAACAAAGAAAGTCAAATTGTAAGATCAGAGCGAAACAACGATGGAATTGATTATGTGAGCAGTCATTGGAAAAGTATCATCAAGGAGATCACGAAGAAGGCCACCTCTTCTTCAGCCACAAAGAATCGGGTATGCAAATAGTGAAAAACCCTTCTCTAAACCCTAGTTTGAATTATGTGAATAATATCTTGAAATTGTTTGTTTTTGTCAATTTTTCTTTTTGCATTATCTCTATTTCGTCATTTTAATTTTTGATTGAGGGATCTCCCTCTAGGGTTGCCTCTTTTGTCAGGCAGGTCACCCGAGGGAGATCCTGCAAAACACTTGGGTCACCCTGGGGAGATCTTACAAAACACCTGGGTCACCCGGGGGAGATCCTGCAAAACACCTAGGTCACCAGGGGGTGATCTTATTGGGTTGATTTTGATTGAAATTTCATGTTGCCTAATGCTTGTTTCACTCTAATCTGACTTGTTTTGGCTACTGTATTTGCTTGTTTATTGTAATTTTGAAGGGTTATACGCTTTTTTTGTGTAACGTTTTCTACAATTTTGTGATTTTTAGGGATTTTTATGAGTTTACAAGATCTAATCTAAAGTTCTTTTCTGGATCTTGAAGGACATGCATATCCAATGGAATGCCTACCGAGAGTAGGGATGGCTCTCAACAATGTTTGCTTCACTGAGTAATGAGGACTGTACCATTTTGAGGTGAGCAGGTCTGGGTAGAGTTTGTCACGTGCATGTTATCCACCCTGTGTCCTACATATGCTTTGATATTTTGACCTACTGGGATGCAGACAGAAACACATTCAGGTTCCCACAAATTTCTGGAGAGTGGACCATCACTCTATATGATGTCTATCGTATACTTGGGGTTCCTGTGAGAGGACATCCTCTAGTCCTTCAAGCTAGCGAGTCCTTCGAGGACAAGGCATCCTGGGTAGAGTTCATGGGGGTTAGTCTCCTTGGGGATCAGATAGGAGTCTAGCTCACTTATGTGCCTTGACTTCGCATCCCACTTCTGAGGAGATTCTTGATTAGTTTGATTGCATCGAGGATGTTGGGAGACAAGGCCTCAGCTCGTTTCAGATGGTGTTGGACACCCATCATTTGTGGTATTGAGGAGGGCACAGTCTATGCTTGGGGACATGATATCTTGGCCATGGTCTACAGGGACTTCTATCGTATTTCATGGTGAGGGGCTCTAGCTTTTAGCCACTCTTCTTTGATCATGACATGGATATTTGAGTAGATTAGGCCCTATCAGAAGGTCATTCTGATTCCAGATAAACGTTTACCGAGAGCAACAAGGTGGATACATGTAGGTAACTTTTATGCTTCTTTACCCACTGTTGCTACTCTTACAAATGAGGACATGGTCTTTGATCCTTATCATGAAATGGAGGGACCATGGGCCCATGATGGCGAGGTCAGAGAGTATTGTTGTAGAGTATTAGATTTTAGACCGTAATGGTCTAGTTGAGGCCCATCATGTTGATCGTGTTTTACAGGAGTTTGGTGAGGACTTCCTTGAGGACTTGCCCCCAGTGTCCACTTGCTATAGGACTATTCAGGAGATGGGTGAGACTGGACAGAGGTTAGTTGTTTGGACTCCTTTGACTCTTGAAGTCTTTATTACTAGAGTTCTGAGAGGAGGATAGAGGGGAGGGAGAGGGACTCCTTCTTGGTCTCTCATTGTTACTGTGGATTTAGAATCCACTGACGAGGACTATATTCCAGATGATGATGATTTGTCAGATGAGGGCTTACCCAAGGATGTGCAGGATGAGGGTCTTGATGCTACCAATGATGTAGATGATGCGCTTAACATCCTTGAGGGTCCTCCTGTTGTTCCCCGACCTCCTCATTCAGATGAGGTGATGAGACAACTTGACCCTGATTGGCATTTGGATGATCCATGTAAGTTTCGTTTGTTTGTTTTTCACACTTTTGTCCTTTCTCTTTTCATGGGGAACTAACTTAACTTTCTCTTTCAATTCACTCTTTCAGGTAATGTCAAAGAGTGGAGGGATTTTGTTCGAGAGATTACTGTTGGCTTGGCTTCTCCATTCACTAGGATGACTCAAGACCTTCTTTTAGATGATCCTGGTATTCCCCTTGCTGATGGGTGACACACAAACATTTTTTCTCCTGTCTACCATGGATGTCAGGAGAATGCAGACTTGAAGGCTGAGATTCACACCCTTAAGGGTGAGAATTAGGTTTTCTGAGAGATGGCTCATCTTAGTTTTGGATGACGAGATGCTAGTATGGCAAGGACTTCATAGTCACATGCTCATGGAGTGACGGGTGGTATTCATAGAGAGAGGAGCCGAAGTCTCGAGGGTTTTGTTGGAGGGAATCGGCCTTGACTTCCTTTCTTGAACTCGTGCCCCCTTGCACAGGAGCCTCTATTTCTTTTGAGAGTATTTTTTCATAGCTCTTTGATACTGATGTATATGTAAACTTCAGATGTATCTATGAAAGTTTATCCTTTTATGGTTTTTGCCTATCGGATTTATACTCATCTCTTGTGCATGTTTTGGAGGTTTGGGAACATTTTGATTATGTGTTGGACCTTTTCAACTCTTTAGCGATGCAAGTATGATAACGATGACATATTTTTGTAATTTTTTTATGGCATATATATGAGATGCAGTTCATGATATGATAATGTAGGAACACAAGAAATGCTGAAATGAAACATTTACTTCTACTGAATGTCATGAGGTATGACATTTGACTTTATTTCTTTGAGATTCTCTTTCTAATTTTGGCATGAATGCAGTGTGGAACAAACAATGTGATTGCTCTTGAATATGATTTTCTATTCAAGGGATTGTGAGTTGTCCTGATTTAAGAGACCTATTCAAGGCTGTGAGATAGGACTTTAAAACTCAAGTGGGGAGCGGGAATAAAATGGAGTGCTTTTGATTTTGGGCTTTACTAAAGGCTAAACACGAATCCTTATCTATATAAGACAAATTGATAAGCTTTCAACTTAGACAAGTAACAAATTTTATTGGAATTCGCTAAACTTAGATCATAGATGGCAAGCAAAGTAGACCTGAGGTAAAGGATAAATAGGAAATAACAAGGGTCCCTAGGTAGAAGATAATCCTAGAGACTACTAGACTCTTGGCTTTGCTCAACTAGTGTGTGTGTGTGCTTTGTACCTTTCTTTCTCTGTTAGAATGTCACCCTTGAGGCTTCAGGCTTAGACTGATCTCCACCCAAGAGTACAAACATTCAACAATCTTCTCTCTTTCACTCTTTTTTTGTATCTCTCATTTTTTTTGCTTTTCACTTTTTTTGTATTTTCCTCACTTGATTTTTCTTATTTTTTTGGATTTTTAACTTTTCAAGAAATGAATGCTTTTGGAACTCTCGATATGTGATACTTTGACCTCTCAATTCTCACCTTTTGACACTCTTATTTTTACTCATTTTTTTAATTCACTCAAATTTTAGATTGCTTCCTTCAGAGTTTTGATCCTCTTGACGTGGCTAGGAAAGATAAGGAGCTGAGCGCCACCTAAAGTTTTGTAGTCTGGTTGGACTTCTCTAATACTATGGAAGAATTGGGAAAGTCTACTTGCAAGCTTCCTTTGAAAACTGTAGGTTTGAATACTAACTTTGTTTAGACCTAACATCTTGACTTATTGAGACCGGGATCAGTTAAAGCTAAGAGCTAGGCATTGATTAAAATCACTGGGAATGAAAAGGAGATAATGGCGATTGTGAAAATGGGGAATCTCTAGGTCCTGAAAGGATGACGTATATCTAGGCAACATTAGACTCCTTAGTGAAAAGAAAATTGTACAAGATAAAGTCACTGACTGTAATACATGATGAATAGAATGATACAAAAATGTAAGAAACAAATTGCTTTTGACATTTTGATTTTTTTAATTTTGTTTTTGTATTTTTATGTTTTATGATTTTTTTGTTTTTTAGACATAGTATTTCTTGAGGTGAAAGGCATTGACTGTTTCACCAAATTCTTCTCCCTCCATTATGTACAAGAGATAAGCACCGTTTCCAACATCTTCTTTCACCATGTAAGGACCTATCCAATTGGGTTTGAATTTTCATCCTTCACCAGCTCTTTTATCGATCAAGTTGTCTATCCTGAGCACTAGGTCTCCCACTTGAAAAGGTCTAAGGATAAACTTTTTGTTATATTTCTTTTTCATTCTCTCTAGATAAGAATCACATCTTTGAACATCTCTCAAACATGTTTCATCGATCATTTCTAGTTCAGCCAATTTTACTACTCTATATTCTGTGTTGTCTAATAATCCTTGCAACGACACTCTCAGGCAAGAAAGCTCTACTTCCAATGGTAATACCGCCGCTGACCCAAAAGTGAGGGCATAAGGGGTGGTTCCAATTGGAGTCCTGACACTTGTTTTGTAAGCCTATAGAGCTAGATATAGTTGTAAATGCCAATCTATCTTAGAGTCTTTCACAATTTTGACTAGTATTGACTTCAAAGTTTTGTTTGTGGCTTCTACTTGTCTATTTCCTTGAGGATAATAGACCAAGGGAGAGTTGTGATTGATGTGAAATCTCTCACATAAATCTCTTACTTGCAGATTTTTGAACGATGAGGCATTATTTGTTACTATCACTTGGGGGATCCTGAAGCGGTAAATGATTTGATTCAATATGAATTTAGCGATTATAGTCCCTGAAACTGTAGTGAGAGGCATGGCCTCCACTTATTTCATGAAATATTCTATCACGATAATGATGAATAAATGTCCATCCATCGATGGGGGAGATATCTTCCCCACTAGATCTAACCCCTAGGTGGAAAAGGGCCAAGGGGTAATGATCAGTTGTAAATCTCTTGTTGATGTGTTTTGAACATGAGCGTAAGCCTGACATTTTAGACACCTCTTTACGAATTTAATCATATCCCCTTGTAAACATGGCTAGAAGTATCCCATCTTGTGCATTTTCCTTTTCATGGTGTGACCACCAAAGTTTCCTCCACAGATTCCACCATGACACTCCTCTAAGATCTTACGTGCTTCTTTTTTGTCAACGCACCAAAGCAACATTCCATCTAGGGCCCTTTGATAGAGCACATCATCTATTGAAATGTATCTTGTAGTGAGGACACATAACAGTCTTTTTCCCAAAGGGATCATGTTTTCTAGGTAAGTCTTGTTTGCGAGATAGTTTACAATATCTTTGTACCAATACAAGGCAACATACTTCTCGAGATCAACCACACAAATCTCTTCATCAAGGAAATCATCATTCACGGGTACCTCTTGGGGAACCGGATTGTTTGCTAACCAATCTGCTATTATCTATCCTTTGACTACTTTTTGATTTACGTAAGTTAGTTCAAACTCACTCAACAAAGTTATGAATCAGCTAGCTCTTCTTGAGAGCATGGGCTGATTTAACAAAGTTCTCAATTGTTCGGATCATATTATAACCTTAGTTTCTTGATTCAACATGTAATGTCATAGGCATCAGGTTGTAAATACTATGGCTAGACATTCTTTTTCATCTTGGGTATAGTTCTTCTCATATTCCAACAAGGTTCAACTTATGAAATAGATGGCTCTTTCTCTTCCACCTTCATCTTCTTAAGCTAGCATGCATGCTATAGAGATATCGATTGCTTTGAAGTATAAGATGAAGGGCTTGTCATGTTTTGGTGGCATCAACATGGGTGGGGTTAGCAGGAATTTCTTCACCTGCTAAAATTTGTTTTGATAGTCTATCATCCAGGTAATGCTAACTTGTTTTTTAATAACTGATTGATTGGATGAATTTTGAAAGTCATGTCTGGTATGGATCATTTGATCATGCCTAATTGTCCTAAAAAGGCTCTTATTGTTGTCTCACTCATTGGTGGGGTTTCATTTAAGACTACTTTGACCTTAGCTGGATCGACATCTATTCCTTTTCCTGAAACAATGAATCCCAACAACTTTCCTGTTGTGACTCCAAAACCACATTTTTCAAGATTCAACCTTACTTCATACTCTCGAAGCCTATTGAAGATTTTGCGAAGGTCCTCTACATGTCTTGACCTTTGTTCTGACTCAGCCAGAAGGTCATCAACATAAGTTTCAACTATTTTGTGGATATAATCATGGAAGATATGTGTCATTGCCCTTTGGTAAGTTGCTCCTGCATTCTTCAAGCCGAATGGCATGACTATATAACAAAAAGTTCCCCAAGGGGTAGTGAACATTGTTTTGCTTTGGTCAACTTCTACGATCTTGATCTGGTTATATCCTCAAAATCCATCCACGAGAGAGAGAATTCTGTATCCTGCCATCAAATCAATAATTTGATTGATGGATTGTAAAGGAAAATCATCTTTTGGCCAAGCTTGATTGATGTCTCTAAAATTGAGGCATATCTGAATTTTTCCATTCTTCTTCAGAACTGGGACAATGTTTGACACCCAATTTGAATAGTCTATTGGTTTGATGAAGCCAGCATTTAATAACCAAGTTTTAGTTCCTCCTTCACCATTTTAGCCACTTGTGGCTTTATGGGCCTTGGTTTTTGTTTCACAGGTTTTGTATTTGGTTTTGTCAATAAATTGTGCACCATAACTTTTGGATCTAACCCTGGCATATCTGAATATGCCCATACAAATATGTTAGAATATTTGATGAGGAATTTAGTGTACTCCTCCAGTTCTTCATCATTTAGTTCTACTCCTAGTTTTAACATCCTAGGTCTTTTAGGTATTCTAACATTGATGTTGATCATATCCCAAGTTAGGGATGGGTGTCCTTCCTAAAACTTTTGAGGAGAAGGTAGTAGATCTAAGTTTGCTTCAATCTGGAGGACTTCTTTCTCATTCCCAAAATAGTCCTCTGGATGAGGGAGGAGCATGTATCCTCTCTTGTGGTGTACTCTTGGAAGTGCATCATAAGCATGTAAATACTTGAGGATGGCTTCGCCGTTCTCGGTGTAGTCTCTGGTTGGTCTCTCTTCTTGACCCATGGCATAATTTAGGATATTTGGTAATTCTTCACTTTCCAACAATGACTCTTCACATATTGACACAATGTATTCAAAATTTTGTAATTGAGCATGTGGAAAATATAACGTAGCTGACGTAGCCATCAAGTCTACCACTTGATTTCCTTCTCTAGGTATGGCTTTTATGGAGAAGTCAAAGAATTGAACCAACTTTATGATGGTTTCTTTATAAGGTCGTAATCATTCTGATTGTGTTGCATAATTTTCTGCAACTTGGTTGATTATTAATTGAGAATCCCCAAAGGCAGAGATCTTCTTAATCCCCATTCTCATGGCTAACATGATTCCTAGAGATAGGGCTTCGTACTCAATGATGTTGTTCATACAAAAGAAGTCTAGTCTAAAGGCGAAGGGGAGAACTTTTCCTTGGGTTGACATCAATATTATCCCCATCCCTACCCCGGTTTTGTAACTAGCTCCATCAAAATGTAGGGTCCATAAACTTTGATGGTTTTGTGATTGAGATGTTTCTACAAACTCATAAGTGGAAGTCTGTTTTTCCTCTTTTTCATCATCTTCTTCGATGATTTCAATTGTCCCAACCAAGAGGTTTTTAATATCCCATTCATTGATACACAAAATGGCTGCTAAGACGAATGGTGCATGGGACTTGGTGGTATGTGGATCAAAGGGGAATTCCCTAAGGTCATCCATTGTTTGATAGGATATGTTGTGAGTGCTTGTATTTATTTGGACATCTTGAGCTTCCTCTTTCTATTTCTCTTGCATCTTTAAATTTTTGTCTTTTTCTTCCTGTTCCTTTCTGTAGATACTGAAAGGATCAGGGTCCACTTTGATGATGGTGACCTTTCCCAGATGATGGAAATAGATTTCTTGGAATAAAGTGGAGGTGATGGCCTTCATGGCATGAATCCAAGGTCTTGCAAGGATCACATTATAATTGGTTTCTCTGTTGATAACATGGAAATCTATGGAGATGGTTTTACCTATTAGAGTGAGTGGTAGGTTGATTCTTCCAATTGTTTGAATGTCATGACTGTCATACATCCTTGATGTGGCAGTTTGTTGTTTGATTTCTATTTTTCTATATCCCATTCTCTATAGGAATGACATTGATAGAAGGTTGATTGTCGATCCTTCATCTACCACTATTTTTATAGTGACCTCTTCGACTTGAATTTGTATGTATAGAGGTGAATCCTTTTACTTACTTCCTTCGTTTTGGGGTAGTTTGGAAACATTGAATGTGAGAGGAGTTGATTCCTCCTATTTCAAACATCCTACTTCCAATACTTCCAGGAATGTCTTGCGGTGTGAGGGAGAGGCTCTCAACAAATTTATCACTTGCGAGAAGATGTTTTCAGTTTGATCTATTTGTTCTTCCTCATGGATCACAAACACTTCTTGGTTTAGTTCTACATGAGTGGAATTGTTTTGATTGGCCTTCCCTTTCTCAATTTGAGGTTCCTTCTCCTTTCTTTGGGATTGGAGGAGTTTGAGGAAGTTTTTTGTTGATCTGGAGTAAGTTTGCAGATAGCTTTATTGTATCCATAACAAGTCTTTGTTTCTTGACCCTTTGTCCTATGGAACCAACAATAAGCATTGGGGTCATATGAGGTTTAGTTTGATCCTTGATTTCCTTTTTGACACCATTTGTCATTACTAGGATTGCTTTTTACGACATTAACATCTTTCTCTTAAGGCACATTGGATGTGGTCTTTTCTGTACCCTTGGGTATCCTAAGTTTTTTGTTGGTATCGTAAGTTTTCTGACCACTGTCGATGACAACTTGGTCAATCCTCACAGCACTTTCCAATGCTTCCTCATCGGATTTGTATGGCAATTTTTTAACATCTTCTCACATGTCCTTATTAAGGGCATGTAACAAGAGGTTGCATAGTTCTGGGTGATCCATGTTTGGAGCACTAGTTGAAGAGTAAAGCACTTGCCTCCATCGAGTGACAAAGTGGGCTACAGACTCATTTGGCTCTTGTTTCATTGTGAGGAATTCACTGATCCCTGTTTTAATGAATTTGTTCATGTCAAATGCCATGACAAACTCTCTAATTAGTTGTCTGAATGAGTGAATTGAAGCTTCTGGTAAGCGATAGTACCAATCTAGAGCTATGCCTTCAAGAGTTTTTGGAAATATTTTTTCTACAACCCCATCCCAAGGGAGGATTTCTCTTATTGTCATTGTGTATGCTTTAATGTGGGAGTTTGGATCTCCTTCTCCCTTGAACTTCAGGAGATCTGGTAGTAGCCAAGGTAGCTGCATGCTTCTTATGTTTTGATCAAGAGGCTCCTTTAAGTACTCAAGATATATTTTGAGAAAGGCACTTTCAGATTGTGGGGTTGACATCAATAACCTAGTAGGTGGGTTTTGATAACCCATTGTTGGATTTGTTTGATTATTTTGAACATGAGGATTCCCATTCAGGCATGTATCGTTACTGGCATTTCATGAATAGTAGTTGAGGTAGGGGGATTTTAAGATGTCCCCTGGTCCTGTTCATGAGATTTTTGCCTTCTTTCAGGAGCAACTTGCTCTACTTCCAAGATTCTAATCCTTTGCACTAGAGTTGCAACTAAGTCTACTGAGTTGCAACTCTAGGTATTTCTTTGTTTCTAGGATTTTCTCTTTGAGTATTTTCATGGTGGTATGCTTCTTCTCATGCAACATTTTCTCTTTGCTCTTCTCGTAAGGCAATCCTCAATGCCTCTTGAGCATCTTTAGCTTCTTACAGATGTTTTTCTAACTGTTTGACCTCTTCATCAAGATGAGTACTTGACATGCTTGCGGAAGGTTGATCAAGTTGATGTATTTCCAACCTTATCCTTCTAGCTTTATGTGGTACATTTGGTATGGCCAGATTGTTTTCCTAAGATGGGTTGTTAAAATACAGAGAACACCTAGATTCTCTTTGATCTTGTTCATAATCAAAATCTTCATAGTCATAATAGTTGGTGATTGGTGCATCAAGATGATGCGACACATACCTATCAAAGGAAGGAGTTTCTAGTTCTCTTGAGGGAATATTCACTTGGTTTAAGTCAAGTTCCATCATGTTTGGGTGTGCCATAGACACCAAAAAACAAATGGAATAGATGATAGTGTAGGTGATAGAAGCCAAAGCAGCTAAAGCGGCTATGAAGAGTAGTGTGAAAATGTTTTGAATCTTTTACTAGATGTTTTGAAGCGTTTGAAATGGGAACGCAAACTACAAAACCAAAAGATTCTGTACTTCATGTTGGGTTCACTAAAATATGTGGTGAAGCTGATGGCGTATATGGTAATGGTGATGAATGAATTTCTAAAGTTGAAACACAAAACTACTCGTCCTAGAAGGATTTGCAATTTCACATCGGGTTCACCAAAATATGTACGCTCAAAATTGTGACTCTAGTTTCCTGGGGCTGTCAGGTCAGATTTTGGCATGCACATGGACCCTTCCCTCCTTTCCATGGGGTGATCTGCCATCTCTCTCTCTCATGGAAGTATCTAGTCGAGAGGAGGTGAGACACAGTGGGGATCTGGCTCATTGGACAACTAGACTTCGTGGAGAGGGGTCGGCAAGTTCTGTGGCCTTTGTTGTTGTGTGCTAAGTTGAATATTTCATTCGATGGTAGTTGTTGTTGAGATAACCCTATGACCTAAAGGGTCACTAGTTTCCCTTCTCTTGTTGGGGTTTCTTCTATTCCACCTTTGTGTGGGTAAACTGTTTCTTTCGTTTATGTCCTCTTGTCTTTCAATGTGTTGAATGAGTTCTCGTTGTATTTGGATTTGTCTAGTTTCTTCTATTAATAAGAGGACAAATGGATCTTGTTGTGGTAAAGTAAATGTTTCTTGCTATTGTCGTGGATTGATTTCCTCAATCTCATTGAGCATAGCCCTCACCCACTCTCCTCTCACTCCTAGGCACATTCGTGAGCCAAGATGAAGGTATATGCGTGATGACCAACCTTAACTAGACATAGGGTTTTAACCTAGGGTTTAGTTGACCTAGGGTTTGGTGATACTTTGACTTGTTTTTACATTGTGATGTTGTCAAGGCTTTGATTGAATCGTTTAACCATGATTACCCCGTTTCTAGGGTTTCTATATGCATGCAAAGCTAAATGATATGCAAACATGTTTTTGTGATTTTTTAGTATTTTGGAAATGAAAAGTGCTCTTTAATCTATGAAAGGGAAATATGAATGCAAACTAATGTGATTTTTCCTAATGCAAGTTTAATCTATGTTTTTGGGTTTTTGATTGCTTTGAAGTAATCTAATCTTTGAAGGGAAATTGCTTCTTCAAATAATCTAAATCTAGGAATATGAAAACAATTATTCTAACATGCAAGATCTAACTATCAGGGAAAAAGTAAAGATTTACTATTCCCAATAGAAAATTTTGGTTTTCTAAATAATATATATTAAATAAAGCAATAGAGGAACCTGAAATAATGAAGATTTGTGTGACTTCACTACTCTCAGAAATCCTTGATATTGGCAACCTCGAGTCCTTTTGAAGCAGCGGGAAGATCTCTTGATGATAAAACATCAGAAAGAAGCAAAAGGAAGCTTATTGACGCTTGAAAGAGCTCAATGAGAGATTTGGTTGAGCACAATGGCATTGAATGAAGTAGCATAACGGTGCTTGGTTGAACAATGAAAAAAGAAAATGGCACCTTCATCCTATGAGGGCTTTAGAATCTTGGTTTGGAGAGCAAAAATTGGCAAGAGCTGTGTGCACAATGAATTTGCCTCCCTTTGTGCTTGAGGGAGGGGGTATTTATAGGTTTCAAAAATGAGAGTGATTGAGAAGTTAACTCATTTGATTGATGAGTTAACAAGGATTGATTTGGGAGTTAACAAGGTTGATTACCTAGTGAACTCAGCTAACTATGAAGTGATAAATCAATAATAGCTTATCACTATAGAGGAATTGGAGTTGAGAAGAAACATGAGATTGATTGTCATTAATTTTAGATCAAATGGAGTTAATTATGTATGTGTGGGTGCATGAAATAGTCAACTCCATATTAGCCATCAAAAATCATTCGAACTGGAAGAAAAATGGGTGAAAACAAAGCTTTTTTGAGTGAGAAACTCAAGTTTTTCCATGGCTGGAAATGCGACAGGGTCATCTCTTTCATCAATAGGGTCACCCCTGGGCGACCATGGGTTGTTCAGGGGAGATTCGGGCAAGACAGGCTTTTCTAAAGAACTGCATGGTGGGAAATGACAGAAGAGAGGAAAAGGAGGTGTTCTACCTCTAGAAATAGGTCAGTCATGTGCAACAATCCAAATCTCCACTCGCACCTATAGGATCTCTAGGGGGAGATCTAGAAATAATAAGGGGAGATTTGGATTGGTTGAGTGAAACTAAAAACCAAAAGTGGGAGATAGATAGCGGGACCTCTAGAAGGCTTCTAAGGGGTGTAGAGGATGAAAAACATAGAGGAAAGATGAAAGCTCATCTAGAAGATTCTCACAAGGCTTACGAACAAGGTCGAAAGCTTAAAAAATGCAAATCGACAAGTGTCACAAAAAGTGTTGAAAAGTGTCACAAACAAGGAGAGAGAGAAATCGACAGAGAGGAAACAACACAAGACAAGAAATAAGACACATCAGCAAGAGGTTTGCTGATTAGAGGATATTATTTCATGCTTACATGTACGTGACAAGGATTAAAATCATCATAGGGGTCCTTGTGGAGGCTGTGCATGATTTTTGTGCTTATGAGCACAGGGTCAGAGTATGCTAGCAAATGTGAAACTATTAGGTTGAAGACCTATTTGTTTACAGGCATCCACTAAACTTCTTCACTTAAAATACATGTAAATAAGATTATTATGAAAAGTTGTGCATGTAGCAAATTCAAATTACGTGTGAATGATGAATGGGGACTTTCTTCTATTGTAAAAGTACATTCTTAAGAATATAGGTCTACACTTGATATTTAAATTTTTTATGTACAAACATTCCTTACACATGCTATCATTTATCAATGCTATCTACATGCTTGTCAATTTATTTGCCACCCCATTCTACTCTATATCACCTTTTTAAGTTGTGGGAATGTCTGTATTGCACTCCAACCTCATAAATCTCTTCACCACTAAAGTTTAGATAATCATAACTACAAATGCATGTGTTTGATGGCTACTTGTGGTATTTTTTCAAACACCCAAAGTTTATGTTTAAATGTTTAGTTCTTATGTTATTGACAAGCTTTTAAAGCACTATGATTATAATGTATGACTTTTTGAACTAAATTGAAATAAAATAATAATATGATGTGTGTACCACCAAATTTCTCATTTTGAATGCATTTCACACCTTATAAATCTTCAAAAGAGTATATCTGTCATGTCACATCTTATTTTTAGACTTTATTATAAATTAGATCTTTAAAAATTTTACTATGCTTGTTTTACTATAAGTGATTCCACATGTGTGCGAAAGTAAGTATTGTAATGGGTAAATGCAAGGAGATGGAGGACCAAAAAGTCGCCACCATCTCTAAAAATAAAGCAAAAAAAAAAACTATTTTGCCCATTCGGTCGCGAGCATTCCTTTGACAACAGCAAAGAAGAAAAGGAGAAACGCGAGCGCGTTAAGGAAAAGCCTATTGAATCAAGTTTGATAGAGAAAGCAACAAATTCACAATGCCACCTCATCGCCAAAGACATCATCGTGCAAATTTGGAGGCTCCAGCACAGGAAGAAGGTAGGGTTTGACTAATTTTGTTAGTTTGAGAATAATTTTTGAGTTTTTCAATGTTTGATTGGTTTTTATATTACATTTATAGTTATTAGAGAAGAGAAAACCTAAATGCAGCTGAGGAGGTTGAAAACAACCCCCAAAACCCTCCAAACCCACCTTCACCTCCTTTTAATGTAAGGGATAATCAAGAACATTACCTGGGGATAATAGAAGAAAATAAGAAACATCTTTAGACTATTATTGAAACCCTAAACAATCCAAGTGGAACCACTGATCATAGGAGGACACTTGCAAAATCACTAGAGGAGATTGTTTCTCACATGGATTCAGTGACAAAACAAATCACTGAATTCCAAGACTATAGGGAGAGGTGTCAGCAATTTTATGCCGATGTCTTAACATATGAACAAGTCAAGAATGAAAAAATTACAAAATCTAAATTATGTGAACACTTTACCAATCCCAAAACTGGTCAAAGATTAGAAGAAAGTTGCAAACAGTTTCCTATACATTGGTGTAGGAATGAAGAAATATCCCAATACTTTTGGGATAGATGGTACATGGTCTTCGATGAGCGCCCATGCAATAATGATGAGGTACCACAATATTTCCTGAGGAAACTCTATTGCGAGTTCATCCTCAACAAGATTCTAAATTATTTTGACATTTGTGATTTCTAGGGTAGAGGTGGTGGCTCTGCCCAAGATAGACTCGGGGCTCAGTGAGATGAAAATTGTGTGCCTGTACCCCAAGGGAGGCCAGATCATAGGTCACTCTCTTTGGCTTTGAAGGAGAGTGTTGAGGTGGAGACTGTAGACACCTAAAATTGACTTGCTCTGCAAACCAATTTATCTCTCCTGTTAATTGAATAAATTCAATTAATCCCTAACCATCTGTCTATCCCTTGTGATCAATTAATTCATTTCATTTATCACTAGACCTTACAACACTATCATCATCTATTAAATAAATATTTCTAATATTTATTTGGCTATTTTGTCCATCTCCCTAATCCCTATTAATTAGATAAATCATTCTTATCTAATTAATCTAGCCTACTAATTGACCTACCCTACCCTACCCTAGCCTACCTCATCCTAGTCCTAGGATTAATTAAACAAAACCTATGTTAATTAATCTTAACCTCTCATTTAGGTGGTCAAACCTAGTTTAACACCCTTCCCCACATCCTCCAAATAAAAAATTGAAACATATCACACATCACATTTACTTCTCTTACAAACCCCTTACCACCCCCATATCTCTTTTATCACCTCTTATCCCCAAATGAATTTTTCCATTCCCCATATGAATCTTTAATTCATAAATATTCCTTCACACCCATGCTCATTTAATCACCCCTTTCCCCAAAATGAATAAAAGATTTACTTTTATTCCTAGCCCTTGATCTCGTCTTGTAATCCTCACCCTCCATCCTCTTTTCCAAAACTCTATAAAGGAGACCCCTCTCTAAGCCATTAGGAGGGACTTCTTCATGCATCAAACTTCTGCTAAAATCTCTCCAAAATCCTCTCATCATACTACCATAATGTCAAAATCATGCCTCATTCCTATCTCCATCTCCATCTAATCCCTTAATCTATCTAAGTCTAAATCTTCATCTACATTGTGTTGCAAGAATTGAGAAATCCACATTTCAGTCATCATGGGTAAAATCTGAGGAGCTATCGGCTGTAACTCCTTCCTTCTCTTGGATTTGTGAGTCAAAAGGAAGGTATAATCATTTGTTTTTGCATTTGATTTACATTTCATCTTCATTTTGTTCACATAGATCACATTGGCACACCCGGTCTTGGATCTAATCGTCAGTTTGTGAAATTTTCTTGTCAAAATCTTCATTTTTCTAACTCTTGTTTTGGCAAGTTTTGCAAAATTTGGAGGTAAAGTGTTGTAGGTTGCATCCTGAGCAAAAATAGACTGCACTGTTGAGATCAGAAGGCTGTTTCTGAGTTTTTCGATAGTAAATTGGCCTAGGTTCTGTGACGAAATTTTTTTGAAAAAAATTGAAAATTTTTTAGGGTACAGTCTGTACTGTACGGATCCGTACCGTACAGATCCCTACCATACAGAACTGTGACCCCCTGCCGTACTAATTGTGCATTGGCTGTTCTGGGTAATCACTAGTTTTCTGTGTGAAGGGCATCTTTGTTGCATGTTTAAATGTCCAAGGGTTTACACTAGTTGCCACCGGTGATATACCCGTCACTGCCTCTTGTGACACAGTCGCCACCATTCTCCTTAGGTCGGTGCCTGCTAAACCTGCAACCACTTCCACCAAGCGCGCTCATATTGCATTCGACCTGCATTTCTATGGTTCCTCCATCGTGTCGCCACCATTCTCTCCAACAACTGCTACCAACGGTAGTCTTCACCTCCTCCCAAGTCGTGGACACCAAACCCTTGCTCGACCCCCTTAAATTTTGGTCCCCACCTGATACCATCTAGTCACCACCAGACGTAAACCCGTCGCCACTTCTGTATACACTAGTCGCCTCCTCTGTGTGACTGTCACCACCCGTCCTCCAACTCGACCACCGGTTCCCACCTCCCATAACAAAGTCACCGCTACTAGTGGTCCTATCCTCGTTGCTGCATAGTTCACCACAAACCCTTCCGCCACTCGGTTGACACCCGCCTACCACTGCTCTTCTACGACCAACGGCACCGTTGACTGTCACCAAACTCCCTTCCCGATCGCCTCACTTCTTCTTAACCTCCGTCGCTCCTCCATTCTGCCAACTCTGATAACCTTAAGCCACGGGAGTGAAAGGATTTGGGTTAGGGTTTCAATCCCTTTACCATTGGCACCTTGTGCTTCTTTGCAACCAGGAAGGAGGCCGCGAGCCCCTTTTATCATTGTTCTCTTTTATTTTATTTTTTTCAATCGATCACCCCCTGGTCACATGGGTGACCAGGGGGCTATTTGAACCATTAACTACCAAACTCTGAGCTAAACCACTAGCACTCAAACTTATACATGTGACCATTGTCTTTAGACCACTAACAGCTAAGTCAAACAGTTAACTTCACCTCTTGTGCCTCCTACATACCAAAGGAGGCTAATTTTTTCTCTTAATCATAACTGGAGCAAACTGAGGCAAAATTTTGCAAACGAATAGTCGTTGGAAAGAGGATTTAGAGTACTATGTAGTGGTGAAGACCAGATCAGGTGACTATACATTGTTCTAGAATTTTTTCATAGTTAAAGCCAAACATGTATTAAAACTTCAAATGCTCATATCTATTGCAAATTTGATCCTTTTTGAGCGATTTTTTTTTTCAAATTGCATAGAATTTCATGTAGAATCATTTATGCACTCCTTTTCTCTATATCAATTTAGTTTGCATCATATTTTAGTAGATTCTTGGTTTTTGTTTAACGATCATCTTGGCTAGTCTACTTGCTCCATTTTCGTTCTTGTGACTTGCAGGTGATCATTCAGGGCTGGAACAACATCAAGAATAGCATATATAGCAGCTTGGATAGTGAAAACAATCCAAGTACATCCATTCTAATCTTTCATCTTTAATCTTGTTTGCAAACACACCTCACTTTGGGACATAAAATGAATCATTGTTTGCAAACACATTTCAATTTGGGCTTCTAAAATGAACTTTGTTTGATCACACATCATTAAAATTGGGCATAAAATCAATCATTGTCTTCAATCACATCTTGAAATTGGGCTAAAAAGAACCATTGATTGACGTGTCTTTCACACATTTCAATTTTCTAAGGGTCAATTAACCAAGTGCGAGTGTGAATCAAGCGTGCGTGTGTATTCTCTCTCCTCACACCGCAAGGTGATCTTAGAGATCAAAAACACCTCACTTGATTCAATTTTGTTTACCCTTTCCTAGGAGGCCTGCTAGGGGATTTCATCACCCCTAGGGACAACCTCATTTGAGGCTGAATCAAAAGACACCCTCATTGAAATCAGAATCTTGTCACTCTTGGCTAAGCCCCAAAGAACTTTCTACCTTTGGGAAGTGAAGGTGAAGGGTGGGTTACCCCCTTCTCCTGGCTATGTGACAGGATTTCACTTTCAATTCTTAGTCAACCTCGTGTAAACATTGCCCAAACCTAATTGGCCATACCCTATTTTAAACTAGGCATTAGGACTTGTTGATGTGTCTTGCACATGTACTTGTTTAATCATCATCATATTCTTCAAATTCAAAATTCAAAATTGCTTATGTGTCTTGTGTGAGTGAATCATGTTTGTATATGTGTGACCATTTGATTAAACATTGCCAAATCAAGCTAAACATCAAACACATAAGACAAATCATTCAACTCCTTCTTCCAACTCATTCAAATACAATCACATTCATCCTAATCACTCATTTTTAGCCACTTCATTCCTAATCACATCCAAGTCATCCTAAATCAATCCTAATCACATCCTTGTCACTCTACATCATCAAATCATCATCATTCTATCCAAATCATTACCCACTCAACATCATTATTCCATTCTTATCAAATCAACCTTAATCCCAATCATCCCAAAACACATCCTAGTCACATCTCCATCCTTCATCCTCATCCTATCAACATCATCCTAATCATCATCCTAATAATCCATAATCTTCCAAACCATATTCCAAATCCAATCCAAAATCAACATCAATCCCAATCAACATCCAAGTCCCCCAACATCATTATCAAACTCCAAATCCAAATCAACCCAATGAAAAATCAAGACCATAATTGATCATCCAATCAAATCAACCAAATCAATTCTATTACTTAAGTGTCATTAGTCCACCTTAAGTATAGACAATCATCCATCCTTTGAAGAAAATCAAATCATCTTAAGGTCTTGAAATTTGATTCCCAACATCACAATCATCCATTATCCCCCATCATCTCATATCTCTCCCACAAAATGGATCCTTATGAAACAATGCAACATTTACAAAGACTTAGAAAAGTCTATGAGAACATGGATCCTAATGCTAAGGAAAAATGCAAAAATGACATTATAGATATGCCCTTAGCACACCTCATCATTGGAGAATCCCAAGCCCCTACCCAACCTTCATCATATCAAAAAACATCCTACACATCATTCCCATCCACATCATATCAATCTTCATTCTTTCAACCTTCATATCAACAAACATCCTACATATCCACACCATCAACATCCTACCAACTTCCATCATATCAACCTTCAACATCTTATATATCCACACCATCAACCTGCTACCAACTTCCATCATATCAACCTTCAACATCCTACATATCCACACCATCAACCTCATACCAACTTCCATCATATCAACCTTCATCATATCAACCTTTACCCTCATATCAATCACTATCCCCTTACACAAACATGCCATCATACTTATCCAATCAACCAATACCTCCACCTTATCCATCCCCCAACCTTTGTCATGCTAACTTTGATCAAGGGAACACCA
Source organism: Cunninghamia lanceolata (assembly GCA_027924645.1). NCBI lineage: Eukaryota > Viridiplantae > Streptophyta > Pinopsida > Cupressales > Cupressaceae > Cunninghamia > Cunninghamia lanceolata. The sequence goes on along the minus strand of BSBN01000186.1, from coordinate 16,845,849 downwards.
ATCTATCACACCTCATCTCCGAAATCCAAACCTTATATCAATAACCATTTCCCCATACAAATCCCCCATCCTCTAATCCCCATCCTATCAACCTTAAGCCATCACCCTACCTACCTTACAATCCATCAATCCTAACCCCCCCAACACAATGTTCCTCCAATATTAATCCATCACCCTATGTATCTCCCAATCCACCAATCCCTATCACCCATCCACCACCTAATCCACCATCAAATCTTCCAAATCCTAACACTATCACATCCAAAGAATCCTTGTGGAATTTCCTCCAAAGAACATCACCAAACACAGCAAAGGAATCCCCCAAATCCTCCACCCCTCCAACACCACCATTTAGTCCAACACCTATCCTTGAACCCATCCAAGAACCATCACTACATAATCCCATCACGCCCCTATCCAATCCCAATCCTAATCCCACACCAACCACCATCATTATCCATCCATTATATTGTTCTTCAACCCGCACAATCATGAAGGATACCATCCATTGGCTATTAGCAAGGAATCAAACACCCTCATGCAATCCAACATCCACCAAATCTCTTGAACAATCCCCTATCATAAGTCAAGAATCATCATGTAGCCATGTTCAAGAACCCATAAGTCAAGCACCTATCACATCCATCCAAGCACCCATCACATCTATCCAAGTCACTCCCACTTCTATCCAACCACATGAGCTATGTCAAGAATCAAATCCAAAGCATGTTGAAACATCAACCCCTTCTCTTAATCAAGATCTAACCATCCCATCTAATTTCATCCCCGATCCCCTCCCATCTATTGGTCAACTTATTGATCCCACCTCTTCTTCTACCACCCCTTTACCATCCACCATTAATCCTCCACCTCCATCTACCAATCCCATCCCAAATCCATCCCCTTATCCACTTGGAAAAAACACCTTTATCCATGGTAAACCCCTTGTAGGATGTGAACAAATTCCATCCACCACCTATCTATCTCCAATAAATAATGGACTCGCATCTTGTTTCCAAAGCACCAAACATCCCATTGCATGTTGCATGCTCCAACACATGAACTATCAAGGCAAAGGCTTAGGCCTTCATGAACAAGGCATCTTGGAGCCCATTCACACCACATTCCATCCATCCTCGCATGGCCTTGGCTATACATTCCAAGAAAAACAACCTAAACATGTTGGTACCACCCACACACCTTCCAAAATCCATTCATCCAATCCCAAACATGGTGATCTCATCGTACCCCCAAAGCATATGTCGCCATCCCTCTTCCATCATCATATCATTTGCAAAAGCATGTGCCCATTCATCTCCCTCCATCAAATTTACCTCCACTACTTCCAACTCCAAATATTCCTATTAAATCCACTCTACGTCCTATCCTACCAGTGCCAAACATCCCTATCCACAAATCCTCTTATCCTCCCATCCTCCCAAACATCCCTATCCTCAAATCCCCTCATTCATTTATCCATAAATCCACTTTTAACCCCTCCACCCATAAATCCCCTAAAATCCCCAATCAAGACCAACAAAAGCACACATCATCCAAACATGAAGCTTCCCCCAAATCTGTGAGAGTCAATAATTTGAATGCCTCAACTCATAAAGCACAAAAGCCTAAAGATGTTATCCCTTCCAAGAAAAATAAAAAATCCAAAAGGCTATCAAAGCCCACACCATCACAAGAAAAAGCGAAAACAAAAATGGTGTGGATCCCCAAACAAAAAGCACAAAACTCTAATGAGGCATCCACATCCCAATCCACTCCAAACTCCCAAACATCTTGCTCCCCATCTAAAAATCCCCTAAATCCTAAGTCTATTTGGGTCCCTAAAACCCCAAATTGACCATCCAAAAATCCCCCATCCTGATCCCCATTACTCCCAACTCCACATCCAAAGTACAAGCTTCCAAATACATCATGGTGTGTGTAACCATTGGTCTTGGTTCCCCTCCACCACTTAACATTCCCACACACCCCCATCTCTCCATCTTTCATTCATTATCCTACCTATCTTCCCCATCACATTCCTATGGTCCATGCTTTTGCATAATCCAATTCATAATCCATTCCATCTTCTCGTATCTACCAATATCTATGCAATCATCATTCAAAATGCTATCCAACATGGGACCATCTTCTCCATGCTATGGAAACAAATGCTAGAGTCCCCATTCCATCAAAAAAGCAAAAAAATCAAGAAAATAGTAAAGAGAAAAAATCTGTCCAATGGTGAAAACTACTCCTTGTGGCGCCTTGGGCAAGTACCATGATGAAAACCCCTTGTGGGTGTCATGCATAATCCTTTCTCCATCCATTTTGTATCCCTACACTTGGGGGCAAAACCATCTAATCATCCACATCCATAACATCCTTTTGCATATCCTATCCATGTATCCTTATCCTATCATATTCCTATCCACTACCCCCTATTTATCCTATCATTTCCCATCCATTTTATCCACTATATCTCCCACCTTAGATCTTGATAAAGACAAGGGGCACAATATCAACAACATGCTTTGGAGACCTCTTGGCATACTCCCTTTGTAAGTATATCTTCCATCCATCTACTGCAAAGTCCACCCATTCAAACATGAACCCATCAGGCAAAATTCTAAGCATTGGGGCATTTGATTCCTTGCAACCTAGCCCTTGGAGAAAATCCTAAAATCCCCCATCCATGTATCTTGCATCCCTATCTCTATCTTCCAATCCATCTACCATGAATCTCCTCTCTATCATCTTCCACTGCCAAACCCCCATCCATCTATCATGTATCCCTACCTGATCCTTTATCGCCCATCCTATCCCTTATCCGCATGTATCTATCCATCTACCACAAATCTCCTATCCATTATCCTTTCATCACCAATCCCCCTATCCAAACCCATCACTTTCACCTCTAGACTTGGTGTTCCCTTGTCATTAGTATCTAGCATAAAGGTTATCCACACGAAATCCAATGCAACCATCTCATAATAAACCATTCCTTTTCGAAAATCAAAAAATCCAAAAACATCACAAAATCAAAAAATCCAAAAACATCACAAAAAAATCAAAAACTCCAAAAACATCACAAAAAAATCAGAAAATACCAAAACAATAGAAAACATACAAAATTCCAAAAATAATTTATCCATCACAAAATCAACATTGCTCCATCAACATCTCATCATCCAACACATCATCATCACAAATCAGAACTACATATCATAATCACCTGCATCTTAATGTGCCTTGATCCTGTGGATACAGGGTATGTAGGCAGTCTAGAATACGCAGGAAGTTTCTAGTACTCAGGTACATAAGATGCACCCATCCAACCCACTGAGCTTACACTAGATCCAAGAATTGCATCACCTATCAAAGCATCATACCTTAACAAAAATCATTAACTATCAAAGTAGCATCAACCACAACTTGTCACCATCATATCTTGAGCCAATCTTACAACATCAACTAATCATGATCCAATCATCAATTGATTCCTGCTATAGGATACATTGTTCCTACGATAGGCAAAATCTATCAATCATCATCCATCTTGGCAAAAGATACAATGGTTACTTGTTTGGTTCGTTGGTCTTTTCATTTTTTATTTTTATCTTTTGTCCTATTCGAAGATCACATCAAAGCTACCTTGATCTCACTATATCATGGTATGTGGCGAAAACATCTAGAATGGGGCATAGTCTTGCTTTTCTATGCTGTGCTTGTGGTTTGGTTTCATTACTCCAAGCTAGTATTCATATCTTGTTGATCATAGGGTCGGTTCTAGCATATTGATCTCCTTGTGCGTCTAAGGTTCATCATACCTTTTGTGTATTAAGGGCTTATGCTATGAGTCCCCTTCCCTCGTCGAGACAAGGTTGTACTATCTTGGGCATGCATGGGATCATCCCTTTGTTTGCGTGTCTAGTCCATGCAAATGTTGGATAAACATCATTACTCTGGTCTTCTATACCTTGGTGAAAATATCCACTTTGCTATATCAAACCTAGGATTGCTCTAAATCATTTTCAACACAATGATCATCCACCAATCAATCTCCCAACATTATCACACTTTCATCTCGCCCCTTATCCTCCAACCACTTCTACCAATCTATTCCATCCATTTCAAGAGCACAACAGTGTTCTTGCAACCTGCCTATCCTCTCAAGGGGGCATCACCCTTACCAATTATCCCCAACCCTTACTCTATTCTTCTAAGCCAAAATCTTTTTTCTATCCAATCCAACTCTATGTTTTAACTTCTTTGAAATGATGTTACTTAGTCGCAACACCATCTCAAAGAGGGGCAAATGTAGACACCTAAAATTGACTTACTTTGCAAACCAATTTATCCCTCCTATTAATTGAATAAATTCAGTTAATCCCTAACCATCTCTCTATCCCTTGTGATCAATTAATTCATTTAATTTATCACTAGACCTTACAACACTATCCTCATCTATTAAATAAATATTTCTAATATTTATTTGGCTATTTTGTCCATCTCCCTAATCCCTATTAATTAGATAAATCATTCTTATCTAATTAATCTAGCCTACTAATTGACCTACCCTACCCTACCCTACCCTACCTCATCCTAGCCCTAGGATTAATTAAACAAAACCTATGTTAATTAATCCTAACCTCTCATTTGGGTGGTCAAACCTAGTTTAACACCCTTCCCCACATCCTCCAAATAAAAAATTGAAACATATCACACATCACATTTACTTCTCTTACAAACCCCTTACCACCCCCATATCTCATTTATCACCTCTTATCCCCTTAATTCATTTGCCATTCCCCATATGAATCTTTAATTCATAAATATTCCTTCACACCCATGCTCATTTAATCACCCCTTTCCCCAAAATGAATAAAAGATTTACTTTTATTCCTAGCCCTTAATCTCAACTTTTAATCCTCACCCTCCATCCTCTTTTCCAAAACTCTATAAAGGAGACCCCTCTCTAAGCCATTAGGAGGGACTTCTTCATGCATCAAACCTCTGCCAATATCTCTCCAAAATCCTCTCATCATACTACCATAATGTCAAAATCATGCCTCATTCCTATCTCCATCTCCATCTAATCCCTTAATCTATCTAAGTCCAAATCTTCATCTACATTGTGTTGCAAGAATTGAGCAATCCACATTTCAGTCATCATGGGTATCTGAGGAGCTATCGGGTGCAACTCCTTCCCTCTCTTGGATTTGTGAGTCAAAAGGAAAGTATAATAGTGTGTTTTTGCATTTGATTCATATTTAATCTTCATTTTGTTCTCATTGATCACAAAGACGTTACATTCATTGACTACTCTCAACCAAACTCTATCACACCATGCCGATGATTTTACCTAGGCTAATGAGGGTGTGAGTAGTAGGTGTCATGTGTCCCCACATTTGTGCAGTACATGTGGGAGCCTATGTTTTTATGGGATGCAGGGTGCACGACAGGACTCTCTACAGGATGTTTCAATGGAGGGGCAGGATGATGTGACGTAGGGCAAACATCCATTGATGGGGGCATCCATATTGGATGATCTTGTTCTCAGTGATATTCTCTTACAACATACATTTGGCATTAACTCTGAGGTAATTTGTTACAAGTTTCATTATGATTTAATATATTGTTATTTGAAATTTGAAATTATTTTTATATGATTATCTATATTATAAGTCGAATGAATGTAATTGTTTGTGCAATGAATTTCCAGGGTCAGAGTCTTCATCCTACCTCCGTTAGCCATCCATTGGTAGGTTATGAGAGGAGGTCAAGATAACAGGTATGTAATTTGTCACATGATTGTGATTATTGTAGATATGTCAATGGTAATATTATTTTGTGACAATTTGATGATTTCAACAGTCACCGACAACTGCACTGTATCCTTGGTCCCCTGGATGCCAACCCACCAGTTTTACGGAGGTAAATTTAACCATTTCTAATCATTATGCATTTTTAAACTAATGTTATGTATTTATTTTATCGATTAATCTTGAACTTGATTTTTAGATGCTGAATCTGGAGACTCCTCCTGATGTTCGTGATTCAGCGTAGAGAGGCATTGATGCAGCCATAATGTCTACAAATGCTTTGATCGAGGTATGAGCCAATAACATGAAAATGTCATAATTTTGTATTTCTTGTTTTATCTCATGTCATTTGATGTACACAAATGATATTTATGTTTAGTCAATTTTGCTTCTTGATGCTTCTTACAGCAGGTCACAACTCTAGTCCATCCAACTATGGATGAAGAAGCTAGAGAAAAGATGACGGAGAGTGATCATCAGTTGCCGGTAAGTGATCAATTACATATGTTCAATGTTATATATTTGATACATTTTCTATACTAATGTGCATATTGTTTGTTTGTATTAATAGGTGCACCTGGATGAGCTTTATTCGAACAGGTCTACTTGACAGCATAGAGAGGATGAGTCACGGACTAGCTCTCCATCTTCACAGTCAAAGAAGGGCCACTAATTATTTCATAGAAGTCCATAGGAAACTAGTTTTTGGGACATTTTTTGTATGCCTAGATGGCTTTGTATACATACTTTTGTATGTTAATCTAATGTATAGTTTTGTATATTTGCCTATATGGCTTTGTTTGGACATGCCTATATGGCTTTTTATATAAACTAGATGTTATGTTCATGACATTATTTATATGATAGTTTATATTAAATATTTAATATGATAATCAATTATTGTTACAGGAATTTGGTTTTACACGTGCCAATTTTATTTGCTTGAAAGTTTATAAATTATTTTCAAATAATCCATTTTGTGCATATCTTGCAATCATTGAATTATGTGGGACTATGCATTTCTTTGAGGCATCATTTCAAATAGTTCATGTGCCTTGTCTATGCTTCCATACTTTCCATACATGTCTACAAGGGCAACTTTACAAATACAATACATGTGACAAAATTCCTATATCATTTATGCTTTGATGGTTGTCCACACCATGTTCTCTAGATTCGATTATAGCATAGGCAAGGAGCATACTAGATAAGGTTGTGGAATTTTGCTTTACACCTGGCAATCACATTTGCTTGAAAGTTTCTAATGCCTTATCAAAAAATCCATTTTGTTCATATCTTGCAATCATTGCATTCAATGAGGTGACATTTCTTTGGGGCATCATGCCAAATAGTTCACGTGCCTTGTCTATGCTTCAACAATTTGCATACATGTCTCAGAGGGTAGTTGCAACTACAACATCTGATAGAATTCCCATATCCTTCATGCTTTGATGGATGTCCATACCATGTTCCAAAGATCCCATTTTGGCACAGGCAGGGAGGATGCTGGCAAAGGTTGTGGAATATGGATTTACACCTACCAACTATATTTTCTTTCAAGTGTCTAAATCCTTTTCAACAAATCCATTTTGTACATATCCTACTATCAAGGTATTCCATTATATGGCATCTCTGTGAGGTGTTCTGTTGAATAGTTCATGTGCCTTGTCTATGATTCCAAATTTTGCATGCATGTCTCTCAATGCAATTGCAACTACAACATCTGATAGAATTACCACATCCTTCATGCTTTGATGGATGTCCATACCCTGTTGCAATGACTTGATTTTGGCACATGCAAGGAGGATGTTGGCAAAGGTTGTGGAATTTGGATTTACACCTGCCAATTGCATTTTCTTGAAAGTGTCTAAAACCTTTTCAAAAAATTCATTGTATGCATATCCTACAATCATGGCATTTCATGAGATGACATTTATTTGAGGTATTATGTCAAACAATTTATATTCCTTATCTATGCTTCCACATTTTGCATACATGTCTCTAAGGGCAATTGCAACTACAACATCTAACAAAATTCCCATATGTTTTATCCTTTTGATGGATGTCCATTTTGGCATAGGCAAGGAGGATACTAGGTAAGGTTGTGGAATTTTTCTTTACACCCTCCAATCACATTTGCTTGAAAGTTTCTAATGCCTTATCAAAAATTCCATTTTGTTCATATCTTGCAATCATTGCATTCAATGAGGTGAGATTTCTTTGGGGCATCATGCCAAATAGTTCACGTGCCTTGTCTATGCTTCCACACTTTGCATACATGTCTCTGAGGGTAGTTGCAACTACAAAATCTGATAGAATTCCCATATCCTTCATGCTTTGATGGATGTTGATACCATGTTCCAAAGATCCCATTTTGGTACAGGCAGAGAGGATGATGGCAAAGGTTGTGGAATATGGCTTTACACCTACCAACTGTATTTGCTTTAAAGTGTCTAAATCCTTTTCAACAAATCCATTTTGTGCATATCCTACAATCAAGGCATTTCATTAGATGGCACCTCTGTGAGGTGTTCTGTCAAATAGTTCATGTGCCTTATCTATGATTCCACATTTTGCATACATGTCTCTCAATGCAGTTCCAACTACAACATCTGATATAATTCCCATATCCTTCATGCTTTGATGGATGTCCATACCTTGTTCCAATGACCTGATTTTGGCACATGCAAGGAGGATGCTGGCAAAGGTTGTGGAATTTGGATTTACACCTGCCAATTGTATTTTCTTGAAAGTGTCTTAAACCTTTTCAAAAAATCCATTGTATGCATATCCTACAATCATGGAATTCTATGAGACAACATTTATTTGAGGTGTTATGTCAAACAGTTCATGTTCCTTGTTCATGCTTCCACATTTTGCATACATGTCTCACAGGGCAATTGCAACTACAACATTATCAATGGGTTTCATAAATTTGCATACATGTCTCACAGGGTAGTTGAATAAATGGGTTTGTACCACAAACTTCATTATCAATTCCCATTATAAAGTGGTAAATTCTATTGCAAGGTTTGGTAGATCAAGTTCATATTATGAACTTCACAATGAATATCCTTCGTATTAGCTATAATAAGACTGTTATAATAGTTGGAACAACAATTTAGAATCCCCTGCCTTACTCAAAATCATCAAGAAGTATAGTTAAAATCATGTCAAATGTGTCATAAAAGTCTTTCTCCATCCTCATTGGTGTAGGAGCACCTTCACAATGTTGGTCAAATGTTGTAAATAAAAGTCTTTAGTGAGTTTTGTATGTCCAAGTCATTTTGTTTTTGGTGCTATAAGGTCTAACTAAGTCCATATTGGGTGTATTTATGCCATATAGTGGTCTAGGTGTGAAATTTTGTCATGGACACTTCATAATCTAGGAAAGAACATTCTCTCATCATACTGAAAACTCCATGAAACCATGATGAGACAATGAAACACCATATCGGAGGTTCATGGCTATTGTAGGTTTGATAAAACTCATTTTTATGATGCCCAAGTTGTCCTAGACATGCATAAGGTTCATAACTTCTAAAAAATCATTCTATAGTTCATTTTCTTGACCCATGGAAAAAGTTATAACTGCTGTCCCAAAGTCTAGACAATTATGTAGTAACAAAGGATAATTAGCAAAGGTGGTAGGAGTGACATTTTGCATTCCATAGCTTGTAGGAGAAAACAGACTTTTCCAATGCATCAGGGTGGGCAAGTAAATGCCAAGGGAGGTCTCATTTCGTTGCCAAGTCCCGCAATCGTTCGGGTCAGCAGGCTACCGGCAAAGTCCCTTAAGATCCATAAGACGAGAAAATTGCAAACTTTGACAGGGTAGTTCTCAGAATTTGTGGTAGTTGGGAACCTTTCGTTTGGACCTACACATGCATGTGGAGTCCATCCACAATAACCTCTCTTGGTTTCGTTCAACTCCAGTCTGTTTGACTGTGTCAGAATCAAACGCATTCTTGCAAAATGCTTTAGTTTCATGTAGTGGAAAGGTGGTAGGATTGACATTTTGCATTCCATAGCTCGTGGGGGTGAATAGACTTTGCAACCGTATCAAGATGGGTGGGTAAATGCCAGGGGAGGTCTCATTTCATGTGCCAAGCTTTGCAGTCGTTTGAGATAGCCGGCTACCGACAAAGTCCCTTAAGATCCTTAAGACGAGAAAACTGCCAAACTTTGACGGGGCAATTTTTAGAATTCATGGCAGCTGTGAACCTTCTTCTTAGACTTACAGGTGCATGTGGAGTCCATCCACAATAACCTCTCTCAGTTTTGTTCAACTCCAGTCCGTTTGACCGTGCCAGAATCAAACGCATTCTTACAAAATGCTTTAGTTTCATGCAGTGGAAAGGTTGCCAGGTGCCATATTTTTTGTTCTTCTCATCATGGGGCTGAATGGATTGAGCCAACATGTCAGGGTGGGTGGGTAAATGGTAGGGAATGTCCCATTTCATGCGCCAAGCTTCCCAGTCGTTCTAGGCTGTAAGCTACCGACAAAGTAGAAAGTTGCTAACACTAAAATTTTGCATTCCATAGGTCTTGGGGATGAACGGACTACACAAACACATCTAGGTGGGTGGGTAAATGCTAGGGGAGGTCTCATTTTGTGAGCCAAGCTCCGCAGTTGTTTGAGACAATAGGCTACCGATAAAGTCCCTTAAGATCCCTAAGACGAGAAAACTGCCAAACTTTGGCGGGGTAGTTCTCAGAATTTGTAGCAGCTAGGAACCTTCTATTTAGACCTACAAGTGCATGTGGAGTCCTTCCACAATAACCTCTCAATTTTGTTCAACTCCAGTCTGTTTGACCGTGCCGAAATCATACATATTCTTGCAAAATGCTTCAGTTTCATGCAGTGGAAAGATTGCCAGGTGCCATATTTTTTGTTCTACTCATTGTGGGGCCGAACGGACTATGCCAACACGTTGGGGTGGGTGGGTAAATGGTAGGGAAGGTCTCGTTTCATGCGCCAAGCGTCCCAGTCATTTGGGGTTGTAAGCTATCGACAAAGTAGGAAGTTGCTAACACTAAAATTTTGCATTCCATAGGTCTTGGGGATGAATGAACTGCACCAACACATCTGGTGGGTGGGTAAATTCTAGGGGAGGTCTTATTTCATGTACCAAGCTCCGTAGTCATTCGAGACAGCAGGCTACCGACAAAGTCCCTTAAGATCCCTAAGATGAGAAAAATGGCAAACTTTGGTGGGGCAGTTCTTAGAATTCCTGGTAGTTGGGAACCTTTTGTTTGGACCTACAAGTGTATGTGGAGTCCATCCACAATAACCTCTCTCAGTTTTGTTCAACTCTAGTTCGTTTGATAGTGCTAAAATCAAACACATTCTTGCAAAATGCTTCAGTTTCATGCAGTGGAAAGGTTGCTAGGTGCCATATTTTTTGTTTTCCTCATCATGGGGATGAACCAACTACATTGACACATTGGGGTGGGTGGGTAAATGCTAGGGGAGTTCTCATTTCATGCGCCAAGCATCCCAGTCATTCAGGGTTGTAAGCTACTGATAAAGTAGAAAGTTGTAAATACTAAAATTTTGCATTCCATGGCTTGTGGGGGGCAAACCAACTTAGCCAACGTGTCAGGGTGGGTGGGTGAATTCTAGGGGAGGTCTCGTTTCTTGCACCAAGCACTGCAGTCATTCGAGACAACAGGCTACTGACAAAGTCCCTTAAGATCCCTAAGATGAGAAAACTACCAAACTTTGGCGGGGCAGTTCTTAGAATTTGTGGCAGATGGGAACCTTCTGTTTAGACCTACAGGTGCATGTGGAGCTCATCCACAATAACCTCTCTTAGTTTTGTTCAACTCCAGTCTGTTTGACTGTGTCGAAATCAAACGCATTCTTGTAAAATGCTTCAGTTTCATGCAGTGAAAAGGTTGCCAAGTGCCATATTTTTGTTCTGCTCATTACGGGGCCAAACAGATTGTGCCAACACATTGGGGTGGCTAGCTAAACACTAGCGGAGGTCTTGTTTTGTGCGCCAAGCATCCCAGTCATTCTGGCCTACAAGCTATTGATAACTAGCACCTTTTGAGTTTGCCGGTAGATTACAGCCCGGAATGACTGAGACACTTGGACCTATAAACAATACCTCTCCTAGCATTTACCCACCTAGCCTGACACATTGGCAAAGTCCATTTGGCCCCAAGACCTGTGGAATGCAAAATTTCAGTGTTAGCAACTTTCTACTTTGTCGGTAGCTTACAGCCTCGAATGACTGGGACGCTTGGCGAATGAAACGAGACCTTCCCTAGCGTTTACCTGCCCACCCTGATGTGTTGGTGCAGTCAGTTTGGCCCCATGATGAGAAGAACAAAAAATATGGCACTTGGCAACCTTTCCACTACATGAAACTGAAGCATTTTGCAAGAATGTGTTTGATTTCAGCACGGTCAAATGGACTAGAGTTGAATAAAACCAAGAGAGGTTATTGTGGATGGACTCCACATGCACCTGTAGGTCCAAGTAAAAGGTTCACAGATGCCATGAATTCCAAGAACTACCTCATCAAAGTTTGGCAGTTTTCTCGTCTTAGGGATCTTAAGGGACTTTGTCAGTAGCCTGCTGTCTCCAACGACTACGGCTCTTGGCACATGAAATGAGACATCCCCTGGCATTTACCCACCCATCCCTACATGTTGGCAAAGTCCGTTCACCTTTAAGACCTATGGAATGCAAAAATGTCACTCCTACCATCTTTCCACTGCATGAAACTGAAGCATTTTGCAAGAATGCGTTTGATTTTGGCACGGTCAAACAGACTAGAGTTAAATGAAACTGAGAGAGGTTATTGTGGAAGGACTCCACATACACCTATAGGTCCAAACAAAAGGTTCCCAGCTACCACGAATTTTGAGAACTGCCCCATCAAAGTTTGGTAGTTTTCTCATCTTATGGATCTTAAGGGACTTTGCCAGTAGCCTGTTGACCTGAACGACTGTGGTGCTTGGCGCACAAAATGAGACCTCCCCTAGCATTTACCCTCCCACCCTGATGTGTTGGCAAAGTCCATTCGCCCACACGAGCTATGGAATGTAAAATGTCACTCCTACCACCTATCCACTACATGAAACTGAAGCATTTTGCAAGAATGCGTTTGATTCTGATACGATCAAACGGACTGGAGTTAAACGAAACCAAGAGAGGTTATTGTGGATGGACTCCACATGCATGTGTAGGTCCAAACAGAAGGTTCCCAACTACCACAAATTCTAAGAACTGCCCCGTCAAAGTTTGGTAGTTTTCTCATCTTAGGGATCTTAAGAGACTTTTGCTGGTAGTCTGCTGACCCGAATGACTGCGGTGCTTGGTGCATGAAATGAGACCTCCCCTGGCATTTACCTGCCCACCCCAATGTGTTAGCGAGGTGAAGGTTACCTGTCCACCCCGACGCATTGGTGAAATTCGTTTGTTTTCAAGATATGTTGAAAAAACCACTAAAACAGGGCTATAAGACATAAGAAGGCTAAAGAAGGAACACCTCTAATCCTAGGGTCTTAAGTTTTCCTATTAAGAAAAAGAGCTTCCCTTAGCTTCAAGAAATATAAATATTCTATACTGACAAGGCCAACCACGTGAAGGTGGAAACTCATGTGGCCTCACCTAAGAACTAAGACCTAAGACACATGTATTCTAGTGGACACCTATATTTTATACATTACCTAGATTAATCCAACCTAAAAGGCAAACCTATGTAAACTTACAAATTAATGTGCATACTTACAACTCAATGTAACATGACTTTACAAAATCAATGAAAATACTTACAAATTAATCCAACGAACCATCTAGGTCTTCTCTACTCTTTATTGTGTTAAGTATTGCCTCATGGTCAGAGTCACACACCTTCCACAAGGTTTTGTTCAAAGGTCTACCTTGATATTGTATCAAATGAACATTGGTTTCCATGACAAGGTTGGAGTAATGAAGAATCTTCTGATGCATCTTAAAGTCCTCAAATAGCCAAAAATTAACACTCTTATGTGGGTACCTTCTAAGCCATGTTCCAGTAACAATCACTGACCCTGTAGGGTATTCGATGTTTTCTCCATCTGTAATTGGGTCCTCTAATTTCTTTTTTTCCTCAACACAATGACACAAGTAATAATATGTTCCCTCTTTGTTATCTTCATCTGCAATAACTGCATAAGCATGCCCTACAATGATATGTGTAGCAAATTAGATGAAATTAATCAACATTACAAAAATACTACAAAGTTTAGATAACATTAGGAATTTCAAATTTAACTATGCAAGTAGATATATTACCTGGTTGAACTAGATCTGATATGTGGTCAAAGTCAACTGACGATTCCATCTCTATCAATCCCAGTGTCGTCGAGGGTTGATACATGTCAAGTGGGCAAATATAACTAAACTGCCATTCGTCAACCCACTCCCTTGACTCGCACTCATTCCAGGCTTGAATTGTACATGTAGAACAAAAGCACACCATCTTCTGCGTATGTATACTCCATGAACCTACAATTGAGCTTCTGATAGAGGTAGCTCACTTGATCTTGTCAGTGTACAACAGTCCTCATATGGTGCAATGTTAGTATCATCTATCAACCAAAAAAATCTACGAACTGAAGACTTACCTTCATTACCTAGACCCATCGAAGGATTATACCACTCGACGATTGATTTTGCATCTATTAGCTTTGCATTATCTTTATACTTTAACTATTCTCATGCTATGGCTCTTTTGATACATGCTCCTACACCATCATGCTCCCCCTTTCCATGTCCAGCCTCACAAAAGTTCCACATATGCTGAACACCTGTAATATTATGCCTCTTGCTTAGCCAATAGAAATTTTGTGAGTTCTTGAATTGTGATACACAATTATCTGACCATAGGATATGCTGACTGAATGATATGCCCCTTCTAGCCAGATCATTATAGAACACCTAAAAACAACCTTGCACAAACTCTGTGGAATGCGTGCGATCATTGCTTATATAAAAATGATACTCCCTTATGATCTTTCTGTCATCCTCTGTACTATCATTTGCGTGAATGATTGCGATGTGCACAAATATAGAAACCTGTATCGAGTTATAATATTGGGATTGCACCTCACATTGTGGCTGTAGATTGTAGTTCTCTACAAAGTCGACGACTGAAATAATGCTACCAACTAGAAATGTGTCCTTGAATAACTTGAATTGCAAGTCCAACCACTGAACTCTATGGGCATGTCTTACATACTCATACAGTATGTTGTCATGAAATATAGGCATAAACTGATACATTGGAATCTTCTGAATAACATATTCACACCTCTTTGCTTCTTTACCATCTCTTGTATTATATGCCACCATTTTATACTTACCGAACTCTACTAGTTCATTTCCAACCGCATGTGTTATTTCCATATGTTCACATATTGGCATATGTTGCAAGCCACCACAATGCTGACATGTGCCATCCAGGCATAATTTCCTATAGAATAATTGACCTTCCTCTCTATCACATAAAATCATTGATATGAAGTCTCTTGAGGTAGTTGGTGGGACACATATGCCACAATCTTGTAAAACATTGTTAGTATGCAAATCTAAACATGTAGACCGATAAACATCAAAATGGTTAGAAAATTCAATATGTAATCTACAACAAGTAGTGCGTGTGTGATTTATTTTGACAAAGAAAGGTCTTAGCATTTCAAAATATCTTTGAGAAATTTTAATTTCAGAATACTTCTCTAGAAATTTATCAAAAAACTTTGTTTGAGTCATATCCAAAAAATACTTTGGATGTTTTAGAATAATTCTTCCAAAAGCCTTCAATTAGTGATCTCAAAGCTTCGACAACAACTTTGTCTTTCTATGGGAGTCTCCCAGAGAATGCCCACAATTCATTAGTGTTTGGATCCTGAACTCTTTGACATCTTTGAATGGCTCTCATTAGAGTTTTTCTATTTATTTTCATTTGTTGATTTGTCTTTCTAATGAGGCGAGCTTTTTTTGTTTGTTGGCTTACAATTGTCGATGTAATGACATGTTGTGTGACATTACTATCCTTGGTACATGAGGTGGGACCCACACTCTCATACGCATTCATTAGAATCTTGACAATTGATTTTTCACTTGATGCATTCAATGTTCTTAGGCCAAGAATCTTCATAGTGGGCCTAAATTTCAGATTTCTCATCAGTTCAACAAAGAGTTGACATCTTCTAGTTTCATTTAAATTCTCAAAGAATAATTTCCATATCTTATTTGGATATCTTTGGCAAGTGCGCATGGGAATCTTATCCTGTATGGGCTCCAATACATTCTCATCAATATCAATTAGAAACTTAGGCCTCCTATGAAAAATTCTAGGAGGCGTTTTATTTGGTAAAGTAGATTGAACATTGGGAATTTCTTCAATATTTACTTGAGATGGGATAGATGACGTACCTTCGATTAGAGGTGAAAAGGTTAAAAATGATGTACCTTCAATTTGAGGTGTGAATGATGGCGTGTGACCAACTTGAGAAGAAAATGTATATGTACCTTCTACTTCACATGTGAAAGATAGAGTGTCTCCAATTCAAGAAGATAATGATGGTGTTCCTTCAACTTGACCTGTGGACGATGGAGTGCCTCCAACTTGGAGATTCATTTTCCTCATTGCACGGAGGTTTTGAATTCATTCCCTTTGTGCCACCAATTCCATCTCTTTCTTAGCTTTATTAGATGTGTCATGTTCCTCTTCAATTGGTAATGGTGGAATATCTTCTTATATGGTTGACAATTTCCTACTTTCTTGAATTCGCCTCATTCTTTCTCTTTTCCTCTCATTCTTAGCTTCACGCTCTTCTGGTGTTAGAGTCTTTGCTCATTTCCTCAGCATGATGATGATTTCTACAAGCATGAAAAATAAGACAATGATCATTAGAAATTTTATAATGACAATGAATAGCACAGTCAGAATGAATAACAAGGTTTTACAAACTTCTAAATAAGACACCTCATATTAAGACTCCTTGAACATACATAAGTCATGGAGTATACATTTAAACACACATATACACTTGAATCTAGTTTGAATAGAAGAGAGGAGGATGAACTTGGAGGAAGAAATAAGAATGGATATGAGATTTTCATTAAAACCCCCTTATTTGTGAAGAAATGAAGGGTTTTCTAGTTTGCACCCTAGATGAACATGGCTATACTAACCAATGGTGGAATTTGAAGTTTTGTGACATATAGATCTACTGTTGGAACACTAAAACATCAAATTCAAAGAGAGAACAACTCTCACATGAGTCTACATCAACATTCAATGATGTTAGTATGTAATGATACTTGGATAAAGTATTTACTTGATTTGCAAAGGAGATAAGTGTGAGTTGCTTTCATTTGTAGGGGCATTTGATTAGTACTCCAAGTTTTTCCTATGGATTGAGTTGTGTTCAAGTTTTTCACTTGTAGAGCAAGAAAGTAGTACGTTTCACTCACTATGAGTGAGTATGAGAAGTATGGCCACTTGGAGGTCAAGAAAGGATGTAAGGACAATAGAGAATGTAAGAGCTAGCATGATGACATGTTTTGGGTGTTGCAATCATGCACATGTGTGTTCCATAGTAACATAAATGTTGTAGCATGTAACATAGATGACTTGTAGCATGTTGTAGCATTTAACAGTGATGGTTTTCATTGTTGTAATGTGCACAAACTCTTATCTCAGCTGTAGCATGTGCATAGTTGTAGGAAGAGAACTCTTTACACATTGATTGTAAATAGTGTATAAATGTATGAATTTCATTGTACATAGATGCAATAAGAAGGACCACTTTGTAATAAATTATAACTTTCATAGCATTGTAAAATGACCTTCAAATGCAAGGAGGATCATACATGGTAGCAGGGTTATATATAGACTACATGATAGTGGACTATTATATAGACTTACATGATTGTCCTACACTCATGAAAACCTCCTTTTTAATGTTTTATCTCCTTGTAACTCCCTTTGTATCATCTTATGTCATCCTAGGGCAAAAATTAAGAGTCTTCCAAAATCAATTTTGGCTCCATGTATACACTCGAATATGAGTATGACTAACAATTGTTCAATAAAATTATTTTATGGAGTATTTGATAATGTTTTTCTCTTGTATAGCTAAAAATAGGTGAAATAAAGGCATGAAGGGCCGAAACAAGGTGGAAACATAAAGAATTTGGAGTCTCTTTGACTGAACTAACTGATATACCTAGACACATATATGTCAAGAAGAACATAAAAAACATAAAAAACATAAAAAACATAAAGACATAAAGACATTTAAAGACATAAAGAACATAAGAACATATGTGTGTGTGTGTGTGTGTGTGTGTGTGTGTGTGTGTGTGTGTGTGTGTGTGTGTGTGTGTGAATTAAAATTGAACATACCTTAGAATTTGATATTGCAGTTGACCAATTGTCCAAAAGATGGCTTCAAAATCCTCAAATTCTTGTTTTTCTCAAGTTTGATTATGAATTCTATATAATTCTAGAATAGGATTAGTAAAATTTATGTAAAAAACAAACATATATCAACAAATTCAATCTATATATCAATGGTAATTAGCTTTGAAACAAAATCACACATGAAACATGAAACTTTTAGTTTAAATAATCAAATTTTCTCCAAAAACATGAAAAAAGCACTTTTTCTATGTTGAAAAAACAAAAAAAGGTGGTGGATTCATATAAAAATGATTCTCAATTAGTCCACCAACATGAAAAGAATTTTTTTGTTTGATATACTTGTGAAAAGTAGGAATAACAGACATGTGGGGTCTGAAACATGGATTCCACATGCTTTTTACAATTTTCCATGCTTCCCATAACGCGCTCACGTTATAACGCGAGCATGTTATGGGAAGCATGATAACATAAAGGTAACCTTCTATCTACATGAGAGAGTCTATCTCTCTCTCTCTCTCTCTTCATTTCTCTATCCTATATATAAAGAGGGATGGGAGACATGGAGAGATAGAGAGGGACATGGAGATAGAGAGGATAGGTGGAGATAGAGATGGGGAAAGGGAGAGATGGGGATAGAGGAGATAGAGATTGGGATGGGGAGACATGAAGAAACCCTGAACCCCTAAGGTCCCTAAACCATAAAACCTGGAAGCAAAGGTAGGCATAGTTAGAGAGAGGGATAGAGGAGACAAAGATATCTCTCACAGGCTCAGTCTCCTCTATATCTCCCTATTCGCCTCTCTACCTAAACCATAAACCTAAACCTCTAAACCTTAACCCCTAACCCCTAAACTATAAACCATAAAGAATGCCCCTAAACCATAAAAATGAGTAACCCTAAACCCCTAAACCCCTAACCCCTAAACCATAAAACCTAGAAGCAAACCTAAACCTCTATCTCCCTATCTCTCTGAATCTCTATAACGTGAAAACATGAAAACATGAAAATATTAAGCTTTCATTCTAAAAAAATTCATTCCTAATCAATCCCAAATCATCCCTAATCCATTCAGTTTCATCTCTAATCATCCCTAAACCACTTCTACTCAGCCCTAAACCACTTCACACCATCCCAAATCACATCCAAATCAATTTAACTTCATCCCTAATCATTTTCCAATCAACCTGGATTTCATCTCAAATACCATCCCTAAACTATTCCTAAATCATTCCCTAATCAACACTAAACCACTTCAGACCATCCCTAAAACCATTTTAATCATTCCCAAATCATTCCTAATCTAGTCCTTTTCACCTCTATCTCCCTATCTTTCCCTCTCTAAACTCCTAACCCCTAAACTCTAAACCCAATAAACCCTAAACCCCTATCTCCTTGTCTCTATCATCTCTCTACCTCTCAATCTCTTTGGCTATGTCTCTGGCCATGTCCCTCACCCTCTATCTCCATATCTCTCCCTCTCTAAACTCCTAAACCCTAAACCCTAAACTTGATCAACCCTAAATCTGATCAACCCTAAACCCTATCTCCTTGTCTCTATCATCCCTCTACCTCTCAATCTCTCTACCTATGTCTCTAGCCATGTCCCTCACCCTCTATCTCCCTTTGTCTCCCCTCAGTCTCCTCAATATCTCAGGCTATCAGTCCTCTCTCTCTAAACCCTAACCTAAACCTCTAAACCTTAACCTCTAACCCTAAAAACATAAACCTTAAGTTACCCTAAATAATGCCCCTAAACCCTAACCCCTAAACCCTAAAAATGAGCAACCCTAAACCCCTAACCTCTAAACCATAAGCCTTGGAAGCAACCTAAACCTCTATTTCCCTAGATCTCTCCCAATATCTATTGATCCCCTCACACACACACTCTCTATTTACCCTGACCCTTATTTGTGCTAAACCTAAGCAACCCTAAACCTTATTTATAATTACCCTAAACTTGAGCAACCCTAAACTCATAAACCATAAATAATGTCCCTAAAGGTCTAAGTAACCCTAAGCTCATAAACCCTAACTAATGACCCTAAACCTGAGCAATTCTAAACCTCTCTCTTTCTCTCCCAAAACCCCTAAACCCTACATAATGCCCCTTAATCCTAACCCTTAAACCATAAACCATAAACCTGAGCAGCCCTAAACCCCTAAACCCTAAATGATTCCCCTAAACCCTAAACTTAAGCAATCCTAAACTCATAAACCTGACCCACCCTCTCTCTCTCTCCAAAATAAGAAAACTAGGACTCTCTCTCTCTCTCTCTCCCTATCACCAGGTATCTATCCTAGATTTCTCTCCCCTCCATCTCCATCTTCTCTCCCTTTTCCTCCCTCTCACTCTCTCTTGTCGACAAAGAACATGGAAATGTAAGAAAAATAGGACATGTAAAGATGGATGATGATATAAATTGGGATTTAATGAAATGGAAACAAGATAATTTATGAAATTTATTTGGATGGGAAGAATGAGGAGGAGAGGTAGAGAGGGGAGGGAAGTAGAGAGTGAGAGAGAGGATAGGAGGTAGAGATAGGATGAAAGTAGAGAGTTGGAGAGGACCATAGGAGGTAGACAGGGCAAGGAAGAAGAGAGAGAGGGTAGGAGGTAGACAGGGGAGGGAAGCAGAGACTGAGAGAGAGGGTAGGAGGTACAGAGGGAGGGGGAGAAGAGAGTGAGAGAGAAGGTAGGAGGTAGAGAGGCAAGGGAAGCAAAGACTCAGAAAGAGGGTAGGAGGTAGATAGGAGAGGGAAGTAGAGAGCGGGAGAGACAATAGAAGGTGGATAGGGGAGGGAAGAAGAGAGTGAGAGAGAATTTGGGAGGTAGAGAGGAGAGGGAAGCAAAGACTCAGAGAAAGGGTAGGACATAGAGAGGGGAGGGAAGCAGAGACTCAGAGAAAGGGTAGGACGTAGGGAGGGGAGAGAAATAGAGAGAGACAATAGAAAGTGCAGCTACCCTTGTAGACATGTATGTAAAGTGTGGAAGCATAGACAAGGCATGTCAATTGTAATATGTAACAACTCAAAGAGATGTTCTATAATGGAATGCAATGATTGCAAGATATGCAAAAAATGGATTTGTTGAAAAGGCTTAAGAAACTTTCAAGCAAATGCAAGTGGCATGTGAATTACTAGTTATGCTCATCATAACGCGAGCGCGTTATAATGCGCTCCCATTATGTGATTTCACATAATACGAGTGCATTATAATGCACTTGCATTATTGATTTCACATAACGTGAGTGCGTTATAATGCGCTCGTGTTATGATGAGCTTTGTTTGACGTGTTTTTATCAATTTTTAGCAAAATCTAGAGATAATCTGGAGCGTGCTCCCCATCAGGATGGCACTTTTTTCAATGAAAACTCAAAAAATACCACCATAATCTTAAGCTCTCTGATAGCTATCTAACCATATAATTTTTTCACATTTTGAGTACATTTAGTGTTTCATCTTGAATTTCTTTTGTAAGTGTGTCCAGTTTTTGTCAAAAACTAGTGTCTAGTATTTTTAACTTGTTTTTTTAACCGTTCATAAAAAATTAAAACAAGTTATATTTTTAGAAACTAGACTCCATTTTACACGAATTAAAAAAAAAAATTCAATTTTTGATTAGTTTTCAAACATTTTATGGGGGAGCACACTCAAATTTCTATTTTTTAGAATGTGTCCACTTTAAAAATTACTAAAAAATCAATTATTCATTAAAAAATTATCAGAAAAATTAGGGATAAACGACAGGGTGTTACGTAATTTCTTACCAAATTGATTATTGAAATACTAAAAAAAACTTAACATTTTAGGGGGAGCACATCAGATGCTATGTTATGTTTTTTTGAGAAAAATAGGACCAATTTGTGCTCCCCCTTTTTGAACCCCTTAATCTCAACCATTTTTGGAAAAAAATAGTATTTTAGAAACTAGATTCAGAGCACTAAAACTCTTTTTTTCATTCCATCTTCAAATTTTGAGTCTAGCTATCTTCAATTTCTCATCCAACATCAATGTTTCCTGATTTCAGAAAAAAAAAGTGGCAACTTAAGACCCCATTTTGGTCCCTCACCTTTGTGCACTTACCTAATGTTATAAATGTGTGAATTTGAAAGTTGATTTTAATAATGGATATTATGGGTATGATTAGGGATGTACATTGTGCTTTGCCTTGTCTATGATTATAAGTAACTAACCTATTAATGAAAATCTAAGTGCGACTGAGTGCAAGAGAAATGTTGAAGACAAGAACATGGTTGAGGTAGAGATGTTCTAGCCACCTAACAAGAACTGGGATGATGGATAAACCTAATGCACGCACACACTCACGTAGTTCATATCATATCGCATCATTGAATGGTTTTATTTGTGCATCGTTATGTGGTTTCTAGTTTTGGTTGAGTATTTTGTATAGTGAATGAATGTAATTGATGCTGAATGACTAGATAAAAATGTGTTTTCGTTGTTGCAGAATGTTCTCTGAATTATATATGTTAGTCATGTAATTATAATTTCTTCAACTTTAGATTTAATGAAAATTATGAGTTGTTTTCAATTGACTTATTCGTTAATTATTAAAAGTGTTTATTATATATAGTTTAATTATTATATATATATTACCCTTGCTTGAAAAATAATATCTTTGATAGGTTTAAATTAAAAATATATTATTTAAAATATATTTATTTAATTCAAGATTTTTATTAAGAACGGAGATAAATAAATTCAATAATATATTATCAAAACTAAATATAATAATGTATAATATGATTTTATTACTAAAATTGTTTTTCTATATTTAAATAATTTGATTAATAATATATTTCTTTGTTAAAATAAATATGCATTAATAAAGATAAATATATAGTATTAAAAATATTTATTATAAGTAGGAATCTAAATTTAATGAAATAATCTTGTCATGCAAATATGGATGGCAGAAATAAGAGGAAGTTTTTAATATTTTAATTTAAAGTTTGGGCATGCAAAAACAAACATAAATTGGAGTTCATAATAAGGAACTCAAATCTAAATATATAGAGATAATATTAGAGAGAGATATTCATAAAAAGAGGGAGACAATAGAGGGATGGGGCAGTAATCAATATTGTTTTCCCAATGATAGAAAGGAGAGAAGGAGATCATGATTAGTAGTGGCTAAAAGGAAAACCAACATCTACAGGAGGAAGGATTTTATGGTGTTTGCAGGTATATTTTAGAGCATAGAATGCAAGTAATAATACATGGTTTAAACAAAGAATCTATGGAATGATTTTATTCTAGATTTAAATGTGTTAAAAATTTTCTTTCATGAAGGTCCCATGCTCTTTCCAAAACATTTTTCACCTACCTATAACTAACATTTAACCCACCAAATAACAATTTATGTCGCCTGTTATAATAGCTGCCACCCTGTATTTTCTTCTTCTTTGTCTGATGAACATTATTTCCATCCTTTAAACTACATCCATATTGATCTATTTTAGATTGTTATCTATATTATCTTCCTCTATTAAATACTGTTAAAATGGATGGAGACCATGTTTTACCTCCACTATTTTTCTTTTATCCAAGATTGATAGTTCTAGATCGACCTATTCACTACTTTAAGAACTGCCTTAACAAACATTTATTGGACTATGTTTTCTCCTTTTATTTGACCTTTTTTAGTTTTATTTCAATGGCCTCTTTAAACATTAGTTGGAAATAATTAATCCCTGATGTAGTTACTTAATGTTGTCACTGCTATTTATTTTTATTACTGTAGTTGTTTACCTTCTTACTATAGCCATAATAGTTCCTGTAACTGCATTATTATTTTTCATATAATTGTTATTTTAATACTATTGCGAATGAATTTTTAATCCCTTTCACAATAGTATTTAACTTGTTGTAGATATGAATTTATGTCACCATTTTATTCATTCCTTTAGTTGTTGTTCTTGATGCAAAATAGAGTAAGGTATGTCTTCAAATGCCAAATTAACCAATCCTCAAGTTTCAACCTTATAATGTTATTGTAGTTTCTTCAAATAGCTCTATTTTCCTTGTAGCCTTCCTAATAGGGCTTTTCTAACATATTTTTGCAAAATGGACTCTAACCCATAAACAAAATATCTTTTTGGGCACCCATTGTGGACTTACATGACATATCAAAACCACTCCCTAAGTTTCTTCAAAGAAAATTGGAAAATAATTCTCTACTGCTGTCAATTTCTAGGCCAAATACGCCTTCTTTCCAAAGGGACTATGAGATCTATGGCCTCCCAACTTTCTAATTGCACTTGGAAGCATTCAATGTGTTACTAATGAACAAAATCCACTATTATTTTGATCAGGATCTTCAATTACCTAATGAAAATCAGACATGCAAGGTTAAAAGCCTTAATTTCTCCTAAAAAATAGGAAGAACAACACTAGGGCTCACCCAAAATCACCACAAACCACCTTACTCTACTCTACAAACCAAATAAATAGTTAATGGACTTCAAGATCTATCATTCCACTAATTTGTGCAATTTTCCCATGGTTGAATTTCCCAGAAACATGAATTTTCTCCTTAAATCTGCTAAACCCTAGGTTATAGAGTTATGCATAGAAAAATGATCATAAAATCCTTATACAATAACATCAAACCCTAAAATTAGATGCAAATGAAAGGTAAGACAAAATTCTATCTATCCATGTATAGTGTAGAGCATCATGGGGCCGTACCAAGCCGTACAAACGCAAAGAACAACAAAAAAATAGTAAAAACTATCAAAAACTATGTAAAAACAACAATGTCTGAGTTTCTTCTTCTTTTTCTTCCTTCTACAAACTCTATTTGATCCATTCTCATCCTCTACAATATGCATTTTATGAATACCAAACATTTCTCAACCAAAAAGACCATATTTGTCTCTTGACCTTGTATATTTCATCTCTTGACAATGCATTATTTTTAATAGAAACATACCAAAATGACATCACCATAACAAAAATGGCCTAGTTTAGGCCTTGCTTCAACTTAACTAGAATTGACACACAAACCTATCATTTGAAACCTATTTACAACCCTCCTATATTTGAAATTCAACAAAACAATATCAACAACTATGCACATGTCTTAACAATGTAAAAATGCCTCTTTCTCCTAGGTGCCCCTGCACCATACACCCAGGGGTGAAATGATTTCATCCTCTTGATGAAATGAGATCTTCTACAACTACTCCATGTTGTGTAATGTCTTCCTCAGTCATCCAAGTTGCATTTTCAATAGGTAGTCCAACCCACTTGACCATGTGTTCCTTGTATACCTCTCTCCTTGTTCTCTTTACTTCCTTGGTGTCTAGAATAGGTTCCAACTGTAGTGGTTGATTGGATGGTAAATGCTTGACCCATTCCTCATCGTCAGCATTAGGTTCATATTCTCCTTTACCTGCAAAAATAGATCCCTTGTAGGGATATAGGTCAGCTACATTGAAAATAGGTGATATAGCAACTCCTTGTGGGAGTTCAATCTCATATGCATTGTTTCCAAATTTATGGACCACTCTGCAGGGTCCTATTTTATTCATCATGAGCTTTGTGTACTTCCCCTTGGGCAATCTCTCTTTCTTCAAATGTGCCAATACAAGATCACCTACTTGGAATTGGATATCCTTTCTCCTTATGTCTGCTATCCTCTTATACTTTTCCACATTCTTTTTAAGTGTTGTCTAACTTGTTGATGAATGTCAAGCATGGCTGCTGCAAAATCCTCTCCTTGAGCACTCCTCTTATCCATCCCACTCAAGTCTCTCAGTTCATAAACACCTCTAGGGTGAACCCCATAAACAATCTCAAATGGAGTTCTACCAGTACTCCTATTGATTGAATCATTATAAGCATATTCAGCCTAAGGTAGTATCAAATCCCAAGCTTGATTGTGTTCCTTAGTTAGACATCTCAATAGGTTTCCCAAGGACCTATTGACAACCTCAGTCTGCCCATCTGTCTGAGGATGATAGGTAGAACTGTAGGTTAATTTTGTGCCTAGCTTTCTCCACAGTGTTCTCCAAAAATGCCCAATGAACTTTGCATATCTATCAAATACAATAGACAGTGGTAGTCCATGGATTCTAACAATCTCCTTAAAGAACAAGTTTACAATATGGATTGCATCATTAGTAGTCTTGCATGCAATGAAGTGTGCCATCTTGTTAAACCTATCCACTACCACAAATATGCTGTCATATCCCCTTGCAGTCCTAGGCAGCCCTAAGACAAAATCCATACTTATTGCTTCCCATGGTTTGTTTGGTATAGGCAGGGGCTGATACAAACTTGCATTTGAACTTGTCCCTTTGGCTCTTTGACAGATGACACATCCTTCCACAAAATTTTTGACATTCAAATGCATCTTGGGCCAGTAGTAAAATCTCTTCACTTGATCTAGAGTTTTGTCACAACCAAAATGTCCCCCTAAGCCTCCACTATGCTTCTCTCTTATTAAATTCTCCCTCATTGAACATCTTGGTACACATAATTGGGCTCCCTTGAATAAAAGACCATCTTGAAGGACATACTCAGCATATTCTCATTGAAATGAATTAGAAAATTGATTGCATACCTCAAAAGCATCCTTGAAGTCAGCATCCTCTTTGTACATGTCTTTTAGGGAATCAATCCCCACACTTTGAAGTTGTACTTCTTGTACCATCAGCACCCTCCTGCTGAGTGCATCAGCAACTTTATTATCTTGACCCTTCTTGTGTTTTATTGTGAATGTATAGGCCTGCAGCTGCTCCACCCACTTCATGTGCTTGTGGTTTAACTTGTCTTGACTATTCAAATAACTCAATGCATGGTTGTCTATATGGACAATGAGTTCTTTGGGCAATAGATAATGCCTCCATTTCTTGAGAGCTTGCACCATGGCATATAGTTCAAGATCATTTGATGAGTATCTTCTCTTTGCCTCATTAAGTTTTTCACTAAAAAATGCCACTAGCCTGCCCTCTTGGCTTAGCACTGCCCCAATTGCTTGATTGCTTGCATCACATTCAATAGTGTTTAGGGATGGAAAGGATAGGTTTTTGTGCCACCCTTGTCTTGAGATACTCAAAGCCCTGATCTACTGCTTCTGTCCACTAAAACATGGTCTTCTTTTCTCCTTTGATGGTGTCGAGAATAGGGGCACATATATGGCTAAAGTTCTTGATGAATTTTCTATAAAAGGTAGCCAGTCCATGAAAACTTTTCACTTCTCCCACTGACTTAGGTGTTGGCCAATTGAGTATGGCCTCAACTTTAGTAGGGTCCATCTTTAGGGTCCTTTTGGATATTACAAACCCAAGATAGACTAGTTCTTCCTTCAAAAACTCATACTTTTTAAGGTTGATTACCAACTTCTCCTCATCCAACATTTTGAAAACTCTGTCCAAGTGCTGCAAATGATCATCTTTTGTTCTACTAAACACAAGGATATCATCTAGGTATACTACCACAAACATACCAATGAAATGTTTCAGCACCTCATTCATGAGTCTCATGAATGTACTAGGGGCATTGGATAGACCAAAGGGCACCACCAACCACTCATAGAGACCTTCATTTGTCTTGAAGGAAGTCTTCCACTCATCACCTTCCCTTATCTTTATCTGGTGGTGTAGATTAGATAAAGCAATGAAGACAAAACATTAAATCAAATGCAAATAAAACATAAGATTATATGTCACATGCAAAACCTAATCCCATCAAGGGAAGAAGGAGCCTTTGTACCCAAAAGAAGCTCCCAAGACCAAGATGATCCCTAGACTATGGATTCAAATGTGAAATGCTCTTCAATTGTGCAACTCACTATCTAACTCAAAGGTGATTTTGGCATGGTAACTTTGCATAAGCTTGGATGATGAAAATGGCTTGGGAGAGGTTCTATTTATAGATTTTTTGAGAGGATTTTGATCCAAGGGTGGAGATTGATTGGAGAGATCAAGGGTGGAGGATGAAAGTGATGTGGAGGGCCTAGATTTGATCTTGGAAGATGGAGGGCTAGGAATAAAAGTAAATCTTTTATTCATTTTTGGGAAAGGGGTGAATAAATGAGGTTGGGTGAGATGGATTATTTGTGAATTAAAAATTCACATGGGGAAGGGTAAAATGAATTAAAAATTCATTTGGGGAAGAGTGGATATTTATGAGTTATGACATGTGTAAGGGATGTGTAAGAGGAGTAAATGTGATGTGTGATTTATTTGAATTTTAAATTTGGGGGATGTGGAGAGAAGTGCTAATGAGGGTTTGACTTACTTAATTAGGGTGATTAACCTAATTAATGTGGCTGAAATAAATTAGTAGAGGGATTAGAGGGAGGATAAGATTAATTAATCAGTGATTTAATTAATTAATCCTAAGGCTAGGATGAGGTAGGCTAGAGTAGGCAATTAAATAATAGATTTTTAATTGTCTAGGGTAGGGATAGGCTAATTAGTAGGCTGGATTAATTAGTTAACATGGTTTTAACCAATTAATTGGATTTAGGGAAAATGGGAGAATTGATTTAATAAATTTTGCATATTTATTAAATCAATTGGCTAAGGTTCGGACTATTGAATTAATAAAATTAATTCAATTTTGGGGATAAAATGGTGTGGATTTAGAAAATGAAAGGGGTGATTAATTAAATAAAAATTTAATTAATTGGTTAGAAAGGAAATTGGTATGTTTAGGGATGTCGGGAGTCATTTTGGTGGTCGAGACATTTTTAGGTGTCTATAGGTGGTACCCAGTCTTTAAATCTATCTTTGAAAAGTATCTTGCACTAGCCAAACTATCCATTAGGTCTTCCATCCGAGGTATAGGGAACCTATACCTAATAGTAATCTTATTTATTGCTCTAGAGTCAGTGCAAAGTCTCCAATCTCCATCTTTCATAGGGGCCAAAACTATGGGTACAACACAAGGACTTAAACTCTCCCTTATCAAACCCTTATCCAGCAGATCATGAACTTGTTTCTTTATTTCCTCATTTTGTTGTGGTGTCATTTTATATGCTGCCTTGTTGGCCAGACTTGCACTTGGTATGAAGTCATTATGATGACTTACATCCCTGATAGGTGGCAATGCACTAGGCAACTCTCTTCCTCCAATATGCTCATACTTGTCTAACAAGCCCTGCACTTCAGGAGGAACCTCCACTTGATCTATTGCAGCCTTAAAGACTGGCTTTCCCACAATTGCAAATCCACCTTTTTCCTTCTCAAGATCTTTCAAGAACTCCTTTTCCTTCACAACCATTACACTAGGACCCTCATGTACTATACTGTCATCTTCTTGTAGCGGTGACAAATTAATTGACACACCATCCTTTTCAATTACATACTCATTCTTATAGCCATCATGTTGAGCCTTCCGGTCAAATTGCCAAGGCCTACCAAGGAGTAGGTGGCACACATCCATGGGCACAATATCACAAAGGATCTTGTCCTTATAAGGTCCTATGGTGAACTCTACCCAAGCTTGCTCATTCAGAAGCACCTGCTACCCCTTATTGAGCCATGAGATCTTATATGGAGTTGGGTGAGGTATTCTCTTCATTTTAAGCTTCTCAACCATTTCAAGAGACACAATGTTATCTGTTGAACCAGAATCAATGATGACCTTACATATCTTTCCTTGAGACTTACAAGTTGTCTGAAATAGAGCTTTCCTCTTAGGGGGTTCCTTAGAGGTTGGCACTTTAATTAGAGTTCTCCTAATCATCAAAGCCTGTCCTCTTACCTCTGGTGTAGCATGAAGGGAAGATGGGTTGACATTTTCTTTATCCTCCTCCTGAACAAGTTGTGTCCTTCTTTCTCCACTATGAGAACTTGTACCCTGTTTGTCTGGGCACTTCCAAGTAGGATGACCATATTGATTACAATTGTAACACCTTCCAGAGAAGGTATTGGACCCCCTTCCTTGTCCATTAAATCTGCCCCTACATCCTGGCCTTCTTCCCCTGAAATTTCCTCTTGTTTCACCACTAGACTCTTGACTTGTGCCTTGATCATTTGGTTCTCTTTGTGAGCCTCTATCACCAGGGCTACCTCTTCCCGTAAAACTCCTTCCTCTACCCCTTAATTTCTTTTCCTGCCTCTTCTTAATCTTTTCTTCAATCTTAGTAGCCATCTGAAAACACTCCTCTACAGTCCTAGGAGTGGTAAGACTAATTTCATCTTGTATTGCTGACCTCAAGCCATTCAAATATCTAGCCACTTTTTCCTTTTCATTCTCCATATGCCCTGACCTTATAGTCAATTTGTGAAACTCTTCAGTGTATGCAGCCACATCCATTTCTTTTTATTATAAACTTTGCAATCTCCTATATACTTGGATCTCATAATCAATAGGTAAGAACCGACTCTTTACCTTTGCCATCATCCTGTCCCATGAATTGATCTTGGGATTATTCTTCTTTACTCTCTCTTCTTGGATGTAATTCCACCATGTCAATGTTGGTCCCTTTAACTTGGTTTTGGTAAACCTAACCTTCTTATCTTCAGGTACTTCTTTGTAGTCAAAATAGTTATCTAAAGCATCAATCCATTCAAGTACCTCTTCACCATCCATTTTGCCCCCATACATTGGTATCTCTACCTTCACATCTTGAGCCTCACCTTTTGCAACCTTGAGCACTTCTTTAGGGTCCAACTCCTCTTGGAGTTCTTCTAGAGGGTTCCCTTTTTCACCCTCTTCCTCATCTTCAGGGTCACTTATCTCTATAGTACCCTTACCCCTCTTGTCTCTCCTCTCCAGTGCTTCCATCCTAGCCAACATGGCTTCTTGAAGCTCTTTTAGGGATCTAATCTCCATAGCAACCACTGTACTACCCATTTTTGGAGGCATCTTGAATGTTCTTCTCTTATCTTTCTTCTTAAAACTCAAATCTCTTCCTCTATTTGATCACAATCCTAAGCTTTGATACCACTCTGATGAAAAATAGAGTAAGGTATGTCTTCAAATGTCAAATGAACCAATCCTCAAGTTTCAACCTTACAATGTTATTGTAATTTCTTCAAACAACTCTCTTTTCCTTGTAGCCTTCCTAATAGGGCTTTTCTAACATATTTTTGCAAAATGGACTCTAACCCATAAATGAAATATCTTTTTGGGCACCCATTGTGGACTTACATGACATATCAAAGCCACTCCCTAAGTTTCTTCAGAGAAAATTGGAGAATAATTCTCTGTTGCTGTTAATTTCTAGGCCAAATAGGCCTTCTTTCCAAAGGGACTATGAGATCTATGGCCTCCCAACTTTCCAACCACACTTGCAAGAATTCAATGTGTTGCTAATGAATAAAATGCACTATTATTTTGATTAGGATCTTCAATTACCTAATGAAAATCAGACATGCAAGGTTAAAACCCTCAATTTCTCCTAAAAAATAGGAAGAACAACACTAGGGCTCGCCCAAAATCACCACAACCACCTTACTCTTCTCTACAAATCAAATAAATAGTTAATGGACTTGAAGATCTATCATTCCACTGATTTGTGCAATTTTCCCATGGTCGAATCTCCCAGAAACATGAATTTTCTCCTTAAATCTGGTAAACCCTAGGTTACAGAGCTGTGCATAGAAAAATGCTCATAAAATCCTTATACAATAACATCAAACCCTAAAATCATATGAAAATGAAAGGTAAGACAAAATTCTATCTATCCATGTATGGTATAGAGCATCACGGGGCTATACCAGGCCATACTACAAATGCAAAGAACAGCAAAAAAATAGTAAAAACTGTCAAAAACTGTGTAAAAACAACAATGTCTGAGTTTCTTCTTCTTTTTCTTCCTTCTACAAACTCTATTCGACCCATTCTCATCCTCTACAACATGCCTTTTATGAATACCAAACGTTTCTCAACCAAAAAGACCATATTTATCTCTTGACCTTCTATATTTCATCTCTTGACAATGCATTGTTTTTAATAGAAACATACCAAAATGACATCACCATAACAAAAATGGCCTAGTTTAGGCCTTACTTCAACTTAACTAGACTTGACACACAAACCTAACATTTGACACCTATTTACAACCCTCCTATATTTGAAATTCAACAAAACACTATAAACAACTATGCACATGTCTTAACAATGCAAAAATGCCTCTTTCTCCTAGGTGCTCCTGCACTAGTTCCTATAGCAAACTTTTAGCTGCTCCTGTAGCAGACCTTCTGTTATTCCTGTAGAAGACTTTTCTACTATTCCTATAGCAACAGTTTCATTTAACTATAGGAGATATTCCTTAGCTTATGTAGGGTATTTTATTATACTTTTGTAATAGTAAATTTAGTATATATTTAAGAGAAGAATAATAAGGTCCTTTGGCACACTTTATTGTAATTCTTTGGCTATGAATTCATTCTTGTAATAGTTATTTAATTCCTATAGCATATGGCTCCTGTACCAGACAACAAATTCATTGTAGTAACTTGGGAATATATAAACCTACCTTTTTACTCGTGCCTTAGAATGGTGTTTTATTAGCATTTACAAAAGATATTAAATAATTTTTTTTATCTTTTTAAATCTCTATCACAAGTACAATGATATAAATTATAAACATGTTTACAATCATAAGTGTAGATCTAGATTTATATTGAGAGATTATGAATAAAAAATGGGACAAAAGATATAACCAGTTTTATAGATTTTTATGTGTACGTAAATGAATCTCTTTATTGAATTATTGCTTGAAAGTGCACTCTCGTTGGTTAAGCAAAAAAAATAATTAATAAACTATATTTAGGCAAAAGCATGTATTATTTATTTGATTATGAAATCATAGATCAAGCTTAAACCTTTGAAATCAGTGACTATATTTACCATATGGATATCTATATAAATGCCATCTTAAACATTACTAGCATCTATTCTTTTTAAAATGAATTTTTCTCTTATCTTGTTGCACGAATCAAGAAATAGGTAATAAAACTGATAAAAGATAGTAATGAAGTTGAAATAATCATGCATGGAAGCTCATTGTTAAAAGTGGAGTAGGTGTACATCATTATTGATTTTATTGCTTGAAATGTATTTCCATTGATTGTGCAAAGCAAAGGGAAATTAGAACTAATTTTTAGGAAAATATGGGTTGTTTTTGCTTTGACAAATAAGTATTTTATCTCTTATGTGTGTTTACAGTTGCTTTTGGGCTAGGATGTTGAATGTGGAATTATTAGAGATGGCTTTTCCTCTTTTTAGGAATTGAGCTTGAAACTATTTTTATGCTTGGCCAAGCTGGGAATTCATTGAAATGAGATGAATATTTGTCTAGAAAAACTTTATTTATATATATCTCTACCACATCCTATTGTGAGATAATTTGTGTATCATTATTTATATTTGGACATTAGACTTCATGTTGCATCAGGTGTTCCCACCTGCTAGGTGTTTCTAGGTTGCTAGATGTTTCATGTAGGGATGGGTTTCCTTTGTGTTATGAAGGGATCTAGGGAAGTGTAATTGCTTCATGGTTGGGTAGAAAAGTGCTTGAGCCATGTTCCCGTCTCTCGGCTTGCAAGAGAACCATGTAGGTTCATGGAGACTTGAGAGTTTGTTTGATTTATTATTTCTTATATTATACATGATTATGGTGTCTTGTAAGTATCTTTGGATGAATGATGACATGAGAGCTAATGGAAATTGTATATTATTTATAGTGCTAATACTTGGATTAAGCACATGATTTGTAAGATTTAATAATATTTTTGATTAATGATTACGAGATCTATCTTTTTACTTGAGTGGATGTAAATAAGTGGATTATTTACTTATGTAACTTTTGTTGTGGAATGCGTACATTACATTTGGTATCAAAGCACGATTCTAGCATTGGGAGGTTTGGGGTGTGTATTGCTCGATTTAATCGAGCATGTGTGGGTCCTTGTGTGATGGCATGATGTGAGTAGCATGTGCCTTCTTTTGTTATGTCTTCCTTGCATGTGCGTTGTGAGGGATATGTTGTTTCGGGGTTAGCTAGACCCTGGTGGTTTTTGAGAAGTTGCTTATGTGTGTTTTCCTTTTTTGATGTCATGAGGGCTTGTCATGAGCCTTTGCAGTGTGTGTGAGTGCTCAAGTGGCCGTTGTAGGGTCATGTTTGTGCTTGTACGACCACTTGTGGGAGTGGAGTTATGAGAACCTTGTGTGAAAGAAAATACCATGTTCTTGACTATGATCGAACTTGGTTTACTCTTTTAAGAGTTATGCATTAGTATGTGAAAGAGGATCTATTTGATCATATGCTTGTTAGATTGTGTATTGCCTCTATTTGGTGCCTAGTAATGCTTTCTTTGCATATTGCATTGTCTTATTGAGAGCATGTCCTTGAGTGTAAATTCATTATGTGGTTGTATGAAAGATAGTATTGCACTGCATTACTAGATAGATCATTTAGGGTAAGGAGTTATGTTCCTAGACTGCATTCTTCCCTAGCATTCATGTGGGAACCTAGGTGTATTTATTACATTGTAGTATTTGAAGATTTAAATAGGAAAAAAGAGCGTGAAAAGGGTCATTTGCATAGTCCTTGTGATGTTGAGGTGTAGAATCTTGAGTGAAATAGAAAACCCTATATCTTGTGACTTTGAGTTTTGATTTCCTCGTGCTTAGCATGCATTTAGTATGCTTGTCATCATGTTGTCTCATGAGAATGTTTTATTAATGCATTATCCATATGCTTGGTGAATCGTTATTTGGTGAGAAATGTTAACTGCTGCTTGTTAGAAAGATTGATGTGTTTAGATATCTTAGTTTGTGAACCTGATTTTGTCCTAGCTTAATCTTGGTTGTTGAATGTTTGCTAGTAAATGATTGTATGTCTTGCATGATGATTATGATTCCCTTGAACGAGATGCAACCTTTGTAGCTGGTCAACTTGAGTGATGTTTTTGTCATTAAGTAGAAATGATCTTAGATTATAGATGTGTTTGGAGTCTTAGAAGACTCATTTTCTTGGTAGGACTAATTATATTCTATTACTCACCTCAACTTGGGACCCAGGCGTAGTGCAGCATGGTACTCCTCTATTGACTAGAATTAGTCATGTAGTTCAAGTAATGTGGAACTTTTGAATTTGGATATTTTATACATTTGACTTTGGTAATTTTTATAAACATTGTAAGGACCAACATTGAAATTTTATTTATGAAAAAGTATAGCCATCAAAACTTGATATTTATTTATTGTGTGACCTTGATGGTCATGTTTAATTTACTGTTGAAATTGAGCTCATTTTATGCCTTATTGTTGGAATTCACTTTTTCTTTTCTTTGGAATTTATTATTTGATTATTATTCGTGGCTATGCTTGAATGTTTTAAACTGTTGGTCATGTATCATGTTATGCTTTCTATCATGTCCATGATGGGCCTCTGATGGGTTGTATAAGGGAGTAGGATGCAAAGAATATATTGTTTTGTTGTGTGCATGTTACTAATAGCTTTTGGTAGATTGAATTCATTAATTGTTGTTAGATGTAATGAACATTGTTTGAAGTATTGAGAAAGTTTTGAAATGGATTTTTTGTGTCACTATGGATCACTTGATATGAGTTGAATTTTTGTGTGAAGTTAAATGTTGTCTATGTGATTGAGATATGTAGAGATCTTATTGGATTGAATCTTGCTTTTAGAGAGTGGTGTGTTGGTGTGTCCTTTGTTTGAAAGTTTCATAACTATGCTTATGTTTTGATATAGCGTAGGGTGAGATGGAACCTTAGTGCATGAGCATGTATTGTATATATTTAAGTTATTATAGTTGTCTTCTTACTTTTGTTGAGTTCCCAACCTTGGGAGATTTGTTTTATTGTTTTGAGACCCTGACCCAGTGTTTGTTTGGAGGACTAATATATTGATATTGTATTGTGTTACATGAGATTACATGTGAATTGCGATGTTGATTCATGCTTGTTTCTATCTATGATGAATTGATTTATGCCTCATTTGGCATGAATTAAAGATGTGATTATTATCCTTATGCTAGAATGAATGTAATTGAGAGGTAGTTGTACCATGTGTTGGATTATATACATTGTATTGGCAGTTGTGCCATATGAATTGATTGATTGATTATATACTTGAATTTTATTGATAGATGCAATGTTAAAAGTGAAATAAAGATATTGTTTTGTATAGGGTTGAGTAGGACCAATAGTTTTGTGGATGCTGCCACATAGGATGATGTAAAGGGCATTAGTAGGTATACCCTTTCAGATTTAATAATACTTTATTGATATATTGATTATTATAGTGGTATATTTCTATTATTTAAGTATGTGTGTGATAAGACATCGGGGCGATGTCTCTTCCTAGTGGGGAAGGATGTCACATCTTGTTTTTAGACTTTATTATAAATTAGATCTTTAAAAATTTTACTATGCATGTTTTACTATAAGTGATTCCACGTGTGTGTGAAAGTAAGTATCATAATGTTATAAATGCATGAATTTGAAAGTTGATTTTAATAATGGGTATTATGGGTATGATTATGGATGTACATTTTGCTTTTCCTTGGCTATGATTATAAGGAACTAACCTATTAATGAAAATCTAAGTGTGACTAAGAGCAGGAGAAATGTCAAAGGTGAGAACATAGTTGAGGTAGAGATGTTCTAGTTGTCTAGCAAGAATAGGCATGATGGATAAACCTGATGCATGCACTCACTCACATAGTTCATACCATATTTCATCATTGAATGGTTTTATTTGTCCATCGTTATGTGGTTTCTAGTCTTGGTTGAGTAATTTATATAGTGAATGAATGTAATTGATGTTGAATGACTAGATAAAAATGTGTTTATGTTGCTACAGAATGTTCTCTAAATTATATATGTTATCCATGTAATTATAATTTCTTCAACTTTAGATTTAATGAAAATTATGTGTTGTTTTCAATTGACTTATTTGTTAATTATTAAAAGTGTTTATTATATATATAGTTTAATTATTAAATATATATATTTTACCCTTGCTAGAAAAATAATATCTTTGATAGGTTAAAATTAAAAATATATTATTTAAAATATATTTATTTAATTCAAGAATATATTTTTATTAAGAATAGAGACAAATAAATTCGAGAATATATTATCAAAACTAAATATAATATTGTGTAATATGATTATATTAATAAAATTGCTTAAATTCTATATTTAAATAATTTGATTAATAATAAATTTCTTTCTTAAAATAAATATGCATTAGTAAAGATAAATATATAGTATTAAAAATATATTATTATAAGTAGGAATCTAAATTTAATAAAATAATCTTGTCATACAAATATGGACGACATAAATAAGAGGAAGTTTTTAATATTTTAATTTAAAGTTTGGGCACACAAAAACAAAGATAAACTGGAGTTCATAATAAGGAACTCAAATCTAAATATATAGAGATAATATTAGAGAGAGATAGTCATAAAAAGAGGGATACAACAGAGGGATGGGGCAGTAATCAGTATTTTTTTTCCTAGCGACAGAAAGGAGAGAAGGAGATCAGGATTAGTAGTGGAAGAAAGGCAAACTAACAGCTATAGGAGGAAGCATTTCGTGGTGTTTCCGGGTATGTTTTAGAGCATAGAATGCAAGTATTAATGCTTACTTTAAACAAAGAATCTATGGAATGATTTTATACCAGAATTAAATGTGTTAAAAAGTTTCTTTCTTGAAGGTTCCATGCTCTTTCCAAAACATTTTTCACCTACCTGTAACTTACATTTAACCCACCAAATAATAGTTTATGTGGGTAAGTGCACAAATATGGGGGACCAAAAGGGGGTCTTAAGATGCCACATTTTTCTGCAATCAAGAAACATTGATGTTGGATGAGAAATTGAAGGTAACCACACTCAAAATTTGAAGATGGAACAAAACTAAGAGTCTTAGAGCTCTGAATCTAGTTTATAAACTACTAATTTTTTTCTAAAAATGGTTTAGATTAAGTGGTTCAAAAAGAGGGAGCACACAAATTGGTCATATTTTTTTCAAAAAAACATAACATAGCGTCTAGTGTGCTCCCCCTAAAATGTTAGCTATTTTTTAGTATTTCAAAAATCACTTTGGTGAGAAACTAGCTAACACCATGTAGTTTATCCCTGATTTTTATGATAATGTTTTATGAATAATTGATTTTTTAGTAATTTTCAATGTGGACACATCCTAAAAACCAGAAAATTGAGCGTGCTTCCCCCTAAATTTTTTGAAAACTAATTGAAAATCATTTTTTTAAATATGTGTAGAATGGAGTCTAGTTTCTAAAAATGTAACTTATTTCAAAGTTTGATGAATGGTTAAAAAAAGGTCAAAAATACTAGACACTAGTTTTTGATAAAAAATAGATACACTAACAAAAGAAATAAAAGATGAAACCCTTAACATACTCAAA
Organism: Cunninghamia lanceolata; assembly: GCA_027924645.1. NCBI lineage: Eukaryota > Viridiplantae > Streptophyta > Pinopsida > Cupressales > Cupressaceae > Cunninghamia > Cunninghamia lanceolata. The sequence continues at coordinate 16,807,203 of BSBN01000186.1, read as the reverse complement.
ATGTGAAAAAAATTATATGGTTAGATAACTAACAGAGAGATTAAGATTATGGTGGTATTATTTTTGAATTTTCATCAAAATAAGTGCATGCTCTAGATTATGTGGTTTTTGCCACAATATGGAAAAACATGTCTTTGGATGTCCTAAATACAGTCCAAGACTTTGGGTTGGAAGCCCAAGAAAAATCCAAGCCTTAGGCTTGGAAATAACCAAGGTAATGTATAACATGAGCACGTTATAATACACTCGCGTTATGTGCATTCACATAATGCGAGCGCGTTATAATGTGCTTGTGTTATGGTGAATGAAAACAAGTCTCTCTCCCTCCCTCTCTCCCTCCCTCCCTCTCCCTCTCCCTCTCTCTCTCTCTCCCTCTCTCTTTGAGAGGCAGAGAGAGGGAGATAGGGAGAAAGTGATATATAGGGAGAGAGATAAAAAGAGAGTCATAGTTTTCTTTTTTTAATTTCCTTCATTGATAATGTAGAGGGAGAGATAGGAAAATAGAGGGATGATAGGGGAGAAGGAGGTAAGAGATATAGAGATAGCAAGAGATAGATAAGTAGAGAGAGAGAGGAGACAGATAGGGAGAGGTAGAGGAGAAAGAGGGGAGAGATAGGGTGATAGAGAGTGAGTGAGATGTCCAGAGAGATAGGGAGATAAGGGAGATAGAGGTTTGGGGTTGCTCAGGTTTAGGGTTTAGGGGTTGGTGGTTATGATTTAGGGGCATTATTTAGGGTTTAGGGGTTTAGAGAGAGAGAAAGAGAGATTGATTTTGACATCCAACCCTAAACCCCTAAACCCTAAATAATGACCCTAAACCCTAAACTTGAGAAACCCTAAGCCTCTAAATGGGCTAAATAATTCCCTTAAACCCTCACCCCTAAACCCTAAATCTCTATCTCTCTATCTTTATCATCCCTCTACCTCTCAATCTCTCTCCCTAAACTTGAGCAACCCTAAACTTAAAAACCCTAAATAATGCCCCAAAACCCTAAACACCTCTCTCTCTCCAGATAGAGAGTGAGGGACATGTTCAGATACATAGGGAGAGAGGCTGAGAGGTAGAGGGATGATAGAGATAGGGAGATAGAGGCTTAGGGTTTCTTAGGTTTAGGGTTTAAGTGTTTGGGGGTTTAGGGTTGCTCAAGTTCAAGGCTTAGTGTTTATAGCTTAGGGGCATTATTTAGGTGTTAAGGTTAGGAGGTTTATGGTTTAGGGAGAGAGGACCGATAGGGAGATATAGAGGACACCAAGAGGAGAGATAGGGAGATAGAGAGTGATGGAAATGACCAGAGACATAGGCAGAGAGATTGAGAGGTAGTAGGACGATAGAGATAGGGAGATCAGGGAGAGATAGGGAGATAAAGGTTTAGGGTTGCTTGGGTTTAGGGGTTGAGAGAGAGAGAGAGAGGTGTTTAAGGTTTCTTAGGTTTAGGGTTTATGGGCATTATTGAGAGATTGAGAGGTAGAGGGATGATAAAGATAGAGAGATAGAGATTTAGGGTTTCTTGGGTTTAGGGTTTAGGGGCATTATTTAGGATTTAGGGGTTTAGGGTTGCATGTCAAAAGTAGTCTCTGTCTCTCTAAACCCCTAAACCCTAAATAATACCCCTAAATCATAACCCCTAACCCCTAAACCCCAAACCTCTATCTCCATATCTCTCCCTCATCCCCCTATCTCTCTAGACATCTCACTCACTCTCTATCACCCTATCTCTCCCCTCTTTCTCCTCTATCTCTCCCTATTTGTCTCCTCTCTCTTTCTACCTATCTATCTCGTGCTATCTCCATATCTCTTACCTTCTCCCCTATCATTTCCCTATCTCTCCCTATCCCTTATCGATGAAGGAAATGGAAAAAAGAAAATTCTCTCTCTCTCTCTCTCACCTATCTACCTCCTAGTTTTCCTTTTCCTCTCTAATTTCCCTTTAGATCCCACCAATTTCCCCTATTTTACTATTTTCCACCTCTCCTCTCATCATTATTCTCATTAGATCAACTTTCATTTTATCTTTTTTCCCTTTCATCCTCCCAATTTATATCCTCATCCCTCTTTGCATTTCCTAGTTTTCTTGTTTCCATTTTCTTTGTCGATAAGGGAGAGGGAGAGGGAGAGGGAGAGGGATAGAGAGAGAGAGAGAGAGAGAGAGAGAGAGAGAGAGAGAGAGAGAGAGAGAGAGAGAGAGAGAGAGAGAGAGAGAGAGAGAGAGAGAGAGAGAGAGAGAGAGAGATTTGCTTTTGCAAAACACGCTCACATTATACCATGCTCGCACTATAAGATTGGTAATACCGAGCCATAATGCGATCACGTTATGACTTGTATGGGACCAAAAGGTCATGTGGAAACTTTTTGGTCCCTCATATTTGTGTATATACCCATGTCGCTTGTTATAATAGCCTCTATCTTGTGTTTTCTTCTTCTCAGCCTGATGAACATTTTTTCTAGCATTTAAACTATGTCCATATTGATCTATTTCAAATGGTTATCTATATTATCTTCCTTTGTTAAATATTGTTAAAATGGACAGAGACCATGTTTTGCCTCTACTATTTTCTTTTATCCAAGATTGATAATTCTAGATCAGCATGTTCACTACTTTAAGAACTACCTTAACAAACATTTACTAGACTATGTTTTCTCATTTTATTCATCCTATTTTAGTTTTATTTCAACAACCTCTTTAAACATTAGTTGGAAATAATTAATCCCTCATGCAGTTACTTAATGTTGTCGTTGTTGTTTATTTTTATTACTATAGTTGTTTACCTTCTTACTGTAACCATAACAGTTCCTATAATTGTATTATTATTTTTCATATAGCTATTATTTTATTCCTATTGCAGATGAATTTTTAATACCTATTGCAGCAATATTTAACCTACCGTAGATATGAAAATTTAACCTATTCCATTTTCTGCCCCTTTATCGCCTAATTAGAAAACTAGAAAAAACACGAACCTACAAACTTGGTCAGCGAAGTCGGCAGTTCACAAACTAGCTGATTCGTTGACAACGACTCAACTTGAATGAAATTTTCTAAGGGAAGAAAACACATTGCCTTGGGGTGATTTTAACTTAGAATTATTTTGAAAGAAACCCATTTAAATTGTCTCAGATCAGGTATATATGATGGGTTTAAAATGCAAAGGCAAAAGTGGGACTTTATGGATTTTGGGGTAAAATATGCATGTTTGGGAGTTGGATTTTTTCAGGTCCCAACACATATTATACAAGATGATGTACATGCACTCCAAGCCACAATATAAGCTACAAACAAAATCACAATTCAAAATCACTCAAGAGAGAAATTTTCCATAAATTCCTTTATTGAATTTTGTGCATAAGTTCTTGTGAATTTTGTGGTGATAAATTAACATTTGTTGGTATACTCCAAGCGTATGGAAAAATGGAATCTTTGGAACAAGGTATGGATATCCATGAACACATAAAGGATAGAGGAATTTTGTTAGATATTGTAGTTGCAACTATCTTGGTAGACATGTTTTTAACATGTTGAATCATATACAAGGTATGCAAACTATTTGAAAAAATGTCCCAAATAAAAGTGGTCTCTTGTAATGCCATGATTGTAGGATGTGCACAGAATGGATTTGTTGAAAAGGATTTAGAAACTTTCAAGCAAATAAAATTGGAAAGTGTAAAGCCAAATTTCACACAATATATGGGCATCCATCAAAGCATAAAGGATGGACAAATTATATCAGATTTTGTAGTTAAAAATACCGTGATAGACATACATGGAAAATGTGGAAGCATAGACAAGGCATATGAACTGTTTGATAGAATGTTTCAAAGAAATATGGTCTTATAGATTGCAATGAGTGTAGGATATGCACAAAGTGGATTTTTTGAAAAGTATTTAGAAACTTTCAAGAAAATGCAACTGGAAGTTGTAAAGATAAACTCCACAATCTTTACCAACATTCCATTGCCTATGCCAAAATCGTAGCTTTGTAACAAGGTATAGACATTATCAAAGCATAATGGAAGGGGTTTTTTTGTGTGATTATAGTTTGAAAGAAAATGAATTTTGCACTAAAAATAGTGTGTCTATCACATATGGAGGGAGACTAAAGTAATAAACCTAATGTTGTGGTAGTAGACATGCATACAAAACCATATTTTTTTCTAACAAGAAAGTAAATAATTAACAAAAAGTGTATTAGAAAATAGCCTTGCTAAATTTTTTGCCTTGGCTGGACTTATCTCACAAACTCTAAGGTTTGAATTCCTACTTGGCTCAAAAGTCTTATCTCCATTTCTATTTTTTGTTTTTTCACCATCACTACTAGGGTTATCACTATCATGGTTAAGTTTAACTTTTTTCAAAAATCTCTCTCCTACCCAATCAAGAAATCATAGTCATAGTCAAATTTGAATTTATTTTTTTGACTCTTCATCTCCCACCTATCTTCCAATCCATTAAAAACATCAACATGAGAAATTTGGAGGAACACTATTTTTTTCTTAGCCTCATACAACACCTTATAGCAGTATGCAAGGAGATGCATGTAGATCTAGTAGAAGAAGTAAATGCTACTATTAAAGGTAGTGGACAATTGAACATGAGAGCTCTAAAGAGCATGGTTCTACTCTAGTTGATGATGTATTAATCATTGAGGATTGAGCCACTTGTGTCATTCTTGTACACATGCAAAAGATAACCTAGTGAGTCTTTCTCTTTCTTTTCCAAGGTTGAGCATTGAGAATGCTTCTCATTGTTCTTCTAATAATAACAATATAAATAACAATGAGAGCCTTTGTGATGAGGTGGATATAGAAGCTAAGGAGTTCATTACTAAGTTTTATGAGCAAATGGATATGCAGAGACAAGATTCTTATGTGAAATGTTAGGAGATGTTAGCCAAAGTGTCATGTCCCCATGTTGATGAGTTGTAATTGACTCGATCATGTACCACTCATTTCAACTAAATATATAAATAGCACTAAATTAAATAGCATAGATTTAATATATATATTAAATATCTAAATATTAGTAATCATAAATATATTAGGTAATATAAATTAGTTAAATAAACAATCCATATCCTAAGATAAGATTGTGTGCAATTCATAAAACCATATATCCATACCAATATGATAATGATAAATACAAAAGCACGTTTGGAATGAAGCTGCCCACATAAAGGCAGTCGATTAGTCTTTGAAGTAATGCATATAAAAGATCAATGATCCTACAGTTAGCAACAGGAAATAAACTAATATAAGGGAGATTGACTTTTAAGATAAAACAAAGCAAGACTAGCAATCACGATGATGAAGCAGGTAGATTTGGCAAACAAACAATATTAATATAAAAGTCAATAATTCCCTATAACCAACTATAGGAAAACAAACAATGATATTATACTACATTTTAAGAAAATGAGTGAAGTAATAACTACAGCAGTGATAATATTTCAAAAGGGTTTGAGTTAAGGTGACATCCCCATGAAGGGAGGCAACCATTGAGTGAAGAGGCAATATTCCAAGGAATATAATCAACATCGAATTCCAATTTCATGGAGGGGGAGTCCAATTAGCACATCGACATTGTCTATCAGCAGCGAACCATATTTGTAACCATCACATTTAATACAGATCTCCATTCCTCTCAATATAGCCCAGCGAATCATACAAGCAGACCATTAGATCATCAGCAATTATACTCTTCAAGGAGCAATCTGTAATATAAATCAAAGCAGCAAACTTGGACAGCGATCTAGCATAATTCATCATATTTTGAAGCGGATAAGAAGAGAATAAAAATGCAATCAGCAGCTACAAGAAGATAAGCATGGAATAGAGAAAGGAAATAAGATATTTCCATAAGCAAATAAAATAAGAAAATCAACATAAGAAAGGTACGTGCTTTATCATTGCTTATAGATTATTCTATGCAAGATATAAATGTTAGAATATATCAACATAAATATAGCATATGAATATTGTTTATATAAACTTAATAAGAATTTGAAATACATCATCATTAATATATAGATGAACATCTATCTTATGTATAAATCAGGCAATATAAATGTTAAAGTATAATAAAATGAATATAGAAAATGGATACTGTTTATACAAGCATAATAACAATTGAAATACATTAACAATCATTGTATGTATAAATACTCATTCTAAATAAATATGCATATGGAATATGAATAATAATATAAGAGTATAGATTTAACTTGAAATGAATGTTGTAATTTAATGAATGTGATAGCTAAAATCCTTAGACAATTAAGCGTATAAAATGGTGAAAGATATGGAACCATGAGGCACATGAATAAACATGAAAACTATGAAAGAAGGCATATCAGAAGCCTCATTATGAAATCATGGCATCTTGTGATCCATGGTGGATCACAAGATGAGAAACATTGGACAACCTTAGGACATGACTCATGATCCATCCAAGAAAGGTGTTCGAACCTCATTATTAATCGCCTTTTCGTCCATCGTAGTAGGGTGAATTAGGGATGTATATGGAACGTAGGTGACCCCAAGTGGATGAAGAACACCGTGTGTTGTGTAAAGTCCCTTGGGCCAAGAGACGAAGAACACTGCATGTAGTGTGAAGCTCTTGGGTCTATGATAATTTATGAGCTCATGATAAGTGTGCCCGACGTGAGGTGACTCTCGATGGAATGAAGAATGCCGCGTGTTGCATGAAGTTCCATCGAGCCAAATGGTGAGGAACACCACGTGTAGTGTGAAGCCTTTGGGCCTCCGTAGGGATGAAATGTGCCCTAATACATCTGAACTTAGGTGGAAGACGAGGATGATTAATGAGAAGGAATCAAGAACCCAATCAAGGTGGAGCGTGGGAAGTATATGAACAAATGATGAATTTGAAACATTATATAAGGACATGAATATACAATTTGAATATGGATGAATAGTGATTATATTGTTAATAAATGGAAATGAAAAGAAAATGGAACTCTAATGTTCTCTTTTGTGAGTTGAATTGTGCAAGGTCAAAGGAAAATTTTGGACTCACCAGAAGGGGACATTACAAGTGGTATCAGAGCCATCATCCTGCCATCCTGTGTGTACTATGTGTGCCTTACATGTATTCAAGTGTATTCAAATGTTTACTTTGTGACCTATGTGTATGAATTGTAACATATGAATATTTTGTTTATTACATTTATTTGCATGTATGCTTCAAACTCATGAGTATACTTGATGACTTTGGGATGGTGGATGGGTCCATGATGTAGTATGGGATGCACCAAATCCCCTTTCCAATTATCTGATAGTATACTTATATGTATTAAATTATGTGTATTCATTACGTTATGACTTATGTATTCAAGTGTATACTCTATAACTTGTATTCGCATGCATAGTTATGCTCCATGTATTTATGCTTCATGTGTATACTCCATGCCTTACATCTGTATTACTTCATGCTTGTATGCTTCCTATGTATTTATGTATATTTTTGTGTATGTTCACATATTTTACTTCATTATTCTTGTCTGTGTATGTTTATGTATATTCTTGTGTGTATTTATGCTTCCTATCTATGTAATCTTGTGTATCTTTGTGTATTGCATCATACTTGTATGCTTCCTATTGGTATGCTTGCTCATGTTGATGAATGTGTGTTTCTCATATGTGACATATATTCTCGGCGTGTATACTTCAAGCCCCATATGTATTCATACCCATGCTACTTAGAAATCCATATGTATGTTTTATGTGTATACTTCATTGAGTGTATTTGTATGCAAATGTATACTTTATGACTTTATATTTGTATACTTTGACTTTGTATGCTCTATGACTTGCAATTGTATTCAAGCGTATGTTCTATGACTTTGCAATTGTATTCAAGTGTATTCTCTATGACGTGCAATTATAGTCAAGAGTATGCTCTATGACTTTACAATTGTATGTTCTATGACTTTGCAACTGTATCCAAGCATATGCTCTATGACTTTGTAATTTGACTTGTATGACTTGTGATTGTATATTCTATGACGTGTATTTGTACAACTTGCGAATGTATACTCTATGAATTGTTTTTGTATTTGAGTGTATATTCCATGACTTGTGATTATATTTGAGTGCATACTCTTTCACTTGTATTTGAGTGTATACTCTATGATTGTATTCGTATACTCTATGATGATTGTATTTGTATACTCTGACTTTGTATTTATACTCTGTGACTTTGTATTCAAGTGTATACTTTATGACGATGTATTCAAATGTATACTCTATGATTTTGAATTTGTATACTTTGTGACTTTGTGTAGACTTCATGACTGTGTATTCAAGTGTATACTCTATGACCTTGTCCTTGTATTCAAGTGTATATTTTATGACTGCATGTATCTAAATTTTGAGTGTACTCCATAACTTATGTTCAAATGCACACTTCATGCTTTACTTGTATTCATGTGTATATTTCATATTCATGCATATACATACATGTATGCTTCATACCTTATGTTTTGTGTGCATATACTTTATATGCTTCATGCTTTGTGTATCAAGTGTATGGTATGTATTACACACTTTGTTCATGCTTCGTGTACTTTGTGTATCATGTATATAAGCTTTGTGAATGCTGCATGTATTACATTGTGTGCATATAGTTCAACATGAATCTCCTCTCCTATGATGTTCTCTATTTGGAGTGCCAAACCAAAGAGCCTCTTTTCATCATGATATAGACAAATGATTTTGATTAACACAACCTTGACTCACCTTTGCAAGACTACTATGTCCTTTGTTATCAATGTTAAGAGTTTACAAACTATACATAGCTACATTATAATAGCTAAGATAGTTTAACCTTTATCACTCACAAATTTAGTTTTCACAAATCCCAGTATAGATATAATAATTGAAACATTATGTCTTGACTTTGAAAGGTAAGTGTTAAGTTCATTCCTATGCCCTCTACTATTACTTACATCTTTCGGGACTAATACAAGGTGATTAGTGATCACAATTATAAATAACTAACCCTTATAAATGTCAAAAACATCTCAATAGTTATTTAAATTTGAGAATGTACTAGAATGCAATAGTGTCCAGGCTTGATATTATTTCTCTTTACGATAAAGACACCATTAGATAGATTTTGTATTCAAGTGCCTATTGAAGTTTAGTCATCACACCAAATCTACCCATCTTGAAGAACATGATTATTATGTAGAGAGCTAGCATTATGATATACTTATAATAGACTATGTTCAATCAATTCATGATAATATATTTATCCTTAATATCTCAGGAGAAATACATTTAAGAATTGACTACTCTTAGTCTTATTGGGCATAACCTTGATTTATAGATATTAAACAATATCAATTACCCTAAAAATTCATGTCTCCAAAGGGTTGATTATAAGAATCTCCTTTTAAGATACTCTTTTGATTAGAGTAACTTAGTTAAAAACTACAACAAAGCTTCTACGTTAACATATGTTAAGATATATTGTGGGCCATAAACTACAAATCCTAGGATCACTCTCCACATCAATTAGTGATTAATTACACAATATTAGATTTGTTTCTCAAATTTTCATCAATCTCAAATATTGGATTCTTAATGATCCCAACTTCTTCATTAACATAGAGAGATTTTCATCTATAACACTTGTCAAATCTTTGTTGATCACAAACTTTTCTCCCCATGACATTATATAATCAATTACTCATTAAAAACAAAAACATGACTCTTCTCAACTTGAGGATGAGAACATATTAAGTAAAAACTACCAGCTATACTAACCAAAATCCTTCATATGAGATTGATGGCTTTCCAAGTTTTGATTGCTTGAGGACAAGCAATCTTAAGTGGGGAGGCCTGTCATGTCCCCGTGTTGATGAGTTGTAATTGACTCGATCATGTACCACTCATTTCAACTAAATATATAAATAGCACTAAATTAAATAGCATAGATTTAATATATATATTAAATATCTAAATATTAGTAATCATAAATATATCAGGTAATATAAATTAGCTAAATAAACAATCCATATCCTAAGATAAGATTGTGTGCAATTCATAAAACCATATATCCATACCAATATGATAATGATAAATACAAAAGCACGTTTGGAATGAAGTTTGGAATGAAGCTGCCCACATAAAGGCAGTCGATTAGTCTTTGAAGTAATGCATATAAAAGATCAATGATCCTACAGTTAGCAACAGGAAATAAACTAATATAAGGGAGATTGACTTTTAAGATAAAACAAAGCAAGACTAGCAATCACGATGATGAAGCAGGTAGATTTGGCAAACAAACAATATTAATATAAAAGTCAATAATTCCCTATAACCAACTACAGGAAAACAAACAATGATATTATACTACATTTTAAGAAAATGAGTGAAGTAATAACTACAGCAGTGATAATATTTCAAAAGGGTTTGAGTTAAGGTGACGTCCCCATGAAGGGAGGCAACCATTGAGTGAAGAGGCAACATTCCAAGGAATATAATCAACATCGAATTCCAATTTCATGGAGGGGGAGTCCAATTAGCACATCGGCATTGTCTATCAGCAGTGAACCATATTTGTAACCATCACATTTAATACAGATCTCCATTCCTCTCAATATAGCCCAGCAAATCATACAAGCAGACCATTAGATCATCAGCAATTATACTCTTCAAGGAGCAATCTGTAATATAAATCAAAGCAGCAAACTTGGACAGCGATCTAGCATAATTCGTCATATTTTGAAGCGGATAAGAAGAGAATAAAAATGCAATCAGCAGCTACAAGAAGATAAGCATGGAATAGAGAAAGGAAATAAGATATTTCCATAAGCAAATAAAATAAGAAAATCAACATAAGAAAGGTACGTGCTTTATCATTGCTTATAGATTATTCTATGCAAGATATAAATGTTAGAATATATCAACATAAATATAGCATATGAATATTGTTTATATAAACTTAATAAGAATTTGAAATACATCATCATTAATATATAGATGAACATCTATCTTATGTATAAATCAGGCAATATAAATGTTAAAGTATAATAAAATGAATATAGAAAATGGATACTGTTTATACAAGCATAATAACAATTGAAATACATTAACAATCATTGTATGTATAAATACTCATTCTAAATAAATATGCATATGGAATATGAATAATAATATAAGAGTATAGATTTAACTTGAAATGAATGTTGTAATTTAATGAATGTGATAGCTAAAATCCTTAGACAATTAAGCGTATAAAATGGTGAAAGATATGGAACCATGAGGCACATGAATAAACATGAAAACTATGAAAGAAGGCATATCAGAAGCCTCATTATGAAATCATGGCATCTTGTGATCCATGGTGGATCACAAGATGAGAAACATTGGACAACCTTAGGACATGACTCATGATCCATCCAAGAAAGGTGTTCGAACCTCATTATTAATCGCCTTTTCGTCCATCGTAGTAGGGTGAATTAGGGATGTATATGGAACGTAGGTGACCCCAAGTGGATGAAGAACACCGTGTGTTGTGTGAAGTCCCTTGGGCCACGAGACGAAGAACACTGCATGTAGTGTGAAGCTCTTGGGCCTATGATAATTTATGAGCTCATGATAATTGTGCCCGACGTGAGGTGACTCTCGATGGAATGAAGAATGCCATGTGTTGCATGAAGTTCCATCGAGCCAAATGGTGAGGAACACCGCATGTAGTGTGAAGCCTTTGGGCCTCCGTAGGGATGAAATGTGCCCTAATACATCTGAACTTAGGTGGAAGACGAGGATGATTAATGAGAAGGAATCAAGAACCCAATCAAGGTGGAGCGTGGGAAGTATATGAACAAATGATGAATTTGAAACATTATATAAGGACATGAATATACAATTTGAATATGGATGAATAGTGATTATATTGTTAATAAATGGAAATGAAAAGAAAATGGAACTCTAATGTTCTCTTTTGTGAGTTGAATTGTGCAAGGTCAAAGGAAAATTTTGGACTCACCAGAAGGGGACATTACACAAAGGTACATGACTTTTGTGATAGATATATTTTTTGTTTCAACTATCATTTTTTGATGTATTGTTTTATAATAAATAGTGGCTAGATTGGAGTTAGTTGATTGAAAATCTACTCAACCATTCTAGGAAAAACAAACTACTTCAAAATTTTGAAGTTCCTAATGTGTAATGATCTTACCATTATTTTATATAATTGTTAAGTTATTGTGAGACAATTAGACTGTACATCTTTTCTCAAGAATCGTCATGCAATATTGAGTTATGAGTAGAATATAATATTATGAGGCAATTGGCCTTCTAGATCTTGTCAAGAGAATTGTCATGTAATATATTAAGTGAAGACTAGAATATAATAGAGACAAATTGGCCTTGTAGATCTTGAGTTGGTATGCTCTTGGAATGTGAAAACATATGTTTACTTCTAAATGTCAATTGAGGTATGAGTAAAATATACCATGAATAAATTTGAATTTTTAAATATTTATAAAATCCCAAGATAAATATGAGATTTTTTAGTTGGGAGAAGTGGTTTCAAAATTATATTTTTGAGTGTATTTAATTTGAGAATACTTTTCCAAATTTATTGTTTTCCTAATAATGAATGAAGTGTGATCTGAAATGTTGATGATAAACATCTCTATCTAGTTATAATTAGAAACACTCTTAAACACAATCATAAACTACAAAAATATCATCTCTTAATTATATATATGTGTTAAACATACTTTATTTTTTCACCCACATTCTTAAAACTATTTAAAAAAAATTGAATTGAAGAAATGAAAATAAAAATATGGAAAGAAGATCAATACCAATATAAATATACATTTTGATGTAAGACTTTAATAATGAGAAACTTAGTGTTTGTAGAAAAGGGACTTGTACCATTTTTTAATTATTTAAAAATATAAACTCACTTAAGCTCACAAGTACATTGGCTCTTACTCAAGCTCAGAAGCCTATTGGCTCAAGTGTAGAGATCTTGTTTGTTTTTCATTTATTCTAGTGCTCTCTCTATAAATTCATTTTCAATAACTATTGTAGCTTATAATTTAGCTCCATATGATATTTAAATTATATTTAAGACTTACCAAGTTCATGTTGCAAAATAATTAATTAAGACTTAATTATTTTAAATTGGGATGCCATTTAACTCAATTTCCATTGTGGGTTATGCGCATGTACATTTTTTTTTACAAGATGGGTTGAAATATAAATGAATTCAACAATGATACCTTGTTACCTTGTTGATGGGTTTAGACCACATAAATTTATTTTTATTAATTGACATTACAATGATAAATTCAACTTAAATCAAATAGATAATTTTTCCATGAGTGACATGTTGAAGGAGTATTTAAATGTTCGATTCATCTTGAATGCCATTGATATTATATGCAACATATTTGAGAAATATTGTAGAGAAAATCTTTTGGAGGCCACAATATTCATCTAATTTGTAGCATTGGAAGTTATTGAAGAGTTCCATCTATTGGTAGATGTCGCATCAAGTTTTGATTAGAATTCACAATTGCTTGAAAACAACAAATAGAAATCCCTACATTAAGCTTGTTTTGATAGTTAAAGAATTGAGTGTGTTCATTATCATATAAATCCTATTTTGGAATTATTAAATAGGGCAATTGTTTTAGCCAATTCCATTTTTATCAACAAAAATGGTCAGAAAATTGTTTTGATTGCTTATTTAGATAAATTACCCTTCCTTGAGGCAATGACATCCATTGCACGAAGTTTTAGAAAAAATATGTAATTTCTCTTCCATTTGATTTTGAACAACCACTTTCCAAGGTAGAGGTTTGACTTGATTTGATGTTCTACGTAAAGTAGTGTCACTTATAGTAATGCACTTTTGATTTAAAAATGGATCTAATTTTTGTACATCTTTGCATTTTGGGGATAGAAGACTAGTTCTTGTATGCTAGAAAATGTTGAGGGTGACATGGGACATCCATGTGTAGGTTTTGGTGTGCACAAAGATTTTCAAAATAAAATATTTTGCTAGTTTACCAATGTCTTGTACAAGTGGTGAAAATGCAAACACTATGTTGAATTCACCATATACCATGATGAATGTGTTACCTAGCCTAGTGATCTCTATCCTACTATGATAAATGCTTTCAAACCACAAAAAACATGCATTCACCCCTGGAAAAAGCCATGAATTCATCATGCACAATGACATGTACATCTAGTGACTTTTCAAATCTCTTATTTTTTAATTTTCTCTTCTGTATGACAAGTTGTTTTACCTTATAGTTGATATATATTTCTATAAAAGCATGTATGGAAGTGAGAAAAGTTATCTAAGGGAATCTTATAAGTGATCTTTGGGAGTTGTAGTTGAGGTTTTGTGTAGGAAATTTCATTTAATGATTATTGTTGGTTGCAAAGGTGGGGGGAATATATTGTTGAGAGAGTTGATCCTTAGGGAGTTTCTCAATGGATTTGATCTTTGTAGTAAACCTAGACCTATTGTAGACTCAATTTTGTAGAAATTGGAGTACTTGATTTGATCTTTGTGGTAAACCTAGACCTGTTGTAGAATCATTTTTGTAGCAATTGGAGTACTTCTAATTTGACTCTTAACCACATTTTAGCTAGAGTTCTTACCCACAAGGAGTTTCTCCATAGTATCTCTGATGCTTATGGTGTCAGTATTCTCTATTTAATGTTCCTTGTTCATTTAAATATCTTACTTGTTTGGTCAAATTGCTCTCATATTTTTATAATACTTAAAATCCACGAGGTAGTGACTAACCTAAGGAGTACCCTTGGTAGTTTATGAATCAAAATTAAAAATATATTATAAACTAATTTATTAGTAATTTAGATAGATTTGATGTTAATTTTTTACATTTCTAAAATTGTTTGCCTAATATTTTATAATGCAATGTGGAGCTTTTATTTTAAGTATTTATCATGATGACATTAAAAATATGAATAATAATTATGATGACTGCAATGTTTTTTACTTTTACTTTTTAGATATGACATGTTAAATGTTACTTTGAATACCATGTTTCATTGTCATGATTGCATTAAAAATTAATATTGTAACTGTATTAAAAACATGAGACGCATTGTGTCAGGTTCCTTCCATTGTAATGTTGAATTACTTAATGTAGAAGGCTCTTGGCTTAATAAGTTTAAAGATTTAGTAGCAAAAGCATTTAGATTAATGATTAGTGTTTAGGATTTAGAGTTAAAGAAAAGAAAATGATGAATATGAGCACACGGGAGTGTATGGAGAATGAAGTAGTTGGATGGTGCTTCAAGAAGATCATCATGTTACAGAAGGACACGATCAAGAGGAGTGCTTTTGAAGTTATGACCACCAAGCAAATTTCAACTCCATCATGTGAAAAGGTCATTGAATAATATACGACTACCATATCAGTCCAACATGGAATTATGAAGTAATGATTTAGAGTAAATCATGTAAGCAAGCACAAGTGGACCAGATTGAAGGAAAGCGGGAGTTTCATGCCTAATCGGATGCGGAATATTTTCACCTTACTAGATATATCCAGTCACCTCGATTTTCCCCGCTCATCCGGAGACCCCATTTTCCCCCGCTCTATCCTATATCACCTTTATACTCTGTAAACTCCTGCGGGAAGCAAAATGCCCGCTCTACCCAATATGTCACAAGGGTTTGAAGACGATTCAACAAAGCATTCATTGTTATATGCGTATGTCCCACAACATACCATAAAGCATGGGTGACGGATCATGTACAGTAACTGCATCGCTACAGACTAAGTTGGACAAGGCTGCATGTGGAATGTGGAGGTATTCGCAAGGTTCATGTATTATTTGATGAAAAACCTCAAGGAGATGGCTATCTCGTGGACTGCAGGTAAATTGGGCGAGCTTGTCAGATTAATATAAGTTAAAGCATTTGCACCCATGAAAGATTAAGGAGTGTCCCCATTAGAACACTGATGAGTTTAGAAAATCTGGCGGCATAAAATAATTTCAAATGATGATTCGTCGATCGTCTGAAGTGTCTCAGCTTTTGATTAGTGCAGACCCGTATTTTCTAGAGCGTGCGCTAACAATGAATGGGGAAGCATATATTGGATCTATATGTTAGTACTGAGGTGGACATTCAAATGTATGTTAAATTCATCATAAATGTGTAGTTTTTATCATACCACAGTGGCACGCAAACAGAGAATGGAGAATGGGTGTAAAGTAGTATTGGCGATGTTGCAGGCATTCTCCTGCTCTGTTGTACTGTGCTCTGTTACTACTGGTGGGTGAGGAGAAACGGTGTGGGTGCTACTAAGTATAAACGTTTTGTGAGGATGAGTAAAAGCCTTCTGAAGGCCACTGTGAGGCCTAATACCGGCACCGTCTGTTTTGACATAGAGGAAATCAAGGCAGCAACGACTAATTTCAGTGGAGAAAATGTGATCGGTCAGGGTGGATTTGGGACTATTTATAAGGGCGTGCTCTTTGATGGCCAGCAGATCGCGTTGAAGAGAATCATAAACTGCACCTCTAAAGGGGATTCTAAGTTCATAAACTAGGCGGAAATCATTAACAGCATTCGGCATCAGAATTTGGTGGTTTTGAGAGGCTTTTCTGTCTCCAGGGATGACACAGAAGGACGCCAATGGTTTCTGGTGTATGACTACATGGCTAATGGTAGCCTTGATGGGCATATTTTTGAAGAAGGGGGTAAAAATATGGCGGCTTTAAATTGGGAGTAGCGTAAGAACATCACCGTCAAAACTGCTGAGGGACTGTGTTATCTGCATTTCGGCATCCAGCCTGCCATATATCATAGAGATATCAAAGCCACTAACATTCTGTTGGATGATCGAATGAACGCTTGCATTGTAGATTTTGGGCTGGCGAGAATGACTACAGAAGGGCAATCGCACCTCACCACATGAATTGCTAGCACGCAAGGTTACTTGGCTCCTGAATATGCTCTCTATGGACAACTCTCAGATTGGAACGACGTCTACAACTTTGGTGTTGTGCTGTTGGAGATTATGAGCAGCAGAAAAGCTCTGGATAATTGTGTTGAGCTCCCCTCCGATTATCTCATCACAGATTGGGCATGGAGGCTTGTAAAATCAGGCAGAACTCTGGATGTCGTCGACAGAATAATCCGTGAGAGTGGGCCTCAGAAAATGATGGAAAGATTTGTTTTAGTGGGCATTCTGTGTGCACACGTTATGGTGGCGTCTAGGCCGAGTATTGCTAAAGCTTTGAAGATGCTTAAGGGAGATTTTGACATTCCAGAAATACATGACAGGCCTTCACCTCTTACAAATGATGAATCTTTCATCCACGAATACGATTCCTTCCCTTCAAACTTCAACTTTCTGTCAATTCAGCTATCACGCAAGCGGAGAATGGAGAACTCTTGTTTTACTGGCTTTCATGTAGCTTCACCATGTTGGCTGTGAGCTGTGGATCCATTAAGTTGATGGCCTAATATATGCAAGGCATGTTAACTGATTGCATATAATAAAGGCAGTGGAAAATCAACTTCCATCCGGATGCGGAGCTTTGGCTTTATTGTCACGAAGGATTGCGCCCTGAATGCTAAGCCTTTGCAAGTTTGGCAATCTTGTACAACATGGGAACGTTTTCAGATGTGGGTCTGTCTATTTTGAGAAAGAACCTCCGGAAGAGCCTATGGAAATCAGACTTGCACAACTGATGGAACTAGAAGAAACAAGGAAAAAAGCATTGAGAAATCTGGAGATTCATCAGGCCCAAACGAAAAGGACCTTTGATAGAAAAGCAGTTCCGAGAGTGTTCAAGAAAGGTGATCTTGTTTTTAAGTGGGATGAGCTTAAAAGTAAACCTGGTAAGCATACCAAGTTTGATGCCATGTGGGATGGCCCCTATGTGATTACTAAATGTAAGAAGAATAATGCATTTCAGCTTTCAAAGCTAACTGGAGAGGTGTTACCTATTCCTGTGAATGGGATTCACCTGAAGCAATGTTTTTGAAGATCAAAAGTTTGCAGATGTATGATAGTAGAGTAAAAGTTTTTTTAGTTAAATAAGTGTTGTTGGCACATCTTTTTAGTTCGGTTTATTTTTTCAAAGAAGTGTTGTTGCATAGGTAGCTGGCCCTGTTCAGAGCCATGGTAGTTTGTTTTCAGTTTTATTTTTGCCGCTGTTTGATTTCTTGTAGCTGAGTTACAGATGGTTTTCTAAGTATTTTAGGCAATAAGAGACTCTATTGCCCAATGGACATAACAGACAACTGGCCATGAGAGTTTTAGCAAGCAACACTGGTGTAGAGGTTGCCAAAAATGTTACCAAATTGTGTTTGGTAGCCCAATTAGGCTGGGCTGTAAGAGTTGTTTTCTAATGCTTTCAGAAAGCAAGTGGCTTAAAATAAAACAAGAAGGAAGAGAGTATTAGATCAAAACAGTCAAGAGAGAGGCCTCAGCCTCTACATTTTATATAACATGTTTGCTCACTGTGTAGATACAGGTACTTGAAGACTATTCATCTATCTTCTTTCTAGAAAAAAAAGTCTTGGCAGGGTCATAACTCCTTGCTACTTTATCAAAATTCAAAGTTTTTGGACTCACTAGAAAGATAAACCAATTATCTAGCTCGAGTTCCAGGTTGCTTCGATGGATTGTCCCGATTTCGCTTCCAAGGCCTCCGAAAATGCAATTTACTAAGATGTAGAAAATATCAAAAAAAAAATTTAAAAAATTTAAAATTTTGATATTTTCCTAAATAATACCATTCTCGACTTGATTAGAAGTCTTTCAAGGCACACAAAAATAGGAGAGGAGTCGAACTGAAGTGTAGGGTCATGCAGGGAGAGATATTTGGAGTTCTATTTTTGACATGACTATTTTTGGTAGTTTCTTGGTCAAATGACTTTGAGACTTGGAGTTCCGAGCTATTTTTGCTCATCTTGGAGGACTTTTGGAGCCTAAATTTTAGGCTTTTCACTTGTGCTTGCCCATCAACTTAGAGTTACTTTTTTGGACTTATTCATGCATATTTTCAAGTTCAGTTGAGCTGGAGTTGACTGCCCATTTACTTTTGGGGACAGTTTTGTATAAAAAAAAGAAGCTTATGCTCTTTTTTTTTTAGTTCTTGCATTTTTGCCTTTGCATATTGCAGAGAGGAGATTGTCTTGTAACTCAGCCATTTTTTTTACAATTTTACATTACCAACAATTCATTATTTCTAGCAATTTATTGTAATGTTTTGCAGAGATTCCTTCCATTTTCTAATACAATCAAGGGTTCTTCTATCCAAATTTAGGTGTCTTTCTTATTTTATGAGTGATTTGATATGAGTTTTTCTATGTTTTGTTTCAAAACCTCTGGATTCTTTGTCTTATTTATTAGATGCAAGTATACAAATTTTAGTTTATTATAGGTCACAAGCTTCAGCAAGATTATTCATGCCTTTCTGTGAAATACTTATGGGGTGAATCTTGGTGCATCAAGCCCTTTAGGATAGATTTTGTAGTGCAATTTTCAATTTATTAAGTTTTCTTCTATCTCTTTTCTCCATCAAGTCACAGATCTAAAGGGCTTTTTTAAAGGGAGTCGGCTCTTCTGGAGGTTCATTCTCAAAATAGACAGACCCACATCTGAGAACGTTCCCATGTTGCATGGGATGTCCAAGCTTGCAAAGGCTTAGCATTCAGGGTGCAATCCTTCATGACAATACGCCCCTCGTAGGATATCTCTTGTCGCCACCAGAAGTCCCGCCTAATCCTCACGTTTATAATTTGCAGGGCTTTTGTATGTAACCTGATATCCATTATGGTACCTTTTCTCTGCCATATCCGTTGGCCACTAAAGTTTCCCCAAACATTTGGGCTTCTGAACACCACTATTAGATTTATATAATATGAATTATAATACAACCTACACCAAAACATTTACAGACTGCTATATTCACTGCAGGAGACATTATACAGGTGATGCATTATGCTTGATTATATTTGTCGTACGTATAGCATGATATTACTGTGTCAACTTGGTAATTAGATATGTACCAAATAATGATCACACAGTGCTTCAACTATAGTGATCTTATCAAATTAGTTTAATACTCAATGTTCATTGGTCAACTCAATTTTAATATAATTAAAAAATAAAAAAAATTATTTTTCACATAGCATTTATTAAATCATTAAATAAAAAAATTAAGTTTCAACTTTAGAGATTTTGCCGAATAAATTTAATACTCAATGTTGATTGGTCAAATGGGCAAAATAAATTGCATCACATGGATGCATAAGTAATCCTGCCTAAGGAACTAATAATTATGATGATCGCAGTGCTTTATTTTTTAAAAAAATTAGATACATGTCAAATATTATTGCATTGACTACCATGTTTTATTATGATTGCATTAAAAAAATAATAATGACTATATTAAAAAAATATAATGATTTTTTTTAAAAAAGGTGTAGAGACACCCATACTGTATTAAGGTTAAAAAGTGTAGAAGATCATCATGTTACAGAAGGACACGATCAAGAGGAGTGCTTTTGTAGTTATGACCACCAAGCAAATTTCAACTCCATCATGTGAAAAGGTCATTGAATAATATACGACTACCATATCAGTCCAACATGGAATTATGAAGTAATGATTTAGAGTAAATCATGTAAGCAAGCACAAGTGGACCAGATTGAAGGAAAGCGGGAGTTTCATGCCTAATCGGATGCGGAATATTTTCACCTTACTAGATATATCCAGTCACCTCGATTTTCCCCGCTCATCCGGAGACCCCATTTTCCCCCGCTCTATCCTATATCACCTTTATACTCTGTAAACTCCTGCGGGAAGCAAAATGCCCGCTCTACCCAATATGTCACAAGGGTTTGAAGACGATTCAACAAAGCATTCATTGTTATATGCGTATGTCCCACAACATACCATAAAGCATGGGTGACGGATCATGTACAGTAACTGCATCGCTAGAGACTAAGTTGGACAAGGCTGCATGTGGAATGTGGAGGTATTCGCAAGGTTCATGTATTATTTGATGAAAAACCTCAAGGAGATGGCTATCTCGTGGACTGCAGGTAAATTGGGCGAGCTTGTCAGATTAATATAAGTTAAAGCATTTGCACCCATGAAAGATTAAGGAGTGTCCCCATTAGAACACTGATGAGTTTAGAAAATCTGGCGGCATAAAATAATTTCAAATGATGATTCGTCGATCGTCTGAAGTGTCTCGGCTTTTGATTAGTGCAGATCCTATTTTCTAGAGCGTGCGCTAACAATGAATGTGGAAGCATATATTGGATCTATATGTTAGTACTGAGGTGGACATTCAAATGTATGTTAAATTCATCATAAATGTGTAGTTTTTATCATACCATAGTGGCACGCAAACAGAGAATGGAGAATGGGTGTACAGTAGTATTGGCGTTGTTGCAGGCATTCTCATGCTCTGTTGTACTGTGCTCTGTTACTACTGGTGGGTGAGGAGAAACGGTGTGGGCGCTACTAAGCATAAACGTTTTGTGAGGATGAGTAAAAGCCTTCTGAAGGCCACTGTGAGGCCTAATACCGGCGCCATCTGGTTCGACATAGAGGAAATCAAGGCAACAACGGCTAATTTCAGTGGAGAAAATGTGATCGGTCAGGGTGGATTTGGGACTATTTATAAGGGCGTGCTCTTTGATGGCTAGCAGATTGCGGTGAAGAGAATCATAAACTGCACCTCTAAAGGGGATTCTGAGTTCATAAACGAGGCGGAAATCATTAACAGCATTCGACATCAGAATTTGGTGGTTTTGAGAGGCTTTTCTGTCTCCAGGGATGACTACATGGCTAATGGTAGCCTTGATGGGCATATTTTTGAAGAAGGGGGTAAAAACATGGCAGCTTTAAATTGGGAGCAGCATAAGAACATCACTGTCAGAACTGCTGAGGGACTGTGTTATCTGCATTTCAGCGTCCAGACTGCCATATATCATAGAGATATCAAAGCCACTAACATTCTGTTGGATGATCGAATGAACACTTGCATTGTAGATTTTGGGCTGGCGAGAATGACTCCAAAAGGGCAATCGCACCTCACCACACGAATTGCTATCATGCAAGGTTACTTGGCTCCTGAATATGCTCTCTATGGACAACTCTCAGATCGGAACGACGTCTACAACTTTGGTGTTGTGCTGTTGGAGATTATGAGCAGGAGAAAAGCTCTGAATAATTGTGTTGAACTCCCCTCCAATTATCTCATCACAGATTGGGCATGGAGGCTTGTAAAATCAGGCAGAACTCTGGATGTCATCGACAGAAGAATCCATGAGAGTGGGCCTCAAAAAATGATGGAAAGATTTGTTTTAGTGGGCATTCTGTGTGCACACGTTATGGTGGTGTCTAGGCCGAGTATTGATAAAGCTTTGAAGATGCTTAAGGGAGATTTCGACATTCCAGAAATACGTGACAGGCCTTCACCTCTTACAAATGATGAATCTTTCATCCATGAATACGATTCCTTCCATTCAAACTTCAACTTTCTGTCAATTCAGCTATCACGCAAGCGGAGAATGGAGAACTCTTGGTTTACTGGATTTCATTTAGCTTCACGGCCATGTTGGCTGTGAGCTGTGGATCCATTAAGCTAATGGCCTAATATATGCAAGGCATGTTAACTGATTGCATATAGTAAAGGCAGTGGAAAATCAACCTCCATCCGGTTGCGGAGCTTTGGCCCCTCGCAGGATATCTCCTGTCGCCACCAGAAGTCCTGGCTGATCCTCACGTTTATAATTTGCGGGGCTTTTGTATGTAACCTGATATCCATTATGGTACCTTTTCTATGCCATATCTGTTGGCCACTAAAGTTTCCCCAAACATTTGGGCTTTTGAACGCCACTATTGGATTTATATGATATGAATTATAATATAACCTACACCAAAACATTTACGGACTGCTATATTCACTGCAGGAGACATTATACGGGTGGTGCACTATGCTTGATTATATTTGCACTATGTATAGCATGATTATAACCGGACAGTGTCAACTTGGTACTTAGATATGTACCAAATAATAATTACAGAGTGCTTCAACTATAGTGATCTTGTCAAATGAGTTTAATACTCAACTCTTATTGGTCAACTCAATTTTAATATAATTAAAAAATACAAAATTCTATTTTTCACATAAATTGTATTTATTAAATCATTAAATAAAAAAATTAAGTTTCAACTTTAGAGATTTTGCTAAATGAATTTAATACTCAATGGTGATTGGTCAAATGGGCAAAACAAATTGCATCACATGGATGCATAAGTAATCCTCAAGGAACTAATAATAATTATGATGATTGCAGTGCTTTATTTTTAAAATTTTTTGGATACATGTCAAATATTATTGCATTGACTACCATGTTTTATTATGATTGCATTAAAAAAATAATAATGACTATATTAAAAAGATATGATGATTTTTTTTGAAAAAGGTGTAGAAACACCCATATTGTATTAAGATTAAAAAGTGTAGAAATATATGAAATATCCAAGATACGGATGGCCATCAGTGGTGCTAAATATTAAAAAATTATATTTCAAGGGCACTAATACCTTCCAACCATTACATAAAAAAACTAAACAAAAAACAACTGCCTTGAGGAAACCATCATTAATTGCAAGAGTCACATATCTTAGTGGGAGGGGGAAGAGTAGCTAGTGGACCAGGAGGAGTTGATGGTGTTATAGTCTGGAGCATGTACATGAAGGAAGTGGATGGTGCCATACATTTCCTTGGCTTTGGTATCTAGCCTTGATGGAAGTTGGAAACAATGCGCTTTTGGCACAACATTCAGTGTGTTAGCCTCAACTTCATAGTTTAATAGGCACCTCACTCTATTGGTTCCCAATTCATTAGATTAAACATCAATCATAAAAGCTCACATGTTTAAAGGAGCTATCAAGAAAAATAAAATGATCTCAAGGTCCATTAAAATCATACACCTTAATTCATAATGCTTGAGATATGAAAACTGACATGGGGCCATATGAGGATATAGAGCACTATCAAAGCATAGCCTAGAGGTCAGAAAAAGGGCCCCAATGTTATGATAAAACATTAGGTATGTTGTAAAAGAGGAAACATGGATAATGCATCTCCTAAGTCTATTTTACTTTGAAAAATTTCCACTAAAGAAGAAAAGGAATACATTACAAAGGCTTTGAAAGATTATAGAGAAGTCATTACATGGATAAGTAGGAAGACCTCAAAACTTATGACACGTCTATTATCAGTCACACACTTCCCTTGAGGTCAAGTTCCAAACTATTTAGATAAAAACGAAGGCCAGTCAGTGCTATTTAGAACTTCTAATTTTAAAATAAATTTAAATTTTAGTATTATAAAAAAGGGTTATCTTCCCAATCAGACATTCAACTTGGGCGATAAACTTGGTTCCCATACACAAGAAAAATGAATATATTTCCCTTTTATGTTGACTTCTCAAATTTAAACAAGACATTTGAGAAGGAAAAATACCCTATCCTATCTTTGAAAGAGGTGATTTAGGTTTTGAATGGATATTAGATGATGTCCTTGTTGGAGAAATATTCTAGATACAATTAGATAATGGTAGGGCATCATGATAGATTTTACCCTACATTTACTACCAAAGGGGAACTTCTGTATACCAAAGAATACATAAAAACAAAAACAAGGTATGCATATATTTTCTTTTCTATTTTAAATCTAGGTCATTTATTTATGCTTAAATATATACATGTATTGACAAATCATGTAGTAGGATGTCATTTAATCTAGGTCACTTGATTTATGCTTAAATATATATGCATTGATTTCATGTAGCTAGAATGTCATTTAGTTTAAGTCATTCCTCATTCTTGGCTATAATCCCCACCCCTCTACCTAGAGATAACTACCTACCTCTCTCTCTCTCTATCCACTAGTCTCTTTCAAGTTGCCCACTCTCTTTACCTCTACCTCTCCTTCACTGGGGCCTCTGTAGCTATCTCTCTCCCTCTCTAACTCTCCATATCCCTCTCCCTATGTCCAACTCAACTTCATTGTTTTTTTTTAAGTGATAACATATATTTCTATTATAATTTATTAAAAAAATCAAGTTCACTTTTCATTTTAGATTATTTATTTTTATTTATAAAGTCTTTTATGTAAAAGTTATATTTAAAAAGCCACACTTCCTAATTTTAAAACAAACTCTTAGATCTAGTAGTTTATTTTTATTTTTTTTGAATGTATATATATATGAAATAACATTTTATAATAGCTGCATTTTTGTTTTCTTTCTCTAAAATATAATTATAATAATTGTTAGCTTTTTATTATCCAATAAATTTTTATCATGAATGTATTTTTTTTTTTTTGTGTTTTTATGATTTTTAATGCTAAATTAAGGAATAAAAGAAATTTTTTATGAAAAGATTTGTTGAAATATTTTTAAAATACTTTTTAGATTTTCTTTTTCCTAAAGAATGAAAGTATTTTTTAGAAAACATAATAATTTCTACAATAGAACTTAAGAGTATAAATTAAAAAAAAAGAAGAATGTTTATTATTTAGAAAAATGATTGAGATAGAATAAGATATGTAGAGTTAAATTAACCATCATGATTTAATCCATAGGATTTTAGAAAGTTTTATTTTATAAAATAAATAATTTAATTTTAATTTTTATTTTAATATGTATTTCCTTAATGTGTGATACAGAAAATGGAGCAAACATTGCTGAAGAACACATAGTTGATGTTAGCCAAGAGGAGGCCCAAGTGCAAACATGGATGTTGGGGAGGGGTCAGGATCTCTTCCTTTCACTAGTATGGATGAGCATATTAATCTAGCTTAAGAGGTGAAGAGAAAAATTTCTTATAGAAATTTAGATCATTTACTTAAAATAGATATTGAGAAATTGAAACATTATGTTGGACAACCTAAACGTACTGATAGGAGGTCAATGAATAAAACTGCAAAGGAAATAATTGCTCATTTTGATAATTTTGATACACTTGGGCAAAACCAATTGTTATCAATTGTAAGTTTCTTAGTTAGGAGATAAATGAGCCATTACAATTGTTGGGTGTGGATTTGTGATTGAAAAATGGTAAAGGTTCACACCTAGAAAAAGATATTGTTGAAAATGTTAAAGAAGGATTGGCTTCCATTGGGAAACAATTTTGATCTGCAGATAAGTCCATTATAAGAAGAGTGATGTTGACATGTATTGTAAGTGGAATTAATTGTAAAAAAAAGAGAATTACCTTCAATTTCATCTAAGTTTGATTTCAGTAGAAAGACAGTAAAAAAATATGTGAAAATGTAATGACCCTCCATTCTCATCTTGGATGTGCAGGTGGTCTGGCTAAGGAGCATGAAGATGAAGGTAAAATAATAGGAATATTTAGGGTATGTTAGATAGTTTATGTTGTACATTATATGATATTGGTAGATGCTACATTCATATTGATGACATTCCTGATTATGCTCATGTGTGGTTTCATATGATAGTTAGTATGTTTTATCGATAATCTTTGTTGCAGTCCACTGATAATTTATATACTTTGACATTGTTTTACATTCAGGTGATTATAATGTTGATCTTACTATGATTGTCATATGTTAGAATTGATTTTCATGCGACTGATTCTGTATCATAGGATGTTATGTTGTGATGTTTTGTATGGATTAATCTTATTATGTGTATGATGCGATTATCTGATGATGGTTCTTATTTAGTCATTTAGTAACTAATTGCTATATGTGTTGTGATTACATGTTTGATGTGATGGTGAAAGGGATAGTGTTACATTACTCATGCGTGAGTACCCTGCTACACTGGGATTCCATTTCACGATGTTTTTGACTATATGATTATATATGTCTATTTATTCGATTGTTTGGTTGCTACAGGACACAAGTACCAGGGATCGACTCCACCTGAATCGACAGGTCTGAGTGTGCCTTAAACCCAATGGAAATTGATGAACAGAGATAACATGTGGTCCCCTAGTTAGCCATCATCCTTGAAAAGGATGAGTATCCAGTTTTGCACCCATTCAGTGTTGTCTGTATGGGCGTAATGGTCAGTCATTGTCATTGTGGTCATGCTTTCAATCGTGCATTGTGTCAGGTATTGTTTGGTATTTGGGTTATTTTGTTTGGAATTGTTTGATTAATGTTTTGGTTAATTGCTTCATTACAATAAAATTATTAAGTGAAGAGGGCACTTTGATAAATAAATATAGAAGCTTTTATGTAAATTATAGTTGTGTGGAAATATGTATTAATATGTCTAAAAAAGATTCTATTTCTTTATTATTATTGCCTTGAGTAATTATTTTCTATTTTGGCCACTTGGAAGAAGTGGTAGTTATGCACTTGAAGAGGGAATCTTAGAAATAATTGTTTCTTTTGTGTAAGAGACTAATTTTAAAAAAGTAGAAAGAAACTATTTTTGTTTGGTTGT
The DNA here is from genome assembly GCA_027924645.1 of Cunninghamia lanceolata. Taxonomy (NCBI): domain Eukaryota; kingdom Viridiplantae; phylum Streptophyta; class Pinopsida; order Cupressales; family Cupressaceae; genus Cunninghamia; species Cunninghamia lanceolata. The sequence goes on along the minus strand of BSBN01000186.1, from coordinate 16,779,703 downwards.
AAATGAAATAAATAGCAAATTCTAAAATAAATAAAAATAGAGATAAATTATTATTTGGTTAAAATAGAAAATTGTAAGAAGTAATAAAGGAGAATCTTCTAGAAGAAATTATGGGGGTGGTGATGCATGCTAAATTTTATTTTAAAATCTCGAGACATAATTTGGGGAAGGGGCGTGCATTTCAAATGGAGAATATGTTTTATGTTTTGGGGATCTCTCTCTCTCTCTCAGGAAGTTTTCATTTTTCTATTGGCACCATAAACCATAGTTTCCAGAAGAAAAGACTTGGGGGAAAATGGATGTGAGCTAAGAATTTTGTGAAGATGTAATAGAAGTAATATTCTAGGTATGGACTGAGATATGAATCTGATTTATTGTTGCATTAGATTTAGTAAAATATTATGTGAATTCTCTTCTACATTTTTTGAACCCAGTCTATTGTATTAGCCATAACTTTACTTGTACAAACTGGGTTTCTCTATTTTTTTTATATATGGTGCATGACCTGGATATCTAAATCATATCCAAAAATCAGCCTTACCTAGTTTGTCATTTTGGAGATATGAATATTTTGTGACTGTCTATCTTTCACTCATTCCATCTATGTTTTAGTAGTCTGTTACGTTAGCCATAACTTTCATTTCACAAACTGGGTTCCTCTAAATTATTTGATATATGGTGCACAACCTAGTTATCTAAATTATACCTGAAAATCATCCTTACCTAGTTTGTCATTTTTGAGATATGAATATTTTGTAACTGTCTACCTCTCACCCATTTCGTCTCTGTTAAAACAGTTAGTTGCGTCACCAATAACTCTATATTTTTGAACTAGGTTTCTCTGAGATTTTTCAACAAATTCATTTTGTGCATATCTTACGATCATTGCTTTCCATCATATGACTCTCTTTGAGGCATTCTACCAATCAGTCTGCGTGCCCTATCTATGCTTTCACATTTTGCATTGTTGGTAGCCTCTAAAGCCTTCTCAACAAATTTATTTTGTGTTGATCCTATCAAATGCATGTGGTTAAAAGTGAGGTAGATTTGATGAAAATGTTAGATCTATAGGAATGTTTTTTTGTTATGTATTTCTTTCCTCTCAAGCTAACCTTAGAACAAGGTTCTTTTATTGTAGTTTTGGGTTTTGTATCTTGTGATTCTAAGTAGGGTATGAGATTTATAGCATGGGCTTTTAGTCTTGCTTAAATAGTTATATTTAATAGTATTTACAAAATTGTCCTGATTATTAATGAAATCTACACCAGTGTAAATAATGTAAATAATTGTTGTGTTTAATTTGTATGCCTTAGGATTATTTGCATGTTGTTCACAATCATTTCAATTAAATGAAATTAAAATAAGTCTTGAGAATTATTAGTTAAATATTGATACCTGTGGACACTTATATCTTATGATCATATTATAACTGCTACTGGTGATTAGAAAGTTATAGTTCTGTATTGATGAGATAGATTCACTTTATAATTGTTAGATGATTGATCATGATTGGATTAATGTTACATTCTTTAAGACCCACAATTAGTGCATTATATCATATGTTGCATTTGTGGTATTGTATTTAAAATATTGATGAAGGATTGTAGTTTATGTTGTGCATTTGAGAGTGAATGTGATGCGTGACTATTGTGTTTAGTGGTGTCAAGTGTTTGTGTCATTTGGGGAAGATGATTCCAGAGGCCTAGGAGGGTGTGATTGTGTGGGAGTTGGCTATGTGTGCATCATGTGAGTTGAGTAAACTGCTATTCTGGAATGTTTCCTCATATTCATGGTTGTATGGTACATGTGCAAGATGGATAATGCCTTGCTCAATGTATCTATTCATGTGGTTATGATGATTATGCAAGATGGGTAATGCCTTGCTCTGTGTAATGTGAAATGATATATATTTTGTGTTGTAAACACATCATGATGAGAAATGTTATAGTTCATGCTTGGTTTATGTTTTGGGCTTGGTGAATCTAGATGTAGTGAACGGGGAGTGGCTTTCAATGTGGGGCCGATGCTCAAAGTGGCTTGTTAGGGTAACCCATTGGAAGTTGTTAATCTAGTGATAACTTAATAATAGATTTAGAAGGTTGGGTAGTTTTCACACTAATTAAGATAATCGGATGCCTCACCCATGCCTGTAGTGCTCGTTCAGGCTAAGGATGGGATGAGAAGGCCATGGTTGGCAAAATCAACTTCCTTGTCCTCATAAAAGGAATGTTGGTTCTGCATGTGTCACCCTATGGGGCTAGCGTCTAGTAAGAGACTGTCAGGGTAACCATAGATGGGGGCCAACACCTAGAGAGAGACTGTCGAGGTAACCCATGAATGGGAGCCGACGTCTAGCTAGAGACTGCCATGGTAACCCATGTTAGGACCATGCGATGACACTCATCCCTACTGCAGCCTAGCATTCCCTAATTGTGTTTTCCTCTTTCATTGTGAATTTTTCTCTAGAAGTATTGTTTGAGTTGCTTGTGGTGTTCATATCAACCGGTGTTGTATTGGAGTCATGTGTAGTTCTTGCACTTGTTAGCCTATTGACTTCTTGTTTGTTTTCTTAGTGGGACCTTATTGTTATCTCCTAGCACGGGGGTGGACCTTAGGGTTCCACATGGTCGGGTGGTTGTGTTTTTATCTCCATTGGTTTCCCTTGCTATTGTTCGTGTGCGAGAAGGATGTACCTTGTGTGGTAAATTTTAGATCTTGTTCTAGCTTGAGGAGATAGATATTTATGATCATGTTCTAGTCTTGTATATCTATTAAATCATGTATTGTTATCTTGATGTATGTACTCCAATGTAATCTAGATAGTGATATTGTAAACAATGTAATGTTGTACTCTCTTGTAAAGGAACTTGTTTATGTACTTGTGATCCTATGTGCAGGATCTTGATGCTTACTTATCTGATGATGTAATATGGAATTGTATGTGTTTATTCATCTGATGCAATTAGACTTAGAATGAATTGTGGTTGTTAGTTAATTCATAATGTTGGTTAGATCTTGTTTTAGTTCATTAATAATACAACCATGGAACCCTAGAGAATAAAGCTTAATTTAAATGTTATGAATAAATATGTGATTGTTGTTATTTCTTTCGTTTTGAAAAATATATATTTGACCTTTTTGTAAGCTGAGTTGTGTTATCTTTTGGGTTCCTTGGCGAGGAGTTACAATTGGTATCAAAGCCTAGGTTGCAACACCAGGATCTCTAGATTGTTGTTGTTGCTCTAGGTTAAGCATTTTTTTTTTGCCTTGTGGAAAGTTTGTAATAGTACCTCTCACCTATGTGCCTTAGTATGACATTAGAAGGTTGATAAACTTACAAACTTGTTCTTTGATTCTAGAAGAAATACATTCTTTATGCCTTGTTTTACTTATGTGTTTGCTATGTGTTCTCCCTCCTTTTCTAAAAATGTGATGATATATTTGACAATATGTGTTTCTTGAATGTTAGTGCTTGCTGATTTGTTGAGACCTTGAGTTCCTCTTGTGGTCTCTAGTGCTTTAGAAGAAAGAAGCATGATTACTGTTAGTGCATGTAATTAGGAGTGTGGTATTTGCCCCCTCTAGTGATGTGAATGTATAGTACCCATTCTATGTGGGGTGTTGTGAAAGGCCAGTGGTGTTTTGTGTTCCCTAGTTTGGTGAAGTAATCATACTTGGGGGTTATGTTTAACTTTGAGTGTAGAAGCACCATACCATCTTTATGTTAATTGCATTATATGTGTAAGTATTGGAATGATTTAATCACTCGGTGGCATCATGCAATACAAGTCATGAGGATTATGTGGTGTTGTGTGTGGGGTATCTTTGCGTGGTTGCTTGATAATCTGATATCTATCTCCTAGTTGGCCATGACCTCATGTAGAAGTTCTATTGTGGTTTATGAAAGTTATCTTTGTGTATAGCTGTGTAAGAAACATGTGCAGGAGATCAAATTAGAGCCTATGTTGGACCCAGGAGATCATGAAAGTGATATTGTAAGTCAATTAAAATTTTGAATTATTCTTGTGTGTGACATCATACATTTCCTCTGTAAGTATCTTTTTGCATAAGGACGTAATTGTATATGTTCATAGCTTGGTAAAAAGAAATTGTACTACATTAAAGATAGAAAATTTTTGTATATAAGTAGAGACTGTGTTGCCTTAAATTTTTGTATAAAAGTTGCTTAGATATGAAGATGTAGAAAAGTTAGTTGTTTGTGTGTTTGGTGTACATTCTCTAACGCATTTTGGACTTTGCGTCCTGGGGTGTTGTGTAGTGGATACTCCCTTTTGTGGCTAAAATTAGTCACATCGTGATGTGGATTTGTTGGTGATTTTGTTGTTTTAGAATTTTTGATAGTTGTTTCATATGTTTTTGATGGGCTTACAGTGAATTTGTTTTCTTGAATCTTTCTTATGATAGGAGTGGTCACCAAAACTCTTTTCTTTATACTTGATTTATTGTTAAAAATTGTTGGTATTTTGTGACTTAAGATTGAATTTGATTATTTCCCCACTTGGGTTTACATTTTTAAAATTTCTATGGTGGCTATTACAAATGTTTGTTTCTATTGGCTCCGTTTCATGTTAAGTGTTGTTTCTATTATGTTCATTTCAAACCTCTGATAGTGTGTTCAGGGAGGACTCTGCGGAGGATTGTACCTTGGATGTTCGGTAATTAGTGGGAACCATAGTGGAAATAAGAGATGAGATGTATTTTTCTTTGTTAATATGTGAATACAATTCCCTAAATCATTTGAAATTCTCAAAATATGTGTGATTGGATTATAAGTAGATCACATGATACATCTTAATGGTGAGGAATTGATGTTATTCTTGTCTGTATTGAATGATTGTGCCTGTCTTATGAACAATTGCTTAAAATGGATGTTTATGTTGACAATAGAAAATTGCAATACTAATATGTTATATTTCCACCCTAGTCTGTGACTTCCAGGAGTAAGTCAAGTCTTAGGGGGGAGGATGTAATGCCCCTCCATTCTCATCTTGGATGTGCAGATGGTCTAGCTAAGGAGCATGAAGATGAAGGTAAAATAATAAGAATATTTAGGGTATGTTAGATAGTTGATGTTGTACATTATATGATGTTGGTAGATGCTACATTCATGTTGATGACATTCCTGATTATGCTCATGTGTGGTTTCATATGACAGTATGTTTTATCGATAATCTTTGTTGTGACACTGATAATTTATATACTCTGACATTGTTTTACTTTCAGGTGATTATGATGTTGATCTTACTATGATTGTCATATGTTAGAATTGATTTTTATGCGACTAATTCTGTATCATAGGATGTTATGTTGTGATGTTTTGTGTGGATTAATCTTAGTATGTGTATCATGCAATTATCTGCTCATGGTTCTTATTTAGTCATTCAGTAACTGATTGCTATGTGTGTTGTGATTACATGTTTTATGTGATGGTGAAAGGGACAGTGTCACATTACTCATGCATGAGTACCCTGCTACACTACAATTCCCTTTCATGATGTATTTGACTATATGATTATATATATATGTCTAGTTGTTTGACTATTTAGTTGCTGCAGGATGCAGGTACCAAGCATTGACTCCACCTAAATTGACAAGTCTGAGCATGCCTTAAATCCAATGGAAATTGTTGAATGGAGATAACATGTGGTCCCCTAGTTAGCCATCATCCTTGAAAAGGACGAGTATCAAGTTTTGCACCCAGTCAGTGTTGTCTGTATGGGCGTAATGGTCAGCGATTCTCATTGCGGTCATGCTTTCGATCGTGCATTATGTTAGGTATTGTTTGGCATTTGGGTTATTTTGTTTGGAATTGTTTGATTAATGTTTTGGTTAGTTTCTTCATTATAATAAAATTATTAAGTCAAGAGGGCACTTTGATAAATAAATATAGATGCTTTTATGTAAATTAGAGTTGTGTGGAAATATATATTATTATGTCTGAAAAAGATTCTCTTTCTTTATTATTATTGCCTTGAGTAATTATTTTCCATTTTGGCCACTTAGAAGAAGTGGCAGTCATGCACCTCAAGAGGGAATCTTAGAAATAATTGTTTCTTTTCTGTAAGAGACTAATTTTAGAAAAGTAGAAATAAACTATTTTTGTTTGGTTGTAAATGAAATAAATAGCAAATTCAAAAATAAATAAAATAAGAGAGAAATTATTGTTTGATTAAAATAGTAAATTGTAAGAAAGTAATAAAAGAGAATCTTCTGGAAGAAATTATGGGGGTGGTTATGCATGCTAAACTTTATTTTGAAATCTCAAGACATAATTTGGGGAAGGGGCGTGCATTTCAAATGGAGAATATGTTTTATGTTTTGGGGATCTCTCTCTCTCTCTCTCTCTCTCAGGTAGTTTTTATTTTTCTTTTGGTAGCATAAACCATAGTTTCTAGAAGAAAAGACTTGGGGGAAAATGGATGCAACCTGGGAATTTTGTGAAGATGTGATAGAAGTAATATTGCAAGTATGGACTGAGATATGAATCTGATTTATTGTTGCATTAGATTTAGTAAAATATTCTGTGAATTCTCTTCTACATTTTATGAACCCAGTCTATTGCGTTAGCCATAAATTTATTTGTTCGAACTAGGTTTCTCTAATTTTCTTATATATGGTGCATGGCCAGGATATCTAAATCATATCCAAAAATCAGCCTTACCCAGTTTTTCATTTTGGAGATATGGATATTTTTTGACTGCCAATCTCTCACCCATTTCGTCTCTGTTTTAGCAGTCTATTGTGTTAGCCGTAACTTTCATTTTAAAATCTAGCTTCCTCTAAATGTTTGATATATGGTGCATGACCTAGTTGTCTAAATCATATCCGAAAATCATCCTTACTTAGTTTGTCATTTTTGAGATATAAATATTTTGTGACTGTCTACCTCGCACCCATTTCGTCTCTATTAAAATAGTTAGTTGTGTCACCAATAACTCTATATTTTTGAACTAGGTTTCTCTAAGATTTTTCAACAAATTCATTTTGGGCATATCTTACGATCATTGCTTTCCATCATATGACTCTCTTTGAGGCATTCTACCAATTAGTCTGCGTGCCCTGTCTATGCTTTCATATTTTGCATTGTTGGTAGCTTCTAAAGCCTTCTCAACAAATTCATTTTGTGCTGATCCTATCATATGCATGTGGTTGAAAGTGAGGTAGATTTGATGAAAATGTTAGATCTATAGGAATGTTTTGTTGTTCTATATTTCTTTCCTCTCAAGCTAACCTTAGAACAAGGTTCTTTTATTGTAGCTTCAGGTTTTGTATATTGTGATTCTAACTAGGGTAAGAGATTTATAGCATGGGCTTTTAGTCTTTCTTATATAGTTATATTTAATAGTATTTACAAAGTTGTTCTAATTATTAATGAAATCTACATCAGTGTAAATAGTGTAAATAATTGTTGTGTTTAATTTGTATGATTTAGGGTTATTGGCATGTTGTTCACAATCATTTTAATTAAATAAAATTAAAATATTGATACTTGTGGACACTTGTATCCTATGATCATATTATAACTACTACTGGTGATTAGAAATTTATAGTTCTATATTGATGGGATAGATTCATGTTATAATTGTTAGATGATTGATCATGATTGGATTAATGTTACATTCTTTAAGACCCATAATTAGTGCATTATATCATATGCTGCATTTGTCAGATTGTATTTGAAATATTGATGAAGGATTGTAGTTTATGTTGTGCATTTGAGAGTGAATGTGATGTGTGACTATTGTGTTTAGTGGTGTCAAGTGTTTGTGTCATTTGGGGAAGATGATTCCAGAGACCTAGGAGGGTGTGATTGTGTGGGTGTTGGCTATGTGTGCATCATATGAGTTGAGTAAACTTCTATTCTAGAATGTTTCCTCCTATTGATGTTGGTATGGTACATGTGCAAGATGAATAATGCCTTGCTTAGTGTACCTATTCATGTGGTTATGATGATTATGCAAGATAGGTAATGTCTTGCTCTGTGTAATGTGAAATGATGTATATTTTGTGTTGTAAACACATCATGATGATAAATGTTATAGTTCATGCTTAGTTTATGTTTTGGGCTTGGTGAATCTAAATGCAGTGAAGGTGGGGTGGCTTTCAATGTGGGGAGAACGCCCAAAGTGTCTTTTCAGGGTAACCCATTGGAAGTTGTTAATCTAGTGATAACTTAATAATAAATTTAGAAGGTTGGGTAGTTTTCACACTAATTAAAATAATTGGATGCCTCACCCATGCCTGTAGTACTCGTTTAGGCTAAGGATGGGATGAGAAGGCTGTGGTTGGTAAAATCAACTTTCTTGTCCTCATGAAAGGAATGTTGGTTATGCATGTGTCACCCTATGGGGCTGACGTCTAGTAAGAGACTGTCAGGGTAACCATAGATGGGGGCTGGTGCCTAGCAAGAGACTGTTAGGGTAACCCATGGATGGGGGCTGACATCTAGCTAGAGACTGTCAGGGTAACCCATGTTAGGACCATGCGATGACACTCATCCCTACTATAGCCTAGCATTTCCTAATTGTGTTTTCCTCTTTCATTGTGTATTTTCCTCTAGAAGTATTGTGTGAGTTGCTTGTGGTGTTCATATCGAGCAGTGTTGTATTGGAGTCATGTGTAGTTCTTGCACCTGTTATTATATTGACTTCTTGTCTATTTGCTTAGTGGAACCTTATTGTTATCTCCTAGTACGGGGGGTGGACCTTAGGGTTCCACATGGTCAGGTGGTTGTGCTTTTATCCCCATTGGTTTCCCTTGCTGTTGTTCATGTGTGAGAAGGATGTACCTTGTGTGCCAGATTTCAGATCTTGTTCTAGCTTGAGGAGACAGATACATATGATCATGTTCCAGTCTTGTATATCAGTTGAATCATGTACTATTATCTTGATGTATGTACACCAATGTAATCTGGATAGCGATATTGTAAACAATGTAATGTTGTAATCTCTTGTAATGGAACTTGTTTATGTACTTGTGTGATGCAACACACAACATACACTCAATACAATTTTGCCATTAATCATGTGAGAGCCAAAGATTTGACGACTGGAACATAAAAAAAACTTCTATTCATCAACTCTGCTACTACAATGAGAGAAAACTCTCTTATATCCAAGAAAACAAAAAAATCAAAAAATTACCTTTTTTGGCAGATTTCAAAAATTGTTAAATTTTGCTATTTTAGGTAATTTTACAATCATATCTTGAGAATCTAGTTGTTTTGCAAAAACTTCCTAAAGCTAAGGTAGGATGAAAAGCCAACTAACATCCTAAATTCAAAATATGAGGTTTGAGTTATTAAAAAAAGCAACTTTTAAAAAACTAGAAAAAACACTAAATTGCCATTTTGAGGGCCAAGATGAAAGTTTCAAGCCCCGAAAAAGTGCCAAGACGAGGTTCAACCAACTAGGGTCGGTTGGGAAACCACTAGCCACCTCATAATGCATCCACTTGTAAAATTTCATAGAAAACTCACATTCGAGTCAAAAGTTATGACCTCCGGAAGTCCCTACATCATTCTCCTCTGGTTGAAAAGAACGTAGCTCCTACAAGTGAGTGTCTTCAAACTACTGCCATTTGATTGGATCTAACCTTTGCACTTCCCACTTTGTATTCCATGTGCTATCTGTTGGTGGCAATCCTTCCCACTGTACTAAATACTTGTTGTAATGCCCTTGCCGAGTGTAGATAGTTTTCTTATCAAGAACCAGTGCAATCTTTTCCTTCTTCTTATGGGGAATGTGGTGGTGCCATGCCACTTTTGGTTGACTATCTTCAACATCATCCTCACCATGGAATGCATATAAATTAGAAATATTAAACATAGGAGAAATATCGAGATCATCTGGTAAATTGACCTCATATGCATTATCATTAATCTTCTTTGTAATTCTACAAGGATCAATTTTCCTAGACTTCAACTTGTGGTATGTTCCAGTAGGAAACCACTCTTTTCTCAAATATACCATCACTAAGTCACCTTCACTAAATTTCTGATGTCACCTACTAGTATCCACTATATTCTTGTATCTCTCATTACTGTCCTACAACTTCTGTCTCACTTCTTTCTGCAATTATTGAAGGTGTTCTACAAATGCTTCCCCATCATCACTGACCCTATCTTTCATTGGTAGTTGTACCAAATCTAGAACACCCTGAGGATTCCTTCCATACACAATCTGGAAAGGGGACTTTCCCATTGATCTATTAACATAACTATTATAGGCAAATTCAGCCTAGGGTAATGCCACGTCCCATTGTGTTGGCTTTTCTCCAACGATACACCTCAACAAATTTCTCAGACTCCGACTGACTACCTCTATTTGCCCATCCGTTTGAGGATGATAAGCACTACTAAACTATAACTTAGTCCCCATCTTCTTCCATAAAGTCCTCCAAAAATGACTGAGGAATTTGGTATCCCTATCAGAGGTAATAGTCTTTGGAACACCATGTAGTCGAACAACTTCTAAAAAAAATAACTCTACTGCCCTCGTTGCATCATTAGTTTTCTTACAGGCAATAAAATGAACCATCTTGGAGAACCTATCAACAACTACAAAAATGGAGTCATTACCTCATTGAGTATGTGGAAGTCCCAACACAAAGTCCATGCACAAATCTGTCCATGGTGCAGTTGGAATTGGTAATGGCGTATACAACCCTGTATTCTGTGAATGTCCCTTAGCCACTTGGCAGATTCTACACCTAGTTACATTCTTAGTTATATCCCTTTTCATCTTTGGCTAGTAATATTTATCTTCTATCAAGGCTATTGTCTTATCCTTGCCAAAATGTCCATCTAACCCACTACTATGAAATTCTCTAATAATCTTTTCCCCCATAGAGCCAAATGGTATACATAGTTGTTTTCCTTTAAATAGATACCCATCTTGCATAAAATATTCACCCCTAAAGTGACCCAAGTTACTAGATACTGGTGCCTTCAATTGTTTGACAATCTCCCAAAAATCATCATCAGACTTATACAAATTTTTGATGGCATCAAAACCAATCACCTCAGTTTCCATTGTGGTCAAAAGTGCAACACGCCTACTTAATGCATCTGCAACCTGATTTTGTTTTCAAGACTTATGCTTCAACACAAAATTGCAACCCTGCAAGAAAGAGACCCACTTGGCATGCCTACTATTCAACTTTTTCTATGTGTTCAAGTATCTCAATGCAATATGATCTGTAAACAATACAATGTCCTGGGGAACTAGATAATGTCTCCAATGCCTCAATGCTTGAACAATTGCATAAAATTCCAAATCATAAGTAGAATAATTCTTTCTCATGTCATTTAGCTTTTCACTAAAGAAAGCTATAGGTTTTCTAGGTTGGCTAAGCATAGCATCTATTCCCACATGGGAGGCATCACATTCTACTTCAAATACCTTATCAAAATTTGGCAATGAGAGTATAGGTGCTTCTGTTACCTTTTGCTTCAAGTACTTAAATCTCTCCTCAACATCCTTGGTCCATACAAACTCCCTTCCTTTGGTACAATCTGTGATAGGAGCTACAATACTACTGAAATTTTGAATGAGATTTTGATAGAAAGTGGCCAAGCCATGAAAACTTTTTACCTCTGTGATGCTGCTTGGACTAGGCCATTCTAGAATTGTGCTAACTTTTTCTGGATCCATTCTGACACAATCTTTAGAAATGACAGTCTAAAAAAACCAAACTGTCCTGCATGAACCTACACTTCTTCAAATTAGTATAGAGCTTCTCCTTCCTTAACACACCAAAGATGATCCTCAAGTGTTGTAGGTACTCTTCTTTGCTGCTACTAAATACCAAAATATCATCAAAATAAACTACCACAAACTTACCAATGTAAGGTCGTAGTGTAGTGCTCATCAATCTCATAAATGTGCTAGGTGCATTTGATAACCCAAATGGCATAACCATCCACTTATATAATCCATATCTAGTCTTAAAGGTTGTCTTCCACTCATCCCCTTCTCGGATCCAGATTTAGTGGTAGCCACTTCATAGGTCGATCTTGCTGAAATATTTGGCCCTTGCAAGGACATCCATCATGTCCTCCATATGAGGTATATGAAACTGATACTTGATGGTAATCTTACTAATTGCTTGGCTATCAGTGTGCATCCTCCATGTTCCATCTTTTTTTGGGGTCAACAATGTAGGTACAACACATGGGCTCATGCTCTCTCTCACCACACCTTTACTTATGAGTTTTCTTACTTGCTTATTCATCTCTGCATGTTGTGTTGGATTCATCCTATAAGCTACTTGGCTGGGTAGAGTTGCTCCTAGAATCAAATCAATATAATGTTGAATATCTCTCTTTGTCAGTAGACCATTAGGCAATTCATCAGGCAAAACATCAATAAATTCTTCCAATAGCTTTGCTACTTCTAGGGGAACTGAAATGTCTTCCTCTTCACCTTTTTTCACTACTAATGCGTAGCAACACCCTGTCACCTTCATTTCTTTAACAAGATTTCTTTCAGACAACATAACACATGACAGACATCCATTGGGACAACATCACACCATATCTCATCCTGATAGATCTTCCCTATGCTAAACTTAATTAGGCATCTTTTATCAACAGTGACTTCATTTCCCTTTTTAAACCAAGCAATGCGGTACGGATGAGAATGTTTTTCACAGTCTAAATTCAATTTTTCTACCATTTCTTTAGAAACCATATTTTCACAACTACTTCCATCCACAATAACTTGACATACCTTGCCACCTGAAGTGCATCTAGTTTTAAAGATATTGGTTCAAAGCCATGAACCATCAGAGCTTTTGGCTTGTGTTTTCTCCTTCTCTAGAATCACCATTGCTCTTCTCATCATGAGAGTTTCTCCCACATTTGGTGGAACCTCTAGTTCCTTCCCTTCCACTTCATGCCGCATTTCAATCAGGTTCACCCTAGGTTGTCCTCCTTGATTTGTTTCTTGCATGTTATAATTTGAGCATTCAAATGCCCTGTGACCTTCATCTCCACATCTAAAACAAGTGAAAGGCCTTCTCTAGTTTTCCCATCCTCTACCACTACCATAACCTCTACCTCTTTGAAATCCACTTCCTCATTCTAGATTCAGAGGATCTTGTCAAGTGTCTACTTATTTTTCCAATCCATGGGATGACTCTCCCCTACCATAATTCAAACATCCTTGAAATGGGGTTGATGTACCCCTTCTTCGTCCCCAATTCCTCTGATGGTATTGTCTGTCTTGTTTTTCTTCAGCCTTTAGAGCAAATTGGTAAGCCTCTTCCATACTATTGAGTCGATGCATGCTCAATTCATCTTGAATAGAGAATTTCAGGCCATTCACATATCTAGCAGCCATGTGTTCATTAGTTTCTTGATGCTCTATATGTATAGACAACGTATAAAATTCATTTGTATAATCTTGCACAAAAGAGAGGTTCTGCTTTAAATTTTGAAACCTTCGAAAAAAGGGTTTGTGCATAATCTATGGGCAAAAACTTTTCTCTCAACTTCTTCTCCATTTTATTCCATGTCCTGATCTTATCCTTACCTTTCCTTGTTCATTCCTTTTGAAGATGATCCCACCAAATCATTGCATGACCCTTTAATTTGGTGCATACGAATTTCACCTTCTTTTCCTCTATCATGGATTTCCATTCAAAAAAATTTCTCATGTCATTCAACCAGTCTATCAACTCCTCTGGTTTAAGACTACCTACATAATCTGAAACATCTACCTTGATCCCTTCATTTTTCCCTTCTAAGGCCCCGAGCATCTTCTCTTCAAAACTCATGCCTTCTAATTCTTCTTCTTCATGTTCTGTATCTTGATTTGCACCTCCTCGACCTATCTCTTCATCAGATTTGTTTCCTCCTCTACCTAGTCTTTGGTTTTCCATCTGTGTTGTAAGTTTTGCTATTTGCCTTTGCAGATTTTACATTTCTCTATGTGTCTGGGCAAGATTGCCTCTTCCTCTTCCTCTCCTAGTCATCTTCCTGCTCTAATACCAGATGATGCAGCACACAACATACACTCAATACATTTTTTCCATTAATCATGTGAGAGCCAAAGATTTGAAGACTAGAACATAAAAAAACTTCTATTCATCAACTCTGCTGCTACAATGAGAGAAAACTCTCTTATATCCAAGAAAACAAAAAAATAAAAAAAATTACCTTTTTTGGTAGATTTTGACAATTGTTAGATTTTGCCATATTAGGTAATTTTACAATCATATCTTGAGAATCTAGTTTTTTGCAAAAACTTCCTAAAGCTAAGGTAGGATGAAAAGCCAACTAACATCCTAAATTCGAAACATGAGTTTCAAGTTATTAAAAAAAATAACTTTTCAAAAACTAGAAAAAAAATACTAAATTGCCATTTTGAGGGCCAAGATGAAAGTTTCAAGCCCCCCAAAAGTGCCAAGACAAGGTCCAACTAACTACAGTCGGTTGGGAAACCACTGACCACCTGATAACGCATCCACCTATAAAATTTCATAGAAAACCCACATCTGAGTCAAAAGTTATGGCCTCCGAAACTCCCTGCATCATTGTGAGCCTATGTGCAGGATCTTGATGCTTACTTATCTGATGATATAATATGGAATTGTATGTGTTTATTCATCTGATGCAATTAGACTTAGAATGAACTGTGGTTGTTAGTTAATTCATAATGTTGGTTAGATCTTGTTTTAGTTCATTAGTAATGTAGCTGTGGAACCCTAGAGGATAAAGCTTAATTTAAATGTTATGAATAAATATATGATTGTTGTTATTTCTTTCATTTTAAAAAAAATAGATTTGACCTTTTTGTAAGCTTAGTTGTGTTATCCTCTAGGTTCCTTGGTGGGGTGTTACAGAAAAGGAGAAAATTACTAGATGATAGTATGTTGGAAGGCAATTGGGCAATTATGTGTAGAGCTCCTCGATCTGATAGGATTCAAGATGTTCTTAGGAACTTAATCTCAATGTTTTGGAATGATAATACTCGTGCTTCATCAAATAGTAGAGATGTTATCAAACACAGAATTGGGCCCAATAGTTATGAACTACATACAAAACATTGGCTAGACATAACACAACATGAGATCTATGTGAACTTTTGTAAATCACATCCTTATATAAAGATTGGGCAAACAATGTTTGAAAGGTTAAGGCCAGATTATGTGAAGACAAACAAGGTTTTGAAACTTGTTGTCGTTATCATATTGAATTTGATCTCTACTATCAGGTGTTTCAAAAGATTAGAGAAGACAATGATGGTTTTGGAAATGCACTGCCTAAATGGGTAAGCCAGTTCATAGCATCCGTCTTATGTGATAAATCAGATGATGATAATGGAACTTCTCAAATAAACTGCATAAAAGGTCTTTGTGAAACATGTGGAAATTTGGCTAAAATGCCTTTGAGAAATGAGGATATCGACCCAATAAAGTTGGTAAATTGCAAGAGTTACAAGTACATAAAGTTTCAAACAAAAATTGGGAAAGAATCCACAAGGTTGGATTATGTAGAAGAGGAGATACCTATTGGAATATTTATGGAAAATTTTCATAAATTGATACAACCATACATACATCATGTTTTTTTTGCTAAGTGGAAAGTACAACAATTTCAAACATTAAGAGATACTTTCCCACCTAGAATAGTTTTATTAGTAGTCGACTTTGCAAAAAATTATCCTTTTGTACATCAAAAAGAGATTCAATCACAATATTACTTTTCCGAGCAGATCACTATTATAGTGCATGTGTGTTATCGGCATGTACAATTGGATTTGGATGGTGTTGAAAGTACATTTGAAGCACGAGTTATTAAGAAAGAATATCACTTTTATATTAGTGGTGATAAAGAGCATGACACACATTTTGTACAACATTGCTTTAAGAATTTTTTTAGATATTTGGCAAGCAAGGGTGTAAATTTTGAAAAGCATTTTGTATGGTCAGATGGATGTGGGTCACAATTCAAATCATCAATGCCATTTTATGCACTATATAGATATCATCGAAATGACAATATACCACATGTTTAGAGTTTCTTTAAGAGTGAGCATAGAAAGGGTGAAGTTGATGGCACAAGAGCTTGCATCAAACGTGCTCTAAGAAAACATCAAATAAATTATGAGGGAGATCATATAAATGATGCACATGATGTTTTTGAATGGTGTAAGTCAAACATTGCACCAAATGAGGTCAACACATCTTCAAGAACAAACCAATACATTCCACATAGTGTTTTGGGAGATATCAGGTATTTAT
The DNA here is from genome assembly GCA_027924645.1 of Cunninghamia lanceolata. Classification (NCBI taxonomy): domain Eukaryota; kingdom Viridiplantae; phylum Streptophyta; class Pinopsida; order Cupressales; family Cupressaceae; genus Cunninghamia; species Cunninghamia lanceolata. The sequence continues at coordinate 16,763,434 of BSBN01000186.1, read as the reverse complement.
TGTTTGAATTTATTTAATGTACTTTAAATATATATTCATATATGATATGTGTACACATGAGTTTGTTTATTTTAGTTTAAATTTAATTATTTCTATTATATTCATAATGTACAATATAATAAATTTGTAGGTGTGGATAGAAGATCAATGCATGGATGTAAGAGGGTAGAGAAAACAAGATCTTTGCATTGTGTCATGAGTATAGATAGCCAGGCATGGACATTGCGCACTAGGGATTACTTTTGGTTTTGTTATGAGTGCATGTTGAGAGATTTTGAGAATTGTAAGAACCAACAACATGGACATGTTAGTGAATGGGAAAACATGCCACTAGTTGTTACCAACACATACAACGAAGATGAGGATGAAAGCTTTGAAGACATCCATTGATTTCAACTGATTATAACCATATTTCAAGATTGATTAAAAAAGGTATGTGTGTACATACATACATACATACATATATAAGGTATCTCTAAATTTTTTAAGTTACAAATTTTGGACATGTAAATTTGGTGCAAGAGATATTTTTACAGTCATAGCAGAGGCTCGAAATATAGAAAATGTTAGTTATTATTTATTCTGTTGCATAGAAGAGAAGAAACGGCTAATAAATCCATAAACAAGTGATGGAATGATGTTTCCCACAGGTTTAACTTTATTTAATATATGTTTAAATAATTTTGAATTTGTTACATATGTACATGTCAAGTACCTCAAGAGTGATTTAAACATTCAATTTTTATATTATAATTTATGTTATGTCTTATTGGGCAAGGAATGTTGTTTCCCATAGGTTTAGTTGTAGTGCAAGGGACATATCTCAAACAAGTCAAGATTGTTCAACATGGGATTCACTTTATTGATTATCAACCTAAGAACAAGGTATATCAGTATAGCCACCTAGTAATTGCTACTGGCCTATCTCTTCATATAGTTTCAAACACATGTGGATGTTGTAAGTGGAGACTAGATAGTGATGATTATCAGAGAATATTAGATGTCATTGAAGAGCGAGATGAACCACTTGATGTGGTATGAAAAATATGGATGAAGAACTTACAATTTTTAAAGTTTTGAAGACCTAAATTCACTATCTAGATCTATGTTTGAATGTATTAATTGTTTTAAAATTTATGCAAATTAAATTAATAGTTCTTTTGTTAAACAAATTTTAAATTTCAACATTCAGTTCTTAATGTACAAATGTTCTCTCTATTAGAAGTCATCTAGAGAATGCCCTAGATTCTTATTCAAGCATGTATGATATGATAATTTTTGAATGCTTTTATTTAATGTTATATATGCTCTTTGAACTATGCAACAATACATGTACATACTGTTTCCCTCTCAATTGTTGTCCTTGATGACAAATACACAAACTCTTAGGTTTGTGGCATAGTGACAGTTGTATCTATATCATGATAATTGACATATGGTTGGTTTGTGGCACAGTGACAGTTGTATCTATATCATGACAATTGGCATATGGTTGACTTGACATTCATGATGTTATGATCTCTTGATGGGGTTCTGTTCACTTGGTATTGATAGAGGTTATTGGTAATGGTATGGTACTATGATTTACTATGATGACAATCACATATTCTCATGGTTCTTGATATATGATAGTTGGCAGACTTTATGATCTCATGATGAACATGATATGGTATCTTCATAGTGGGCTTATTCATGCAATTGTATTATCTCATAATAGTTGGTTCATGGTGATCTTAATGATTTCATTTCATGATGGTACCAGTTGGCTCATAATAGTTAGTATATGCTCTTGATAGTTGTTTTGATTCATATGATATTATGTTACATAGATGTGGTATCTTGATGACACAGTTGCATAGGTATCTTGACACAATTGCATAACAATTCTACTGATGACTCATATGGTATCATGTTACATTTTCATGATGATAGGATAGTTTAATATTATTGGCAGTGGTTTCATTTCTCTAGGCAATCTTTGGTTGCTTTGGTATACAGGTTCAATTTTATGGTTGGCATTACTGTGGACTTCTACATGTGAAAGCTTCTCCTTATTGCTTGTTTCAATTTGTAATGTGAGTAATGCAATCATAATCAAAGGTCTTAAAGTCTTTATCATTTCTTTAAGGGGATTTGAGTCACTTATGAGATATCCTATTATTGATCAAAGGTTATATTTTCTTGCACTAATAAAAGACATGAGAATGTCTTAAGGTCTTCATTTGTCATTATACAAGGAAATGTTTGTATGCTGAAAAATATTCAGTGTGACATTATTGAAAGGGTCCTCACCAATTATCATGCATTATCTAGATCATCTAATAAACAAAAATAAACATTTGATTAAGCTTAATGCATAGGGTTCCTATTGAGTTTTACTTGCTGGGCAGGTCTTATCATATGCAACAGGTAAAAAGGTCTTTTTGTTTTAAGACTTTCACTGGGCTACTTAGGGCACACCAGGATGTCAGTTTACAATGTTATCATCGGCCAAAAATCTTTGATTGTGAATTATTTTGCAAAGTGCAAACTTTGGTTATGCCCTTCTCCAAGCTAGGGTTTGACTTTGTGATGTGAAATCGTGAAAGAATAAGGTGAAAGCCATGGATTATTTTGTGTTAACTGCTTCGTGAAGTGATAAAGCTGAATGTGGACTGAGACAGTGAGGCCGTTGTAGTTTGGTTCCTCAACATGACTTTTAAGTGTTGCCATTTCTTTTGAAATTTCTATTCTACCTTCTGTTGATAACTGAGAGGGGGGTTGAATCAGTTATCCTAATTATTTCTTCTCTTGAACTTTCTTGTTAATCAATGCAGCTTTAATTCAAACAAGTAAACATAACCATGAAATAAAAAACACATGACACAGTATTTTTGACGTGGAAACCCTGTTAAGGGAGAAAACCACAGGGTGATTAACCCAAAGATTATTCTCTATTAGAAGAATAAGGAATTACAAAATGGCACTTGCCAATTAGGGCTCACTGCCTGAGCACACTGCTCACAAAGGAGGCACACTGCCTACAAGGAGACACACTGTCTACAAAAGAATGTTATACAATACTTGAACTGATTGGAAGCATCCACATATGCTGGAGTTTAGTTCCTGTTAGGCTTAGTACACTAATCTGCTGCACTTCATCTTTCCTCTTCTCTTTATTCTGCTTTCCTTTCACATACCGGATCCTTCTTACTACTTCTGCTCTGCTATGCTCTTATTCACATATCACATCACATAACTTCACTTCTCATAACTAAATCCATCCTATATATATACCCGCACTAGTGATCTCATTTATCTTTGTAGTTGGCACCCAGAATAGTCTATCTTCTCACAAACTTTGTTCTGTCGGCTGAATCCTTACATATCAAGTAATGCAGATCAAGCATATACTTGTATAAATCATTAATCATGTCAGCCAAACATAATCGATGTCTTCATAACCTTTACCACTATCAGAAACACATCCGGAAAGCAATCTGATGTTCTGTCAGTCAGTTCTTCCTCTGTTCACACTGTTACTCAGGAATCCGGTATTCAACTGTTCATATCTTTTTCCTTGTCCACCATCGGAGGCTAAATCCTTGGAATCTATTACTCAAGGTAGTCCTCTTGACTTCCCCAAATCCACACTACACCAAGATACTTCTTCTGAGAGATCCAGACTAGTCTGTCGGACCTTGCCACATGCTCTGTTCTTGTTCATCGGACCACAATAATCTTCATTCTGACTTCCGGTAGAGGCACACTATGACTTGTGGATATGTGGGATGACCTTTGTTGCCATCAATGAAAACAACCATGAATCCATGTAGTGTCTCTTGCCAACAATCTCCCCCTTTGGCATTGATGGCAACACTTAGTGAAAAATGACTAAGTGTTTACACTATGCTCCCCCTTGGCTGATGCTCTATCTTTATATACATTTTTTGGAGCTCCCCCTTAGTTAGATTCCTCATTTTTCACTACTCCTCACTCCCCCTTTGACATCAATGGCAAAGGGTAGGGTCCGCACACCAAAATTTTCAAGAATTTTACTATACTTGGCTGTATATTACATATTCACAATAACTGAAGAATGTCTGCAAAGGATGTCTTCAATTGAATGAGTTCTGTAGCCCAAGTTTGCTTCATTCTATCCAAAATTGAAATGTGACCACTCAACAAAAATGCAAAAGCTTCTGCCCTCTTAAGATCTGTTGGATCATTGGTTTGGGCGGTAGTCTTAGCATCACTTATGGCCTCATGCATGGTTTCTAACTTAGGAATAATAATCCTTCTAAGTTCTCCCATCCGGTTAATTATATTCTTCCTTTCCTTTTCAAAGTTCTTTATTGCATTCGTGATTGCAATAGTTTGACATTCTTGATTTACTATGGAGGAAGAGAGAGGATCAAAACTTTGAGACAAACTCAGTAGTTTGTCCTGTTCCTCTTTTATTTTCTTCTCAATTTCTACTATTGCTTTTGACCAGGAGATACAAAATTTGTAAATGTCACTGCCATCCTTAAGAGCATTTTCTAAGCTCTTTATTCCAATACTCATATTTCTCCTATCATTAGAGATTAATCCTAGAACCTTTGAGAATCTCTTATCCAAAAACTCCTTCCGGACCTTTTCTTCAGCTGATTTTTCTAGAGAGTCAAAATGTGTACCAACACTACTGACTAAGGTTTTGAGATTACCGGAAGAGGAGGCTGTCAGATCTTTTTGGATCGATGGCATAATCTTTTCAAGCAATCCGGAAGCAACCTCTATCAACTCACAGTCTTCCATATGAGACTTTAGGAGTTTTTCATTTGCCTTAGCATTTGCAAATGAAGCTATCTTCATTGTCTGTACTGGAGAGAGGGAATCAAAGTTGAATGGACCTTGTAGAAGCGCCAGTTCATCAATCTCTATTGTTTCTTTGCTCAAAATTTTTTGAACAGTTTGTGTAGTGTCTCTTGCCAGAGACAGATGTTTCTTCTCTTCTGCAGTCTTGGAACTATCCTTTGGAATTTTCTCTCCTTCCACATTCTTACCACTATCAGTTGTGGTTTTCTCTGTTGGAGTCTTCTCTTTCTCTGCACCCTTGGTATTGTCAACTTCTTTTTCTTTTACCACTGCTTCTTTCTCCTGTAATTTCTCTTCTTCTTTGGATCCGGAGACTGTAGGGGAAACCGGAGGAGAGATGCTAGTCTGTTCAAGGGCCACTTCTCCCGGAGCAGAGGATTCCAAGTCCACAGCTGTTTCTGCACCCAAGTCCTCTATAATAGGAATGTTGAACCTTTTGAATGTATTCTGGAGGATCTCTTCAGTGTCCTTGGCTACCTTGTTGGTCTCACCAAGCATAAGCCGATTCATCCTTGCTTTGCTCCTGAATTCATCCTTACAGTCTTTGAATACCATGTTCATTATTTTGTGATCAATTGAAGGATATAGCTAAATAGCTATCTGTTCCCTGATCTCAAGGTCTTTTGCCATGGCATTTGCCTTTCTCATTTCCAATTCCTTCTCTAGACTCTTAGGAATAAGAGAGATAATTTCAATGAAGGCTTTGTTGTAGATGTTCAGATACCTGATTGTAGCTTCCTGCAGGATCTTTTGATCAGCCTAATTGTAGTCATCATAGAATTTGGCCATTGGTTGAAGGTTTCCATCCACAGTGACTGATTTGATTACACTGTCTAGAGACAGGGTGGGCTTTTCAACAAATTTCTCTACCATTTCTTCCTTGTCTTAGCCTGTGGAGGGTTTACCGGATCCTTTCTTCTTCTGCTTCTTTATTTCTTTTACCCCCTCATCTGATTCTGTTTCCTCTTCATCTTTCTGACTTGTATAAGCCCTTGTGGCTTTTATTTTAGACCTTTTCTCTCCTTTACCGGATGTCTGACCTTCTGATTTTGACATTTTTGAGCTTTTGGTTGTGACAGGTGTAGATCCCTTTGATGATCTAGTCCGGGTTGAGGTTTCCACTGGAGTACTTTTCTTGCTTTTCTTTTCTGCCTCTTTCTTCTCTTCCTCAGCCTTTTGCCTCTTTTCCCGGTTGACATCAAGTGCCTCCCTTGGGATGCCTAGGCCTTGAGCAATATGCTCTACTTCTTTTCTCACCTTCCTCTTTATCTCAGGTTCTCTGAGTTCCACATGGATCTTCACACTCAGCTCCTCGAAGGTTCCAAACCTTTCTGCCTTTGGATCTTTGGGCTGACTAAGCATGTGTTGAACATGCAGTTCCATAATCTATTCGTACACTTCATACCCCATGGGCATGATCGACACAGTCCTTGGTTCTACTGCCTCCATTAGGCACTAATCTGTTTCTACCATAAAGCATACTATGTCTTTGTACTTCTCAATAAGAGACTGGGGAATTCTTTCTCTTGCTTGCATCATGCTTTGAAAGTTCTTGAAATATCCCCATAGGGCTGTATTTCTTGCTTTGGCATCTCCAAGTCTATGCAAATAATCTTTGATTTGGATGGCAACTGGTCTGTCATTCTGCCATATCCATCCACTGGATCCAGGAAGCTCATTCATGTAATAAAAGAATAGACAAAGGATCAAATTACCATACTTGAAGGAGTTCTTCTTGTCCTTCTTAATCTTCTGTAGATTTTCCAAAAGTTGGTTTAGAAGAAGCTCACACAAATCATAGTCTGCATTTTCTTTTAGCATTTGATAAGCTGTGTAAATTGCAGTTCCCAGTACTGAATTTTCCCTGCTGGAGTGATAGATCTTGTAACCAATTATCATAGATGCAAATTTGACATCTGGTTCAGTGATGTCTTCAATTGTCATAGCTCTCTTGTCAAATTTTGATCTGGTTGCATCACTAACTATCTGATTTTTGACAGACTTGAGGATAGGTATTCCATTGGATGAGTGTAGACCAGTCATAGCCCTAATTGCATCTTTGGTGATCTTGAAAGGCTTGTTCAACCATAGGAAATTGTCATGCACTCTACTTAGTACATACCGGACCCATTCATCTTCTTCAAAACAGGGGAAATGAATGCACTGTGCAAAGTGCTTATCCCGGATGGCTTTGTACTGAGTTTTGATCTCAAAGGAATCGTCTATCAACTGTTTGTGATAGATATCCATCAATTTTGATTCTCCAAAGTCTTCAATATTCGCATGTATGTAAACCCTAATGTCCTCCGTATGCAATACACCATGCGGAACACTAGAGAAGGCTCCTAGGGGATCTACCTCCAAAGATTTGTATGGATGTTTCTTGAATGTGGGGCGAGGTCTATCAGAGATCTTAACTATATTTGGAGTAGCCATTTTTCAAAAGATTTGTAGTGAGATATTGAAAACAGAAAATACCTTATGCGCCTTTGGTTATACGAAGTGGTTGGATTGATTTCTATATGTGATGACTTCTGCAAGAGATCTTCGGTGAACTTGATGAATTTTGTTGTAGAGCTCCACTTTTCACTTCTTCTTGAGTGCAGAATGAACAAGTGATTTATGAGAAATCACTTATATTACTCCGCAAACCCTAATATCTAATTGCAATAAATGCTCGACCTACATTATTCCAGTTTGCCTTATTCGAATGACTTAAAGAACCGGATCAGTCCTGATTTATGACGTCATGCGGATCTTCCAACCATGAACAAATCAAGATGACACATCACAAGGACATCCCAAATACTTGTCCAATCCGCAAAATAAGACAATGCACTTCCAGATCTCTCCAGACCTTTCTGTAATCTTCTCTCATTCCGGAGCATCTCCCAGAACAGGTTCTACATGATCGATCACAACTTCTTCACATCTTCATGCGGATCTCTGAAATCTTAGCTGGATCATCTCAAGACTCATATCTACAAACCCTTTACTTCGCATCTTGTGCCTAATCCGGCACCACTTGATTGGCTGGGGGAACAGGGTTTTCTTTGTGTCTCCCCCTAAGCCAGAGCTCATTTCTTAATTTCTGAATGGAATATCAGCACCAGAATCTGGTGTGGATCCAACCTCTACCTTCTCTGAACTTTTCTTCACCCAAATCTTGTTCATCTCATTCCTAACTTCATCCGCATTCATCTTTTGTTTACCTTTGTCTTGATTCTGACTATATACTGGACCTCTTTTGTCCTGATTCTTGCTTCTACAGACTTTTGCATTATGACCGGACCTATTACTGATTTGGTAAACAACATATCTTTGCATATTTGACTGATAACCTCTTGATCTGCATTGATTAGCCATATGACCTACTCTATTTCATGTAAAGCATCTACCATTGAATGATTTGTTCATTTGCATATTTCTGCATTCATGAGACTTATGTCCATACCTTTTGCAGTTAAAGCATTGTCTGGAGAAGGATGAATTAGTCTGATTCATTCTCTTTCTGCACTAATTAGCTTTGTGGCCAAAGTGATTGCAGCTGTGGTAATATCCATTGAAGGATGGATATCTTTGAGCATTGGGCTGTCTTACCGGAGGTTTTCTAGGCCTGTTCCTTGGATTTTCTGATCCAAAATTCTTCTGACCGGATCCAGAGCTTTCTCCTTTCTCATATCCTAAACTACGAAGGACTTCAAGTTGAGCAGAACTTATCTTGAATTTCTCTTTATATTCATTTGTTGTTTGAAGATCCCTTTTGAGAGAGACAATTTGATCCTCAAGTTTTTCTTCATTATCTTTAGCATCTTAAAGATCAGATTCAAGATGTCTGATAATCCTATCCATCTGGTGGCAATCTTCTGATTTCTCTTTGAGAGATTGTCTTAGATTGTCTTCAGTTTTTCTTTTCTCTTCAATCTCTTGAGTAAACTTTATAACTCCTGATTCCATTTCATGTCTTACCATAATGACTTCTTTTGATAACTTTTCACATAACTTGGTTTTTTCAGTCAGCTCTTCATTTGCATTACTTTCTTCACTTTGTCTTGCCAATTGCTGGAGCAGCTCCTTTCTCTTTTTCATAGAGAGACTTAATTTGTCTTTTAGTTCTCTCATGAATTCATCGACCTGTTTGAGTCTTTCCTTTAATTCATTGACTTCAGAGTTTGACTGTTCAAGATCCTCAAGGGTAGTTTTGAGTTGCTCCCTTAAACCATATGCATCCATTTGAACTCCCAGATCTTCCTCAAGCTGTTAGGCTCTATTAGGAGGAACTTAGCTCTGATACCAATTGTTGATAACTAAGAGGGGGGGTGAATCGGTTATCCTAATTATTTCTTCTTTTGAACTTTCTTGTTAATCAATGCAGCATTAATTCAAACAAGCAAACATAACCATGAAATGAAAAACACATGACACAATATTTTTGACGTGGAAACCCTGTTAAGGGAGAAAACCACGGGGTGATTAACCCGAAGATTATTCTCTGTTAGAAGAATAAGGAATTACAAAATGGCACTTGCCAATTAGGGCTCATTGCCTGAGCACACTGCTCACAAAGGAGGCACACTGCCTACAAGGAGACACACTGTCTACAAAAGAATGTTATACAATACTTGAACTGATTGGAAGCATCCACATATGCTGGAGTTCAGTTTCGGTTAGGCTCAGTACACTGATCTGCTACACTTCATCTTTCCTCTTCTCTTTATTCTGCTTTCCTTTCACATACCGGATCCTTCTTATTGCTTCTGCTCTGCTCTACTCTTATTCACATATCACATCACATAACTTCACTTCTCACAACTAAATCCATCCTATATATATACCCGCACTAGTGATCTCATTTATCTTTGTAGTTGGCACCCGGAATAGTCTATCTTCTCACAAACTCTGTTCTGTCGGCTGAATCCTTACATATCAAGTAATGCAGATCAAGCATATACTTGTAGAAATCATTAATCATGTCGGCCAAACATAATCCATGTCTTCATAACCTTTACCACTGTCAGAAACACATCTGGAAAGCAATCTGATGTTTTGTCAGTCAGTTCTTCCTCTGTTCACACTGTTACTCAGGAATCCGGTATTCAATTGTTCATATCTTTTTCCTTGTCCACCACCGGAGGCTAAATCCTTGGAATCTATTACTCAAGGTAGTCCTCTTGACTTCCTCAAATCCGTACTGCACCAAGATACTTCTTCTGAGAGATCCAGACCAGTCTGTCAGACCTTGCCACATGCTCTGTTCTTGTTCACCGGACCACAATAATCTTCATTCTGACTTCCGGTAGAGGCACACTATGACTTGCGGATATGTGGGATGACCTTTGTTGCCATCAATGACAACAACCATGAATCCATATAGTGTCTCTTGCCAACACCTTCAGTTCTACTCATGCAAATTTAGTCAAGGCTTTTAATTTGTTTTCACTTCATCAAAAAAAACAAAATGGTTTATAGTTAAAAGCTTCTGTTAAGAAAAGATATATAGTTATGGGTCTTTGTGAAGGTTTTGTTAAAAATAAAAAGGTTTATAGTTTCTAGTAAATGACAGTCATTTTTTTGTGATACCCATAACAAATAATGGTAGGGTTTCCATTTCTGGTAACAACAGTTTGAAGGTCAAGTGGTTAAACTGTGGTTACATTTTTGCTAAGGTTGCTTTCACCCTTGTCTGGGGTTTGAGATAGTTCAAAGATCTTAACTATTGTTTTAGTTATGCTTACTCTGTGATGGCAAGTTTACTTGACTGTGATTTAGACTATGATCAAAGGATATAATTGCAAGACATATTTCTTATTATAGTTCTATCATTACTTGAACAATTTGTTGAACTGTAGTTACACTTTGTGATTCAGTTTTGATAATTATGGTTTGCATAAATAGTTTGTTTGTATAACCAAGTACACGATTCATTTACTGTAAATAGAGATTCTATTGAAGTTTTGATTTACTAAGACATACACAAACACATTCAAACCTATTTTACTTGGGACAATTTGACCTTAACCATGACAGTTTACTTGATAGTTGCATAATTTCAGTTACAGATTCAAACTGTTTCATGAAAGAAGGAAGGTTTTGTGGAAATGTATAAAATGACATGTAATGTAAACATCTGATGTAAGGTTGATGATGATTGTTAATTGCACTGTCATTAAAGTTATATTAGTATGTTAAATGAATATTCTTGAGTCTCATATAATGAGAAAGTCAAGAAGTGAGCTTTAGTGAAACATAGTAACCCTCTATATTGTTTCATTTTATTCATTCTATTGATTGAAATAGCTAGTTAGGCACAAACAGCCAATGAGGCACAAACAACTAGTGAGGTAGTGAAATGTATAAGCCAGTGAGGCATTGATGCAAGTTAATGAGACACTTTTCTATAGCCAATGAGGCAAAATTTTGGAATAAGCCAGTGGTCCATTTCGAGTGGTTTTTATTCCCCGTGAGGGTTTTCCACTCAGGACAATATTTGTGTTATGTGTTGTTATTATCACTAATGTGTTTGATCCTCATGTTCATTTTCTTATCATGTGTCATTCAGTTTTAAAGTTCTCCTAAGTTAATTTGGTTTGTATGAACACATATATCATTGTCTGAAATGATGTTCTCTGCTCATCCTCATTATGGTCAATCAAACTTTACAATTTAATCTCTATATGTTTGTGTGTCTAATATGTGAACACCTTGAATCTTAACTCTGATGTTCATGAGTCAATGTGTATCATATATTGTTTCATAATATTGTGTTGATGAATTCTTGACATTGATCTATCAATTTTAGTTGTCATGATACCTATCTTAACTTAACCAAAGCTATCATGATGTTCATAGTTAATATGATGCCTCATCTCTATTCAATAGAAATTGCCTTTGTTTCAAAGTTCTGAAAGATTATTTCAAGGTCTCAAGATCTTGTTAAAATTAGTATACCACTAATTCAGCCCCCCTCTCAGTGGTATTGTACTCCAACAAGTGGTATCAGAGCGTAGGTTCCATATAGAAGTCTAACCGGCTTGGGTAGGTCCTGATAGTGTAGTACTATGGGAAAGTGTAGAAGAAATAAAGAAAGAAAAGCTGTCAAACAAATAACTGTACAACAAAGTCTAGTCAAACCCAATGATGAGCCATTGCCTAAGTCACCTTTGAAGGTTGACGTAAAGTATGATAAAGATAATGACTTTATTGTTGAGATTGATGATGCAGAAGGAGATTTCTTTGTAGATGAAGATGGACAAGATATCAATGAAAATAACTGTGAAGTGAATATTGAAGGAGAACTTTTATGTGCTCTCGAAATGAACAAGTGTCTTGAAAAAAGGAACTAGGAATTAAAGGTTCAACTTCAACAAGAGAAGGATTCCAAGACTAAGGTACTTTCTAATTTTGCTAGAATTTATTTAGAACTTAAAGAGGCAAAGGTACAAATTGAAGAGATAAATTTTTTTTTCAATAGTCTAAAAGTAGAAATTGAAGAAGTTAAAAGAATAGCTGACCTTACAAAATGCGATCTTGAAGTAAAAAGAATAGAATGTTTGAAGTTAGAAAAAGAAATAGTCTCTTTGAGAAAGGATTTGGAAGAAGCATCTTCAAAATTGTAAAAGAATATTCAATTTGAAAAGAGTAGTGACTTCTTGAATGACATGTTGAGCAAGCAAAGGTGTTATAGGGATACTACTGGCTTGGGTTATGAGAAAGGAGAATGCTCAAAGACAAGAAATTCTCCTAGGAATAAGATAGACCTGACATTTCATTCTGTTGCACCTGAGGTTGAAGCTAAGAAGAAAACTAAAGTTAATGTTGCTAATGAGTCTTTAATACCTCCATCTATCAGGTATAATTATTCACAATTCCATGGTTATTGCTATGCATGTCATGTTTATGGTCATAGGGACAAAGATTGTAAAAGGTATGATTTTGGGTGGAATAAAGAGAAGAGTTTTTATGGATGGTCAAATCAAAACTACAATAATGTTTGTTATAATTGCAATAAAATTGGCCATTTTGCAAGAAACTGTTGGATGCATGCAAGGTTTGACTTTCTCAAATCACCTAGAAGAAACTATTCTTCTCTTGATCAAAACTACAATGTGTTGTGTTATAGATGCAATAGTTTTAGGCATAAAGCACAATGGTGTAAAGGAAGGATAAAACCAACTAGAGGCTATATGTTTAAACAAAAGCAAGTGAATGCCTTGGGTAAGGAAAACAAATATCCTATACTAGTTTGGAGAAGAAAACAAGATTCAAGAGATGAAAAACCAAAACCAATGCATGTTACACAAAAGACAATATCCTTTGCATGAGAACTAGCTTAAAGTCAGGGGGAGATGCCTATTGTTTATTTTTCATCCCCAAGAAGTAAGACAAGCAAAGTGATCTTATGTTTTGATTATGAAAAGAGATTGAGTATTCAAGAAATTGCTTAATACAATAATCTCAAAGGCCAAATCCTAGACAGTGATACAGTAGACAGTGATACACTACAACTTCACTGTCTGACTGAATGGACTAATAGTTCTTTACAGTGGACTATCTGACTGAATGGACAACTCTGATCTTATTGTTTGACCTTTGGTGTGACATTGATCTTGGTAATGTTGTATATTGATCTTGGTATGCCTTCAACTGTGGTGTGATAAGTGATCATCAACATTCATTTTATTTACTCATGTTACTATAGCATGGATATATTTTGATGTTTGGCAATTGTTTGGTTGATACATTGATGCTTTGGTAAAGTGGTATATTCAGGTGATATCCTAGTGCTTGATACTTGATTATTGATCTAGCATTTTGATGATGGTAACAACGTTATTCTACTCAGAAGACTTTCTTGGCATATTTAGTTGTTGTCCTTGTTTTGATCTATGCCCCTTTATATGCTGCTACTATTAGTGCAGTTGTATTTTCAGGCCATTCTGGATGATTATAATGTTCTGGATAGTTATGGTATGATTTCTAGTTTTTGTTTCTCAATTCCATAGCGTAATGGTTTTTACATTCTGATTTCTATTTGAGGCATTGGCACACTTTCTTCCTCCCTTTGTCTTTGATGCCAAAAAGGAGGAGAGAGAGTTGTGATTTGCCATCAAGGACAAAGGGGGAGTTTGTTCCCCTCGTAGTTGTCATCCTTAATGACAAATACACAAACTCTCAGGTTTGTGGCATAGTGACAGTTATATTTGTATCATGACAATTGGCATATGGTTGACTTGATATTCATGATGTTATGATCTCTTGATGGGTTTCTGTTCACTTGGTATTGACAGAGGTTATTGGCAATGGTATGGTACTATGGTTTACTATGATGACAATCACATATTCTCATGGTTCTTGATATATGATAGTCGGCATACTTTATGATCTCATGATGAACATGATATGGTATCTTCATAGTCGGCTTATTCATGCAGTTGTATTATCTCATAATAGTTGGTTCATGGTGATCTTAATGATTTCATTTCATGATGGTACCAGTTGGCTCATAACAGTTAGTATATGCTCTTGATTGTTGTTTTGATTCATATGATATCATGTTACATAGATATGGTATCTTGTTGACACAGTTGCATAACAGTTCTACTGATGACTCATATGGTATCATGTTACATTTTCATGATGACAAGATAGTTTAATATGATTGGCAATGGTTTCGTTTCTCTAGGCAATCTTTGGTTGCTTTGGTATACAGGTTCAATTTTATGGTTGGCATTACTGTGGACTTCTACATGTGAAAGTTTCTCCTTGTTGCTTGTTTCAATTTGTAATGTGAGTAATGCAATCATAATCCAAGGTCTTAAAGTCTCTATCATTTCTTGAAGGGGATTTGAGTCACTTCTGAGATATCCTATTATTAATCAAAGGTTATATTTTCTTGCACCAATAAAAGACATGAGAATGCCTTAAGGTCTTCATTTGTCATTATACAAGAAAATGTTTGTATGCTGAAAAATATTCAGTGTGACATTATTGAAAGGGTCTTCGCCAATTATCATGCATTATCTAGAGCATCTATTAAATAAAAATAAACATTTGATTAAGCTTAATGCATCAGGTTCCTATTGAGTTTTACCTGCTGGGCAAGTCTTGACATATGCAACAGGTAAAAAGGTCTTTTTGTTTTAAGACTTCCACCGGGCCACTTAGGGCACACCGAGATCTTAGTTTACAATGTTATCATTAGCCAAAAAGCTTTGATTGTGAATCATTTTGCAAAGTGCAAACTTTGGTTATGCGCTTCTCTGAGCTAGGGTTTGACTCTGTTATGTGAAATCATGAAAGAATAAGATGAAAGACATGGATTATTTTGTGTTGACTATTTCATGAAGTGATAAAGCTGAATGTGGACTGAGATAGTGAGGTTGTTGTAGTTTGGTTCCTCAACATGACTTTCAGGTGTTGCTATTTCTTTTGAAATTTCTATTCTACCTTTAGTTTTACTCATGTAAATTGAGTTAAGGCTTTTAATTTGTTTGCACTTCATTAACAAAAACAAAAGGGTTTATAGTTAAAAGCTTCTGTTAAGAAAAGATATATAGTTATGGGTCTTTGTGAAGGTTTTGTTAAGCAAAAAAGCTTTACAGTTTCTAGTCAACAACAGTCATTTTTTTGCGATACCCATAACAAATAATGCTAGGGTTTCCATTTATGGTAATAGCAGTTTGAAGGTCTCGTGCTTAAAAAGGTTGTGACAGTTTGAAGGTCAAGTGGTTAAACTATGGTTTCACCCTTGTCTGGGGTTTGAGATAGTACAAAGATCTTAACTATTGTTTTAGTTATGCTTACTCTGTGATGGCAAGTTTAATTGACTATGATTTAGACTATGATCAAAGGATATAATTGCAAGACGTATTTCTTATTATAGTTCTATAGTTACTTGAATAGTTTGGTGAATTGTAGTTACACTTTGTGATTCAGTTTTCATAATTGTGGTTTGCATAAGCAGTTTGTTTGTATAACCAAGTACATGGTTCATTTACTATAAATAGAGATTCTATTGAAGTTTTGGTTGATTAAGATATACACAGACACATTCAAACCTATTTTACTTGGGACAGTTCGACCTTAACCATGACAGTTTACTTGACAATTGTCTTAGACAGTTGCGTAATTTCAGTTACAGATTCAAACTATTTCATCAAAGAAGGAAGTTTTGTGAAAATGTATAAAATGACATGTAATGTAAACATCTGATGTAAGGTTGATGATGAGTGTTAATTGCACTGTCATTAAAGTTATATCAATATGTTAAAAGAATATTCTTGAGATGTTGTATTGATTCTTGAGTCTCAGATAATAAGACAGTCAAGAAGTGAGCTTTAGTGAAATAGAGTAAACCTCTATATTGTTTCATTTTATTCATTGTATTGATTGAAATAGATAGTGAGGCACAAATAGCCAGTGAGGCAGTGAAATGTATAAGCCAGTGGGGCATTGATGCAAGTTAGTGAGACAATTTTCTTTAGCCAGTGAGGCAAAATTTTGGAATAAGCTAGTGAGGCATTTCGAGTGGTTTTTATCCCCTATGAGGGTTTTCCACTCAGGACAATATTTGTGTTATGGGTTTTTATTATCACTGATGTGTTTGATCCTCATGTTCATTTGCTTATCATGTGTCATTTAGTTTTAAAGTTATCCTAAGTTAATTTGGTCTACATGAACACATATATCATTGTTTGAAATGGTGTTCTTTGCTCATCCTCATTATGGTTAATGAAACTTTACAAGTTAATCTCTATATGTTTGGTGTCTAATATGTGAACACCCTTACTCTTAAGTCTGATGTTCATGAGTCAAGGTGTATCATAGATTGTTTCATAATATTGTGTTGATGCATTCTTGACGTTGATCTATTAGTTTTAGTTGTCATGATACCTATCTTAACTTAACCAAAGTTGTCATGATGTTCATAGTTAATATGATGCCTCATCTCCATTCAACAGAAATTGCCTTTGTTTCAAAGTTCCAAAAGATTATTTCAAGGTCTCAAGATCTTGTTAAAATTAGTATACCACTAATTCACCCCCCCCCTCTCAGTGGTATTTTATTCCAACACATACATGCACTACAGATGTCACAATATAAATTAAATTAAAATCAAAGTTTTCAACATGAATGCACAAATCATCACTACACAAGTGAAAGTATCAACTTGTCATGTGATGACCTCACCATGATGGCCATACAAGAGGGTAGAGTTGCCTCTAACCATGAGGAGGATCAAAATTTGTCTTAGTGAAGCAAATGGCAATGTAATTAATTCATTCAATTACCATCAAAGAAACTAGATCTATGAAGAGATTCTTGAAATTGAGGATGAATAGAAACCTGCTATTTCAAACTAAAAGGAGATAAATCTTCTTTTACCTCTATACAAGTGCCATAAAATTCCCTTTATTGTTTCATTTTCTCTTTGCACTTTTTTGAAATTGTAAATTAAGTCACTTTTATGACTTAAAAAGTAAACTTTAAGGTATAAAATAAATTTATTATTTCAAATAGTGGTCATGATTTAGTTAGGAGAAGGAAAGCTATAAATACAACGTTATCTCAATTGTATGCTAGTTCTTTTTTGGGTGCTTTTCTTCTCAACACATAGCAAAAACTAAAAACTACATAAAAAGAATTTTGTGCTTTGAAATCACAAGACAAATTGAAGAATATTTCTAAACTTAAGGTTATTTATACTTTCACTAGTTACATGTTTTTGGTATGTTAACTTGTAATCTTTTGTTCATGTTTTTGTTGCCCATTTGGCTATACATAAATGGAATTAAGAATTTATGCTTAGATTGTTATAAGTAATGAGAAGAATAATTTTGAAATGTTTTTTGTTTATTCACCTATTATTGCATAATGTTTTTATGTTCAATATGGAATTAATTCCTCATATTTTCTTATGTGTCAAAAGATAAATTGTCAAATACTCCCTTTACCACTGAATTTACATGCATAAACAAAGAACTGTTTGTCTATGTTAATTGTAGCAAAGTATTTCTTTTCCTTTTTCTACATTTAGTTTGAGGAATCTTGTAACGTAGTTTCTTGTGCAAACTTATTTAGGATTCCCCATTTTCCTTTAAATCTTTTTCCCATTTTTTTTCCTTTCATACTTTTAGGTTAAAAGTGCACAAAGGAGCTCCCCTCATAAATCTAGATGAAAATTTTCATTCCAAAAATGATTCTTCCAATTGTTGTGATTTGAAATTGTATTGCTAAAATTACAACCTATTTTGCATCTATTGATTGCACCAACCAAGTATATATTTTAAGTCTTTCCTTCTCCCCTTCATTTACAAGGAACTTACGAAAGGATAATACATTAAACATCAATTATTGAACCATGCAAGTCTTTTTCTAACACCTATACACATTTCTATTGTCACAAGGTTTAAACTTTATAAAGCTTCTAGAGGCCCTAGATTTTGGAGCTTTTGTCCCACTATGTTAAAGTCTCTCAATATTTATCAAATTTCAAATAAGGGTCTACATAATAGTTATCTCCTTAAGGATCTATATAATAGTTATATCCTCATGTTCCTTAACACATTAGTATTACACCATTCAATAGTGTTTTAAGGTATCTCTTCATTTAACTCACCGCTTACCATGATCTATCACTTCTTGTTTTCTTAAACCATAGAGACTTGTCATTACTAAATAAGGCCACATTCACCAACTAATTTGCACATTTAATGGTTCCTAATCCTTCATGGTATAACGAAGCATATTTTAGTGATTCTTTTTAGATATTCAAGTACATATAAAATAAACTATAATAATAAGTCATGTTTAGGAAGTCTATCATTTATCCAACAAATTCAACCTTACATCAAGGAATTAATTACCAATGTCATTGTATTTAACCTGCTTTTAGCTCAACCAACTACTCATAACAACTAACTTAACCAAAAGAGTTTGTATCAATCAATAAGCTAGAATATTAGCTAATAGAAGATTTATAATCTTTAGACATATCATAATATTTCTATGATATCAATCAAATATCACCACATAATCACTAAGTTAGGAGATGATATTAGGGTGATATCATATTTTCACTTCTAATTAAGGGTAATAACATCAATTGCATTCAACTTAATGACTATTCCATGAATGAACTATCCTTCTAGAATAACATAATTTCCACTTAAATGAACTATGAACCAAGATATAACATAATAGGATCAAAAGTAAATTGACAAATAGCAATTTTATAAACAAAAGTATACCCTTAGAAACATAGTTATGCATTTGAAATTTTATTCAACTTATTTCTAGATCATCACTATAGTTTTATTTTCACATATAATAACTTCTCATAATAAAAACAATCTATAGAAGTATGAGTAATAGAGATCAACTCCCTTGGATATTAGGCTTGAAATCAAGTTATAGTCTCACCTTGAGACTCAACACTCTATATAGATAGTTGTCTTACAAAAGACACAAAACATATTTCCAAGGTACATCAATTTGTAATGTCAAAATGCATTGATAAATCTTACAACTTTTCTCAAAGGTTTCATTATAATCATAACAATTTTGAAGGAAATAAGTAAGGAATACCAAGGAGAGAAATAAAATACACAAAACATTACATGATAATTTCTTTTTAACAAATCCACACCATATTGGGTTCTATTCAATGTGATAATTGTATTTGTATACACCATTGTTAGATAGTAATAACATGAAATAAAAAGCACAAAAGAATGGTACTAAGGGCTAGACCACAAACATGTGTAGACAGAAATGTAGATGAAAACATGTAGATCTAGAGAAATGTCTGAAAACACATGTAGATAGACCTGTCCTCAAACATGTATAAATGTCCACAAACATGTAGAAATGTCCACAAACACGTGCCTATGCAAATGTATCTATAGAAATGTCCATGTAACAATGTACATATAGAAATGTCTAATGTGATGCCTTGTCATGAAACCCTAGAGAGTTAGGCTAACATGTGCAAAATTAACAGAATTTTTTTTTTGAAGTAAGTAAATGCATTAGCATACAATTAACACTATTTACAATAACTAAACAAGATGAGCCACTAACACCTCTAGGGAACATAACTACATCAGATAAACATAAATTTAGAACAACTCAAATAATATACATTATGATACAATAGAATTACATTACCCATATACAGATATGAATAGTTACATAAGATCAAATACATGATTACATGATTACAAGATTCATGACTGATTACATCGATATACAATATACAACAAGATTATACAATTCTGAAAATAGTATACAACTTTGTGGATGCAAGTACAATACTGGAACTGGGACACATCTGCAGTAAACTTGAATCAGGTCGACCAAGAAAACCAATGGATTAGGTTCTTCCACCCAACCATGTGAAACCATGAGGTCCAACCCCCAAGCCAGGAGATAACAAAGAGGTTCCACTAAGTCAAAGGATACAAGCAAGCAAATACAAACTTGACACAGCTAACTCAGCTCATCACGACTGCACAAATTATAAAGACAAGATAGTACTCTAGAGGCATCAACAAAAAATAAAAGGAAGTAACTAGACTGCAGTAGGGAGAGTGTCATCACATGGTCCTAGCATGGGTTATCCAGGCTATCTCTCTCTAGAAACCAACCCCCATCTATGGTTACCTTGGCAGCTTCTCTCCAGGCACTAGCCCCATAGGGTAACACATGCGGAGCCAACACATCCTCTCATGGAGACAAGGAGGTCCACCTTGCCAACCAGGCATTCTCATCCCATCCTTAGCCTATGAGAGCACTCAAGATATGGGTGAGGCCTCATACTTATCTTTTTATGTGAATTACTACCCATCCCATCTAGATAAATTATTAAGTTATCACTTGATTACAACTTCCATGGGGTTACCCAGGTAGCCACTTTGGACATTGGCCCCTCCATGAAAGCCACTCTCCTACATGCAACTAGTAACCCCTAACCATCACCTAGACACCAATTAAATAACATGCATGGACAAGGAACCATAAGGCATCTATCTTTTGCAAACTAATGCATTACATAAACCATTTCAATCCAAAACCTCAAATAGCAAAACTTTCCCCAATCCACTTCAAAATCTCAAATCAATTAAAACATTTAAAATCACATTACTCAATGATGTACTGAAACCCAAGTAGCCTAACCTCTGGAGTCGGGTAACTCTTTACACACAAAACTACTATCCATATATCCATTTCTCGATATGGAAAATGACTTGACACTTAATTAGCACAATTTGAATAAGAACCAAAGAATAATATAATAAACCAATTACATCATCACTAATTGACGATATTAACTAAGAATGAAATATCAAGAAAGACTATATTTAAAATTAACTCAACATAACACCATTGAACAATTTAAACCAGAAAGCACTATAAGGTTTTCATTTCTCTTTTAAATAAAATCCAAATACTATTCCATTCTAGAACTATAATTTCATCTAATATTTGTTTAACCATTACCATAATAACTCAATTCACAATAAATCTTCTAAGTTATTATTTATTTATTAAAATCAATGTACCATGGGATAGTATATTACAAAATCATAACTAAACAAATTTATATTTAAATAAGATAAAATGAGTATAACAAATATAATTAATTCTAGAATTGTAATACCATTCATCATTAGTTTATTTACTAACATTACCATTATAACCTATTAATATTCTAATTTAATTCATTCGACAAACACACATTTACTAATTAAATTCTATTCCCAATAGAATATTTCAAATCTATTCTAGCACAAATATGAGTTCACCAAATTTTATTCCTAAAAAGTTGATAAAAAAATCTAGTTAACAATTTACTAACTAAAAGTGATATTCACTTAAGCAATATTTACTAAACATTCATAGAGTATCTAATAGTAACTTTCTAAATAACTTATTTGTCAAGTCTCCTACTCTATTTCAATTGACTATTGCTAAAATTTTATCATAAGGAAAGAAACAATAATAATGCAATTATAATTGAGAGTCTTTAAATCCAAAGAGAAGAAATTGGAAGAAGACTTCTGAGGTTTTTTTTAAGAAAAATGGAGAATGGTCTACTAGGAAAAGCCATGAGAGAAAGATGGCAATATAGATTCAGAGACATAGAATGAAACCATAAGTCTAATAACCAAATGTCTCAAAACTATCTAAGTGCAATACAAAAACTAACAATTGTCACAAGCCAAAAATGAGGGGCATTCCATCCCCCCCCCCAAGAATCAAGCTTACTCCTGGAAGCCTGCAAATAAGTAAGGGTATAACTCTCTCATCCGGGAAGCATCCTCCTAGGTAACAGAAGTCTTATCATTATGATCCCACTAAACCCTGACCTGTTCCACGTCTCTGCCCCTGAGAGTCTACTCTCGATGCTGTAGCTCGCGCATGATCCCTAAAGAACGCTTCCTGTCCCCTACTTGCGGTCTCCAAGACTGTCCCCTAATGCTCTATCTGGTGATGCTCAAATGCTGCAAAAACTCTATGAGACCTTCCCACATTGCCTATGGTTGACTTTGAAGCTGCCGGCCTCTGACCAAATCCCAAAGCATTCCTTTGTGGACACTGCCTGGCTATATGACCCTGGTGTCCACAAGAGTAACATTCTAAGCCTCTACCAAAACCTCCACCACCTGAGAAAGCATTAGGCTACTGAAAATTATCTCTACTTACTACATACTGTGTACTCTAAGCTGGTTGATCAAAGCGATTGCGCTTATTATGCTGCCAAGACCGGTCCTTTCTATTATGAGATCTATTACCTTGCTGAGGATGAGTAATCTTTGGTTGTGGCTAAGAACACTGCTGCTGCTTGCCCTTGGTAGGTGTATGGTGGTCTCTAGAAGAGATGGCTTCCTGAGACTGACCACCAACACCTACAGAGGATGCACTACCAATATGCACACCTATATGCCCTCCAAGTGCCATCTCCAAATTCTCTTCTACTAATCGAGCTTTCTCCACTGCTATCTCCATCATCTTAGTTTTGAAGACACGAACCCCTCCACTAATTCAAGCATTCAATCCCCTGATAAAATGCTGTACTAACATAGAATCAACATCTCCGATGCCTGCATATTGCTGGAGCTCATAAAATCTACTCTCATACTGCTCAACTATCATGGGCATCTACCTTAGCTCATGGATCTCATTTGTGTGACGATGCCTCCAATGATCAGACAAGAAACGGGCTCGGAATCTCTCTAAGAACAACTCCCAAAAAATAGTGCTAATATCCAAGTGCAACTTCTGCTCCTCTAAATGCCACCAAGTTGAAGCAAAACCTCTAAGATGCAGAATAGTACATCTAGCCTTAGTGTTGCTGCCATACGAATGCATGGTGAAACACCTGCCTATATCCAATAACCAAGTCTCTACCTCTAGACCACTACCAGCTCCATCAAAGGTGGGAGGGCGTGCCCTCAGAAGGTCTCTCATATGACTGGCTAAAGTGGCCTCCTGCTTAGTTGTCAAATCTCTCCGCCTAGGTGATCTCTCTCTTTCTCTCGCTTCAGGCTAATCTACTTCTTGACCCACTCTAGTATGCTCTACCTCCTGACTTCCTTTAAGCTGCTCTACCTCCTGTCTAGGGCCTAAACGGGCAAGGGCCTCCTCGAGTAATTGATGTACCTGAGCTCCCTCAGGCTGACCTTGATCTTCCATATTCTGAGCCCCACCTTCTTGAGCACTCTCATGAGAGGAATTGGGAGGAGGTGTACCACCACCACCTCTTCTAGGTTCCCTACCTCTACCATGACCTCAACCTCTAACCCTAGGCATCTTTCTACACACACATACCTCCAAAGGACAAATTCAAAACAAGGAATACGAACAAGGAAAAGAATTTAATCTATAGAGTTTAAGCACTAAGTCACATAATGGGCTCAATTATAACCAGAGTACCCAATGTTTAAACTTGGCTCTGATACCAAATGTGATGCCCCATCATGCAACCCTAGAGAGTTAGGCTAACAGGTGCAAAATTAACAGAAATATTTTTTCTTTTTTGAAGCAAGTAAATGCATTAGCATACAATTAACACTATTTACAATAATTAAACAAGATGAGCCAGTAACACCTCTAGGGAACATAACTGCATCAGATAAACATAAATTCACAACAACTCAAATAATATACATTATGATACAATAGAATTACATTATCCATATACAGATATGAACAGTTACATAAGATCAAATATATGATTACATGATTACAAGCTTCATGACTAATTACATCGATATATAATATACAACAAGATTATACAATTCTGAAAATAGAATATAGCTCTGCATATGCAAGTACAATATTGGAACTGGAACACATCTGCAGTGAACTCAAATCAGGTCGACCAAGAAAACCAATGGATTAAGCTCTTCCACCCAACCATGTGGAACCCTGATGTCCACCCCATGAGCTAGGAGAGAACAAAGAGGTTCCACTAAGTTAAAGGATACAAGCAAGTAGATATAGACTTGACACAGACAACTCAACTCATCACTAATGCACAAATCATAAAGACAAGATAGTACTCCAGAGGCATCAACAAAAAATAAAAAGAAGTAACTAGACTGCAGTAGGGAGAGTGTCATCACACGGTCCTAGCATGGGTTACCCAGGCTATCTCTCTCTAGAAACTGGCCCCCATCTATGGTTACCCTAGCAGCCTCTCTCCAGGCACCGACCCCATAGGGTGACACATGCAGAGCTGACACATCCTCTCATGGAGACAAGAAGGTCAACCTTGCCAACCAGGCCTTCTCATCCCATCCTTAACCTGCGAGAGCACTCAAGGCATGGGTGAGGCATCATACTTATCTTGTTATGTGAATTACTACACATCCCATCTAGATAAATTATTAAGTTATCACTTGATTACAACTTCCATGGGGTTACCCAGGCAACCACTTTGGACATCAGCCCCTCCATGAAAGCCACTCTCCTACATGCAATTAGCAACCCCTAACCATCACCCATAAACCAATTAAATAACATGCATGGATAAGGAACCGTAAGGCATCTATCTTTTGCAAATCAATGCATTACATAAACCATTTCAATCCAAAGCCTCAAACAGTAAAACTTTCCCCTATCCACTTCGAAATCTCAAATCAATTAAATCATTTAAAATGACATTACTCAATGATGTACTGAAACCCAAGTAGCCTAACCTCTGGAGTCTGGTAACTCTTAATACACAAAACTCCTATCCATATATACATTTCCTGATATGGAAAATGACTTGACACTTAATTAGCACAATATGACTCAGAACCAAATAATAATATAATAAACCAATTACATCATTACTAATTGACGCTATTAACTAACAATGAAATATCAAGCAAGACCATATTTAAAATTAACTCAACATAACACCATTGAACAATTTAAACTGGAAAGCACTATAAGGTTTTCACTTCTCTTTTAAATAAAATCCAAATACTATTCCATTCTAGAATTATAATTTCATCTAATATTTGTTTAACCATTACCATAATAACTCAATTCACATTAAATCTTCTAATTTATTATTTATTTATTAAAATCAATGTACCACAAGATAGTATATTACAAAATCATAACTAAACAAATTTATATTTAAATAAGATAAAATGAGTATAACCAATATAATTAATTCTAGAATTGTAATATCATTCATCATTTGTTTATTTACTAGCATTACCATTATAACCTATTCATATTCTAATTTAATTCATTTGAAAAACATACATTTATTAATTATATTCTATTCCCAATAGAATATTTCAATCTAGCACAAATATGAGTTCACTGAATTTTATTCCTAAAAAGTTGATAATAAAATCTAGTTAACAATTTACTAACTCAAAGTGATATCCACTTAAGCAATATTTACTAAGCATTCATAGAGTATCTAATAGCAACTTTCTAAATAACTCATTTGTCAAGTCTCCTACTCCATTTCAATTGACTATTGCTAAAATTTCATCATAAGGAAAGAAACAATAATAATGCAATTATAAATGAGTCTTTAAATCCAAAGAGAAGAAATTGGAAGAAGACTTCTGAGGTATTTTTTAATAAAAATGGAGAATGGTCTACCAAGAAAAGCCATGAGAGCAAGATGGAAATACAGATTTAGAGATAGAGAATGAAACCATAAGTCTAACAACCAAATGTCTCAAAACTGTCTATGTGCAATAGAAAAACTAACAATTGTCACAAGCCAAAAATGAGGGGCATTACATCTAAAAACAAATATATCTAGAGAGATATCTAGAGAAACATGTCTAGGAAGTGCTACCAATAGCCTGGTCATCTTGTCAGCTGCGAGTTGAGCGACCTGAGTTTAAGTGAGCATCCTGCTCTAATGGATACGATGAGCCCTGGACATTGTACAACACATGTATGTATAAAAGTGTACAAATTATGTTATTAAAATTTTAGAATAATGAACTAAATATATATATGTGTGTGTGTGTGTGTGTGTGTGTGTGTGTGTGTGTGTGTGTGTGTGTGTGTGTGCACGTACAAATTATATGCATTTACACATGTAAGTTGTAATGATTTAAAAATTTAAAACTCACTTGTCCACTAACATTATTGCCATCAACTGAATCATGCGTACGTACACGGTCTATCCCTAGACTAGGTGTAACATGAGCTATATATATATGTACAACATTAGGAATCTATCTAGCAAAGTAATTTAACTTAATTTAATTTAAGTTCAAGTTTAAATCATGCATGCGTGCACATACACATGCACATACCTGTGTATCAGGTGTTGTAGGATGATCCACTACAATGATTGTATCCGATAACTCCTTGGCTAGCTTAAGTAATGAAGAGTGAAGTGGACTATGCAGGTGAGTTGGCATCAAAGAGCCTGAATGTAGAAGCATATCCATAAAACCTGACAATCCCCTCTGCAACTGCAACTACTCAAGTGAATCTAGGGAGGGCTTGGATGTCTAATGCTCAACATGAGGGGTAGGTGTATCTGCCTCTGCAGCAGCTGGATGATCTATGGGTGGATCAGGATGTGGATTACTCCTAGGCACCTAATGAGAAGGTCTCACAGCCTGACTAGATTGTGACCCACTATGTGAATGGCAAGTTCTGCCCACATGTCCTCTAACCTCGTGTAAAGGGATACAAAGCTCTGATGCAAGAAAAGCATATGACTCCAATAGGTCCTCAGAAAGATAACTCGCTATAGTCTGAAGCATATGGTCTCTTCTTAGACCATCTATGTCTACATGTGATGGGACACCCATGATAGTATAAGGATCAGTAGCATGATCCGATGGTCTGGATTATCTAGGATGAATCATCAAATATCTTCCCATATGATCAAAAGATATAATAGATGTGGCTCCTGTAATATCACCAACACTGTCTATTGATTCCATTTGGGAAGCAATGACAACCTGATCAGCAACAGGGGCCAGGGCTAGGGAGATAACAGGCATCCTCTCCCCAACCAAGGCCCTATAAATTAGAGCCTGTCGATCTAGTCAATGATAGGCATCTTTATTAGCAATCCTGCCCCTCCCCTAACCAAAATATGCTAGAAAATCCAAGTAACCTTGAGGCCCATATGAACCTCTCCATATAACTACTGTACAAAATATAAAGGAATTTGGTCATTATTGGGATAATGACCATGAGCAGCAAGAAAACATGGATATATCAATGGGGCCATAAGAGGGTTTACAAATCTAGTCACTTGGTAGCCCATCACATTAGGCCTACCAACATAATATGGGAAACATTGGGATTTAATAGTCTCTTTCAAGATAGTAAGCTGAACAGAAGCAAGATAAACATCACCAGTAACCTCTTGCCACATCTGGACAAGAATAGTAGTAAGAGTATCACCTGAATAAGCACGGCCATCTCCTAGACTCTATCTAATGCACTGTAAGCTAGATAAAATTGATTGACATGTGTCCCTATAAACCCCTTTTGTGTTGGGGTTAGAAAGAACACCTGTCAATTTTTGAATCCCAGTATCTGTATAGGTAAATATAGAAGGTCCAGGTCTAGGTGGCGGTGCATGTGCCATGATATATATATCGACCTAAATTTTGTGCACAAAAATAAATTACTTATTCCAATGTACATGTGTGCACATCTAACTTACTATGTATCTAAATTAATTTTTAAATTTAACATCTGGAAGCCAGGAACATACATTCTAGTTCACTAAGTGAAAAATTAAAATTTACATGTTTGAAATGTAAGTGATAACATGAAAAGCAACTGCAATAACTTAAAGGACCACTTCAAGAAGGAAAGAATGATGGAGCCTTGATGATAACAAGATGAAATTCAAGCTTAATAAAGACTGAAGATCACTGCTAATCAAAAGAGAAGATAAAGTGAATGATTTGGAGTCCTGAACTTCCTATCATTATTGTGGGAAGCAGTACTTGTACACAATTTAACCTTATTTATAGGTCTATATAGGTGCATTAGGATGGCCATGTTGAACCAATTCTCTACACTTGATGGTCCTGATATGTCTCACCAACATCATTGATCTAGTGTCTACTTTAGAAGTTGTGGAATAAATGTAACAACGTACATACTTACATCAGAGTAGATAGGGATGTTGTGTTACATGCTCGAGCCTATCAACATACAATTTCTTGCTTTTGACTTGTTGAGCTCACTTATCCTTGGTGATTTAAGCTCACCTATATCAACATACAATTTCTTCTCTGATGTAGGTGTGTATGTTGATGTTGCTCCACAACTTCCAAAGTAGACACTAGTTATCACTGATGTTGGTGAGACATATCAGTCATCTTGTAGAGAATAAGTTCAACATGGCCATCCTAATGCAACTATAGCTTTGTATAAATAAGGTTAAATTGTAAGTATAATTCAACACAATTGTCTATTTAAAACAATTTAATTTTATGTGTAGACTATGTCATCTAGTAATTTTTTTTGAAAATATGTACTTGTACAAAACCTTATTTATACCTCTAGATAGTTGCATTAGGATGCCCATGTTGAACCAATTCTCTACACTTGATGACTGATATGTCTCACCAACATCATAATATGTTATATAGTGTCTACTTTGGACTATGGAATAAATGTATCAACATACACATCCTACATCAGAGTAGATAGGGATGTTGTGTTGCACTCACCTACATCAACATACAATTTCTTCTCTGATGTAGGTGTGTATGTTGACATGTTGTTCCACAACTTCCAAAGTAGACACTAGTTATCACTGGTGTTGGTGAGACATATCAGTCATCTTGTAGAGAATTTTGGTTAAACATGGCCATCCTAATGCAACTATAGCTCAGTATAAATAAGATTTTGTACTTGTATAATTTGAAACACATAATTTTCTATTTCAAACAATTTAATTTTATGTACATCTAGACTATGTTGAATCTAATAATTTATTTTTTTTATAAATATGTACATTTTTATAAGAGAAAATATATATTTTAACACATATATGTTTTAATCTAGAAAGTTATATTTACCTATGTTAACCTTTCAATAACACACACACACACACATATCTGTGTGTGTGTAATAGAAGTTATAATTAAATAAATGAAGTACAAATTTCCAATAACATTATCATATTCCAACATGTTTTAAATAGTTGAACAAGAGGAAAGATTTCATTTCTAAAATGCATGGATGATTCTTTTCCTTTTCAAAGTAGAGAGAGAGAGAGAGAGAGAGAGAGAGAGAGAGAGAGAGAGAGAGAGAGAGAGAGAGAGAGAGAGAGAGAGAGAGAGAGAGAGAGAGAGAGAGAGATTTTAACTTTTCAAAATCTACACGTGTAATGTTAGATACATTATCAGTGTCATAAAAATGAATACCATATGTGCAATAAAACATTTAAGTCATTCCTACTCCATACACTTAAATCTTTCTTTGTGAACACACTTAGGTCAAGGGAGAGAGAGATAAAGATATTTCTTTTGAAATCATTATATTACATAGGTTCAGCAATTAAGGATATAAAATAATGAACATTACACACTAAGAACATGGATACAACCAATGACTATACAATATAAATTCATATATTTCCATGGTAACTCAATATGCTCTATATCATATCCAACTTACAAGAAACATCACAAAAATACATAAATACATGTAAACTACAAAATTTGTGTCACTATCCAAATAATGCTTCTTGGTATACTAGGCAATACCTAACAATCTCATTGAAATTTATAAGATAGAAGTATGTGAAGCATCACTTGTCTATTCACATGGTATAATTTATATGGCATCTTGGATATCATGTATACTACTATAAGCAATAAATATCTATATTGTGTTGACTCCTCATTATTCCCAAAATAATTGATATTAATTTATCATTCCATGAATTATCTAGTACATGTAAGAGATTATACAATACATAATCTTGAATTCCCCTTTACCAAACCAATAAACTTGACATTTCTATATGTAGTCCTTTGTATTTTAGCTCTCATTTATGACCAATAATTTCTTCCTCAAAAGTGTCAGTGTCTTGTCCTCTCTAATTTCTCTATATCCATCCCTCCAATAGGATTTTCTCTAATCAAACTCTCTTGCATTGACCCTTATGATAAATGTATAAATATTATATCTTTAACAACAACCCATGTCAAGAATGAAGTAGTCCACTCACTATGTATCCTATCTTGACTAGAACTATATTTTAACATGCCTCCCTAAAATTGATATTATGTTAAATAAAATTTCATCTTTTTAAATCTTATAACTTTATCTCTCATCTATGTGATCTCTCAATGCAAGTTTCTCTTTCTCAACATATCTAATATGTAGTTGTATTTACTAGTCCTATGATTCAACACAAATTTTGGTAACTCTACAAAAATTTAAACCATTTTATGTGCTTCTAGTTCAAAATTTACATTGATTCTCAATAAATTATGGTGCCTAATGACCAATATACAAAAAAAACTTATTTGGCAACAATTTCAATACATCCACTTATTCAATTTGCATATATATTTAATAGCATAAATTTATAATCATAAATTGAATATTTGTTCTTTATGTCATTTAGCTTTCCAATAAAGTGCATGACCACTAGTCTCCCCTCTTGGCTTAACACTGCTCTAGTTGTTTTATTGCTATATTAATCTAATGAATTATTTGAGAATTTGAAAATGTGATTTAGTGTGGTCACCCTCAATATAAGTTGAAAGATGTGTCACTATACACTCATAATCAATGTCTAATAATGGTCATAGATAATCATGAAGGCACAAAAAAGTGGTGTGTAATGGTGTGATTATCAAATCACATGTATAGCTAAATAGCCGCTGATGAGAAAAATAGCACAATAGAGCTTGTGAGTGGGGAGATAAGATGTCCATGATATAAATATATAGCTCAATAAATACATGTAAGATGTGAAAGGAGGGAAAACATGATGTCCCTATTGTAAATGATGTGGCAATAAGAGTACAATATGTTGGGGGGGAGGCATTATATGCCCCCGATCTAATGTGGTAATTCTAAAAATGTGATATGTCAATGTAGGCTCAATATGTATGATTTAAAATCATGGTATGGAAATATAGGATCAAAGTATAAGTTTTAGATAAAACAAGGTAAGCTCAATAAGTGACTCTAGGAGTGTGATATAGCAATCTAAGATCAGTGTAAAGGCTCTACTAAACAAGATATAACAATATAAGATCAACAAGACATAAGCAATAGTAAAAGACTAAGGAACACACATGGCCATGGGCATAAAATACAAGGCAAGAAGTAACATTCTTGATAAAAAGGGGAAAGGAGATGGAAGCAAAAGATAAGCAAAGGCAAGTGAGCAACACAAGTGGGAAATAAAAGAAAAAACCTTGGCAAAGGTGAGTAAAGTGTATGTAAACAAGAATAGGAGGAAATATGTCAAGAAAGGAAAATGGAAACCAAGATTCCCCCCAAGTGGGGAAGATAAGCATGAAACCAAATATGGAAGGTGAGATGAGTGTAAAAATTAGAACAAACAAGTCGTAATAAAAAGGCCAAAATATATGGACACACAAGGTAAATGGATCAATAGGTGAGGGGATCATAACATACGTTACATAATTAAAAAAGAATCAAATAAAAATGATATAAAGCACAAGGAAGAAGTTACATGAACAACACTTGACACATGCTCAAACCCACTAGTGTCAACACATGCACAAATAAAGGTGTCTTTGTGTCATCCACATGCTAACTAGGAACATGGACATAAACATAAATCCAAGAAAAGGAAATAAAAAAGAACAAAATATGGTGAGTAATAAGAAGTATGTGTAAGCAATGAATTCGTCTCTCATATTGGGTGGTTTCTATTTTATGTCGTGTAACCTCAATATAGTGTGGGTTATGGTGAACAAGACTAGGATCTTGACATTCATGTGACTTGTTTTTCCATGATTCAACTTATCAAGTGAGGGATTTTTGTCCTCGTGAGTATGTGTAATGTTTATCTTCCATTTGTCTATAATTTCTTGAATTTTATGTATCGATGCAATGCCTCTATGCTTAGAATATCCATGTGTGATGAAAAGTAGGTTTAGTATATGTATAATCCATATGGGAAGTAGGAGAACAAGGATCAAAAGATAAATCATGAGAGAAATGTTTTGTCGATATATCTTATCCTTATGTGAACTAGGGATAAAGAAATAGTCAATGAAAGCATGAGCCAACTTTGTGAAGGAAGTGTAAAGCAAACAAGATACATCAAAACATTACAAAGCTTTACAACTTAAGTATAATCTGAACTCACTAATAAGTAAGATGGTGTCATCTAAATGTTCATATGTTATTAATAACAATTGCATGTCTACATGTTAGAATTTTTTGGAAATGGATTTATATATCTTTAAATTGTTTTTAGTAAGTCCCACAAATGGATTTCTATTGTCATATAACATGAAATAATTAAAATAAGATAAGGGATTTTGATACCTAGCATATATTAAGTTGAACATGATGCATCTAAACTGCGTACAGTACTTACAAATTTTGAACTGGTTCTTTGGCTTCAGGTGCAAAAAGAGAGATTGGTTGTGTGGCTATAAATGGTCCTAGTTTGCTAAACTAGGGTTTGACAAACCCTAGTTTATGGTTTGTCAAATTAGGGTGAAACTAAATTCATCTTTTCAAATTTGACAAGATGAATTTAGTTTCACCTTAATTTGACAAAGGTCCTCTTTTGAAACTAGGGTTTGATAGTTCTTTCATTGTCTCAAGCAAAATTTCTGTATTTTATGGTTTTTTTTCTATTTTATTAACTGTAATGACAAACCCTAGTTTGCCAAACTAGGGTTTGATAGTTCTTTAAATGTCTCAAGCAAAGTTTCATTATTTTATTGAATTTTTCTATAATTTATTAATTGTAATGACAAACCCTAGTTTGCCAAACTAGGGTTTGATAGTAGAATTTGTTTTGTATTTTATTAACTGTGGAAGCCCCTGTCGGTAAGCATATGGGGCCTTGAAATGTTGGCAAGCATATATGTATGAGTTCACGAAAAGCATCCATTTCAAAGAGCACTTGCATATACAGAGAAACTGTGGCAAATTTATGCACCTGTGGGCTTGACGTGTATGTTGATGTGGGGTCTTCACCTATTGTAGAGCTCCCACCTGTCCCCTTCGAACCTGTCACCTTTGTCTGAGTTCCCTATCCCCTTCTTCTGTGGGTGCATGTCGCCTTCGTCCATCGCTTCCTTTCACTGTTGCGCTCTCAAAGGACAAAAAATTGTCATTTGAGAGTTTTAACCTATTTTATTAAAAAACAATATTATTAATGCTTCGATCGAAGACCTTATTTGATTGAAGGCATTATTTTATTATTTTTTATTTGGTGCTCAATTACCTTCATTCGAAGAACTCCTTCGAATGAATGTTCTATTATTTTAAGTTTTGATTTGGCTGACAAGACCTTCGTTTGAAGAAAAGACCTTCGAATGAAGGTGCCTGCTAGAGATTTTTTGGTACCTTTAATTTTTCTTCATCCACAAAAGTGTAACCCACTACTATGGGTTCACCCATTTCAGACTGGTAAATGTGAGGGCTATTTTTCAACATACTATGGGCATAATCTTCAAGAATTTTATTGACAAGTGATCATCATTTATATGGATGATCTCACCATATTTTCCAAAGATAGGGGAGACCATGTTGAGCATTTGAGAAAGGTATGATATCAAGAACATGTCATATCCCTCAATCTAAAGAAGTGCATATTTGAAACCATAGAAGGTAAGATGCTTGGCCACATTATTTAAGAGAGAGTAGTAACAAATCCTGAAACAATGGAGTCAATTCTAAAAATACCACTACCTAGAAGTAAAAATGAATTAAAGTATTTCTTTGGAAATATTAGTTTGGTTATAAAATTCATCTTTGGGTTTATTAAAATTGTTAGGCCTCTTAATTCTATGTTGAAGAAATATGCTATGTTAGAATTTCTATGTTATATGGTTGCTTGGCGTTTTATCCTTCACCCATTGATCCTAATACTTCAATTTGGTCAATTTCCACTTCTTAGTCTTTTTTATCCATGTATTCTTGTGCCACAACATTCTATATATCATTAACCCTCCTAATATTATTCCCTCTATTTTGTAGTTTGATTATTTTTGTATCTCTTCTTCTCATACATCTTTTTCTACTACCAAGTGCCATATGATTTTCTGGTTGCTTGAATTATCTCATCCTTTACTCACATTTTAGCATACTTTATTTGTTATAATAAAGTGTCAACCCTTTGTTTGGATCTTAATTTGTATTTTGCAAGTTATCCAACTTTGCTCTACTATTTGGAAAAAAATTCAATTCTTGGGCAATTTGTTCTAAATTATCCTTCTTGATGCTTTCCTCTATTTGAGCTGCTTCTTCCCTTTTTTTCTCTAATTTCTTCCATTGGCTCTTGTAGGAAATGGGTGAGTGTAGGATCATGATGGGTCAAACACTACCCCTAAGTGGCAATGTAAATGTGAAAAATAGACTTAAGTAATTTCATGTCAAATATTGAATGAGTTATCTACACAATCTAGAAATAAGGTAGTAATAAAAGTTGTAATAAATTGAATGTAGTTTATGGGCTACTAAGTTTTTTTTAAAACATTAAAAAATAGTTTGGTGAAAATTGGATATTTCAATGAAGCACTACTAAAATTTTCAGAAAAACGTAAAAAAGTAGGTGTCTTTCAGGCCAACCTAAGTATGAGAAAAAGATAATTATTTTCCTCCATTATTTGGATTTAATTAAAGGCCACATGAGCAAGTGTGACACATATTTTTTTGAATTTTTTAACTAAAAAAAATAATTTTAATGAATTTTTTACTGTGAATTTTTAAAAATATTAAGAATTATTTCTCAAACCAGCCTAACTTGGTCAAAAATATATGAAACTCAAAAATTTTAAATTTTAATGTATATCCAATAAATACTAGAATGTGACGTATCTTTTGGATTTAAAAAAGGATTAATATGTTGAGAGTTATGGATGTTTTTCAATATGTATATCTATCAAGAAATCAGACATAGAGTATGTAGAAAATTATTAATAATTACCTATTAAAATTATTATGAGGTTTATATTATATTTTTAGAATCTTAATACTTCCTCTATAAACCCTTTTCATTTGATTAAATTTAGTTACAAAAAAGTCTGTCAGCTTCAAGGATGAAATTGTAGAAAATTTCATGATAACACTAAATGGGTGGTTTTGCAAGTTTCTTTGGCAAGTTTTGGGACTCCCATTTGCCTAAATATGAGGTAATCCCAAGGCATTTTTGGAGGGAATCCATATTTGAGCTAGAAATATTAACACCCTTTCCATCCAAATATAAATATTAGTCTAAATGTCAACACTTTTCCATCTAGCAAGTTTTTTCTCCATTGCCACTGTTTGGCCCATCATGATCTCGTACTCACCCAAATACTTAGTTATATCATCCATTAGGTAAGGGCTAGTAGAAATGAAGTCACATAGAGCCTCCAAGTTTACTTTCTTTGGTGTGAAGGTTGTAACATATATGTGTGTGCCATCTCTAATGGTTATACTTTTGTGAACAAAGTTTTGTAGAGGGCTTGTGCATTCAATACACCCCTTCTCCTTATCCACATGGATTTTTGTAACTTTTGTTGGTGCAATGGGTATTTCTAGATTCTTCTTTTCTCTTGGTTTCTCTTATACTTTTTCTTACTCTTATTTTCCCTTACCTAATTGTTTCTTGTGACTCTCTACAATATATCTAGTTCAATTTTCTTGGTAATCTCAACTTGAGATTGTTCTTCATCATATTCTTTTTCCTCCTCCACCTAAGATAATGTAATGGATAAGACTCTCTTTGCGTTTTGTTTTTTCCTTTTTTTC
Source organism: Cunninghamia lanceolata (assembly GCA_027924645.1). Taxonomy (NCBI): domain Eukaryota; kingdom Viridiplantae; phylum Streptophyta; class Pinopsida; order Cupressales; family Cupressaceae; genus Cunninghamia; species Cunninghamia lanceolata. Next base: position 16,727,173 of record BSBN01000186.1, on the reverse strand, counting down.
TATTAAGAGGGACATGTTACCTTGTTATTTCTTGCACTCATGTTTGTAGTAGTTCTTTTTTTGCAATGTTCATAGGTGAATTTGATTGTTCTTCACCTTGTGTCTCCTTTTGTGATAGTGTAGTGGATAGTTTTCTTTTCACCACATATTTTGGGGATTTATTTTCTAGTTATACCTCTCCTAAGGCTTGATGTATCCTTGAATCTTGAATTTTAAATGATAAGGATCCATTTTTAGTATATTTGATCCAGTTTTTAGCATAAATTTCTATAATAATTAGAGGAGTAGGATCATACTATGCATAGGCTTATTTTACAACCTTATCCTTCTTATTTTTGAGTTTTTCTTATGCCTCCTATTTACTCTTTTTTTGATAGAACTCATCATAGGTTCTGAATCTTTTTGTCTTAGGGCATTTGGGTAGATCTAGGAAGGCTTCGATATTAGCTTCAACTAGGTCATTAGAGACCTCATAAGAAAACCTAGGTAACCATGACACCATAGGTTCTATGGATTCCATATAGATAAAGTCTATATCTATTGTAAAATTAGTGTCTTTTTGATATTTCCAAATAATGTCAAAGGATATCCTTTCCCTTGCTTGTATTTGTGTTTGAAAATTCTTAAAAAAATCCTCATAGTCCTTCCTATACTCAACACTTTTCTAGGAAGACCTTATGTGTTCTATGATTTGGTTGCCAACTGGGCTAGTGTTTCTCCAATTGTATCCATGAATTCCTGGTAATGTTGCCATGAACTAGAATGCATGACAAAGAATTAAAGAACCATATTAGAATACATGCATGTGTTCTTCCTTGCTCGCTCAAGTTTTTTCAACATCTACTCTTGAAGATTCTTTCATAGATCAAACTCCTGTTTTGTTGACCATCATCTCATATGTGATCATGTATGTGGTGCATGTAGCTAATTTCTCCCTATTCATCTAGTAAATTTTGTATGATATCCCTTATGTAGAATACTACACATTTAGGTTGATGATGTCTATGATTACCAAATTCTTCCCATCAAAAGTGGTTCCAATTAATTGTATCACCTATTCATTTTTTACCTTCTTCTTTATGGGAAGCTCACCCTTATCCCATAATCTAGTGTCTGCTTTTATATCCTCCTTCATGATCTAGTAGGATTTGTCTAGATACATAAAGTCCAAGTGGCTTCTTCTCAAAAATAGTCTCACCTAAGCATGTTCTCCACAAGATTTTGAGAAATATTCACAAACATCTAATGTGTGCTCCCTAATTCTCTAGTATTGGTATATATCCTTGTAGTCCTATGTTTGGATTTATGGAAGTGAGGTTAGTTTCTCTTTGAGCTCAGTGTGATCCATTTTTGTCAATTCTTTGTTTGAATATACTTATGAATATATTTTACAAATAAAACATAAATTAGTACATTAGAGAAGGCCCCATCTTTATCTTTCTCCAATGTCTTTTTGGGGTACTTCTTGTATTTGGGTTGTGGGTTGTCATTGGCTTGCACCAGAGTGGGTTCCATGATTTTTGTGTTTGAGTATAACCCTTGTTCTGCTTCTTCACTTGTTAACCCTAGTTCTTCTCAATGTGATCTTTGGCTTAGCACAACTTACTAATTCACCTTAGAGCTTTACAAATTTGTTCACTTCAAATTCCTAGATAACGTCACAACTTTATTTTCCCACTTCACAGCTCAACTCAACTTTGGCATTAAATGTTTGTGTGTTTAATTTTCTAATGTTGTGTCCCTTATATAAGTTTGTAATGTCACTTTCTAAATTTAATTCTCCTAGCTACCCATGTTCCCTCCAATTTACTATTACTTCTTTATTTCAAATTAACAGTTAGGCAATCGTCAAAAACTAAAACTTAAATAATGTACATTCTAATATACAAGAATAACCCACATGCTACAAGGCACTTCGTCCATATGTAGAATTAATTTGGATTGGGTCCTTCCCTCAACCCCCCACATAATAAGGTTTCAAACTTGTACCATTAACATATCCATCCAAGAAATCATTCTATAGTGTCTTGAATTTTATTTCTTTTAATGAAAAAAAATCATCAATATTAGAAGGCCCAAGTGACTACATCTTTAATTTCCTTGGCTTTTTGAATTTGTTGCCATATAATAGAATTGTATGACCAATTTAGAAGGCTTTGTTTTGATATTTATATCATGCCAAGATGTGTATAAGACTCTTCTAATCAAGTTTTTCTAACTCCACCAATATCTCCTTGATGTTGTCATCATCATTTAATCGTAGTGTGTTTGCTAGTTTTTTATTAGGTAACATGCATTGTATTGGAAAAGCAACATCTAACCCATACACAATTGGAAAGGACAAAATATTGTAATTCATTTATAGGTTGTTCTATAGGGTATGTGCATAGAAATGAGGGACCAAAAGGGGGTCAAAAGTGGCCAAATGATTTTTGAAATTAGTAAAAAATGATCTTGGATGGGAAATTGAAGATAGCCACACTCAAAATTTGAAGATGTGACAAGAACAAGATTCATGGTGCTTGGAATCTGGTTTCTAAACTACTATTTTTTAAAAAATATTGGAGAATAAGAGGTTCAAATAGGGGGAGAACACAAAGTGCTTCTATTTTTGTCAAAAAATTATAACATAGTATCTGGTGTGCTCCCCCTAGAATATAACATCTTGAAAAATAAAATTTGAGTGTGTGCCCCCTTAATAGATCATACTCCTCCAAGGCACACTTCCACCTCTAAGTGTTAATCAAGTACTCATGAATGTAGCCAAACCCAATTGATTCAACGAAATCTGCCTCTTGCACTAAATCTATTATGTTTGACAGGAGGATCAAGGCGATGTCGGGGAGCATTAGCACCCAAAGGCTCTGAGTGGTTGCTTACCAATGACGATCTTGAAAGTGAATTCAACATGGGGATAGTTGATATCAAAGACTTGCCTCAACTTCACAGTGTAATAGGCACCTTGCTCTATTGGTTCCCAATTCATCATAGGGAGGTAAATACATAGATTCTTGATCCAATTCTCCAATTATATTGCCAAGATGAAACATTTGCACAAAAAAAGGTGAGAAGCGCGAAAAGAAATTACAGGATCAATATGGAGAGAAATGCCATACAAGATATGTTGAAATAGAGCAGTAAGTCTTGTTTTGAAGGTACTAAAGATGGTGTGTGTTTAATGCAGCAATAAACACCGCGCCTCACAAAATAAATCTTGGAGTCATATCTCTCACCATAACACATTAGGGGAGAGGATCCAATAGTTGAGCACCCTAACTTCAGACCTCTCAAAATCATACGTGGCAATTTTGAATCACTCCAAAAATTTTACAGTAGCTTATTTGGCAAGGTCCCTGCTTATAACTAAAGTTTCAGGGCCACATCAGCATGCTTTTTGTTGAGGTGTCAAATAGTTCCGAAAAAAAAAGGTGGACCAATAGGTATGCATTAAGTCATGTTTTGTTGGTGCACTGATGTGGCATCACGTTTTTTAGATCTAAAGGGCACATTTCATTCAATTATTACTACTTATAGTCAACACTAACAACCTTAAAGTCATAACTACTAGTGCTATAAAATTAAAAAAAATATTGGACCTCAAATACACAAATACTATCTCTCGGGTCTTTTCCCTATTCCATTTCCAAATTATTGAAAAATGATTGGAAGAAGTACCAACAATCTTTGCTTTAATGATACGATGATGTCCATTCGGATTCGATTAAATAAATGTCCTCCTTATCATCAAAGCTAATAAATAAACTTTGCTTTAAATATGGCAGGTGCTCTGATCAAATTTGATCCATTGAGAGGACAGAAAAGGCTCATAGATGAAGTTACAAGATAAGACTATTTCTCTACCTCCCGGCAGGATGCAAAATTTTATAATAACCTTAGTCCTGCCCAACTTTAAATTTGAACTTAACAATCTATGCTTTCCTCGGTGCCCTGTAACCATCAATTAAAGTGATTGCTTAGCTCTTTTGTTCACTATTATGAATCTACTTCTTTCTAGATCACAGTATGAGGGAAATTCGAACGTTTATCATGCTCTATCAAATGCTGCAGCTTAGTTATAGGAGGATTCCGAGGTCCCGTGTCAAAGACTTTAGAGCTTTGGCATTGGTCTATAGGCAAATTTTCTAGCCAATCTGTAACTTTATTTGCCTCCTTGTAATAGTGTGAGCATTGGTATGGCTCCAATGTGTCGAGACTCCTTCAAATGGGCTGTATTATATACTTCATTTTCTAATCGAGTGACTTTCTTGTTTTTAAAGCGTTAATTATCAACATTGAATCTCCTATCCAAATCTGTCTAACTTTTAATTCTTTAGCTAATTCCAAACCATACATGAGTGCATACGCTTCTGCTTCATTATTTAAACCATGAGACAATTTGATGCAATTAGAAGATTCCCATTTGAATCTCTGATTATACAACCCACTCCAGATAAAAGGGGATTTTTCTTTGAGAGGCACCATCAAAATTTAATTTAATAAAAGGAACCTGGATTTTTCTTTGAGAGGCACCATCAAAATTTAATTTAATAAAAGGAACCTGGATTTTTCTTTGAGAGGTACCATCAAAATTTAATTTAATAAAAGGAACCCGAATTTTTCCTACAGAGACACCGTCAAAATTTGTTAAATTTTTAGATATGATGTGTCCTAATGAACATCAATTATTAAAGACTATTAATATTGAAATCATAACTTGTAGATGGATAGTTCATGATAAAATTAATATTGAAGGGATGATTTGTAGATGAAAGTTGTCAAGCATAGAAGGTTAAAAAATTTCTGGAGATTCATCTTGGATAATAATCCACAACTTCTATAGTATTGTAATGCTAAATAAGTTTCTCTTTCAAATCCATAGTTTGAAATTTGTAGTAATACAAAGCAAAATTTTTATAGGTGATTGATGGTAAATTTCTATGGGTGGTTGAAATTAAATTTCTAACTTTTGTGTTTTATAAACTGTCTTAAAATATTATTTTTGTTTTGTTACAAATCTATGACATTATGGTTTATTGTTGCTTCCATTTTTAATTTCGTGGTTGTTATTTTAGTTTCAAGAACTTTAATATTTGCCACTTATTATGAGAGTTCCTCCATATCCATCACTTAAGCAAGTGTTGTCCAATTATGCTTATGTTGTCCATGTGAATTAAAATCACCATAGTCATCATTGGCACTACAATCTATTGAGACATGGACCAGTTAGGACTCAAACCTAGGACCTTCCATTCACTGCTGGAGTGCTCTACCAGTGAGCTACTGGTCCCTCTTGGACCAGTCCATCATTGGTTTGAGTGTGGCTTATTTCCAACACCAACACAATCAAAACCTACAAAATTATTTAGGTAACATGCATCTAGAGTGCCAAAAGGTATTGCCATTTAGGATCCTTACCATAGATAAGACCACTTTAGATCTATATGCCAAAAATATTCATTAAGCTTGGAAGAGATGCACTTACATCAAAGGTTGAACTACAAAATGTTTTCTTCACTTACAAATTGCATGACTCAAATAAAGGATTATAATGTTTTCCTCGCCATATTACATGCATAAGAGAATAATTTCTTTTCTCTCACAAAATTTTCTTCTATGATTTTTGTCCAACTAAAAAAATGTCCCTAATGCTACCAACAATACATAAATATAAGAGAAATGAAAAAAAAAAACCTTCTTAGGCATCCATATTCTATTTATACTCCTATTCACAAAATAAAGAATCATTTCATTCATGTGATAATCTTATCTCCTCACCTCATTCCCCCTTATGCAAATATTGCTTACCCCATACAAATCTCTTATTCATACTCCTCTTCACATTAGATTGCTAGGATGAATTCTTGAAGTTGCGTTGTTTGCATCCTCCATAGATATACATAATTTGAGGATGAAATTGATCATGCCTCTGCTAAGTTTCTCTAGTACTCATTTTTTACTTTCAATTACTTTGGCAATATGCACATCACTAGGGTCACTATCCTCCATGTGTAATGAAAACAACTTAATCCAAGGTCTTGCAAACACACAAAAAAAGTGTAGGGCATCACATCAAACAACTCAATCCAATTAAATAGGCATTGACTTTTATTTTTTTTTTAATATTGTACTATTTTAATCTTTAATACAAAGTTAGATAGGAATATTCATTAAAAATCACATTTTATGTCTTGATACATTCTCAATTTGTGCTAGGCTTAGGAGATTTGAATATGCATCCTCAATTCATGGATAAGTAGCCATATATATGGGAATTATAGTCAAGAGTAATGCAAATAAAATTACGTGCAACATGTCGGCATGATTCTAGTAAAGAGACATGTATACATATAGAGATTAAAAATCAATCATAAAAACTCACATGTTTGAAGGAGCTATCAAGAAAAATAAAATGATCTCAAGGTCCATTAAAATCATGCACATTAATTTATAATTCTTGAGATACAAAAACTGACATGGGGCCATATGAGAAACATTGGGTGTTGTAAAAAAGGAAACATGGATAATACATCTCCTAAGACTATTTTTCTTTGAAAAATTTCCACCAAACAAGAAAAGGAATACATTACAAGAGCTTTGAAAGATTATAGAGAAGTCATTACATGGATAAGTAGGAAGACCTCAAAACTTATGACATGTCTATTATTAGTCACACACTTCCCTTGAGGTTAGGTGAAGGTGATTCAACATGGGGATAGTCGATATCAAAAACTTGCCCCAACTTCAGAGTGCAATAGGCCATTGGTTACCAATTCATTAGAGGGAGGAAAATACATAGATTCCTTATCCAATTCTCCATTTATCCCGCCAAGATGAAACATTTGCACAAAAAAAGGTGAGAAGTGGGAAAAGAAATTACAGGATCAATATGGAGAGAAATGCCATACAAGATGTCTTGAAATAGAGCAGTAAATCATGTTTTGAAGGTACTGAAGATGGTGTGTGTTTACTGCAGTAATAAACACTGCACTTCACAAAATAAATTTTGGAGGTATATCTCTCACCTCAACACCTTAGGGGAGAGGACTTAGTAGTTGAGCACCCTAACTTCACGCCTCTCAAAATTATACGTGGCAATTTTGAATCACTCCAAAATTGTTACAGTAGTTTATTTGGCAAGGCCCCTGCTTATAACTAAAGTTCCAGGGCCACATCATCAAATATGATGCCACGTCAGCATGCTTTTTGTTGAGGTGTCATAGTTCCCCAAAAAAGGGTGGACCAATAGGTGTGCATTAAGTCATGTTTTGTTGGTGAGATGATGTGGCATCACATGACTGGTTGCTTTTTAGATCGAAAAGGCACATTTCATTCAATTATTAGTACTTATAGTCAACACTAACAACCTTAAAATCATAACTACTAGTGCTGAATTTAAAAAATATTGAACCTTAAATACACAAGTACTATCTCAACTATTATTAGATCTTTTCCCTATTCCATGTCCAAATTAATGAAGAATGATTGGAAGAAATACCAACAGTCCTTGCTTTAATGATATGATGATGTCCATTCAGATTCTATTAAATAAATGTCTTTATCATCAAAGCTAATAAATAAACTTTGCTTTAAATACGAGAGGTGCTGTGATCAAATTTGATCCGTTGAGAGGACAGAAAAGGCTCATAGATGAAGTTACAAGATGAGACTATTTCTCTACCTCCCGTTAGGATGCAAAATTTTATAATAACGTTAGTCCTGCCCAACTTTAAATTTGAACTTAAACATTTTATGCTTTCCTCAGTGCTCTATAATCATCAATTAAGTGATTGCTTAGCTCTTTTGTTTGCTCTTATGAATCTGCTTCTTTCTAGAACACAGTATGAGGGAAATTCGAAGGCTTATCCTGCTCTATCAGATGTTGCAGCCTGGCTGTAGGAGGATTCTGGGGTCCCGGGTCAAAGACTTTAGAGCTTTGGCATTCGTCTATAGGCAGATTTGCTAGCCAATCTGTAACTTTATTTGCCTCTTTGTAACATTGTGGTGTCGAGACTCCTCCAAATAGACTGCAGTATATACTTCATTTTCCAATTGAGTGCTTTTCTGGTTTTTAAGGCGTTAATTATCAACATTGAATCTCCTTCTATCCAAATCTAATTCCAAACCATACATGAGTGCATACACTTCTGCCTCATTATTTGAATCCTAATTCCAAACCATACATGTCATTATTTGAATCCTGAGGCAATTTGATCACTTTAGTAGTTAGAAGATTCCCATTGGAATCCCCGAGTATACAAGTTGTTCCAGATAAACCTGGATTTAATTTAATAAAAGAGACTGTCAGAGAAGACCATTTAACTAAAATAAATATGATGACTGAGATGAGATGTTTTATTTGTAAAATTTTTACATATGATGTGTCCTAATGAACATTAATTATTAAAGACTATTAATCTTGAAGTCATAACTTGTGGATGGATAATTTATAATAAAATTAATATTGAAGGGATGATTTGTAGATGAAAATTGTCAAGCATGGAAATTTTAAATTTCTGGAGATTCATCTTTGATAATAATCCACAACTTATACATTATTGCAATGTCAAATAAGTTTCTTTTTTAAAGCCATAGTTTGAAATATGAAGTGATACAAAGTAAAGTTTTTATAGGTGTTTGATGGTAATTTTCTATGGGTGGTTGAAATTAAATTTTTATCTTTTGGCTTTTGTAAACTATCTTAAAATATTAATTTTGTTTTGTTACAAGTCTAAAAAGTTATGGCTATTATTGTTTCCATTGTTAGTTTCATGGTTGTAATTTTAGCTTTAAGAACTTTAATATTTTCTGCTTATTGTGAGAGTTCATCCATATCCATTGCTCAAGAAAGTGTTGTCTAATTATGCTTATGTTCTGAGCCATGTGTGTGTTATAGTCACCATAGTCATCATTGGCACTACAATCAAACCGTACAAAATTAATTAGGTAACCTGCATCTAGAGTCCCAAAAGGTATTTCCATTCAGGATCCTTACCATAGATAAGACCACTTTAGATCCATATGCCAAAATATACATTAATCTTGGAAGAGATGCACTTACATCAAAGGTTGAAGCAAGAAATAATTTCTTCACTTACAAATTGCATGACTCAAATAAGGGATTATAATGTTTCCCCACCATATTACATGCATAGAAGAAGAATTGCTTTTCTCTCACAAACTTTTCTTCTATGGTTTTTGCCCAACTAAAATATGTCCCTATTGCTACAAACAAAACACAAATAAAAGAGAAATGAAAAAAACCTTCTTAGGCATCCATCTTCTATTTATACTCCTACTCACAAAATAAAGAATCATTTCATTGATGTCATAATCTTATCTCCTCACCTCATTCCCCCTTATGCAAATATTGCTTACCTCATACAAATATCTTATTCATATTCCTCTTCACATTAGATTGATAGGATGAATTCTCAAAGTTGTGTTGTTTGCATCCTCCATGGATATACATAATTTGAGGATGAGATTGATCATGCCTCTGCTAAGTTTCTCTAGTACTTGTTTTTGAATTCAAATTAATTTGCAAATATGCACATCACTAGGGTCACTATCTTCCATGTACATAATGAAAATAGGCACCAAGGTCTTACAAACACAAAAAATGTGTAGGGTATCACATCAAACAATTCAATCCAATTAAATAGGCATGGAATTTTAAACTTTTTTCCTGAATACTATACTATTTTAACCTTTAATATAAAGTTAGATAGGAATATTCATTAAAAAATCATATTTCCTATCTTGCTGCATTCCCAATTTATACTAGGCTTAGGAGATTTGAATAGGCATCCTCAATTTATGGATAAGTAGCCATACATATGGGAATTATACTCAAGAGTAATGCAGATAAAATTATGTGCAACATGTGGACATGATTCTAGTAAAGAGACATGTATACATATAGAGATTAAATGTTAATCATGAAAGTTCACATGTTTGAAGGAGCTATCAAACAAAATAAAACGATCTCAGGGTCCATTAAAATCATTCAAATTAATTCACAATGCTTGAGAAAACAAAAATGACATGGGCCATAGGAGGATAGAGAGCACTATGAAAACTTAGACTAGAGAGGTTAGAAAAAGGGCCCCAATGTTACTATAAAACATTGGGTGTGTTGTAAAAGAGGAAACATGGATAATACATCTCCTAAGGCTATTTTTCTTTGAAAAAATTCCACTAAACAAGAAAAGGAAGACATTGCAAGAGCTTTGAAAGATTACAGAGAAGTCATTACATGGGTAAGTAGGAAGGCCTCAAAACTTATGAGATGTCTATTATCAGTCATGTACACTTCCTTTGGGGTCAGGTTCCAAACTATTTAGATTTAAAACCAAAGACCAATCAATGCTCTATTAAAGCCTCTAATTTTAAAATAAATTTAAAAAGTAATATAAAAAGGATTATCTTCCCAATTAGACATTCAACTTGGGTGATAAACTTGGTTCCCGTATGCAATAAAAATGGAGAGATTTCCCTTTATGTTGAATTCCCAAATTTAAACAATGCATTTGAGAAGGATAACTACTATATCCAATCTTTTAATGAGGTGATTTAGGTTGTGAATGGATATTAGATGATGTCCTTGTTCATAAATATTTTGGATACAATCAGATAATGGTAGGACATCAAGATAGACTTAATCCTACATTGACTACCAAAGGGGAACTTTTGTATACCAAAGAATACATTTCAAATAGGTAAATGTTAGGGCTATTTTTTGTAAGGAAGGTAAAGTAGCAAAACAAATTCCTACACTAATCGTGAGAGGATGGATATGCAAAACTTTTTAGATCTTTTACAATAGTTATAGAATATATACAGAAATAAACATAAATAGAAATCATACCACAACACAGTAATTATGTGGGAAAAACCCCACACTCCAAAAGCTGCCCAATATATTATTCAAAAATCAACAAGATTACAATATACTTGCAGAGAAATATTTCATAGAAGTATAATCAACAAGAGATCTAGAGGCAATGTAACATGTATAAGACTCACACACAACCTCCATCTTAAGCACCTAATATATAGGAGATACAATACATGAAACCCTCAAATGATAATGACAAAACCATGAACTAAAACCACTCAAAATAGTGGTACCCAAGTTATCTCTAATAAAAAATGCCCTATGATGTGTCAAAATGCACACCAACATGTGTAACTCCTCCTTGACTCTTTTCTATGTCCAACATGTTTTCACCTTTTCCAATATAGGAACCCGAACTTTTAGAGGCCATAACTTTTGATCTGGGAGAGCAATTGATGAACCATTTGATGTGTTGGAAATCTCATGAAGAGATCTATACCCCCGCAACAAACTTGGTTACTCATAATAAAATTTGGATCCAAAAATGACCTCTAGATGCCTCAAAATTGACTTTAAAACTTTTTTGGGTATTTCAAACTATTGGAAACTTTAATACTTGAAATCTAGACATGACCTTGGGTCAAAACTCACCCAAAATTTTTATTTGGAAATTCTACAGCTTTGGGGAAATTTTTGAACCCAAACATGCTCAAATGCAAACTTACTATAAATATTAACCTTCTATAATTACAAGTTTGAGACATATTTCCTAACATTCTCCCACTTGTCAAACACCTTGGAAGACAAAAGGGAGTATCAGCACAATGATTTAATTGCTAGGGGTCGAGAGGCCCATAGACTCTAAACACCATCTAAACTCCTCTATGCTCACACCTAATTAGTTAATTAGTCTACAACATTCACCAAGGTCTCTACCTTAACTAGCTTCACCATGCCATCCTTGACCATATCTCTAAAAAAATGATACCATACATCAATGTGCTTGGTCCTGGCATGAAATTGTTGGCTTTTAGCTAGGCAAATTGTACTCTTATTGTCACAAAAAAATTTGTCACCACACCTTCTTTTATTCTGATATCTAAACAATTTATTAATCCAAATGGCTTCTTTAAAAGCATGATTAACTACCATATACTTAGCTTTAGTAGTGGACAAAGCAACCACATTGTATCTCTTACTCATCCAACTAATTGTACCACCAAATAAAGTAAACACATAAGCACTAGTGGATTGTCTACTATCAACATCACCTACCTAGTGTGGATCCACATAACCATGAATATGAAGGGAATGCATGTCTCCTATCAAATTACCATGATAGCACAAGGAATACTCTAAGGTACATCACAAATGAAAACTTTTTTAATTGCATCCCAATGAATTCTACCAGGATCAGACATATATCTAGAAATAACTCTCACTGCTTGGGCAATATCTAGTCTAGTATATACCATAACATACATCAAACTTCCAATTGTACTCTAGTAAGGTACTCTTCTCATGTTTTCCATCTTCGATGGCAATTTTGGACATTGTAAAGAAGATAACTTTATTCCAACTATAAAAGGAACACATAATGGTCTATAATCCTGCATATTAAACCTCTATGCAACCGAATTGACATACTTACTCTGGCCAAGCCATAGTTTTTTGTTTACTCTATCTCTTCTTATTTCCATCCCAAGAATGTGTTTAGTTGCATCAAAATCTTTCATTTCAAATTTAGCTGCAAGTTCAGATTTTAGTTTTGAAAGACATTCCTTTCCCTTTACCAATAAATAACATATCATCAACATATCATGCAATAAATAGGAAATGCTCACCATCAGATTTATAATAAACATAGTGATCAGATTTAGAATGCACGAATCCCAAATTCAACACATATGTATCAAATTTTTGGTACCACATCCTAGGACTTTGTTTGAGGCCATACAAAGATTTCTTCAACTTACAAGCCAAATTACTTTTACCTTTCACCACATAGTGCCTTGGTTGTGTCATATAAATATCCTCCTTCAAATCACCATGAAGGGATGTCATTTTCACATCTATTTTCTCAACCTATAAATCATAAGAAACAACAAAAGAAAGCAAGAATCTAATGGATGTCATTTTTGCAATAGAAGAAAAAATATCACCATAATCAACACCCTCAACCTGAGAGTAACCTTTTGTAACCAATCGTGCTTTGTACTTATCAATACATCCATATAAACTAATCTTTTTCTTGAACACCATTTGCAACCAACATGTTTACGTCCTTTTAGGAAATGGTACTAGGTCACATGCATCATTATTTTCAAAGATACCATTTCTTCATCCATAACAATCTTCCAGGACTCTGCATCATTCATACCTAATGCCTCTTCCATATATATGGGTTCATCTATGTTAGCATTCAAAGCAAAGACACATCTTTAGTTATTAGGTGAATACCTTTTAGGTGGTTATCTATGTCTTATAGACCTTCAAACAAGATGAGTTGGAGGTTCTTCCTCCTCTCATGAAGATTCAGAGCTAGATGAGATCTCCCCAACTTCTTGACTATCTAGGGGCCTCAATTCAACTTTCTCAGGTGTAGAAGGAAGTTGAATCACATCTTTCTATTCACTTTATTACGGATACAATGTAATAGAAGAAGGATTAGTTTATCTTAAAATAACACTTCTATTATATACTATGATGCAGGAGCACCCCTGGTTCAAGAGCAATCTTGCATCAACCAAAAACATTTATGTTTCAGTTTGTCTCTTTTCATTTTCTAATTCAATTCAGGTAGTTCAGTCAATAGTAGTTTCTATATTTTGGTTCACATTCTATCATAGTTACATTCCAGACCTTGTGGAGCTGAACTTAGCATCTAGACACCTTCATGCATAACATATCCAAAATTCAGACAATTTGGATCAAGTACCAAAAAGTTATCGCTATCAAAAGATCCACTATTTTCTCAAAACACAGCATCCTGACAGTTTGAAACAATCAGCTGAAGGAGAAGACTTGCAGAGTATTTCATGACTGGCAAAGCTAAAAGGTACATCATTCAATGTTTATTGGTTCATGGATGACCTTCCTTGAGATCCGCCTATCATTCCATTCATTTGTAGAGGATTCTTGTTCAATTAGGCCTGACCTATCTGTGTACACACGTTATAGCTCTTCATTGGAGTTTGTGATCTTCCTTGGCTGATGCGGAGGAATCCTTGGTTCTAGAGATGATATATATTGTTGTAATAGATGCCTGGGAAAGTAGTTATGACCATTAGCATAAGTTCATAATTTGGGATTTTGTGCGAAAAAGCTTCAAAGCTATATCTTGTGCCTATTTTGATATTCTGTAATCAGGCTTGTGAGCCCTAATTGTAAGCCCGCATTTTGCCGAACAATTTGTATTTGAATTCTATGATATACTGAAAGACTAAATCTGCATTTGCTTCTTATCTTTGAGTTTTTTCCGTTGTGTTTACTCTAGCTGCACGGTCTAGATTGTTCTCTTTGAGAACCCTCCTAACCGTGACTGTACCAATTGGTACCATCAAAGCAAAAGTTTCAAATCTTTGGAGCAAATTGAGAGAATTTGGTGAAGGAATTCCATAAGATCTTTATGTGGATAGATTGTCGAATCTGATGTAGGTTACTTATGTCACAACCGATCACCAATTGTGAGGTAGTTTGCACCTGATCTTAGGAATATGCTGCCGAGGAGAATCCTTGTGGTTGGAACAATGGCTAGTAGGATGGATAAAATGATCAAAATGATGAAAACAATGAGAATTAGATTGGATGTTGTTGAGGTATATAGGCAAAGAGGATTGACACCTAGACCTAATGTTGAAAGTGATGATGAAGAGGAATTCCAATCTGCTCATAAAAATGGAAAAACCCTAGGAGATGTAGAAGAAGTAGAATCAGATCAAGTCAAGAGGTTGTGAGCTATTTCAAAGATTGGAAAGAGACCTAGAGTTGATGTACCTAATTACACTGGCAATTTGAACTCTGAAGAGTTGATTGACTGGATAAATGACATGGAAGAATACTTTGAGTATGAAGAAATTAAAGATCTAGAGAAGGTGAAATTAGAAAAAACAAAGTTGAAAGTGTTAGGGTTAGCTGACAGATGACATCAATTAAATGTAGATTTAAAGATTAAATAGAGGAATGAAAATACACAGAAATAATAACAATGGGATATAGTTTTAACGTGGTTCGCCCAAACTTTGGCTACATCCACCAATAGAGAGTCCAATATTATTATCCAGTAAATCAAACTGATTACAACCAACAATCCCTGTAACTCAGTACCATTGCAAATACTACAATACAATATCAACAGAAACCCTAACCCTTAGCTGTTTTTATCAAGACTTATGTCAGTTACAAAATAGGGTTTTTTATGTTAGCCAATAGAAAAATAACTCTTGATGCCTTTATAAAATAATAAAAATCATTAAACCCTGCAAGGGGTGCTACCCCTTGACCCCATCTCAATTTGGGGGGAAATCGTGTTGATAAAAGTGGGGAAAATTTAACCTCCGAGTCTGATTAGGCTCCATATAACAATAGAAAGGACATGTTTCTATATGGTGGAAAGACGTTTAGTTGGATATAAACAAAAGAGGAAAAGAAAAGATTACAAAGTGGGATAGGATGGTGACAAAATTGAAGAAACAGTTTATACCTACTGACTATGAGTTGGAAAAGTTGAAGAGATTACAAAACCTGAGACAAAAGGAGAAATCTGTGAAGGAGTATACTAAAGAATTTCATAAGATGATCATAAGGACAGGACATAGTGAAGCTAGCAAGGAGAAAGTGGCTAGGTATATCAATGGACTGAGATTGAACATTCAAGAAGAATTGAGTTTGGTGAGGATGACAAAACTGGAACGAGCATACTAGTTTGCTTTGAAGGTTGAAGAAAATCTGAACAAGTGACATGATCAAAACAAAGAGGTAGAACATTTTCTAGAGGAGAGAGATCATATACGGAGCAGAATAGACCAGAGAACTCATTTAAGGAGGATAGAGATGATAATGCATACCAAAAATATGATAGAAGTTCTACCGTATAGGAAACCCTAGTCCATACTGGAGTGATGGATATAGAAGAGAAGGAAGAGGACCTGATAGAACATTCCAAGGAACCTATTTCAAGTGTGGAGGACATAGAGCATTTGAATGTAATCAAGAGAGTACAAGTAAGAGGATAGAGAATAATGGAAGAGCAGCCTATGTGGAAGAAGAACCTATTGGATCACCTAGTTTAGTTGGCAAACCTGAGAAATGAGAATCACTTGTGATGAGGAGAGCACTATTTCAAGTAGAGACAAATGAGGAACCACCGCAGAGGAAAAGTTTGTTCAAAACCAAATGCAAATCAGGAGGTAATGTTGTAAAGTTGTTATTGATAGTGGTAGTTTTGATAATCTAGTTTCAAAGGAGATGGTGACTAAGCTTAAGTTGGAAATATTGAAACATGCCCTAAGCCCTCTCAGATAGCATGGATTCAATATGATCATAAGGTACTGGTGAGTGAGTAATATTTGGTTAAATTTCATATTGGATCTTATCATGATGAAGTTTTGTGTGATATTATGCCTATGGATGTATGTCATATCTTGTTGGGTAGACCATGACAGTATGATAGAAAAACTATACATGATGGAAGAAAGAATACATACACTATAACATCAAATGGAAAGAGAATTACCTTGATTCCTTTGTGTTTAGGGTAAAAATTGGATTGTTTAATGTCTTAGATTGTTAGATGTTTGAATCCTCCTTTCACCCTATACATTCAAGGATCTAGGGTCGAGTGGCAATGGACTATCATACCCTAGGTCACTGTGAGATGTAGGGAAACTTGGATTAGGGTATTTAATTATCAATTTTCTTTGTCTTATTCTTAATTGACCATTAAAACCCTAATTATGCAAATATGACAATAAACTAATGAATAATAGAAAAAGCTCTTGCAGAGAGATGTAAAATATCAAATCATAGAGTACTTATTTTTGGGGTTCTGAGGTGGAAAAGTCAGGGATAAAAGAGCGGTCGCCCAAGTCTAATGCCCTACTTTTTGTCCAGATCTGGGAACTCAGTCTACAACTCTTTCCTACTGCTCTAGATATTTTCCAGTCATGGAACTTGGAGGACTAATGAGTGGGTACCCAAGTCTAGGGGGTAGATTTTCTTCCTATTCTACAATTCCTACACTCCAAGATGTCTTCCTGTAACTTCACTTTGTCCAGCTCTACAACCTGTAACCTACAACCAGGAAAACTTTGGGAGGGTCTGTAATCTATTTTTGCTATTTCAGATATTTTCCAGTTACAAAACTTGGAGGACTAATGAGTGGGCGCCCAAGTCCAGGGGGTAGATTTTCTTCCTATTCTGCAATTCCAACATTCCAAGATGTCTTTCTGCAACTTCACTTTGTCCAGCTCCACAACCTGTAACTTGCAACCATGAAAATTTTGGGAGGGGGTTGTGGTGTTTAGAGGCTTGCCTCAGTCAAGACCCAGAGCACACTTTGTTGGCAAGAGACACTATATGGATTCATGGTTGTTGTCATTGATGGCAACAAAGGTCATCCCACATATCCGCAAGTCATGATGTGTCTCTACCGGAAGTCAGAATAAAGAAAGTTGTGGTCCGGTAAAGAAGAACAGAGCATGTGGCAAGGTCCGACAGATTGGTCCGGACCTCTCAGAGGAAGTGTCTTGGTGCAGTGCGGATTTGGGGAAGTCAAGAGGACTACCTTGAGTAGTATATTCCAAGGATTTAGCCTCCGGTGATGGACAAGGAAAAAGATATGAATGGTTGAGTACCGGATTCCTGAGAGACAGTGAAAACAGAGGAAGAACTGACTGGCAGAGTATCAGACTACTTTCCGGATGGGTTACTGTTGATGACAGAGGTTGTGAAGGCATGAATCATGTTTGGCCGACATGATTAATGATATCTACAAGTATATGCTTGATCCGCATTGCTTAGTGAGGAAGGATTCAGCCGACAGAATGAGAGTTTGTAAGAAACTAAGACTGTTCCGGATGCCGACTAGAAAGGTGATGAAACTACTTGTGCGGATATATATAGAGGATGGATTTAGTTGTGAAGTGTTGTGTGGATGTGGAGAGATATGCGAATAAGTCCAGAGAAAGAGCAGAGGTAGCAAAAAGGATCCGGTATGTGAAAGATAGCAGAACAAAGAACAGAGGAAAGATGAAGTGCAGCAGATCAGTGTATTGAGCCTAACCGGAACTGAACTCCAGCATATGCAGATGCTTCCAATCAGTTCAAGACTGTGATTATCATCACTTTGTAGACAGTGTGTCTTCTTGTAGGCAGTGGGCCTCTTGTGAGCAGTGTGCTCGGGCAGTGAGCCCTAATTGGCAAGTGCCATTTTTGTAATTTCCTATTCTTCTAACAGAGAATAATTCTTGGGTTAATCACCCCGTGGTTTTCTCCCTTAACAGGGTTTCCACGTCAAAAATACTGTGTCATGTGTTTCTTACTTCATGGTTAATGTTTTGTGCTTGATTTTATGCTGCTTCAATTAAAAGGAAAGTTCAATAAGGGAAATAATTAGGATAACTGATTCACCCCCCCCCTCTCAGTTATCAACACACTTAAGTCTCTGAACACCTTTGTCAGATAGAGAGTACATGCCTAGGGAGGCAGAGAAAAAAATCCAAATCAAGTAATGGTGAAAACACAATATAATGTCACCTTGTAGTGAAGATATCATGGGAGGAAGAGGCTCTTCATTCCATGATGAAATGGATGCTCAAATATGCAAACACAAACACATAGACCACACAAATCTACTCTTGCAACATAATGAAAGCCTTGAATCACCCTAAGAATACAATAGCTTTCTAGTAATCATCTAATTGAAATCTAGTTTACAAATGAATGCTTAAACATGCTTTTATATGCAACTGCAAACACTCCCACCAAGATTTTTGTAATTCAAACTTACCATGTCGGCATAGGACCCAAATAACGGTCATAAACTGACACCCAAAAATTGGGACTGCCCCAAAATAGGGCAGGACTAGGGCACGGGCGTCTAAGTCCTCCCCCTATTTTGGGCAGGGTCAAGTTCAATGGGTCGTCCTAGGTCCCATTTGTCATGATACCTAAGGCCCATTCCATTGGGATGCCAAATTATGAAGTAAGATGTCCTAAATGCATGCAAAATACCTGGGAGCTAAACCTAAAGAAGGAAAAGCCCCCAAGGGGTCATTTTTTGACATTACACTTGAAGATGATCCTAAGAGTGAAGTATGTGGGAATGCTAGAATCTATTTGGTAGATGGAAGTAAATTTTTGGATGGTTTGAGACATGAGAATATGTGTTATGCCTTGATTCCTAAGGAGCCTAAAACATTGAAGAAGGACATTGAAGAATCACAACCAGAGGAGATAATTGACTTGCTGAGAGAATATGAAGACATCATATTAGACAATGTACCTAAAGGATTGCGACTAATTAGGAGTATCAGTCATCACATGGATCTTATACCTGGAGCTAGTTTGCTAACAAAGCAGTACATAGAATGACACTAGTAGAAAATGAAGAATTGAATAGACAAATACAGGAGTTGTTGAGAAAAGGTTTGATCAGAGAAAGTTTGAGTCCTTGTGTAGTACCTACAGTATTAGCACCAAAGAAAGATGGAGAATGGATAATGTGTACAAACTCTAGAGAGGTAAAAAAGATCACAGTTAAGTATAGATTTCCTTTACCTAGGATGGATGATATCATGGATTGTTTGAGTGGAGCAAAATATTTCACAAAGATAAATGTGAAGATTGGATACCATCATATCAGAATCAAAGAAGGAGATGAATGGAAATTGTTTTCAAGACAAATGAAGTATTGTATGAGTGGTTAGTGATGCCTTTTGGATTGACAAATGCACCGAGTACTTTCATGAGATTGATGAATGAAGTTTTGTAGAAATTCTTGGGTAAGTTTGTTATTGTATATTTGGATGATATTTTGATTTTTAGTAAGACAAAGGAGGAACATTTGTAGCACCTTAGACAAGTATTCTAGAGATTGAGAGAGGAAAAATTAGTGATAAACATCAAGAAGTGTAGTTTCATGAAGGAAGAATTGGTATATGTGGGATTTGTAATTTTTGCAGAGGGATTGAAGATGGATCCTGAGAAAGTGAGAGCAATTGTTGAATGACCTACATCGGAGAGCATTGGAGAAGTTAGATCATTTCATGGATTAGCTAGTTTCTACCAGAAGTTCATCAGAAATTTTAGTTTAGTTTGCAACCCTATGACAGAGACAATGAGAGGAGATAGAAAAGATTTCAAGTGGACATCAGGAACAGATAAATGTTTTGAATTCTTGAAGTAAAAAGTGATAGAGAAACCTATTTTGGCATTACCATATTTCAATAAAGTATTTCAAGTGGATTGTGATGCGAGTGGAAATGCAATTGGAGTAGTGTTAAGTCAAGAAGGTAGACCTGTATCATATTTCAGTGAGAAGTTGAATGATGCAAGGAAAACATATTTAGCTTATGATCAAGAGTTCTATGCCATAATTCAAGCCTTGAAGAAGTGGAGACATTACTTGTTGCCTAAGGAGTTTGTCTTGTATACAGATCATCAATCTTTGCAATATTTGTATAGTCATGGAAAGTTGAATGAAAGACATATGAGATGGGTATAAGTCATGCATAGTTACACCTTTGTGTTAAAACATGGGAGTGGGAAGTTAAACAAAGTTGTAGATGCATTGAGTAGAAGAAGGAACTTGTTGACAAAGATGAGAGTTATAGTATTGGGATTTGATTAATTGAAGAACATGTATGAAGAAGATCTTGATTTTGCAAAACTTGGAAAGCATGTAAGGAACCTGTTGTGACAGATATGAGTAAGTGGTTGGACTATTTCATTCAGGAAGATATGTTGTTCACAGGAAATTAGTTGTCCATACCTAGAAGTTCCATGAGAGACAATTTGATCATAGAGAAGCACAGTGGTGGATTGGCAAAACATTTTGGCATTGATAAAATAGTGGCTTTGGTGAGTGAACACTACTTTTGGCCCTAGATACATAAGGATGTTAGGACATTTCTGCAAAGATGTAGAGTTTGCCAAGTTGCAAAAGGCAGTCAGAATACAAGATTTGATAGTACCAAAGAGACCTTGGGAAGACATAAGTATGGATTTTGTAATGGCATTGCCAAAGACATAGAGAGGACATGATTCGATATTTGTAGTAGTAAACAAATTTTTAAAGATGACACATTTCATACCTTGTAAGAAGACAATTGATGCAGCACATGTAGCTAACCTATTTCTCAAGGAGATTGTGAGATTGCATGGATTACCTAAGAGCATATTTCAGACAGAGATACAAGATTTCTTGGATATTTTTGGAAGACACTTTGAAAGAAGATGAAGATAGATTTGAAGTTTAATTCAACATTTCATCCATAGACTGATGGATAGATAGAGGTAGTGAATAGGATTTTGGGAAACTTGTTGAGATGTTTGGTTGGAGAGAAGTTGGGAAGTTGGGATTTGATTTTTTCACAAGTAGAGTTTGCATACAATAATTCAGTGAATAGGAGTACCAGAAGGACACCTTTTAAGATAGTTACCAAAGTAAACCCTAGAGGAGTAGTAGAATTGAGAGACATCGACATGGGAGATAAGAGAAGTGTAGAAGCAAAAGAATTTGTAGGACACATGGAGACAGTGCATAATTAGGTAAAGAAGCATTTGGAAGAGATGAATAGTAAATATAAGGAGAAGGCAGATGAGAAGAGAAGACACAAAGAATTTGCATTTGGAGATGAAGTGATAGTGTACTTGAGAAAAGAAAGATTTCTAGTGGGAAAATATAACAAGTTGAAGATGAAGAAGTTTGGACCTTGTAGGATACTCAAGAAATTTGATTCAGAAAATGCATATGAAGTGGAGTTACCATATACATTGGGTATATCACCTATTTTCAACATTGTAGACATATATCAGTATCATGAAGAAGAGTTCAATGACAATATGGAAGAAAACCTAAAGAAGCAATTACCACAACAAGCACCAGAGCAGATTGAATACATTTTGGATAGTAGAGTTCAATGCAGTACCAGAGGAAGATAATACAAAGAATACCTTGTGAAGTGGAAAGGCAGATCGAAAGAAGATTCATCATGGATTTCTCAGGCTGAGATAGACCGCCTTGGTTTCCCTCTAGCCCCAGCAAAGTGAGGGACTCACTTTTTTCAATAACCCCAAATGTCTAATGCAGGAGCATCCCTCATTCAAGATCAATCTTGCATCAACCAAAAATATTTGTATTTTAGTTTGTTTCTTTTCATTTTCTAGTTCAGTTCAGGTAGTTCAGTCAGTAGTAGTTTCTGTATTTTGGTCTGTATTCTACCACAGTTACACTTTAGACCCTACAGAGCTAGACTTAGCATCTAGACACCTTCATGCACAACATATATAAAATTCAGAGCATTTGGATCAAGTACTGGAAAGTTATCACTATCAGAAGATTGACTCTTTTCTCAGAACAAAGCATCTTGACAGTCTCAAACAATCAGCTAAAGGCAAAAACTTGCAGAGCATTTCACAACTGGCAAAGCTAAAAGGTGCATCATTCAATATTTATTGGTTCATGGCCAACCTTCCCTAAGATCTACATATCATTCCATTCATTTGCAAAGGATTCTTATCCAATTATGTTTGACCTATCCGTGTACACATGTTACAACTCTTCATTGGAGTTTGTGATCTTCCTTGGCTAACGTGGAGGAATCCTTGGTTCCATAGATGATATATATTGTTGTAGTAAATGCCTAGGAAAGCAATTATGGCCATTGGCATAAGTTCATAGTTTGGATTTTTGTGTGAAAGATCTTCAAAGCTATATCTTGTGCCTATTCTGATATTCTGTAATCAGGCCTATGAGCCTTAATTGTAAGCCTGCATGTTGCCAGCCAATTTGTATTTGAATTCTATGATATATTGAAAGAATAAATCTGTATTTTCTTCATATCTTTGAGTTGTTTTCATTGTGTTTACTCTAGCTCCACGGTCTAGATTGTTCTCTTTGAAGACCCTCCTAACCGTGACTGCACCATATTACCTTTTGTGCAATAGGGTCCCAAAGATTGTATCCTTTCACACTATATCTATACTTGATAAAGATACATTTCACAACCTTGTTCTCCAACTTTGTACACTTTTCCTTTGGCACATGTGCATGTTCCTTGCAATCAAAAACTCTAAGATGTTTCAGTGAAGGCTTGTGCCTCGAGCATACCTCCATAGGGATTTTATATCAAGAGGTGATGTAGGAGACCTATTAATTAGGTAGCAAGCAGTGGCAACAACTTTAGCCCAAAACCTTTTTTCTAGACCAACACCACTAAGTATACTCCCAGTCTTTTCCATCAGTGTCCTATTGATTCTTTCTACAACTCCATTTTGTTGTGGAGAATACAATGTTACGTTTTATTTCTAAATGCCACAATATTTATGGAATCTATCAAAATCATTAGAGAAAAATTCACCGCCATAATTAGTCCTCAAACATTTTATTTTCTTTCCAGTCTGCAACTCAACCATTACTTTGAATTCTTTAAATTGACTAAAATCTTTAGATTTACTCTTTAGAAAATATACCCATGTACTTCTGCTATAATTATCAATAATTGAAACATAATATGGAAGGAACTTCTACAGGACCAAACATGTCAGAATGAATAAGATCCAATATACCACAAGATTTATGAGAACTTAAGTAAAATTGAACATGCTTTTATTTACCATAAATGCAATGCTCACAGAAATCAAAATCAAGATTACAATCAGTTAATCCTTCAACAAGCTTTTTTATTTTTCAAGGTCCTTAGACCCTTTTCTCCAATGTGTCTAAACTCTGGTGCCATAACATAGTCCTCTCTACATGAAATTTTGATTCAGAAGAAAGAGCACCCTTAAGTACCCAAAAGCCATGACCATCCACTGAAAATGAAACCCTCTCCTTTTCCAATGAAGTAGTCATAGTCTTTCTTTTCATAGAAGTACTATTGCACTCAACATTGCATGCATCAAGCTTATACAATGTGTCAAATCTGACACATCTAGCAATCACCATAGCACCTTAGACCATCTTGCACCCTGCATTAGATAAGACTACCTACACACCTGCATCTATTAGTTTTCTCACAGATAATAAATTTCGTGCTAATCCAGGGATATGCAACACACCATTAATCGTTTTTACTCTACAATCAAGAAATATGGTTTTAAATTTACCACGAACAACAATATTTAAATGAGGATCATCACCCAAGTATACCTTACCTCCATCAAATTCTTCATATTTAGAAAACCAACCTCTATTAGGGGTCATATGGAAAGATGCACCCAAGTCAATAAAGTATGCATCATTACTTGTACGAGTGACCAAAACTACAATGAATGCATCACTATCTTCTTTCTTAGGCTCCAAATCAATATAAATTTTCTTCTTTTTCTTCTTCCTTTCTTCTTTACACCCTTTATGGAAGTTTCTGTTCTTTCCGCAAATCCAACAACTAACTTTGGACTTTGTAGGAGATTTAGATCTCCCATTGGACTTGGATTTGTCATGCTTCTCTCTCTTCTTACCTTTTTCTTTAGGTCTTCCACGATAAATTTAGGGCTTCTTTGGTACAAATGGATACCTTCCTCCTCGTCTCTTTAGAAAGCAAAGAATCCACAATATCTTCAACTTTCAAGACAATAGAAGTACTCCTAATATTAATAATAAGAGAATCCCATGAATCAAGAAAAGAACAAAGTAAGATTTGACATCTCTCCTCCTCATACATTTTTACACCAACTGATGCCAATAGAGCCACCAACATATTGAATTCTTCCAAGTGGTCTTCAATTCGTCCACCCTCTTCCATTCTCAAGGAATACAATTTCTTCCTCAAGAAAATCTTGTTTACTAACGATTTGGCTTGATATATCTCACCATGTTTCTTCCATAGTTTATTTGTAGAGAACTCTTCATGGACATTGATTAAAATAGAGTCTTCCAAGCAGAATCTGGTTAAACCCTTGAATTTACAGTCCATAAACAACATATTTAGTGGCCAAAATAGCATTTATGGGCCTTGAAACTTTATCATCAATACCATCCCACAAATCTGGATCAATTAACAGATCCTCTATCTTCAGATTTTACATATCAAAATTTGTACCAAAAAAATTTCTACCTCTATTCTCCCTAATGTGCTCACCATCTACAAATTCTTGCAACAAGATCACAATGTATCTTCTACACAAGCTCCAACTCAAAACTGGATTAGTTCAAGAAACCAAACAACCCATAACTCAAACTAAAGGTGATCAAGCTCTAATACCACTTCTAAGGAAGCTAAGGTAGCGAAACAACTCCCTATACTAATCTTCATAGGAGGGATATATGCAAAACTTTTTAGATCTTTTACAATAGTTACAAAAATTATACAAAAATAATCATAAATAGAAACCATACCACAACATAGTAATTAAATGGGGAAAACCCTTTCGGGAGAAAAAACCCCACACTCTAAAAGCCATCCAATATATTATTCATAAATCAACAAGATTACAATATACTTGTAGAGAAAGTTTTTCTAGGAGTATAACCAATTGGAGATCTAGAGGCAACTCAATATCTATAAGACTCACACACAACCTCCATCTCAAGCACCTAATATATAGGAGATACAATACATGAAATCGTCAAATGATAATTAGAAAACCATGAGCTAAAACCACCCAAAAAAGTGGTACCTAAATTATCTCCTATCAAACATGCCCTATGATGTGTCAAAACACACACTAACAAGTGCAACTCCTCCTTACAACTCTTTTTTTTTTGTCCAACACATTTTCACATTTTCCAATATGGGAGACCCAACATTTTGAGCCATAACTTTTGATTTGGGAGGATGATTCATGAACTGTTTGATGCGTTGGAAAGATCATGAAGAGATCTATAACCATGTAACCAAATTGGTTAATTATGATAACTTTTGTGGAAAAAAATGACATCTAGATGCCTCAAAATTGACTTTGAAACTTTTTTGGGTATTTTTTGTTATATTGCATATTTTTACAAATATTCTAGTCATACGAGCATTAACATGAGACCAATACAAGATCTTCATGAGAAAACACATTATAATTCATCTATGGAAGACCAAGAGTCACTACATAGAAATCCACTTTATTTAGAAACCACATCCACATTAGAAGCCAACTATGGAAGACCAATAGTCACAACTTAGAATTCCACATTAGATGTCCCTATGGGGATTTAAAGTTGGGTCTCCACAATGAAAACCCAATATTTTAACCAATTAAGCTCAATCCCTTAGACTTTTTAGGTATTTCAAAAAACTGGAAACTTTAATAACTTGACATCCACACATGACCTTGGGTCGGAACTCATCTAAAATGTTTATTTGGCAATTCAACAGCTTGGGAAAAGTTTTGGACCCATATGTGCTCAAATGAAAACTTACTATAAATAGTAAGATTTTTATATTTGCAAGGTTGAGACAACTTTCTTAACACTTTTCAACATACTATAGACATAATCTTCAAGGATTTTATTGGAAAGTGATCATCATTTATATGGATGTTCTCACCATGTTTTCCAAAGATAGGGGAGAACATATTGAGGATTTGAAAAAGGTATTACAAATATGTTAAGAACATGTCATATCCCTCAATCCATAGAAGTTCATCTTTGGAAACATAGAAGGTAAGTTGTTTGGCCACATTATTTAAGAGAGACGAGCAGTAACAAATCCTAAAATAGTGGAGTCAATTCTAAAAATACCACTACTTGGAAGTAAAAATAAATTAAATTCTTTCTTTGGAAATATTAGTTTTGTTAGAAAATTCATCTTTGGGTTTATTGAAATAGTCAGGCCTCTCAATTCTATGTTGAAGAAAGATGTTATGTTGGGATTTCTGTGTTATATGGCTGCTTGGTGTTTTATCCTTCACCCATTGATCCTAATACTTCAATTTGGCCCATTTCCACCTTTTAGTCTTTTTTATCCATGTATTCTTGTGCCACAACATTCTATATATCCTTAACCCTCCTGCTATTATTCCCTCTATTTTGTAGTTTGATTATTTTTGTATCTCTTCTTCTCGTACATCTTTTTCTACTACCAAGTGCCATATGATTTTCTAGTTGCTTGAATTATCTCATCCTTTACTCACATTTTAGCATACTTTATTTGTGATAATAAAGTGTCAACCCTTTGTTTGGATCTTAATTTGTATTTTGCAAGTTATCCAACTTTGCTCTACTATTTGGAAAAAAATTCAACTCTTGGGCAATTTGTTCTAAATATCCTTCTTGATGCTTTCCTCTATTTGAGTTGCTTCTTCCCTTTTTTCTCTAATTTCTTCCATTGACTCTTCTAGGAAATGGGTGAGTGTAGGATCATGATGGGTCAAACACTACCCCTAAGTGGCAATGTAAATGTGAAAAACAAACTTAAGTAATTTCATGTGAAATATTGAATGAGTTATCTACACAATCTAGAAATAAGGTAGTAA
Organism: Cunninghamia lanceolata; assembly: GCA_027924645.1. NCBI lineage: Eukaryota > Viridiplantae > Streptophyta > Pinopsida > Cupressales > Cupressaceae > Cunninghamia > Cunninghamia lanceolata. Next base: position 16,699,707 of record BSBN01000186.1, on the reverse strand, counting down.
TAAAAGTTGTAATAAATTGAATGTAGTTTATAGGTTGCTATTTTTAAAAAAAAAATTAAAAATAGTTTGGTGAAAATTGGATATTTCAATGAAGCACTACTAAAATTTCAGAAAAACGTAAAAAGTAGGTGTCTTTCCGGCCAACCTAAGTATGAGGAAAAGATAATTATTTTCCTCCATGAGGATTTAAGTAAAGGATACATGAGTGTGTGTGACACATATTTTTTGAAGTTTTAAACTAAATAAATATTTTTAATGAATTTTTACTATGAATTTTTTAAATATTAAAAATTAATTGTCTAGCCAACTTAACTTGGTAAAAAGTATATGAAACTCAAAAAATTTAAATTTTAATGTATACCCAATAAATCCTAGATGTGACGCATCTTTTGGATTTAAAAAAGGATTACTATGTTGAAAGTTATGGATGTTTTTCAATATGTATATCTATCAAGAAATCAGAAATAGCGTATGTAGAAAATTATTAATAATTACCTATTAAAATTATTATGAGGCATATATTATATTATTAGAATCTTAATAGCGTCCTCTATAAACCCTTTTCATTTGATTAAATTTAACTACAAAAAAAGTCTATCAACTTTAAGGATGAAATTGTAGAAAATTTTAGGATAACACTAAATTGGTGTTTTTGCAAGTTTCTTTGGCAAGTTTTTGGGACTCCCATAGATGGACTAATACTTCTATTTGGCCCATTTCCACTTATTTGTCTTTTTTATCCATGTCCTCTTGTGTCACACTATCCTATATATCCTTAACCCTCCTACTATTTTTCCCTCTATTTTGTATTTTGATTGTTTTTGTATCTCTTCTTCTCCTACAACTTTTTCTACCACCAGGGGTCATATGCTTTTCTAGTTGCTTGAATTATCTCATACTTTACTCACTTTTTAGCATACTTTATTTGTGATAATAAAGTGTTAACCCTTCGTTTGGATCCTAATTTGTATTTTGCAAGTTATACAACTTTGCTCTATTATTTAGCAAAAATTTCAATTGTTGGGCAATTTGATCTAAAGCATCCTTCTTGATGCTTTCCTCTATTTGAGCCTCTTCTTCCCTTTTTGCTATAATTTCTTCCATCACCTCTTCGAGGAAATCCTTAGTTATATTATCCACTAGCTAAGGACTAGTAGAATTGAAGTCACAAATAGCCTCCAAGTTTACATTCTTATTTATTGTGAACATTATAACATATGTTTGTGTCATCTCCAATTATTATCCTTTTGTGAACAAAGTTTTGTAAATGGCTTGTGTATTCAATACCCCGCATTAGATCCTTCTCCACATGAATTTTTATAACTTTTGGTGGTATGATGAGTATTTCTAGCTTCTTATTTTCTCTTGGTTTGTCTTTTATATTTTCTTATTCTTATTTTCCCTTACCCAATCGGTTTCTTGTGACTCACCGCAATCTATCTAGTTTAATTTTCTTGGTAATATTAGCTTGTTCTTGTTCTTCATCATCTTTCTCTTCCTCCACATAAGCTAATGTGATGGATAAGGGTCTCTTTGTTTTCTCCTTTGTTTCTATTAAGAGGGAGATGTTGCCTCCTTTCTTGCACTCGTTTGTAGTAGTGCTTTGGTTGTAGTCTCCGTAGGTGAATTTGCTTGTTCTTCATCTTGTGTCTGTTTTTGTGATAGTGTAGTGGATAGTTTTCTTTTCACTGCATATTGTGGGGATTTGCTTGCTAGTTATACCTCTCCTAAGGATTGATGTTTCCTTGAATCTCTAATTTTAAATGATAAGGATCCATTTTTTTTAGCATATTTGACATTTGCACTTCCTTTTCTTTTTTCTCCTTGATGTTTTGTGATGGGTAGAGAGTCAAAAATTTCTATGATAATTGGAGGCATAGGATCATACTATGAATAGTCTTGTTTTGCAACCTTATCCTTCTTATTTTAGAGTTTTTCTTATGCCTCCTATGTACTACTTTTTTGATATAACTCATCATAAGTTCTGAATATTTTTTCCTTAGGGCCTTTGGGTAGAGCTAGTAAGGCTTTGACATTAACTTCAACTAGATCATTAGAGACCTCATAGGGCAACCAAGGTAACCATGACACCATATGTTCTATGGATTCCTTATAGATAAAGTTTGTATCTATTGTAAAATTAATGTTTTCTTGATATTTCCAAACTATGTCAAAGGATATCGTTTCTCTTGCTTTCATTTGTGTTTGAAAATTCTTAAAAAAAACCCTCATAGTCTATATACATAGCTCTTTGCTAGGATGACCTTGTATGTTCCACGATCTAGATGCCAACTAAGCTAGTGTTTCTCCAACTATATCCATGAATTCCTAGCAATGTTCTCACGAAATAGAATGCATGAAAAAGAATTAAAGAACCATATTAGAATTCATGCATGTGGTCTTATTTGTTCACTCAAGGTTTTCCAAGATCTACTCTTAAAGAGTCTTGCATAGATCAAACTCCATTTTTTACCATCATCTCATATGTGATCATGAATGTGGTGCATGTAGCTAATTTCTTTGTATTCATATGGTAAATTTTGTATGATATCCCTTGTGTAGCATACTCCACATTCAGGTTGATGATGTCTATGAATACCAAATTCTACCCATCAAAAGTGGCTCCACTTAATTGTGTCACTTGTTTATTTTTTACCTTCTTTGTGGGAAGCTGACCATCCCATTATCTAGTTACTACTTTTATAGCCTCCTTCATGATTGGTGCAGGGGCACCCATAGGTCTAGAAGGCCTATTCAAATCTTTTCTTATCATGTTGTTCAATAAGGTCTTGAAGACCATCTTGATGCATTGTAATAAGGTTCAAGGCCATTTGTCATGTTCATTTCATGTGGATGTCAATAATTGTAAATGTACTAGTTGATAGGGGCAGTCATAGGAGGCATGTAGGAACAGTCTTATGATTTTGTAGCCTTTCATGGCATCTAGAAAGCATGATAATGCATTTGAATGCCTTGTAAAAGGCTCCCCAATCTTGTAAAAGGAGTTTGAATACTTATAAATACTCCTTAATCATGTAAACAATAATGTAGTTGCAGAAAAAAAGACAAAAGGAAGGCAGTTCAGTGGTTGCAGGACAATTTATGTCCTCCCACTAATCCAAAATGCCTCTCCATTCAGTTGTAATGGCCGACCAAATTTTGAAAAAGGCTTGGAACATGTTCATTGGAAAGTAAGAAGGTGATTGGAGGAGAAGATCAATAAAAAGTTCAGTTTTCTACCTATTTTCCTGGGTATGCTTGTTGTTCTACCCATCCTACTTCTCTATACAGAGGTGTTATAAGGGCTAATGACCATTGGTGGTTAGAGGTATGTGTCAAGGTTTCATTACACTTGGTTTGAGCCTTTGAAACATTTCTACAACTGAGTTCTAGGCATTTTCTTGTAGAGTGGTTGTTAAACCCTATTCTAGGGTTTTGTCATAAGATAATGTATTTCTAAGCCATTCCACTAGTTTGAACTCTTCTGAGTTAGTGGAATGGCTTCTATTTTGTTTGTTTTTGTATATTATGGAGGGTGTTTGTGAAGAGAATTGGAGTTGGTAATGTTTGTTTGAATAAACCTAACAAACCCATGTGTTAGGTGCATGTTGAAGGGAACAACAGTGTGAAATTCCACTATAGTCGACTGTAGAAGCAAACAAACCCTAGAGTCTAAAGTTTTACCATGCTCTTGATGTGTTCAAGTGGTCGAGAGACTCCTGTCACTCCATTAATGGGTAGTTTCTTTGTTAAATTGGGCTAATTGGGGCTCTTGGAAGTAGGACAATCTTATTGAAAGTGCCATTCGTTCCAAAACAACGCACATTAAGTCTTTGACATGTTGTAAGGCATCTTAAAGGGTACCTCAAACAAGGATGTTCTTGTCTTGAAAGTACTTAAACTGCAAGAAATACTTTGTCAAACCCTAAAACAGGGCTACAAGAATTAGGACAGCAAAATGTGGGAATTGGTGTTTCCAAAGGAGTCAAGACTTGTTGGTTGGTTTGGGGGTGTACTCCAAGGTGTTAAATGTTCCTCTAGATTCCTTCCTTGAGAGGATTAGGTGTTTAGTTCCAAGTTCCATATGTGCCCTTTGATATAAACTTGTAAACATTGTCTCTCATAAAAATAGTCCTACCTTGTCACCTATCAAAGTTGTGTTGATCTCCTTCAGCCTCTGCATCATAGTGGCATTAGAGCCATAAAAGGTTCTGTCAGTTAGCTATGTGTAAGACCTAGTATATGTCAGCAGAGGAGAGTGAAGGAGAGGCTAGCAACATGCCTCCAAAAGGGATGACCACTAAGGTGGTTAAGAAGTTCAAAGAGATGGAAGAGAAGATTAAGAGTGGAGTCAAGGAAGCACTCCAAGCTGAGTTGAAGGCACTGAGGATAGGGAAGAGGATAGATGAAGGTTCTAATGGAGAGGAAGAAGAAGAAAATCAAGAAGAGGTAGAGATACCTGCAGATCAGAAACATTTCCTTGAAGCCATCAAGGCAATTGGCAAAGATTCTTCAGAAGCTCAGATGGAGATTCCAATGTTTAGTGGAAAGATGGATGCTGAGGAGGTTATGGAATGGATTAATGCCTTGAATAACTATTTTGAGTACAAAGAAGTTCCTGAGAACAAGAGAGTGAAGTTTGCAAAAACTAAACTCAAGGGTGTTGCCCTCACATGGTGGAATTACACCCAAGGTGAGAGGGTGAAGAGTGGGAAGATCATGATCTCTTCATGGAACAGAATGTTGGAGAGGATCAAGTCCTAATTCCTTCCATTAGACTATGAGGTATAGACCTATAAGAAGATACAAAATCTCAAACAAAGAGATTTGGATGCGGCCACTTACACCGAGGAGTTTCACAAGTTATATCTTCGTTGTGGACATGTGGAGGATGAAAAAGGTAAAGTGGCAAGGTATCTAAATGTTTTGAAATTTAGTATACAAGATTAAATTAGTATACTAACCCCTAAAATAGAGGACAAATGCTTTCAAATGACATTGAGGGCTGAAGAGAAGTTGAAGAGGAAAGGTGAGTAGCAAAATAGAGGAAGAGGAGGCAGAAATTTCAGAGGTAGGGGCAGTTTTTGAGGTAGAAATTAGTTTCAAAGGAGCCAAGGTGAATCTATTTCCCAAGAACAAAGTGGAGAATTAGGTTCAAGAGGAGGCCTTAGAGGAAGGAGACCCAATGGAAGGGGTAGATTTGGTGGACCAGGGAGAGGTCCTAATGTCTTCACAGGGAGGTGCTACAATTGCAACCAAGTGGGACATCTAGCCTTCAAATGCCCTGAGAAACAAGCTTCAAGCTCTCATGATGGAGAAAGAAGAAACCAGTTGATCCAAGAGGAAGATTGCCAAATTGTCAACTCTCCAATTGGAAGTGCAGCCCCAATCCATGATGGAGAAAACTTGATGATGAGTAGAACCATGTTGAAGTTGCCTCAAACACAAGAACCCCCTCAGAGGAAGATATTGTTCAGGACAACATGCAAGACCTATGGTAAGATTTGCAAGGTGATTGTTGATTCAGGTTCAACTAAAAATTTAGTTTCCATTGAGATGGTATACAAGTTGAAATTGAAAAGACTTCCTCATGCTAGTCCTTATAAAGTGTCATGGTTTAATAAGGGGCAACAAGTTTTGGTAGATGAACAAACTTGGGTAGAGTTTGAGATAGGGGAATATAAGGACAAGATTTTGTGTGATATAATCCCCATGGATGCTTATCATTTACTATTAGGACATCCATGGTAATATGATGTTCAATCCCAAGATGATGGTAAATCTAACTCTTTCATCATCACCAAGAATGGTAGGAAGTATAGAATGGATCCTTTGCCGGATGAGAATGTAGAGAAGAGTGTTGGGTCAAGTGTCATGATTGTGAGTGGTAAAGAGTTTCTTAACACCCTTAAGGAGGAAGGAACCCAAGGTATGCTCTGATTTTGAAGCCTAAAAATAGTCCTAATTTGCATGGTCCTAGTGAGGAAGAGATTCCTAAGGAGGTGCGGCAATTGTTAGAGAATTATGAGGGTATCATGGTAGGGGAGATGCCTAATGAATTGCCACCTATTAGGGACATAAGCCATCAAATTGACTTCATACCAGGGTCTACTTTGTCAAACAAAGTAGCCTACAAGATCACACCTTCTCAAAATGAAGAGATTGCCAAGCAAGTACAATAATTGTTGGATAAGGGTTTAGTGAGAAAGAGTCTTAGCCCATGTGCTGTCCCAACAGTCGTAGCCCCTAAAAAGGATGGTAAATGGAGACTATGTATGGATTCTAGGGCTATCAACAAGATTACCATAAGATATAGGTTACCAATGCCTAGAATTGAAGATTTAATGGATTGTTTGGGAGGGCTTAGATACTTTTCCAAGATTTATCTTAAGAGTGGGTATCATCAAATTAGGATAAAGCAAGGGGATGAATGGAAGATAGACTTAAAAAAAAATGAGGATCTTTATGAGTGGTTGGTGATTCCATTTGGCCTATCCAATGCCCCAAGTACTTTTATGCACCTTATGAATGAGGTGTTGCAAGATTTCATTGGCAAATTTGTTGTGGTGTACCTTGATGACATTCTTGTTTTCAGCAGGACCAAGGAAGAACATTTGCAGCATTTGGATCAGATTTTGAAGAAGTTGTATGATGAGAAATTGATGATTAACATGGAGAAGAGTGTCTTTATGAAGGAAGAACTCACCTATCTTGGTTTTGTCATTTCTGAAGGCAATTTGAAGATGGATCCAACAAAGGTAGAGGCTATTTTATCATGGCCAACTCCTAAAACAGCAGGTGATGTAAAATTTTTTCATGGTTTGGCAACATTCTATAGGAAGTTTATAAGGGGTTTTAGTCATATTTATGCACCTATTTTGGATACCATGAAAGGGGGGCAGAAATGTAAATTTTCTTGGACAAAGGTAGCTAATGATTCTTTTGAAATTCTGAAACAAAAGGTAGCACAACAGCCCATTCTTCTTTTTGCCTGATTTTAATATGTTGTTGTGGTGGAATGTGATGCTAGTAACCTTGCTATAGGGGTTGTCTTGAGTCAGGAGGGCAGACCAGTTGCCTTCTTTAGTGAAAAACTCAATGATGCTAAGAGAAAGTATTCTACTTATGACTTGGAGTTGTATGCAATGGTGCAAGCTTTAAAAAAATGGAGGCACTATCTGTTACCTAAGGAGTTTATTGTTTATACTGACAACCATGCACTTAGTTTTCTAAATTCATAGGAGAAACTCAGTCACAGACATATGAAATGGGTTGAACAACTCTAGGCATACACATTTTCAATCAAGCACAAGAAGGGGCAGCCCAATAAAGTGGCAGATGCATTAAGTACAAGGGTGTGTATGGTGCAAGAAATTTAGTTGCAAAGTGTGGGGATTGATGCTCTCAAACATATGTACCAAGATGATGAAGATTTCAAGAAGGTATATGAAGTTTGTTCTCAAATTTTGGATGCATATCATTCTGATTTTTCTAAGTTTTTGTTGCAGCAGGGGTTGTTGTTCAAAGGCAGCCAATTGTGTGTTCCTAGGTGTTCCATGAGGGAGAACATCATAAGGGAAAAGCATTGTGGTGGTCTAGGAGGTCACTTTGGGCTGGAAAAAACATTGGATCAGGTGAAAAGATTTTATTTTTGGCCAAAAATGCAATTAGACATCAGAAAATTTGTTGAGAGTTGTAGTATATGTCAAAGGGTAAAAGGTACTTCATCTAATGCTGGTCTATATCAGCCACTTCCTACTCCTAATAGATCATGGGAGAGTATCAGTATGGATTTTTTCTTGGGTCTTCCTTAGACTCAAAGAGGTTTTGATAGAATATTTGTTGTGGTGGATAGGCTCAGTAAGATGGCTCATTTCTTGCCATGTAAATGCACTAATGATGCTTCACACATTGTTGGTTTGTTCTTCAAAGAAATTGTTAGAATCCATGGTTTACCTCTTAACATTGTGACTGACAGGGATCCTAAGTTTGTGGGACACTTTTGGCGTACCTTGTGGAAGAAGTTGGGAACTCAATTGTCATTCACTTCATCCTATCACCCTCAGACTGATGGCCAAATTGAGGTAATGAATAGGTCCTTGGGAAATCTTCTTAGATGTCTTACAAAGCATCATGGAGAAGCATGGGATATGATCATTCCTCAAGCTGAATTTGCTTATAATGACTCCACCAATAGAAGCATAGGAAGGAATCCATTTGAGATTGTCTATGGGATTCACCCAAGAGGAATTCTTGAATTGAGGGATCTAAATGGATTGGAGAGGAAGAGTGCTCAAGGTGAAGACTTTGTATTGGCCATGAAGGACATCCATGATAATGTAAGAGAAACTCTCCAAAAGCACAATGAGAAGTACAAGGAGAAAGCTAATGAGAGAAGGAGAGATGTGCAATACAAGGTTGGGGATTTGGTCATGGCACATTTGAAGAAGGAAAGACTTCCAAAGGGGCAACCAACCAAACTCCTCATGAAGAAGATAGGTCCTTGCCGGATTGTACACAAGTTTGGGCCCAATGCCTATGCGATTGAGCTTCCTCAAGGCTTGGCCATATCCCCTATGTTTAATGTCTCATATTTGTTTCCTTATAGAGGTGGTACTGATGCATATTCAGAGGTAGATGTGACAACAACAGGAGATGAGGAATGGGTTAAGGGTCTCCCACCCAATCAACCCTTGAAATTGGAATGCATCTTGGACACCAAGGTCTTGAAGAAGACTAGAAGGAAAAATTATAAGGACTACCTTATCAAATGGAGTGGCCTACCTACTGAAGATGCCACTTGGATGAGTGAAGAAGACATTTTGAAGCATGGGACCACTATTTCTGATCTGGTTCCTGAAGGGACTTGAGTTCTTTCCCACCCCGGGAGTATGGTGCAGGAGCACCCATAGGTCTAGAAGGCCTATTCAAATATTTTCTTATCATGTTGTTCAATAAGGTCTTGAAGACCATCTTGATGCATTTTAATAAGGTTGAAGGCCATTTGTCATGTTCATTTCATGTGGATACCAATAATTGTAAATGCACTAGTTGATAGGGACAATCATAGGAGGCATGTAGGAACAATCTTATGATTTTATAGCCTTTCATGGCATATAGAAAGAATGATAATGCATTTGAATGCCTTGTCAAAGGCTCCCCAATCTTGTAAAAGGAGTTTGAAGACTTGTAAATACTCCTTAATCATGTAAACAACAATGTAGTTGCAGAAAAAAATGACAAAAGGAAGGCAGTGCGGTGGTTGCAGGATAGTTTGTGTCCTCCCACTAATCCAAACTGCCTCTCCATTTAGTTTTAAGGGTCAAGCACATGTTGAAAAATACTTGGAACATGTTCATTGGAAATGAAGAAGGTGATTGGAGGAGAAGATCAATAAAAAGTTCAGTTTTGTACTTATTTTCCTATGTATGCTCGTTGTTCTGCCCATACTACTTCTCTATACGGAGGTGTTATAAGGGATAATGACCATTGGTGGTTAGAGGTATGTGTTAAGGTTTCATTACACTTGGTTTGATCCTTTGAAACATTTCTACAACTGAGTTCTAGGCATTTTCTTGTAGAGTGGTTGTTAAACCATATTATAGGGTTTTGTCATAAGATAATGTATTTCTGAACCATTCCATTGGTTTGAACTCTTTTGAGTCAATGGAATGGATTCTATTTTGTTTTTTTTTTTATATTATGGAGGGTGTTTGGGTAGAGAACTAGAGTTGGTAATGTTTGTTTGAATAAACCTAACAAATCCATGCGTTAGGTGCATGTTGAAGGGAACAACAGTGTGAAATTCCACTATAGTCGACTGTAGAAGAAAACAAACCCTAGAATATGAAGTTTTACCATGCCTTGATGTGTTCAAGTGGTCTAGAGAGTCCTATCACTCCATTAATGGGTAGTTTCTTTGTTAAATTGGGCTAATTGGGGCTCTTGGAAGTAGGACAGTCTTATTGAAAGTGCCATTTGTTCCAAAACAACCCACATTAATTCTTTGACATGTTGTGAGGAATCTTAAAGGGTATCTAGAACAAGGATGTTCCTATCTTGAAAGTGCCTAAATTGCAAGAAATCCTCTGTCAGACCCTAAAACAAGGCTACAAGGATTAGGACAACAAAATGTGGGAAGTGGTGTTTCCAAAGGAGTCAAGACTTGTTGGTTGGTTTGGGGGTATACTCCAAGGTGTTAAATGTTCCTATAGATCCCTTCCTTGAGAGGATTAGGTGTTTAGTGCCCTAATTCTCTAGTATGGGTATATATCCTTGTACTCCTGTGTTTGGATTTATGATGGTGAGTTTAGTCTCTATTTGAGTTTAGGGTGATCCATTCTTTAAATGTGGTGTGAATATACTTCTGAATATCTTTTAAATTTAAAAAATAAATTAGTACATTAGGGAATGCCCTATCTTTATGTTTCTCCAATGCATTTTTGGGGAACTTCTTATAGTTGGGTTGGGGGTTGTCATTGGCTTGCACCATAGTGGGTTCTATGATTTTTGTGTTTGAGTATAACCCTTTTTATTCTTCTTCACCTGTTAACACTATTTCTTCTCTATGTGATCTTTGCCTCACCACAACTTACCAGTTCACCTTAGAGCTTCAAAGATTTGTTCACTTCAAATTTCTAGCTAATGTCACAACTCAACTTAACTTTGGCACTAAATGTTCAAGTATGTTTACTTTGCTAATGTTGTGTCCCTTATATAAGTTTGTAATTTGACACTTTCTAAATTTAATTCTCCTAGCTACCCATGTTCCCTCCAATTTACAATTACTTTTTATTTCAAATTAACAGTTAGGTAGTCGTCAAGGCCTAAAACTTAAATAATATACATTCTAATATACAAGTATAGCACACATGCTATAAGGAACTTCATCCATATGTAGACTTAATTTGGATTGAGTCCATCCCTCAATCCCCCTACATAATAAGGTTTCAAACTTGCACCATTAACATATCCATCAAACAAATCATTCTATGGAGTCTTCAATTTTGTAGCTCTTGATGGAAAAATATCATCAATATTAGGGGGCCCAAGCCACCACATCTTTAATTTCCTTGGCTTTTTGAACCTATTATCATATAATAGAATTGTATCACCAATTTAGAAGGCTTTTTTCTTGGTATTTCTATCATGCCAAGATATGTATAAGTCTCTTCTCATCAAGTTTTTCTAACTCCACCAATGTCTCCTTGATGTTGTCATCATTATTCAACCTTACTGGGTTTGCCATTTTTTTATTAGGTACCATCTATTGTATTGGAAAAATAACATCTAACCCATACACCAATTGGAAAGGACAAAAGGTTATCATCATTTATAGGTTGTTCTATAGGGTATGTACATGGAAATGGGGAACCAAAAGGGGGTCAAAAGTGGCCAATTTGTTTTTGAAATTAGTAAGAATTGATCTTGGATGAGAAATTGAAGATAACCACACTCAAAATTTATGAAGATGTAACAAGAACAAGATTCATAGTGCTTGGAATCTAGTTTCTAAACTATAATTTTTTTAAATGTTGGTGAATAAGAGGTTCAAATAGGGGGAGCAAACAAAGTGCTTCTATTTTTGTCAGTAAAATATAACATAGTGTATGGTGTGTTCCCCCTAAAATATTGAACTTTTAAAAGTATTTCACAAATTTCTTTAGTGAAAAATTAGATAACATAACATGGTTTATGCTTGATTTTCTTGCTAATTTTTTAACGAATATATAATTTCTTTTATGAATTGTCAAAGTTGACACATGTTGAAAAATAAAATTTTGAGTGTGTGCCACCCTAATTTTTAAAAACTAATCAAAAATCAATTTTTTGAATGTGTATAGAATATAGTCTAGAATTTAAAATGTATTTTGTTTCAAATTTGGATGAATGGATAAAAATGAGAGCAAAAATACTATACGTAGGTTTTCGGCAAAAAAAAAGACACTAGAAAAAGAAGTTGAAGATGGAAACATTAATTTTTCTAGATTTTAGAAAAAATACATGGTTAGAAAGCTAATTAAAAACTTGAATCATTTTGACATTTTTTCATACTAACATTGAAAACATGTAAAACTAATGGTGAGCAAACTCAAGATTTAGTTTTTTTTCTATTTTTTCTTGATAACACATCTTTAGGTATCTAAAATATAAGGCCAACCCTTTGGGTTGGATGTGTAAGGAAAACCCAACCCATAAGGTTGGAAGTTCTTGATGTAGTTAAAAACATGAGCACATTATAATGCACTCATGTTTTTAATTGCCTAGAAAAGTGAGCAATGGTTTACAAAAAGAAATAATTCATGATTTTGGATCCACATGCACATTTTATTCCCCTACTTTGTAATTTTTGTGACATACAAACAAAATTTTGATGCTTTTGAGGATCTACAATCATTAGTTGACAAAATCATCTAACTTTTTATTTTTGTATTGACATGGACGATTCTAATTGTATGTTTTTAAATCAAATTTGATATTGTGAACCCTTGTTTTCATGTTTTGAGGAATGAGAAAAATTAAAAAAAAAACTAATTCTGTCTTATGTTGACCAAAAATATTCTAATTTCATGTTTTGTATTTACATTTGATAAATTTCTAATCATTGTTTTCATTATTTTGACAAATTGTGTTAGATTGATATAGAATTCAACATCATGACAAGGAAAAAAACCAAAAACTCAAACACTAGAGGAGCATGAAGCTGAGAATGTGAAGAAAATAGAATGAATGAGACAACTTAATGAAAATAAGAAATTAAACTCCATAGATGAAGATATATCATCTTGTACAATTAAATTAGATCATGAAGCATCCAAGAAAGAGAAGGATTTGGAGAAACAAAGGGAACAAAGTCAAAAAATTCATGCAAGTAAGAAACTGAATTTGGGAGTTGAAGGTATGTCATCTTTGCCACCTCAATTTGATATTATGGAAAATCCTCCATTATCAATTGAAAATGATGATGCAATTTTAAATGTAAATATAGATGTTACACCAATTGATCAATTGTTTAATGCAAAAAATTTATCTAATGAATCAAGTTTTCTATTGAGAACACCTCCTAGATTTGTGTAAAACCTAAGTTTTTAATTGAAATTGATGAGAACATTCTAAAACCAATGCCTAATAACACTCTTGAATGTACTTGTATAAGAAATGTTAATAAAATATGGAAAATATTTTAAAAAATTTTAAGTGAAATATGAAGATGCCAATTGTTTTTTGAAATGATAAAAAATCTTAAGTTTAAACCCATCATGAAGATTCTTGGTCTAAGAACATCAAATACTAGAATAGTAAAAATTCTATCATAAAAAATCTAATCAATACATATTAAAGTCTGGGTTTGATCTCATGCACCAAAGATAGTAATGCTACATGATGTGTCATTACATAAACTATAGTAAGTAATCAAACAAATAAATCTCTCTTGATAAGGAAAAAAAGTCAAGCACTAAAAATAACTAGAAACACACTAATGAAAGTCATCGTTGGGAGATGTGAAAGAGCTAAGGACTTGAATAGAAATGAACTATATGTATTATCTAGTAGACTTCCATCAAAAGATAAAGTCATAGTTGAAGCATTAAAATCCATGATTGAAGAATTTTAGAAAAATAATACAAGAGTATCACCTAATCAAAGATATGAACATTTAAAAAGGAGAATTGGTTGTCAAAACTATGAGCCACATCCAAAGTATTTTTTGATATGACTCAAACATAATTTTTAATTCAAATTCGTAGAAAGTTATTCACAAATAAAAAATAGTCAAAGGTATTTTGAAATGGAAAATGCTTTTATGTGAAAATAAATCACACATGCACAACTTGTTGGTAGAGTTCACATTAAATTTTCTATGCATTATAATGTTTTTTGACATATATATATGTATCTTTGCATATAATAATGATATTTTCATTTCAAGCATTTTTTGTGAAAGAGTAGATGCACAATTATTTTTTTTGAAATCATGTTTGGATGGAACATGTGATAGTTGTGGTAGTTTTCAACATTTATGTCCCATTTTATGCCACATTTTAGCCTTTTTCATATGCCTTTATACCCATTTTCATATTCCTTTTTCATACCATTTATACTATTTTACAACCTTTTGCTGCATATGATTAAATATATAAAAGCAATATTTAATATAGTTTTAGATAAAATATGTGAAAATAAAGATTAGATTGTATTTACTAATATTTGCTTCCACTATGTTAAGGAAATATAATTTGCAACATGCTATTGGAGGAGGAAAGAACCAACTTCCTCTGTCTCGTGACTACACTTGGCAACAAATAATTTCAGCTATTAATGTAGTTTTAATAATTATTTGTTGTGCTAATTATTAGTTATTTTGTTATAACAACAAATAATTTATTTTCATACTCATATGGCATGAAATAGTATGAATTATTTGTTATTGCAACTAATAAAGTTGTGATGCAGGTAGGCCAAAAAATTACCTATTTTTATGCACACCAAACTCCTATTTTTATGGCACAACACATTTCTATATTTGTGGTTGATTTTATCCCAACCCACAAGCCACAAATAATGCCATAAGAGGTAGCACAAGAATAGAATCAAATTCTATAAAATAGGGCTGCAAAAATGTAATAGAGGGTGGAGACAAGCATATGAATAATATTAGAAAAATAATGCAATATGAGAATAGAAAATAGTTTAAATTTTTTTACATGCCTATTCATTATATAAAGGCAATGTAATATCATAGGAAAGAGAAGAAGTGTTGCAAGGAAATGTATTATTTTTCAAGCAAGAAATAATAGAGTAGCTGGTTTGAAGTTGTAAGGAGCTTGGAGTAAAGTATTTCTGTCACCCCATGGAAGGAGAGGAGGGTCCACTCTCTTGAAATGGTGGTGATGTTAATTTTTATTTCATGTGTTTTATTTTAATATTGTGATTTATTTTATTTATTAAAATGTGTGAGTAATTTTATGATTGCTAATGAGATTTATTTTAATTTACATATATTTAGTTTGGTTTTAAATCATTTATTTCATAAGACTGTAGTTCCAAAATTTCATGCAGTTTTGGAAGATTGCAATTCCTGTCACCTGCACAGAGCTCCTGTCGCTAGGAAGTGACAGTTCCTATCGCCAGAATTATGTCAATGCAAAGTGTTATGAATTCAAGAGTCTTTTAAGATTAAATAGAGCCAGTAATGTTTAATCAAAGTTGAATTGGATATAGCTAGATCTTATATACATTAAAGGATTTTATTTGAGTTGTTAATTTAAAGCATTTGATGGTTTCAAAAGATTTGCCTTAGGAGTACAATTTCAGAGTGTTCTTTTCTGTTATTATTTCAAAGCATTTAGATTTGATTGTTTTGTATTACATCCCCACTCAACTTGCTACCTAAAGCCCTTGTGCATATAGCCACGATACCTTTCACAAGTTTATGATCCCTGGATTGAGAATTAGACCGAGCTAAATCTAGTTTATTAATCTTTTACCCTAGTTTTGGCCTATCATTTTGGCATCATTACAGGGGAGAGGTGTCCAAGGCTTGTTAGCTTAGTGAGATGAGTTAGGGCCAATGCATTAGGATGAAAGCTCGCTCACCTACCAATTGTGCCTGGGTGACTACTCCTAATTTGTGTTGTTTTAAATCGTATAGATGCATGGTTTGAGTTTGTAGGTAGACCTTAGAAGATAAAATCATTTATATTCACACTAATTGTTGTGAGTCAATTAAATAGAAAGAAGTTAGTTTGAAGAAACAACACAAAAACATTAAAAATGTTGCATTTTCAAGTGACTTCAAACACATCAGTTTTGGGAGAAAAATGCTTTAGAAATGAAGAATCCAAAGGCCACGCCCCTAGACGCCCACTTTTGAATTTAAAAACAAAAGAGGAAATTAGTGGGAAAATTGCATCAAACCAAGGTGATGTTTTTATATTCCTCCTACCTAAAGAATGCAACTTAGATTATCATGATCTTCACTTACCATTGTCACAAGCATCTACACATCTTATTCCTATAACTGAGAAAGAACAAATAATTGATGAATTTTTAGGACAATGGAATTTTGAAAATAATGATTTGACTATTTGTTGTTCTGATTATTGCAAGGGAGAAGATAAGTGCACATGCCAAGTTATTCAAGAGGACATGGTGAAGGAGATCCAAGATATGCGTGAGCCTCAACAAAACAAAGGTGAAAGTGAGAATGTCTTCTTTGTAACTCAAGGACAGCCATACACATCAAATCAAGCAAATGACATGGTATATTTAATGATTTTATAATGTCTTATAATTCTATTAAATTCTAAAGACAATATGTTTCTTTAGAAAATACTTCTCCACCTAACATTTTTGGTGAATGGGAACAATCTCCATCTTACCAAAAATGGCATAATGAATGCCCACAACAACCATACCCATCCCATATATTACCATCTCCACCATATCCAACTTATATGTTACCATCTCTACAATATCCATCCTCTTTATTACCACCCACTCTATATCCAACACAACCTTTCCCATTGTCATTATCCCATTCATATCATCCACCATTCATTTCAACATATCCACCAAGGAAAATTGAAATTACTAATAAACTATTATTATCTAATAAGGTGGTTCAAACTGCATATAATAATGAGATTTTAATGATCCCTTTACATTTTGTTAATGTGCTTGAAATTGGTAAATCACAATCACAATATATGTATACAACTAAGGGATGTGATTTTGGTTTAATTGGATTAGAAGAACAATATGATCAATTAAAAGATAATCAATTTAGTTCTTCTTATCTACTTAATGAATCACAACTTTTAGAATTAATTCATTCACATAAGGAAACAATTCAATGTGATTCTAATTTTATCATTGAAATGATAAATATGTGTGTTGCAATTAATCATGCAATAAGAAATGGTGAACTATATGCCTTAATAATTCAAGATTTGTGTGAGATAAATAATGGCATCCTACAAGATCTATCATTTATAAATGTTTTTATATTCAAACATCTAGATCTTTGGTAGCCTATGGTCAAAATGAGTATTCCTCACACACTTATTGATTTATGTCCACCAATAATTAATTAATTAATCACAAATAGATGGGTTTGAATGCATTAATGACCATACTGAGCATGCTACAAGAGATGATTTTCATTTAATAAGGTATTATTAATATGTCACTATCTTTCTTGATTCCTTGGATTATCCTAGTGCCCTTATATTATTCCTTGGAATCCCTTGAATCCTAGAAACCATTGATTGATTCTTGATAATGTTGCACATTTAAGATTTGGGCCAAGTCAATGTATGCATTCTTGTGTTACTTGGAATTGAATCATATTGCTTCTACATAATAATTCATTATAATAATGTGCATAGTGTTTACTCATCCATTATTATCAAGTATTTATTTGTATAAATAACTCTCCCATTCATTTTCTAATAAATCAATTATAATGGTGGATTTATACAATGGATAATATTGCATTACTATACTTGATATGCTTGGTTTTGAGAATATGGTTATAGGATTTTTTATTGTGACCTTACCAAACACTTTTGCACCAGTACCAATTGATGATGCTTCTCTACATAAGCATCTAATGACACATTTTGTTGGCCTTGCCAACTAGATGGTGAAAAGAAAATTTCCTTTGTGATTTTCTTTTAGAGTTCACAAAGAGAATTATTGAGAAAAGTATTTAACATTCATGGATAAAAGTTCTATTTTGCACCATCCTTGATGCTAGACCCTATGGAAGATAGTATGCAACTTGGTCTATAGTACTATGTTCTTGAGCTACACATCTAGAGACAACTTGAAGACATGATCAAGGAGCTTGAATATATTCTAGTGTAGATCGTCACACTCTGAGATGATTATCCATCTACCTAAAGTTGTGTGGACATATTTGCCAAGTTGAGAGACTACAATTGGTCTTTCTCTATGCAACCTTGTCTTTGGTAAGGAAGTTGTATTATTTGCACTCTAGCTTTTCATACAGCTTTGGGAATAGCTATGGATATCTCTCATGCTTAAAAGGAAAAAAGATAGACTAGGTTCATGAGATGTTGATATGATTTGTCTCAAATTGGTCATCACAAAGTAGCATGTCTTTCAAAGATTACAGCCATTGTGGGTAATTATTTCAACCAAGTGAGCAAGCATGGATTCCAAAGTTCTCCAATCACCTTCTAGATATAGTGGGTTGAGCTAAATGGGGTCAAGATTATTTGTAGCAGTGGTTCTATGTTCCAGATTGTGTGCAGGTTATTATTGGTCATCCTTTCAAGCATTCCAAGCAATTCATAGTTACTTTTATTGAAGGGATTTTGGTGGAACTCTAGGATTTGCATGGTATCATTTTTTCATCCATATGGGAGCTTCATTTTATTTGGTCATTATATGCAATTTATCAAGAAGAAAAAAATGAAAAAATGATAAAAAAAGCAATAAATTCTAACAGTGAAAACCTTCGAGCATTGTTAGACTACTACAATTTGAAAACCAGTTTCTAGCGGATTGTAGTTGAGTAAAATTCTTAGTGGTGAAAACTATTTTCATAGCACCACTAAGTAGTAAGTGATTGAAAACTAGCTTGCCAGTGGTCACTTGTCGTTATCAAAATTGAAAATGAAAAAAGATGAAAAAATGAAAAGAAAAAAAGAAAAAAATGCAATAATTGGTGTTCTTTTTTTCCTCAGCTAATCATTTTCAGGTATACTTAGATGCTTCTATGGCTGTTTCTCTCTATCTGGGTGCCTCTAGCACCTCTTGTCACTCACTTGTGTGACTATGTTCCATTTTGTTGTGATCAACGTTTCTTGATCATTTAGAGCATGTGCTACACATTCAGTTGAGGTGTTAGCCAACAAAAAGAGAGATTCAGATACCAGAAGTATGTTCTATAATGCTTCAGTCAGGTGGAGATCTTCCAAGTGTTGCAGTTCATGTTGCAGTTTTCGGTTCCTTCCTTGTTGGAGATTCATAGTTACTGTGGCTACCACACCTTGGCATAAATGGACAAGCAAGTTGGTAAAACAGTCAATTTTATTTTTCATTATTTTATCTCTTAACTTTATTAATATTTCTTATTATATTAATCATATAATGCAGCTTTCTCAACTACCTTCTCCTTGTTTCCCGAGGACGGTCAACCTTTTAAGTTGGGGAGAGGAGATCTACCATCCTTATTACCTATCTTTCCACCCATTATTTTTCATTATCCCTAATATCCCATCCTAATATCCATTATTTTTCAACCTATATAATATTCATATTGCCTATCATTTCACCCATTTCACATAGCTCATGAATTTTGAGATAAATTTTTATGATACCTCCTATGGATAGCATTTCAAACAATAATACTATGGAAAAAAATAATAAAAATGATAAAAAAATGAACATTTGGAGGAGGTATGCATATTGAGAAAGAAAATGAAAAAAAATATAAGTTGGATAATAAAGCAAAGCCATCAAATTTGCGAAGGAGCAATGTAATTGTGCATGAGCTATAATAGTCAAGGGCAAAGAAGGGGAAATTCATAATCCAAAGGCTACCAGTACAAATCAGAACCTCCTAAAAATAATGATTGCACAAGGACGTGCAATATGCTAAGTTGGGGGAAATGATAAGAGCTATTTATGTCCCATTTTATGCCACATTTTATCCTTTTTCATATGCCTTTATACCCATTTTTATATTCCTTTTTCATGCCATTTATACTATTTTACCACCTTTTGCTGCATATGAATAAATATATAAGCAATATTTAATTATGCCGAGAGGCATTCTACACTCACAACAAGGGTGAAAGATTCAGATTCTCATAAACAATTAAGATTCAAATTCTCAAGTAAACAAATTTCATAAAATAAAAATAAATAAATTCGTGGAAGCCAAATGGATAGAAAAATAGAAAAACTTTGGTAGTTATGGAGTGAAATCTTTATTACGTTTGAAGAATATGAAGAGTCTTGCAACATAGTCTCTTTAAATTAACTCATGTGAGCATATCAAATATTATAACTGCAAGTAATTTATAAATGCCAACAAATTGAAAGATATCTCTCGACATATTGTATATATATTTTTTAAATATAAATATACTAGTATAATTTTTAGATAAATTATGTGAAAATAAAGATTAGATTGTATTTACTAATATTTGCTTCCACTATGTTAAGGAAATTTAATTTTCAGTGTGCTATTGGAGGAGGAAAGAACCAATTTCCTATGTCCCGTGAATACACTTGGCAATAAATAATTTCAGCTATTAATGCACTTTTAATTATTTGTTGTGCTAAATATTAGTTATTTTGTTATAACAACAAATAATTTATTTTCATACTCATATGGCATGAAATATTATGAATTATTTGTTGTTGCAACTAATAAAGTTGTGATGTATGTAGGCCAAAAAATTATCTATTTTTATGGCACACCAAACTCCTATTTTAATGGTACAATACATTCCTATATTTGTGGCTGATTTTATTCCAGCCCACAAGCCACAAATAATGCCATAAGAGATGGCATGAGAATAGAATCAAATGCTATAAAATAGGGCTGCAAAAATGTAATAGAGGGTGGAGACAAGCATATGAATAATATTAGAAAAACAATGCAATGTGAGAATAGAAAATAGTTTAAAATTTGCTACACGCCTATTCATTATATAAAGGCAATGTAATATCATAGGAAAGAGAAGAAGAGTTGCAAGGAAATGTATTATTTTTCAAGCAAGAAATAATAGAGCAGCTAGTTTGAAGTTGTAAGGAACTTGGAGTAAAGTATTTCTGTCACCCTATGGTAGGAGAGGAGGGCCCACTCTCTTGAAATGATGGTGATGTTAATTTTTATTTCATGTGTTTAATTTTAATATTGTGATTTATTTTATTTATTAAAATATGTGAGTGATTTTATGATTGCTAATGAGAGTTCTTTTCATTTACATATTGTTAGTTTGGTTTTAAATCATTTATTTCATAAGACTATAGTTGCAGAAATTCATACAGTTTTGGAAGATTGCAGTTCCTGTCGCCTACATAGAGCTCCTGTCGCCAGGAAGTGATAGTTCTTGTCACCAGAATTCTATCAATGCAAACTGTTACAAATTCAAGAGTCTTTTAACTTAAAATAGAACTGGTAATGTTTAATCAGAGTTGAATTGGACATAGCCAGATCTTATATACATTAAAGGATTTTATTTGAGTTGTTAATTTAAAGCATTTGATGGTTTCAAAAGATTTGTTTTAGGAGTACAATTTAAGAGTGTTATTTTCTCTTATTATTTCAAAGCATTTAGATTTGATTGTTTTACATTTCATCCCCACCCAACTTTCTACCTAAAGCCCTTGTGCATATAGCCACGATACCTTTCACAAGTTTACGATCCCCAGATTGACAATTAGACCGAGTTGAATCTAGTTTATTAATTCTTTACCCTTGTTTTGGCCTATCAAACATTTGAGAAATTGTGTACACATGGAGAATACACATGTGATTAGAACTAAACCAGTAAATTTTGGAAAATATAAGTGGCATACACTCTAAAAGATGGTAAAGAGGCAGAAAAATGTGAATTCATGATTGAAAAAGTACTAATATATAAATTTATGCCTATTTTTTGAGAAAATATAGTATATGAGTATGCAAGGCATACACATAGGGCTTGATGGTTAGACTTGAAATTCAATTTATGTAAGGACACATTTCCTCTTCATAGAATCATGTCAATTGTAGACTTTGGAAAGAATTATATAGTACAACCAAGAATGAGGTTCAATCATAGTACTACAACTCCACTTAGGTTGCTATATTTGTGCATGTATCATTCACTCATGCACTCAATAGTATAGAGGAAGATATAAAGATCTTGAGGGAGTATCATTTTTATATTAGTGACAATCGTACACATTCCACAGAGTTTGTGTAAGGTGGCTTTCAGATATTCTATGGTAATTTAAGTAGTAGGAACATCATGCTTGGTTAGCATATCATATGGTCAAATAATTGTATATAAAAATTCAAAAACTCATGAATGTTATACTAGTTGAGTAGGATGAATATGATGAGTGGTGTTTAGCATATATGGAATTTATCTAGGTTTGGGAATGGAAAAGGGGAGCATGATGGTGTGGGAACACATATTAAAAGAGCCTTAGCATGAGAAGAGATGAAGTACAAAGATAGTGAAAAGTTGATGGATGCAAAATCCATCATCAAATGGTGTAACTAGATACAATGGGTCTAGGAAATGAAGGTAAGTCTACGCGGTTCACATATTACTTTGGTTGGTAGAAGAAGCTAACATTGCAAAATATGAAGATTGTTGTACAGTGATAGGATCAAGTATGTTCCACTCTTATAGAAGCTCAAATACAACTCAATGGAACATTCATATGAGGCAAATAACATGATTTTGTTCCTCATATACATATTTTTCTTGGAATGAGTGTGAGTCAAAAGAGTGGTTTGATGAATGTGTGCTAAAAATTAAATCCCACTAGAGATGTATTGACTTCCAAGATTAATAAAAGTCATGGAGATGAAATTATTAGTTGAATTTGATCATATTTTAGATCTAGTTCAACCAGATATTATAGATGAATTATTTAATGAAAACTGATATTTTAGATATGATGTAGTGTTTTTGTATCATTTATTGAATTAATCTTTTTTGTACAATTTAATGTAGGGCATGTTTATGTAATTATTGTAGATGAAGATAATGACAAATGAAGATATTGATATTTGTTTTATTGTGTTGAGATAAAAATAAATTTCCAACCCTTGTCATAGATGGAGAAGACATTGAGTATTCTAATGGATCAGTGGTTGTTACTGCTTAGAAGGTACCCAATGAAGAAATTTTATGTGTGGTTGTTCGAGGATGTTAACACACATAGAAGAATTCTTCATTATTCTAATGTTGGTTTGACATCAAATATTCAATTGATCAAATATGAGGGTAGAATGTTGAATAAGAACTTGTGGAAAGTTCATGTGTCTAACCTATTGGAATTAGTCCAGACAACTGAGAGTGGGGGGGTTAATCAGTTGTCTCACAAATTTAACCTTTTCTTCTTTCAACCCACTTTATCAACTTGCAATCAGATTAATTATGTAAACATTAAAGCATGAATCAACAATACATGAGTAGAAATAGATTGAACACACATAACACCAAGATTTTTACGTGGAAACCCAGTTAAGGAAAAACCACAGTGGGGGTTAACCCACAAGATTTGTACCCTATTAAAAGTACTTAGATGAAATGAAAATGCACTTGCCTTAGGGCTTACTTCCCAGAGCTCACTACTCAAAGAGGCTCATTGCCTACAAAACTTCTACTCTTCTCCCAAATACTTCTTCACTATTACTTCATCCTTTATTGTTCTTCTTCCTCTGCTCCTCTTCTCTAATCTACCTCTAATCCTTTCTTTGGATTTGATTATTTCACACAAGGATACTTTTTTGCAACTCATCTACACACCTTTGTATCCTTGATCAACTTTGGAATAAACATCAAGGTTAGAATTACAAACATCTTACTTAAAGCAAATCACTATACTATTGGCCAAACATAACTCAGACTCAAGTCTTCCTTGATCAACATGTCATGCTTCATAGAATTGCTCTTGGATCATCTGCAACACACTTGAATCATCCAATTAGCCAAGATTGGGAAGAATAGAAACATCAAGGAAGAGATCTTCAACAACAAGCTCAATCTCCAATGCAGACCTCCAACACCACTGTCATATGATTCAGAGACCTCCAAAAGAACATTGAATTGAACAAAAATATCCGCACTCCTCCAAGTTATCAGAATCACTTACATCTTCATCCGGTACCTCAAGAACACTATCTGTCGTGACTGTCATACTAGAAAGATTGCTTGCGGACCTCTAAACCATGAACCACAGGAGTTGATGATACACACTAACTTCCCAATGATGCTTGTAGATCTGTAGATCATAATATTTTAAGGTGGAGCAATCTGGACCAATTTACTATCACTCTGTTTGTTCTGATCACAACAAAATCCAGTTCTATTCAAATGGCAATAGCTTCTTCAAATCTTCATGTGGACTTCTCAAATCTTAACTAGAGCTACTTCAAACAATCATCTATACTTTCATATGGTCCGTATCCATTGATCTTCATTAATTTTCTCAATATCCTCAACATTTAGTCTTCTAGACAGGCAACAAAATGGGATATAGTTGACACCAATGGGAACAAGAATTTGTTTACATCAATGACAACATTGATTAGGCACATATTTGCAACAATCTCCCCCCTTGTCATTAATGGTAACATATGATGTGAAAAAATGATTCAACCATGAAGACAAGAACTTCTCCCCCTTTCTCTTATCACTTCTATAACCACTCTCTTCACTGCTCCCCCTTTCATCAGCAACTAGTTTTTCACATGACTTCTCTCCGCCTTTGACACCAATGGAAAAGGGCACATATTTGCAGTCTTTTCTCTTTCTTTTTATTTTAGACCAAACTAAACAATTGCATGCAGACTACTCCCCCTGAGTAGTGCCTCCTTAACATCAATCTGGATCACAAGATATGATTGTGAATTTCATCAGACTGATACACTCTAGTGCATCTTAATTATGATCAAGAGGGGTAGTAACCCCTAGCTTTTCTCTGAGATACTCAAAAGTATCCTTGGGAAGAGGCTTAGTAAAGATATCCACAATCTAATCCTTTAAAGAAATAAACTCCAATCTGACCTTGTTCTCATTAACCTTCTCTCTCAAAAAGTGAAACTTGATTGAAATGTGTTTTGTCTTTGAATGCAACACCATATTCTTTGAGATGCTTATTGTACTTGAATTATCATATAAGATTGTGACAGGCTCCTCAAACACAATTCTGATGTCCTTCAACATTTACTTCATCCACATAACTTGAGTACAATTATTTGTTCCTACTATATACTCTGCCTCTACACCAGATAGGGATATTGCCTCCTACTTTTCGCTAAGCCAAGAAACTAATCTGCTTCCCAAGAAGAATACACCACCACTAGTACTTTTTCTATCATCCACATCTCCTGCCCAATCAGCATCTATATATGCATGAAGAATGAAGTCATTATCCTTTGGATACCATAATCCATAATCAAGTGTCCCTTTGAGATATCTGAAAATTCTCTTGACTGCTACAACATGGGATTATCTAGGATCAACCTGAAATCTAGCAACTAGTCCAACTACATTCATGATATCAGGTCTGGTCTGAGTCAAATAAAGCAATCATCTAATCATTGATCTATACCTTTTCTGATCTACCATAGGTGAATCATCATCTTTACTCAACTTGCATCGAGTTACCATAGGAGTACATACTGGTTTTGAATCCTCCATTCCAAACTTTTTCAACAATTCTCTCACATACTTAGATTGAGATATGAAGATACCTTTATCTGACTAAGTGATTTGCAGACCTAAGAAGAAATTCATTTCACCAAACATGGACATCTCAAATTCACTTTGCATCTGATTAGCAAATGTTTTGCACATACTCTCATTTCCACCAAAAATGATATCATCAACAAATACGTCAACAATCAGAATGTGTTCATGATCAATCTTGAAGTAAAGATTACTGTCAGCAGTGCCTTTGTTGTATCCTAGCTTTAGTAGATACTTATCTAATCTTGCATACTAGGTTCTTGGGGCTTGTTTTAGTCCATATAATGCTTTCCTCAGCCTACAGACCATATCTCTCTGATTAGACAATTAAAATCCTTCTGGTTGCTCAATGTAGACTTCTTCTAATTCTCCATCTAGGAATGTTGACTTGACATCTATCTAATAGACCTTGAAATCTTTATAAGGAGCAAATGCAAGAAATAGTCTAACTACCTCTATTCTTGCCACTAGAGAAAAAGTTTCTTCAAAATCAGTTCCTTCTACTTGAGAATATCCTTTGCATACCAACCTTGCTTTGTTTCTTACAACTTCACCATCTTTATTTAATTTATTCTGGAAGACCCATTTAGTTCCAATCACATTTTTGTCCTCTGGTCTAGAAACAAGATCCCAAGTGTGATTTTTTTCAATTTGTATTAAGTCTTCTTCCATTACTTTTACCAGAACACCTTGAATTTTTCTTGTATTGGAGATCATAACCCTTGTCAACCAACTGTCCAACATTGAGAAGATTATACTTCAAACCTTCCACATACAAAACATCATTTGTGTTATTCTTACCATCAAAAGAGATGGATCCTCTACCATGGATTCTACCAGCTAAGTTGTCTCCAAATTTCACAAACCCACCTCCATATTTTTCAAATCTTACAAACTTACTTTTGTCACCAGTCATATGATGAGAACATCCACTATCAATCACCCATTCATCCTTTTCAACAACTTGAGAAGCCAAGGCACTTTCCACATTTGCACAGCTAGCAGATTTAGTAGACACTAGACCTTCTTCTTTGATAGCAATGAACACCCAATCACCTTCAGTGGAACCTCCATGATCAGATTCATCATCTTTGACACCTTCTTCTCTAACTTCTTGGATGTAGTAACACTTTTTCTCATCTTTTAACCTATTATGGTTTGGTTTTGAAAACCTCTCTAGACATCTTGAGGTAAAATGACCAGTCTTATTACAAGCAAAACATTTGAATGGCAACTTTCCTTCATACTTACCGGATCCTCTTGGCATTATTTTGGCAATAAGAGCTTCAAGATCTGTAGTCTCAATTTCATCATCTTCAAGATCCTTTCTTGCCTTCACAAATCTATTTGATCTTCCTAAAGATCTTTCACTTGGATCATATCTTTGTTTTCCATACACACTGTCCTTAAATGTAGATTCATACTTAGGAAGAGAATCACCAAACTCACTCATTTCAAATGCTAAAAATTTACCAACCAACTTATCCCTTGTAACAATTGTCACGGTCTTGATTTCTTCAATGGCAACAGCTTTATGTTTGTAGGCTGGAGGTAAGGATTTGAGCACTTTGGCAGCAATCTTTGATTCATCTAATACTCCACCAGCACACCTTATACCACTCACAAGTTCATTCACTTTTAGCATGTATGAGGTAATATTTTCATCTTCACTCATCCTTAAGCTTTCATATCTTCCCTTTAGGATTTGTATCTTAGCACATTTGACATATTCATCACCCTCATGCAAGGTTTTCAACTTCTCTCAGATTTCATACGCAGTCTTCAATTCAAGTACATTTGTCATTTCTATATCAGACAAGATACTCAACAAGGTTTCTTTAGCTCAGATGTTATTTTCAACATCTTTGATTTCATTTGAAGTTGTAGGACCTTTTCCTGGAATCTTATACTCATTTTTAGTTATTGACCAGTAGGCATCACCAATACATTGCAAATGACACTGCATGTACATCTTCTACAGAGTGTAATTTGTTCCATCAAATCTTAGACTATCCTTCTTGTAAGTCGACATTCTGGATCTCCTCAAGCAGTCAAGCTTCTTTTAGAGGAACCTCACTATAATACCAATTGTTGGAATTAGTCTAGACAACTAAGAGGGGGGTGAATTAGTTGTCTCACAAATTTAACCTTTTCTTTTTTCAACCTTCTTTATCAACTTGCAATTAGATTAATGATGTAAACATTAAAGCATGAATCAACAATACATGAGTAGAAATAGATTGAACACACATAACACTCGAATTTTTATGTGGAAACTTGGTTAAGGGAAAACCATGGTGGGGGTTAACCCACAAGATTTGTACCATGTTAAAGGTACTTAGATGAAATGAAAAGGCACTTGCCTTAGGGCTCACTGCTTAAAGAGGCTTACTGCCTACAGAGATTTATGTTTGATATAGAAAGAATTAAGTGATAAATAACATCTTGTTCATGCCTGGTTCAGTCTCATTAAATGCTCACAAAACTTTTTCTCTTCTCCCAAATACTTCTTCACTATTACTTCATCCTTTACTATTTTTCTTCCTCTGCTCCTCTTCTCTGCTCTACCTTTGATCCTTTCTTTGTATTTGATTATTTCACACAAGGATACTTTTTCACAAATCATTTGCATGCCTTTATATCCTTCATCAACCTTGGAATAAACATCAAGGTCACTATTACAAACATCTGACTTAATACGAATCACTATGCTATCAACTAAACATAACTAGGACTCAAATCTTCCTTGATCAACACGCCACACTTCATAGAATTGCTCTTGGATCATCCGTAACATGCTTGAATCATCCGGTCGCCCAAGACTGGGAAGAACAGAAACATCAAGGAAGAAATCTTCAACAACAAGCTCAATCTCCAATGCAGACCTCTAACACCACTGTCATATGATTCAAAGACCTCCACAAGCACATTGAACTCAACAAAAATATCCGCACTCCTCCAAGTTATCAGAATCACTTACATCTTCATCTTATACCTCAAGAAGACTGTCTACCATGACTGTCATACTAGAAAGATTGCTTGTGGACCTCTAAACCATGAACCACATGAGTTGATGATATACACTGACTTCCCAATGATGCCTCTAGATCCGCAGATCATAATATTTTAATGCGGAGCAATCAGGACCAATTTACTGTCGCTCTGTCTCTTCTGATCACAACAAAACCCAGTTCTATTCAGATGGCCATAGCTTCTTCAAATCTTCATGTAGACTTCTCAAATCTTAACTAGAGCTACTTCAAACAATCTAAGCTATACTGCCATATGGTCCACATCCATTGATCTTCATTAATTTTCTCAATATCCTCACCATTCTAATCTTCTAGACATACAACAAAATAGGATACAGTTGACACCAATGGCAACAAGAATATGTTGACATCAATCACAACACCAATCTACATGGTTCATTAGATTGAATTGGTGGAATGACACAAAGTTATGTTACGTACTTCTTAATTTTTGTGATTTGAGTACATTTTTATTTTCTTTTATTTATTTATTCCTAGTAGTGTTATTAATCTAGGTTAGTGATACCAAAGAAGATTCCACCTTCTCACATGGTTGGTATTGTCATTAGAGAATTTTATATTCTTGAAGTGAAGAAAATCAAGTTAAAAACTAACAATAAACTCACAATTTTCAAAATAGTTGTACCATTAATCAATCATTCAAATTTAGTTATTTATCTATAAGCTTAAATGGTAAGGTCCATTCTTCAGGGTTTACAATTTAAATTTCACATGTTTATGGTTTAAATTTCAATGTTTTGTTGAGAGAGAGAGATGTTCGGCATTAACTTTTAATCCTCATTTCACCTTTTACATGTTTGACATGATTTTCTTATCCTCGTTCCACCTTCTATAGGTCTAACATATCCTATTTAATCTTCTATCTGTTTGAAATTATTTGCTTACCTTCATTTCATCTTCTATATGTTTGACATTATATGTTTAGTTAGGGAGAGAGAGAGAGAGGGTTAGGGAAAGAGTGGAAGTGATAAAAAGAGGATGAGAGAGAGAAACTTAGGGGAAGGAAGAGAGAGATGTTTGGCATGATTTTCTTATCCTCATTTCTCCTTCTATATGGTTTCCATGCTAGGAGTAAAATTTTGTATTTTACACTTCCTAAGACTGAACTGATGGTGACAACATATTGAAGAGGGTAGGTGAATGCTAGTGGAGGTATCCTTTTGGTGGCCAAGCATCTTGATCCTTTTAGTCTACATTAGACTGAGAGATTCTCTTAAGAGCCCTAAGGCCAAAAAGGTTCCAATCTTTGGACTGACTATTCTCTTAAACCGTGTCACCTAGGAATATATCATTTGCATGTATAGGTGGATGTTAGGTCCACCTACAAATACCTACTTCAAATTTTGCTAACTCAAATTTATTTTCCCATAGTGGCAATTAAAATAATATTGCAAAATCCTTCAATTTCATTTAGTGAAAGGGTGCTAGGAGTGAAATTTTGCATTCCACACCTTGTGGGATCAAATTGATGGTTTCAACACATTTGGGTGGGTGGGTTAATGCTAGTGGAGGTGTAGTTTATGTGGACAAGCGTTGGGATCCTCCTAGGCTACATTGGATCAAGATAGTCTCTTAAGAGCCTTAAGACCAAAAAGGTTCCAAACTTTGGCTTGGTTGTTCTCTCAAACCTGGCACCTAGGAATGTCTTGTTTGCATGCATAGGTGGATACAAGGTCCACCTACAAATACTTACATCAGATTTTTCTAAATCAAATTCATTTTCTTGTGGTGGTGAGGAATCTAATGTTGTAAAATGTTTTATTTTTGTCTACTGAAAAGCTACTAGGAATGAAATTTTGCATTCCACTCCTTGTGAGATTGAACTGATGACACCAAAAAATCTAGGTGGGTGGATGAATTCTAGTGGAGGTTTCTTTTTCATGGCCAAGCAATAGTATCTCAATCCTTTTGAGCCAAATTAGATCAAGACAATCACTTAAGAGCTCCAAGACAAAAAAAGGTGTCAAACATTGGCTTGGTTGTTCTCTCAAATCATGGCACCTAGGAATGTCTTATTTGCACATAAGAAGCTATCTCCAATGTAAAATTACAAAAATTTGATTAAAAAGTCATTTGTTATGACAAACCGATGCAGTCGAGAGTGGAGGGCCTTATCAGGTTGTCCAAACTCATAGCTAAAACTCAATAGTCAATGCAAAAACATAAACTCTTTATTGAGATTATCATGTAGAGGACATTACAGCATTGAAAAGTCTTTACATTCAGTGATCAAAAGATCAACATTACAATAGAGGCCCAAATTCCATATTCTTCTGTTCTCAGCCCATTCTCTCTCACACCTCCTCCCTTCTCTATTCAGTTCATCTGTTATTTCTACCCTCACCAAGCATTACTCAACACAACTCCACTACTCATAAAGGATCCCTGTAGCATGATGATGGATTCTTAAATTGGTTGCCATCTCCTTCCATGATCTCTACAGAATTCTTCATGCCCAACATAATCCACCATATTTAGCTCTTTCATTACTAGTACCAGAATGTCACGGTCGTGCCAATGAATGCACAGAGTGTTCAAATCAAGAAGGTCAACAAGATTTGGAAATGTCAAACACACAGGCTCACGATATCGAGAAGACCCAGATCAAGTTAGGCTGACGTTGAAAAGCATTGCAGAGTCTTCAACAAATGTGCTATCAGAAAGACTAATAAAAGTTACGCCGAATGCTAGGCATTGGGGTGACGGGGATACATTTGAACTATCTTCCAATGAAGTAGGTCTCACTGAAGAGTAGCACTATTGGGAAGAGATGAAGCATGGTCATGCCAAAAGCATACAAAGACCAAGAGCAAGTACCATTAGAATGACTGAGAGACTCGAAAAGAGTCGTACCGAAGAGGAAGGTCTTACCAATCACAAGCATCAGAGAAGGTCCTGCCGATGAGTATATGCCAACCACATGAAGCATTGTTAGGAAGACAGATAGAACTTAGAATGAGTCTGGCCTAAAGAATACCATCGGACTAACAGGTGACCCTGCTAAGACTCTTACCAAATAGGCTAGTCCCACTGATTAAGGTTGTCGCCGAGACCGAAAGCAGAGTTTGGCCGAAAGAGTAAGGAACTCTTCCCACCAAAAGCACTTCCAAGAACATTTTGAATTCAAACCAATATGTCCCCTAGTTGAATGCCGACCATCAAAAGGAACCAAAATAGAAATGACTCTACAAAACACACCAAAATTAGAGAAACTAAACTATGTATTTTTTTTTGGCGATGTGGGATAAATTGTCCACCCAGATGCTCTTGCATAAGACACATTGGGTAAGTGAAATGTGCCTTGAGGCTAAGACTTAAGAACATTTGGACCAATTTGGTAGTGAAATACTAAATTTGACCAACTCTGTAGCTATCATCCAAGATGAATCTTCAATTGGTTTATCCTTCCATATAACAAGATACTCCAAATATTCTCTGCCCCTAGTTTTGTTGGCTATACTAGAGCCAATCACTTGATTAATCTGTTCAAACTTCTTTTCAGGCATTTGATCAATCCAATCACTTGCATCTTGTATGTCTGAAATAGTTTCTCCTTGCATACTTGACTCTCCTTCATAGTATTTTACCAAATCTGCCACATTGAATATGGGTGAAATATATATGCCAGGTGGTAGTTCTATTTCATATGCATTGGATGAAAACTTCCTCAAGACCTTACAAGGTCTAATATTTTTCCACTTCAGTTTATTGTATGTTCCCTGTGGAAACCTTTCTTTCCTCAAGTGTGCCAAGACTAGATCTCCTACTTCAAACTCCATCTCTATTATGTGCAAATCAACTTGTTGCTTATACTTGGCTACATTTTTTGTCAATTCCTCCTGTACTTCTTTATGCAGATCATAAATGTATTCAGCAAAATCCTCTGCTACAACACTCTTCCCTCCCAAATCAGCACTGTCTCGAAGTTAATCAACTCCTCTAGGACTGAAACCATATACTATGCAAAAGGGACTCTTTCCTGTACTCCTATTTACAGAGTTATTGTAAACAAATTATGCCTAGGCCAATACCATATCCCACTAGTTTGGCTTCTTCCCCACAAGACATCTTAACAAATTTCCCAAACTTCTGTTCACTACTTCAGTTTGACCATCACTCTGTGAATGGTATGCCGAACTAAAACTCAAATTAATACCCAATTTCTTCCATAGACTATGCCAAAAATGACCAACAAACTTAACATGTCTATTAGACACAATGATCTTGGGCAAACCATGCAATCTCACAACTTCTTTGAAAAATAAAGCAGTAATATGTGAAGCATCATTACCTTTCTGACAGGGAATAAAATGTACCATCTTGGAAAATCTATCCACAACAACAAAAATAGAGTCATTACCTCTTTGTGTACGAGGCAACCCCAAAACAAAATCCATGTTGATGTGTTCCCATGGTCTTTCTGGAATAGGTAATGGGTGATACAACCCAATGTTCTGCCTCATGCCCTTGGCATATTGATGTACTCTACATCTTTGCACCATCTTCTTCACATCTGTAGCCATTCCTGGCCAAAAGTATGCTTCACTCAGCAGTGCTAGTGTTTTTTCCACACCAAAATGTCCACTCAAACCTCTGTTGTGTTTCTCCTTCAATAAATTATCCCTCATGGAACCTTGAGGTATGCATAATCTCCTTCCTTTGAACAACAAACCTTCTTGAACAAAGTAGTCTAACCAAGGTGTCATATCCTTCTCAAGAGGATTGTTACAAGCATTCCAAGATTCCTTAAAATTAATATCAGCTTCATACAATTCTTTCATGGCATCAAAACCAGCTACATTCACTTGCATTTCATTTGTCATGAGACATTTTCTACTTAATGCATCAGCTACCTTATTAGATTTCCCACTTCTATGCTTCAATACAAAAGAATAAATTTGCAAGAATTAAACCCACTTCATGTGTCTTTAATTTAGCTTACCTTGGCTATTAATGAGCTACAAAGCATGATGGTCTCTGTATAAAACAAACTCCTTGGGCAGCAAATAATGTCTCCATTTCTTCAATGCTTGGACTATAGCATAAAATTCCTGATCATATACTGAATACTTTCTTTTTGCCTCATTCAGCTTCTCACTAAAGTACGCAATTGGTCTTCCTTCTTGGCTAAGAACTCCTATTGCTATTCCACTCACATCACAATCAACTTGGAAAACTTTACCAAAGTCTAGCAGCGCTAACACCAGTTGCTCTATCACCTTAGTCTTCAAAAATTGAAAACTTTTCTCTGCTACAACTCTCCACTTGAAATATCTTCTTACTCCTTTCATTATCTCAATTATGGGAGCACAAATCCCACTAAAATTCCTTATGAACTTCCTATACAAGCTTGCTAACCCATGAAAACTACAGGCCTCAAAAGTATTCCTCATTGATGGCCATTCAGCTATAGCCTTTACTTTCTCCAGGTCCATTTTCAACCCTTCTTCTAAGATTACAAATCTCAATTATACTAACTCCTTCTTCATGAAAGTACACTTCTTCAAATTTACCATCAGCTTTTCTTCCTTCAACCTTTGCAAGACAACCCTAATATGTTCTAGATGTTCCCCTTTTGTTTTACTGAAAATTAAAATATCATCCAAATAAACTATCACAAACTTACCAAGATAGGGCTTCAAAACTTGATTCATCAGCCTCATGAATGTATTGGGTGCATTTGTAAATCCAAATGGCATGACCAACCACTCATACAATCCATCCTTTGTCTTGAATGTTGTCTTCCACTCATCCCCTTCATGGATTCTGATTTGATGATATCCACTCTTCAGGTCAATCTTTGTGAAGTATTTTACTGCACTTAAACAGTCCATTAAATCATCCATTATGGGCAATGTGAATCTATATTTGATGGTGATGTTATTAATTGCATGGGAGACTGTACACATTCTCCATTCACCTCCTTTATTAGGTGCTAGTACTGTAGGTACAACACATGGACTGAGACTTTCTCTGATCATCCCCTTGTCTAACAACTCTTGAACTTGTCTATTTATCTCCTCATACTCTTGTGGTGTCATTCTATACAGTGCCTTTTTTGGGAAACTTGCACCTTGAATAAATCCATGCAATGACTGATTTCTCTTACTGGTGGTAGTCCATCCGGCAACTCTTTTATCATTATGTCAGAGTACTCATTAATCAGCTCTTGAACTTCTACTGGTAGCTCCTCTTCCTTTTCAGTTGTCAAGTTTTGTGACGATTAAGCCACAAATGCATAAAAAACACCATCCTACTTTAAGTCCTTTAGGAACTTCTTTCCTGAGATAAGACACATCCTATAACTGCCTTCAACTTCCTCATCTTTGTCTTTCATAGGATTCAATATGAATTTTTGCCTATCCTTCTGAATAGTATATGTATTGTTCTTACCATCATGAACAACTTGTCTATCAAACTGCCATAGCCTTCCCAACAAGAAATGACAGGCATCCATTGGCATTACATCACAAAGTATTTCATCCTTATATCTACCAATCTAAAAATTGACTAAACATCAAGTTGTCTTACCACTAATTGATGTTCTTTCTACAACCACAAAACCTTGTATGGGCTAGGATGTTTCATCCTTTTTAGCTTCAACTTCTTTACCATTTCTTCAGACACAATGTTGTTTGTGCTGACACTATCTACAATCACCTTGCAACATTTGGTTCTAAACAGATTTCTCCTTTGTACTGGTTCGGTCTCTACCTTCTCAGTCTCAACATCTTCCTTATCATCAAGGACTCTCCGTTCTCTGCATCTTCTCCATTCTTTGAAGATTCTGTAATCTCCTATTCTTCTGCTTGGGCCACATGCACTTTGGCTTCCTTTCCTTTACCTCCACCTTGAACTTGTGGACATTTAAAATATTTATGCCCAATCTCTCCACATTGATAGCATGTACGAGTGAAGCCTCTACCTCTTCCTCTTCTAAAGTTTCCTCTCCCTTGAAATGATTCTCCTCTTCCTCTGAAGTTTCCCCTACCTCTAGCTTCCTGAGTCTGAGAGGCACCATCTGCATTCTATTTTGCATCATATCCTCTTCCACCACTACTCTATCCTCTGCCACGAGCATTTCTACCTCTACCCCAATTGTTGTTTTGTTGTTTCCAGTTCAGCTCCTCCTTGGCCTTTAAAGCACATTGATAAGTCTCCTCCACACTCTGCAATCTGATCAAACTAATTTCATCTTGTATGGACATCTGCAAGCCATTTAGGTACCTTGCAACATGCTCTGCTTCATCCTCTATGTACTCTACTTGAATACTCAATCTATAAAATTCTTCTGTGAACTCCTTGACACTAGAGTATTTCTGCTTCAAGTTCTACACTTTTCTAAACAAACTTATCTGATAATCTGAAGGCATGAATTTTACCTTCAATTTATTCACCATTTGATCCCATGATCTTATCTTCTCCTTACCTTTTCTTTGTCTATCAATTTGCAAATGATCCCACCAAAGGGATGCATGCCCTTTCAGCTTAGTACAAGCATATTTCACCTTCTTGTCTTCCTTAGTACCTTCAAAATCAAAGTACTTCTCCATCTCAGTGATCCAATCCAGTAGTTCATCTGAATTCAAAGTACCACCATAGTTTGCAAAATCAAAACAGGGTCTTGTATTGATTCTAGTTATGGCTCTAATGAACCTCTCTTCACCTTGATCAAGCCTAGGTTGGCCTTCTTCTCCTTCAGCTGCAACTTTCTCCTCTTTAGTATCAATCAATTCTTTAATAGGGTGACATCTTCGTTGTGCAGTCTCAACAGCTTCCAGTCTGGCTATAATTCCTCTCAGCATCTCCACAAGTATGGGGTATGCATCTCTTCTTGCCCCTCTTCCTCTACCTCATCCTCTTTGTGTCATTTTATGCAAGTCCTCTGTAGTTGCAAGTCTTCTCCCTCTTCTCACTTACCCCACAACAATTTCTCTTAGGACTTTGTAATTCTCTTGACACCTTCCTTAGGAGCAAAAACTTGGCTCTGATACCACTTGACACAGTCGAGAGTGGAGGGCCTTATCAGGCTGTCCAATCTCATAGCTAAAACTTAACAGTCAATGGGAAAATGTAAACTCTTTATTGAAATTATCATGCAGAGGACATTACAGCATTGAAAAGTCTTTACATTCAGTGATCAAAAGATCAACATTACAATAGAGGCCCAAATTCCCTATTCTTCTATTCTCATCCCGTTCTCTCTCACACCTCCCCCCTTCTCTATTCAGTTCATCTGTTATTTCTACCCTCACCAAGCATTACTCAACACAGCTCCACTACTCATAAAGGATCCCTGCAGCATGATGATGGATTCTCAAATTGTCACCACTCCTTCCACGATCTCTACAGAATTCTTCATGCCCAAAATAGTTGACCATATTTATCTCTTTCATTACTTGCACCAGAATGTCACGGTTGTGCCAATGAATGTGTAGAGTGTTCAAACTAAGAAGGTCAGCAAGATTTGGAAATGTCAAACACATAGGCTTGTGATATTGGGAAGATCTAGATCAAGTTAGGTTGACGTTGAAAAACATTACAGAGTCTTCAACAAATGCATTATTGGAAAGACCAAGGAAAGTTACGCTGAATGCTAGGCATCAGGGTGACGGGGAGACATTTGAACTATCTTCGGATGAAGCAGGTCTCACCAAAGAGTAGCACTATCAGGAAGAGATGAAGCATGGTCATGCCGAAAGCATATGAAGACCAAGAGCAAGTGCCATCAAAATGACTGAGAGACTTAGAAAGAGTCATCCCGAAGAGGAAGGTCTTACCGATCACAAGCATCAGAGAAGGTCCTACTGATGAGTATAGGCCAACCACATGAAGTGTTGTCAGGAAGACAAATAGAACTCAGAATAGGTCTGGCTAAAAGAATACCATCAGACTAATAGGCAACCCTGCCAAGAGTCTTACCAAAAGGCCAGTCCCGCTGATAAAGGTTGTCGCTGAGACTGAAATTAGAGTCTGGCCGAAAGAGTAAGGAACTCCTCCTGCCAAAAGTACTTCCAAGCACATTTTGAATTCAAACCAATATGTCCCCTAGTTCAATGTCGACCATTGAAAGGAACCAGAATAGAAATGACTCTGCAAAACACACCAAAATCAGAGAAACTAAACTATGCATTTTTTTTAGGCGATGCGGGATAACTTGTCCACCTGGATGCTCTTGCATCACAAACACTTCATTTTCCCAAAAGGCTACACCCATTTTCTCTTTCCTCATGCATAAAGAAACAATATGATGGTGTAACAAGGTTGATCTTGAGTTAGGAGTTGCTAGTACAACCATCATTCTACATCATATCTTCCATTTTTTGCGTCACTCAAATGTTTTCAAGGCCTTTCCATGGTTTCCTTTTATTGATCTAACCAACTAAGATCTCTAAAATGTAGTAGAAACATATGAGGCTCCAAAATTTGGTAAAATCTCCATGTATTCATCTAGTTTTATTTTCAAGACCTTTTTTCTATCATCATTGGCCATTTCTATCCTTTCATGTGTAAGTACAATAGTTGGTTGAGTTAAAAAGCCTCCAAAATCATCATGTTTCCACCTTGTTTTAGCCCTTCATGCCTTCATTTCACCTACACAAGAGAAACCTAATATAAAATACAATAAGAATTCATATCCAAATATTAGAAAATAATGGAGTTTTAATTACATGTTTCCAAGACTACATGCAAACTTTTCATGTTTCCATGCATTTTTTGTCATTTTTCATGAAATTAGGTGTGCTAAAGAAAAAACTACCTAATTTATCCTTCTTAAGATGTGTATTTGTCCATTCAATAAATTATATTTTAGTCAAAGTATCCATTTACATGTTTCTCATAAGTTGCAACATGTTTCCAAAATGTTGTCAATATGTTCCCAAAGTGTTTCCAACATGTTTCCAGGCTATTTTCAATGGATTTTTTATGGTTTCAATGTTGATAATGTTGCATGAATGCTTATAGCATGTTTCTCATGATGTTTTAGGTCTCTAATGACTATGGCCAAAGTCTTATGGCATGCAATCTTCATGGCAATAAGTTGGATAATTTAGGATTATTTTAGATAGAACTTTTAGTGAACATTTTGTGATAAGCCTATTCATGATCAATGGGGCTATTTAATTGATTCATATTCATTTATCATGACCATGTCAACATGGTATTTCATCATTTTAACAATCCTCTTCAATGTCATGCACTAGGATAGTCCTTATGCACTTATTCATGATAATATGCTTGCATGACACAACAACATTTTCACATTTTCTTGATTGTACTTTTTTACTTGGTTATAGTGGTTACCTTTATGGATTGTATACCTTTCAATACCATACATGACTAAATTAGTTTAATGTCTATTATCACAGTCTTAGGTATGGCTATCCTAATGAATTCAAAGGCACTCTTTCACCATCTTGGACTATAATAATCCCTCCCATTATGTATGTGGTTTCGTTAAGGGTTTTAAGACCTTTATCAATGTTGTACCATGCTCATATAGTCCTTACTTAGGCATTTCACAATTTGGGAGACCTTCCTATATGACTGTTCTAATGGCTTCAGGTAGTCTTTGATTATTTTGGACTGTGATAGTCCATTATTGACTTGTTCATGACTATATAAGACAACAAAAGACCTCTTCATATACCCTTTTCACTACTAATACCTTACAATATCTTAACTAATAATATCCCTTGTTATGGTTTTCATGTCAATAACCCTCCATGAAACCCTCATATAACTTGTTGAAATCTAGAAGATGCATCACCTAACCTGCAACCATAAAGAGAGCCATTATAATTTTCATGAAACCATGTTAATCCAAGCAAATGCCTATGAAATAAGGTTCTTAAAACTCTAGGAAGACAAGAATCTTGAGGGGTAGACTTAGTAACAATCCTATGACAAGTAGTAAGCCCTTGGGCATGGACAATCCTCATGGAAGATAAGGTGAAATAGACTCCATGGAGCTATTATAATTATAGTATCATTAATTTAACATCAATATAAACCTCTTTTATAAGGTTTGGTGAGTTGCCATGGGCAACCAACCACTAGATCTTTATACTCCATTAATGCCATGAGGTTATTTTGACTAAAAAATACCATCATTATAACTATAGAACCCTCAAAATCTTGAAGATTGTATGCTCATGTAACCAATACTTCAAGAACATCCATGTGCACCCAAAATCATGTCAAGAAATCACAAATTATATACTTAAATCAAGCTGATCAATCAGGACATGAAGCTCATAAGACAAGCTAAAAAATTGAGATGGGTTAAAGACAATCAATATGACACAGAAAAAGAGGGGGGTCCCCATTTTTACCAAGAAGCTATGGGGTGTGTGTAAAAGGAAAAATATGTGGATGTTAGGTCAATAAATACCTACCTTAGTTTTTGCTAACTCAAATCTATTTGTCTACAATGGTGAGGAATACAATGTTGCAAAATGCTTCAGTTTTGTCTAGTGGAAAGGTACTAGGAGTGAAAAATTGCATTCTACACCTTGTGGGCCCAAAATGATAGTGCAAACACATTAGGGTGGGTAGTTGAATTATAGCACAGAGGCCTCATTTTATTCCCTAGCTCTCTCAATCATTGTAAGTTACATTAGGCTAAAAGAGTCTCTTAAGAGCCCTAAGAGGAAAAAGTTGTGAAAGTTTGACACAAAAGTTCTTAGAATTCATGGCACCTATGAATGTTATGTTTGCACCTACAAGTACATGTTGATTCCAACTACAATATCCTATCTCAATATTTGTCAAATCTAGACTATTTTATCATTCTGACAATGAATGAATTATTGAAAAATGCCTCATATTGAGAGCAGTGTAAAGGTGCCAATAGCCATATTTTTTCTTCTGCACCTTGTGGGATTGAACCAATAGTTCCAATAAATTAGGATGCGTAGGTGAATTCTAGTGTAGGCCTCATTTCATTCTCTGGGTCTCCTGATCCTTCTGAGCTATATTAGACTAAGAGAATCTCTTAAGAGTCCTAAGAGCAAAAATTTGTCAAAATTTGATACAACAATTCTCAAAATTCATGGCACCAAGAATGTTTCATTTTCTCCTATAGGTGCATATCAAATCTATCTATAATATCCTATCTCAATTTTTATCAACTCTAGACCATTTGATTGTGTTGAAAATGAATTCATTCTCATAAAATGCCTCATTTGAGAGTAGTGTAAAGGTGCCAATAGCCATATTTTTCTTCAACACCTTATAAGACTAAACCAATAGTACCAACATGTTAGGGTGGGTGGATGAATTCTAGTGGAGGCCTCATTTCATTCCCAAGGTCTCCTAATCCTATTGGGCTAAATTGGACTGAGAGTCTCTTACAATCCATAAGAGCAAAAATTTGCCAAACTTTGATATAGTGATTTTTAGAATTTTTGGCACCTAAGAATGTTTTTTTGTACCTATGTGTAGGTTGGGTCTATCTACAATAGTCTATCTTAATTTTTGTCAACTCTAGACCATTTGACTTTGTTAATAATGAATGCATTCTTGCAAAATTTCTCATTTAAGAGTAGTGTAAAGGTGCTAATAGCCATAGTTTTTCTTTCACACCTTGTGGGACTAAACTAATAGTACCAACATGTCAGGGTGGGTGGTTGAATTCTACTAGAGACCTTTGTTTATTCCCTATGTCTCCTAATCCTTCTAGGCTGCATTGGTCTGAGAGAATCTCTTGAGATCCCAAAGACCAAAAATTCATCAAACATTGATGCAATGATTCTCAGAATCCATGGCACCTAGGAATATTTTGTTGGTATAGACAAGATGATTTTGGTCCATCTACAATAGCCTATCTCAGTTTTTGTCAACTCTGAACTATTTGACTGTGTCGACAATGAATACATTCTTGCAAAGTACCCCATTTGAGAGCAATGTAAAGGTGTCATAGCTGTATTTCTTCTTCTGCACCTTGTGGGACCAAACTGATAGTACCAATACATTGGGGTGGGTAGGTGAATGATAGTGGAGGCCTAAGTTCATTCCCTAGGTCTCCCAATCCTTTTGGGCTACATTAGACTAAGAGAGTCTCTTAAGATCCCTACGAGAAAAAAGTTATCAAACTTTGGCACAGTAATTCTTAAAATCCATGGTACACCTAGGAATGTTTGGTTTGTACCTACAAGAGGATGTCAGGTCCATCTACAATAGCCTATCTTAGTTTCCTTAAACTCCAAACCCTTTGACCATGCTAACAATGAATATAATCTTACAAATGCCTCATTTAAGAGTAGCGGAAAGGTGTCAATGACCATATTTTTCTTCTCACATAATGGGACCAAACTGATAGTGCCAATCCATCAGTGTGGTAAGGTAAATTCTAGTAAGACTTCATTTCATTCCCTAGGTCTCCTGATCCTTTCAAGCTACACTGGACCGAGAGAGTCTCTTAAGAGCCCTAAGAGAAAAAAGTTCTCAAACTTTGACATAATGATTTTCAAAATCCATGGCACCTAGGAATGTTTAATTTACACCTACAAGAGGATGTTGTGTCCATCTACGATATCTTATCTTAGTTTCTATCAACTCCAAACTATTTGACTATGCCGATAATGAATGTAGTCTTGCAAAATACCTCATTTGAGAGTAGTGTAAAGGTGCCAATAACCATGTTTTTTGTTACACACCTAGTGAGATCGAACTGATAGAGTCAACATGTTGAGGTGAGAAAGTGAATTCTAGTGGAGTCCTTCTTTCATTCTGTTGGAACCAATTTTGACCCCACAAAACCTAGTTTGAAATAAACTATTTCCTGCCATATTTCCATCCTCACAATGTTATTTTAATTTTTCATTCAAAATAATAAACCTGATCGGCTTGTATCCTAGCCCTAACAATCCCACAGCATCCCACCACTACCCCAAAAAGAATAAAGTCATTAAAGTTAACCCAAAAAAAATCCCTTAAATAAAAAAGCCATATAGAGAGATATTGTTGGGAGAATACTATGTCAAGATGACTCAATGAAGTGTCTCTTCAATAGCCCGAAGTGGTAAATACAACTCATCTTGCACGAAAGGCTGATGCTAGAAAAATTAAAAGGAATAAAACATTTCGAAGAGACTAGAGGATATCCGGATGATTCAATCGCATGTCTCTTTGATATCTTGATAATACAAAACATATTGATGGGACCAACACATATCGATGTGACACCTAAATGTGTCACACCAATACAATGATATATATTAATAAAAGCATATCAGAGGGACTCAAGGATATTGAAGTGACATAATTTTAGGTCCCGTCGATACATCGATAACACTTATAAGAGGTATTTTGATGGAAGTTAATAAATAACAAGGGTCATGTAACACATAAAAGGATATCGAGGGGACATGATGATATCGATGTAACATTGTCAGAGGTCATCTCGATAGCCCAAAGAATGATGAAATAATATCGAGGAAAGAAAAAGTGACCATCCAATAAATCAGTGACATGACTATTTGACATGAATTAGATGGCTCACTATTTCTACATAAGATATTAAATTTGCCATGAATAAGCCATCATGAGCCAGAGCTAAAAGAAGTGATCTCTAAAAGATTTTTTGAAACTATTGAACAGATGGAGAAAATTGAGGAGATTAGAGATTGAAAATAACAAAGTTATAGAATAGGGAAAGCTCATTCAAGTACTTTGAGCCTAACCTGCAAACTCATA
Organism: Cunninghamia lanceolata; assembly: GCA_027924645.1. NCBI lineage: Eukaryota > Viridiplantae > Streptophyta > Pinopsida > Cupressales > Cupressaceae > Cunninghamia > Cunninghamia lanceolata. Next base: position 16,656,497 of record BSBN01000186.1, on the reverse strand, counting down.
TGATTGAGTTAAATTATGGGTCTGGGTTTATTCCTATTACTCAAGATTATATCTCAATGGTTTTTCAATTGGATTCAAGCTTTAATATGGTGTTTAGGATTAAGGACTTATTAAATGAGTATCAAAATCTGAGTAACACTTATAAAAGATGGAGGTTGCCATTTCCTAGACCTCGGGATGAAAATAATCAGCTTAGAGTGTTCTTAGGGGCAGAGGATCCCCTTTATTATGTTGATCTATTTGAACCATATTTTAGATATACTTATTATTCAGTTTGTCGGGTATTAGGTGTGGATGCCCTTGAATTTATGGATATAGCACCAATTGTTTTGGCTGCAGATGTACAAAGTCCTAATGCCAGAACATTTGATTGTGCTGAATATCTCTTGAATGATCTTCACAATGATTTAAAATCTATAAATGATAACAAGAAAGGCTTTAGATTTATGCATTATTCCTTATTTATGCATATGGTTTTATATGAAGGGAAAAACATGGGCCTATAGGATGAATCTCTCAAGGTTAGGGATCTAGATAAAAATGGAGACATTTAGCTAGTACAAATGTGGACTACCATTTGGGATAGCAGATGTGACAGGTCACATTATTTGAATTTTGAAGAGTATTTTGTAAAGCCTTTATATGCTAAATTTGGTCATCCATGCAATTATACTTTATCACCCGATATACAAAGATTTCTAAGGCCAAAAGATATGGATAAGAATACTAAGATCAATCACGATTGGGGTGATTGGCATGTATACAGGGACTGCCTAAAGATCAGATTCTTTGGGTATGAAGGAGCACCATTTCTACTCACGAAAACATGTCCTAATAGAATTACATATATGGAAATTGTTAGGCAATTAGCTTGCTCTGATTTCATGTATTTGAAGAGACACAATAAGCAATCCTTTATGCCAAGCACCCTATGTTTTGGAGATTTTACTTTTTTTTCTGAGAAAGGATATGAAGAAATTGTAAAGAGATTATATTATTTTGGGATGCAAAAAGGAAATGCTAGGGAAAATTTTGACCCTGAGCATTTCATCAATCATGTCAATACAAGTCAAAAGATAAAAAAGCATCATGTACTATTTGTAGATGAAGATTTGATTAGAAATGTTAACGAAGCTTCTGTCATTGAGAGGAGATGATTGTATCATAGAGTAATGTCATCTGAGGCTTGGAGGGAAGTCCAAAACCCCAACTATAAAGGAGCTTTTCTAGAAATTATTGATCCCATAGATAGATTGAACATGTTAGTTTCAAAGACACTAAAATTGATTGTGGGTGTCCCACCTGAGGTCTTTGAAAGGAGAGGCATAAATATCAAGGAAACACAAGCTAGATATGAGGCTCCTTTGAGTCATCTTTCTCCTCAACCTACACCTAATATTTGTTTTTTTGTGGATACTAGCATTGTAGATGGTGAGGAACTAGAAGGTGAGGATAAAATGGCACAAAGTTTTGAACCTGTGATTAATACATATGAGCCACCTATGGATAGAGAAGTAGTTGATATGGAATCCCCTGATGAACTATCAGAAGATATGAGACACCTAGCTAGCAAAAATTTTGTCTCGGATAAAGATTTTCTAAAAACCCCTGAGTTTAAAGAGTTTCTTAATGAATTCAAAGGCAGAGAGGCCAGGGAAAAGATGAAGGATATTTCCCCTAAGATACAAGCTGAGGTGTTACATGAACTCCAAAATGAAATTGATAAAGCAATGAATGACACAACCCCAGAAAATGGAAGAGATCTGCTAGAAGAAGCAGGGGTGATGATAGTACCAGGTTGGGATATGACCTCTGCCATTGTTTTTGACACCTTCAAGAGAAACCAAGATAAGAAGATACAGTTGAGCATTGAATCTTTGGGTAAAATCAAGAAAGGTTCTGGGTATGAACCTGATAAGGCAGCTCTACTAATATGGGCACTTTACCCCCCACATCAAAGGCCTCAGATTGTTGATGATCCAAACAAAGCATTTGTTCATCTCATAATATAGAGAGTTGAAGATACTGACCCACTAGATATTGCTGACCTAAATGTCAATGTTGCCAAATTTACAAAAGCCTAGATAGAGAAACTGGTTAGGAATAACAATGCATATATAATAGAGAATGCAAAAATGAAACAAGACATTGCTATGTATAAGGATAAATTGTCATCATCCAGTAACTGACTACCTTATCAAGAACCAAATAAAAAGGTGATGGAAGTCATAGCCAATGCATATTATTGGAAAGTTAAAGCAGAGAAATTTCAAAAGCACAAGATAAATTTGAAAATGATATAAGGTTGTCAAATACAATATGGCTATAGAATTGATTAAAAGAAGATTTGAGAAAATAGAAAAGAATGGTGATAAAATATGGGAGTTGCACAAAAAAGTACACCAAGTTTACCAAAAGCATAAAAGATTGAATCTTAGGATGCTTGAAAAGAAAGAAGAATTGAAAGCTAAAATAGATGTTGAAGAAAAAATGTTCAAAGAATACAATGATCTGATCAATGAGCATGAAAGGTTCAATGCCTTAATATCAGAAGACTTGAGTGAATTTGATTAGCATTTGGATATGGCACTGCCCAATTTCTTTGACATTGAGGGGAACTTGTAAGAAAAAGACATTTGGAAAAATAAGATAAATCAGTTATTACCTACAGCTCTTGATAAGATAAATGATGCAGATAGGGTAACAGATTTAATACACACACATGTTTGGAGAAAATCTTTATCTTGGAATAATATCTGAATGATGTAATCTATATCGACACATATGCAACTCAATAGTATATTGACCACCTTTCTAAGGTAAATCTTTGCTAGGGCAACCTGAGGGGTTTAAGTAAAATGAGAATGAAATTTTGATGTATTGCTTTAAGCAATAAGGACAAGCATAGCACATCTGACAGACATTGCAACATTGAGAGGAGCACCTTGCCATGCATGTGGTCATGGGTGTTCTATGTTGATTAATGGAACCAAATCTTAGTCAAATTTCTAAGCCCATACTTTATGTTTCTTAATTATGCTTTAGTTATAAAAGGTTGTGATTTATGAATAGTCATATCTATTGAGGCTTGAAGCTTGTTCACTTCCCACATATATTAGGGAAACCAAGGCCTTAGAAAGGACATCATTACTCAATCAATCTATTCTCTACAAGACAATTTCATATATAATACTATTATCTCTAGTTATATTTCCAGTTTCAAGACATTTCTATGATATTTTAATATTTTATTGGGCAAGGATGGTTTAAATTGTGGAAATATCTATTGTGTTATGATTTCTATTAAAATTCATGTTCATAAGATACCTAATTGTCTCCATATTGGCTATTTCCTGTTATTTAAATCACTAGATTTATCAAGGCACATTTGTTGTCATTGTGTGGATGCTTTTGATTGGTTTTTACTAGAAGTTGATTTAATTCTTTCTGATTGGTTTATATTTACTAGTCTCTACTTTGAGTTAAATCCTTTAAAATAAATCATATGTGTGGGTTTCCTTCAAGTAAAATTAAATCCTTTTAGGCACACACAGTAACTTGAAAGAGTAAAATGGATTTTAAAGAAGAGTTTAGCAACCAAAAAATCTTGCACGTTCCACATGAACATTTAGAAGTGCCAGATAATCAGAGTTAAGCCAAGTAGCTCTGCAAAATACTAAAAGCCTTGACCCCATATACCTAATAGATAAAGCACTGGTCATTTTAAAACAACATTTCAAAACCTTACTTATTATCTCAAACTGCAAACATTAACCTTAAGAATACTTCATAACCTTACATCTACTTCACACCCCATTTTTCCATTGTGAATATCAAACAAGTTTGCACTAATCATTAAGGTATACCCACCTAGGTCTAGTAGAGCTTGAAGTGAAGGGGGTTTTAGCCATATCTGCTCCGTGTTGTTAGCCAAAAGCGTTAAGAGAGCTTGGAAACCTCTTAGCGTTAACAACCTACATTTTTGTGACCTAACACATTCCCTAGATCTCCTAATCCTTCTAGACTACATTGGATTGAGGGAGTCCCTTAAGATCCCTAAAAGTAAATAGTTGTCAAAATTTGATGTAGTGATTCTTAGAATTTGTGGCACCTAGGAATGTTTTGTTTGCACCTACAAGAGGATGTTGGGTCCATTTATAATAGCCTATATTAGTTTATATCAACTTCTAACTACTTGAATGTGCTGACAATGAATGCATTATAACAAAATACCTCATTTGAGAGTAGTGCAGAGGTTCCAATAGCCATATTTTTTTCTTCTACACCTTGTGGGACTGAACCAATAGCACCAACATGTTAGGGTGGGTGGGTGAATGCTAGTGGAGGCCTCATTTCATTCTCTAGGTCTCTCGATCCTTCTAGGTTGCATTGGACCATGAGATGCTTTCAAGAGACCTAAGAGAAAAAGGTTTTCAAACTTCAACATAATGATTCTTTCAATTCATGGCACTTAGGAATATTTTCTTTACATCTACAAGAGTATGTAAGGTCCATCTACAATAGCCTATCTTAGTTTCTATTAACTCCAAATTTTTTTATTATACCTACAAGGAATGTAGTCATGCAAAATGCCTCATTTGAGAGCAATGTAAAGGTTCCAATAGCCATATTTTTTCTTCCACACCTTGTGGGACCAAACTGACAGTGCCAACACATTGGGGTGTGTAGGTGAATGCTAGCGGATGCTAATTTTTGTTCCCTAGGTCTCCCAATCCCTTCAAGCTACATTGGATAGAGAGAATCTCTTAAGTGCCATAAGAGAAAAAAGTTTTTATTCATTACTTTTCATGGTAAATTTGATGGGTTGGGTTTGTGCCTAAATCCTTTACTTTATCATCTTAAGTATTAATAGATAGCACCTAGGGTTTCTAACCCATGTAATAACAATCTCTACCATTTTTAGGCATCTACCTTCCTTGTCAAATGACCTTCATTGAATTTCTCCAACTAGCTATTATAAGTCAACTGAACTACAATAATATGTTAACTTATGTCCTAGGGTTTTATATTTAATGATAAGCTATAATTTATTTCAAATCATCCAAGAGCTATCTAGGGATCAAATGAGTAATATAGATACATCTATTTAACATGATAAAAGTTTAAGGATAAAACCTAATTCATTTCAATTCTACATTCACTATAATGAATGAATTTAAATTTCACTTCCATAAGTTACCATTTTCCACAAAAAAATTGCATTCATCACTGCAAAATTGTTAAATCGGTAAATCAATATTTTTGAGATAGACAACAAGCATGTAAAAATTGACAATTTCTACAAATTTTCAACCAAGATCTAGTAAGGGATGATTTTTCCTATTGAAACAACATATTATATACATTCCTACACATTCCTATTATTATAAAATGGCATGAAACTTTAAGATGTAGTGTTTAACAACAAATTTAAGGTTTCCATAGCAACTTAAAATTGTTTATTTAATAATTCTTTATTCCAAAACAATAGGGGCCTATTCATAAGTTCAAACAATAATGAGTTTCTCTAGCCACTCATTTATGAGCTAAAATCATTATTATTTATTTCTTCCAAAACTAAATAACATGAAGTAGTTCACAAATTCTAAATAAATAATTCCATAGAATAAATGCTTCAATAATTTTTGACAACATTTGAATGTAGTTAAGGAACAATCTCCTTTTACAACTTGTAGATCAACTTTTAACATAACTTAAAATAAGGACATTTAAGATTAACAATCTCTTCTAAAAGTCCAATCTCCATGAAGGTGTAGGCTCCAAGCCAATGTGAGAATAGTTACCTCCCAACCATTGTGATGCTTTCAAGTATCACCCCTCCTTGCTAAGGGAGGTTAAACATGGATCCACACACTTTTATGTATTTTAAAGAGAGGTTCATGGAAACATTGAAGAACATGTAAGCAATATCAAAAATTTTAAACATAACACATTATCTATCCCATGTAGAATTAAACCATTCTTAGGAAAGTTCATACCCTCCATGGGTATGAGTTAATACACTCTTACTTCTAATAGAAATGACAAAGCTACTCATGTTAAGACAATTGTAAGACCAAATAAAAGATCCTTAATAGGGCATAACACTGTTTATAGCCTACAACATTATTATTCCATTCTATAAAATAAACATTCACACAGGGAGAAAATATCCATAAAGATTCAAAATCCATTCACATCAATAAGAAGATCAAATGACATCAAATAATGCCATACACTCATTATACATATTAAACCACATCAAATAAATCCATACAGATCACATCTCGAGCTTTCTAATATGCATGAAATCTATCTTGATAGACCTTATCTCATAAATCACATCATATAAATAGATTCTCAAATATATACTATAAATAATATATTCGATGCACACTCACCCAAATAAGCTCATAATAATATGAACTAATAATTATATTGAATAAAACAAGTCATGATTCGGGGTATATCATTGTATATCTATATCTAAGATCTGATAGCATCGTATATAACTAATAAATATGAAATCTATAATCATAATTGAAAATTTTCATATATATAATATCATGAAAGTTCCATATAGTGTATACATAATATAATGAATACAATGAACATATAAACAAATCCTATATAGGCATACAATGGTATAGATCAGTAAAATAAAAATGTATGTGCATAGATCCATATAGGCATACAACAAAATTTCATATCATACAAGTCCTATGGAGTGTTTTGGAACAACTGACAACTCTTGCTCTCTAGTTTGTTGAGTGGACCTCCTCTCATTTTTTTTGGATCTCCACATATTAATACAATCAAACAATATACACATTAATATAGAAAATATGAAATATAGAATGAGATAAGTAAATAATCACTTACTACAAGATGATAATCCTTCTCAATCATCTACTACCTATCTTCATCCACCTGAGAGGTCGGTACATGAACTAGAGTTGTGAACTCTTATGACAAGCATGAAGACGTAAATTAGATTAAAGATGAATATCATTTATTTACATTAAATAATGTGAGATAAAACAAAAATATACATAATGGCATTTACATTATTGGCTCATACCTCTATCAAAGGCATTGAAGACAAAATAGTTGCAACATTTCCCAACTCCATTATGCCATGAATATCAAGAGGAGTCTGAATTGATGTCATCAATTGAAAATAGAATAATGTTATTTAACCAAGATCTACATAACATTATTTACAAACATAATGATTAAAAATAGTAAAATTTACCTCAATGAAACTTCATATATGATTACCCCCAATAAATGATATGAGATAAAACAAAAATACATAATAAAATTTTACATTATTGGCTCATACCTCTATCAAAGGCATTGAAGAAAAAATAGTTACAACATTTCCCAGCTCCATTATGCCATGAATATAAAGAGGAATCTGAATTGACGTCATCAATTGCAAATAGAATGTTCTTTAACCAAGATCTACATAACATTAGTTACAAACATAATGGTTAAAAATAGTAAAATTTACCTCAATGAAACTTGATATATGACTACCCCCACCAACTCCTCGTGATGTTGAAGGTCCAACATCCACCTATTCATCATCAAATTATTATATAAGATTATGATTAATATATGACCAAAAAAATTACATGTAGTTTATTTACTATTTTGTTACAAATTACATACCTATGGACTCGACATGGCTATATATTTAAACATGTGATGGAGGCCTAAAAGATGTAGGATGAGTACTTTGACCCTAGTATTTCATAATACATACAATTCCTTATTATATTTTTCATTCATAATAGATTAATATAGTTAATTATAGATTTCAAAAGGAAATATATTAAATTGCAAAACCTTATTGAAAATTACATGTTGGTTAATGCCAAAGGCCATCTCCAACAACTCATTCATCATTACTATATTATCTAGTCTTGGTGTATCATACTAGTGGTCCTATGTAGCATACTCTTGAAACTATGGACATCCTCTCTAACATGTGTATCATCAGCATCTTAAGACTCATAATCACTGGAATCTCCATAAGCATGACAATGTGTAATGACCATTAATGCTTAGGAGGCTCACCTTCATTAGCTAGTGAAAGAGGCCTACTATGTTGTAATAAGGTTTGTGTGAGGGAATTGATAGACTGTAGGGTCTCCACCTCAACACTCTCTAGGTCATCGCAGAATAATGGGTTACACTTTTTGGCCAAACTTGACATTAAAATCAACATTTTGAACTAAATCTTCACTTTTTGACACCTATAGCTGCTAAATCATTAGGAATTTGAAGATGATGCGAACTAGTGATTTGTGAGATTTTTTCTATAGATTCTAAATATATATGTTTTTAAAAAATTGGAGTTAAATTGTAAATTTTTTTGCGTCTCCTTTGATAACTAGTTTTTAATAGTAATGAACATTTTTTAAAGTGACGTGTATTCTGTCGCACATAACTTTTTTTCTACAAAGGATAAAATTTTGATTCTTTTGAATTTAGATTGGTAACACCGATATCTAGAGGACACATTTGGTTTCATAATGTTTTGTTGAATAGTTTTTTTTTATTAAGTTTTGAAGTCAAACCAATTATAATTTAGACATAGGCGTATTCTGTCCAACATAAAAAAAATATTGTATGTATCAGAATTCAATTTTTTTTTTTTGAAATAAGGACATCAATCCCTATAGGACATGTATTTTTAGAAATTTTTTCTCTACTTTCTATTTTTTCATATGTGTGAAATAAAGACCTTGATGTTCATTGAAAAACCTACATTCACAAGAAATAACAAATAAATATAATAATTAAATTAAATATATTTAAAATTATACTTTTTTGGGAAGCTTATAATAAGTACTACATACTTACAAAACATAAATTTTAAATGAATTCATTTGATCCCCCAAAAGGTAAATCAAAAGTGGTTTTTTATCAGCATTTTAATAAGTGTAGAGGAGACTCCATTATAGGTATGGTTTAAAACTAGCTGGGTTCTATCCAAGGGGGTTTGAATCTAAGGGGATTTGATCAAACCCTCTTTAATTAAATTCCTTTAAATGGAACCTTTCAAGGCTTAAATCATTATATTTTCTAAAAATATGTGATTTCAGCAAAAATTGGGATGTCTCAGAAAGTGTAACCCATTATTGTGGCAGCACCCCTCCTTCATAGTGGAAGGGACTGTGACATGTTGAATAGATGGCTTGGCTAGGGCTCTCATTGGGTGGTCTTGGGCATAATGTGACCCTCCCTATCCTATGCAGAGCCTTTGCCTCTACCTTGGGAATTGAGCATATCAAAATAATTTGGGATATCATTGAGGACAAACTAATAATATAGTTTCCTCAGGAAATATTGGGGCACCTCATTATTGTTGCATGGGGATGATCAAACATAATCAACCACCTATCCCAAAAATCATCTTGTATTCCTTGGTGTTAAAACCAATGAATAAGAAATTTGTTGCAACTTTCATGCATGGGATTATTGGTTCTTGGATCAATAAAATGCACATAAATTAAATTTTAATATTTTCTTATCTTTCACTTGTTTATATGATAATTTTATAGAATAATATTACCATGCATTCTCCTGATGATTTGAACATGTGTTTATTTGGACACTACCAAAATCTATATGAGAAATGATAGATTCCAAGGATGTCACAAGGGCTCTCTGATGTGTACTCATTGCATTTGGTTTTTTAATGTTTCAACTAGTGTTTGAAGCTCTTTTTTGTTTTCTTCAATCTGCCCTAATTTATTGGTATGTCTCTCATGAGGATTCCACAAAATAGATGGAGGAGTTTGGGGGGGTTAGGTTGTGGGGTGATCCCACAATACTCTGTCCCACTTTTTGGTCAAGTAGGACATTGAAATTGGGACTTTTAACCAAATTTCATTTTCTAACACCTATAGAAACTAAACCATTAAGAATTTGAAGATAATATGAACTAGTAAGTTTTGAGATTTTGTGTTCTAAATGTATTTTTTTTAAGCTTTAAGAAATAATTTATGAAGTTTTTTAAGTAACTTTTAATAACTTATTTTTATAGTTAAAAATATTTTTTTGAAAGTGACATTTATACCATACATCATAACTTTTTTAATTGAAAGGATCAAATCATGAAATTTTAAACATAGATTTGTAACACCAATATCTAGTGTGCATATATTTTTTCATAATTTTTTGTTGCGCATATTTTTTATTAATTTTTGAAGTGAGATTAATTATAATTCAAACATAGGTTTATACCACACAACATAACTTTTTTTGTATGTGACCAAATTATATTGTTTTTTTGTTGTTGAAACAAGGACATCAATACCTAGTGTATAGATATTTTTTAGAATTTTTTTTGTATTTTTTTTATTTTTGGCATGTGTGGAATAAAGACCTTGATGTTCGGCGAAAAACCTATCTTTAATAGAAAATATAAAATAAATATAATAATGAAATAAATATATACAAAATCATACTTTTTGGAAATCTTATACTAAGGGCTACATGCTTAGAAAATAGAATTTTTAAATGACTTCATTTGATCCCCCATAAGGTGAAGCAAAATTGGTTTTTTGTCAGCATTTTGATAGGTGTAGAGGATATTACATCAAGGTTTTGATTTAATACTAGGGGGTTCTTTCCAAGGGGGTTATATCTAACCCCCTTCAATTAAACTCTTAGATGGAACCTCTCAAGGCTTAAACCATTATTGTTTCTAAAAAATATGTTATTTCAGTCAAAAATTACGATGTCCCAAGTTTGCGACTCAATATTGTGGGATCACCCTGTGTCTTCTCTTCAGTAGGATTTTTCTCATCCACTTGGTTCAGTGAATCAAGGTTTGTAGGCATTGGATGGTTTTCATTTTCTGAAAATTAAAAAAAATGAATCAAAAAAATTAAAAACAAACGTTTCATATTCAAATCACTAAAAATGCTAAAATATTATCTTGTGGAGCTTACAAATGTTGGGGTGGCATGATGTTGGTGTTGAATTTGCTTCAATTGGCACAAAATGTGCTCATAGTTTTACCCAAACACATTTTGAAGATAATAGGGAGAAATGATCTAACATTTTTTTCTTTTACTTTCTTAAAACATGATCTGATTATTATGCAATTGAATTTTATCTTGGTAGAGATCAATCCTTAGGCTCATCACTACCAAAGCATAATGTGACTGCATTATAACCTATATGGACCAAAAAAGAATTTTGGCCACTTTTTTGTCTGCCATCTTTGTGCACATGCCCATAGGCCCATAATACTATTGGTATTTTAACATCCTACTCTATGCTATTTTGATTACACATCTTCATCATAATGGTGCCCAAAATTTTATTGAATGCCTCACTATCTCCATTATTGATGCAGGAGCATCTAGCAACCTGAAAATGTAAGTTTTGGATTTTGATGTGAAAGTTCATGAAGAGGTCCATTTTTTTGTTTTAGCATGGATGCCCACTCAATGGGATCCTTTTGAGTATGTAATAAGGTCTAGAGGAGTTTCCCTCCAAAAGGCTATGTTTAAATATTTGAATATGTTAAGGGGTCCTAGGAGGTCAAAAGTTAGTAATGTTATTTAAGGAGGTTGCAAATATTGTAAAATAGAAAATAATATTATAATATACCTCTTAACCCACCCAAGTGGGGTTGTAAGTGAGTTAGAAACTTAGGTCAGGTTTTTTGGAGCACATAACTACTCCTAAGAGCATGTAATAGAAAAAAAAGGTGTGGGAAAGGAGAGGTGTGTGTGAACATAAGAGAGCCTCAAGGGCTCAAGAAAACCTATAGAAAATCTCAAAGAATTTTCTTTTTGTCAGGTTCCTTTGTAAAAATGGTTGGAATTTGTAGCTATATGCAATGAAAACTAAAGGTATGTGTTGGCAGCCTTGCAGCAAGGGTTTAGACCTCAAAATCTGATTAATGGAGGAAGCTTCCAAGAACTTTATATAATTTTCTTTATCAATCTCTAGGTGTGAGCATATGCAAAAGTTGTGTTTTGTATTGCAAGTATGTTGGCAGGGTGTGAACAAGGTTTTTGGTGCCTCAAGATTGGCAAATAAATGAGATTTTCAATGTTTCAGGTTGATTCCTTGTATATGGAGCATAAAAACATATTTATTCATCATTATCCAGGTGAACTAGACCCATATCATTCATTGGAAAAAATATATTTATTCATTTCTTCATGATAGTGTTGTACCAATGCATTTTTAGTGTTTTTGGACTGGTAAATCTCAATTTTAGGAGTTGAAGGTGACCTAAAAACCTCAAAATTGTTCCTAGAGGTGGGGAATATAAATAAAGACCTAAAAAACCAAGTTAGAGGTCTCAAAACAAAATTTAGCATGGAAAGCAACCACTGTTCCTTTGCAGCCTGTCAAAATCCTACTTAGGGTAAAAGGTGAGATTTTGCATTTTGGAAGCTAGAGACCTCACCAAGATCCAAAATCGCTGCTATAGTTTTTTCCCAACATATTTCATCTATTCAAAGTGGTTTTATTTTTTTGGCATACGTGAGTACATATTTGCAAAAAAACTCAATTTTGAAGACCTAGAGGGCTAACTAGGATTGAATTTTGCATTTTTGAGGTGTTTAAGATTCAAATTGGAAGTTGCCATTGCATGGGGAGTTGTAATCCCATAAAGGGTGTCAGAATAAATTTTTATATTCAAAATATAAATTATAAAAATTGTTGTTCCCTCAAATTTGTCCTAAAATAGTGCTACTAGGAAGAGACAATTTGTCAAACAAGTCACCTACAACTGCATTTCTTTAATATTTTGGCTTGCAAAGCCCAAATTCTTCCGCCCTCCACATAAAATAATTTTTCAAGTGCCTTTAAATGTTTTTTTTTTTGTTGGTATGTGCATGGGTGCTCTACATCAGTTGGTATCAGAGCAGGAAGATCTAGGAGTGGAAGTTGTTCATGCTAACAAGGTTTTGGTACAAGTGTGTATGCTGAAGTTTTGATAGGTTATCTCCTAAGAATATGAAAGTTAGAAGATGTTGAAAGATAAATTATAAGTTTAATAATAAGAGAATTCCAAGATAAGGACTTGGGTGCCAAAGCAACAGGTAAGACGAAAAAGGAAAGAAGCCTAGGTGAGGTATCAAAAAGAATTTCAAAGGTGAAAATACTTGGAAAGGAATGTAAATAGACTAGGTGAGAAGAATAAAAAGAAGAAAATAAAACTAAGATGTTGAGAAGAGAAAGAGATATCAAGATGCAACACTATGCTAAGGAAGAAAGCCACACGAAAAGAGACAATATGAAGACAAGTATAAGGAAGTAAGATTTAGAGTTGGACAAAGAGATAGTTGAGTTGAGAAGTGATCTAGAGAGGTTTGAGCACTTAGTGAAGCTATGTCTAGAGGGAATCAACCAAGAATGTGGTTGGAAATTGAAAAAGAGAATGAAGTGGCCTATAGAGCTACTTGTCAACAGAAGAAAACAAGGCAAAGGATAGCTACCTTGAGAAGAAAAGACAAGGACATGAGAAAAGCCCATGGAGGCTTGAAGAGTAGAGAGTTTCCAAGTGAGCAACAAGAAAAGGAGGTGGAGTTGCCAAGTGAGCAACATAAAAAGGAAGCGGTGAAGAGAGTTTGCATTGTGGAGAACATGAAAAAAAAGATAAGAAAGAATGGAGAGAGAAAGAAGTGTCAAAAAAAGCACTTGTAGAAGAGAATAAAGAAGAGAGGAGAGTGTCCATGAAGGAGGCACTTATAGAGACATTTTGGTCTTTTGTTTTATTATCTAATGTTATTTTTAAGTGTGTGTATGTAGGTATGAGAAACCTTATAAGGGAGGTCAATAATAAGAACTTGAAATTGGTAAGAGATGGGGAAAGTATAGCAGCCATGGACAAAGATGAATATGCAAGAAGAAGAAAATAATTAGCAATGGTCTACCAAGAAGAGATACAAAAACAATTTGCAGCAGTCCACCATGAAGGGATACATTACAAAGTGCCTAAAGATGAAGATGATGATAGTGTTGAAGTCTTACAGTATGACAATAAAGAAATTTAAGATGAACTAGAGTTTCATGATGCCTTGGAGAATTCTACAGAAAAAGAAAATGAAGCATACAAAAAGGAGGAGTTTGCAAGCAATGAAGTTAGGGAAGAAAGAAAATCCATGAAGCAAACCATTGAACAGGTAAATGGAAGTAAAAATCTCAAGGTTTTGATCATGTATATGAGAATGAGAATGTAGATATACAGGTTGATAGGGAGAAGAGAAAATTTGAGCTCTCTAGTCTTGCAAGAAATCATGGATACAAGGTGCCAAGTTGGATTAAGAGACCCGTTCCTGATGTAAGGCATCCAAAGTCCAAACAAGAAGCTGATTATGATGGAAATTCAAGTAGAAAAAAGATAAAAAGAATGAAGGAAATGGTGGAGTTCAAGGGGAACCAAGACCACAGGGCAAGTTTTCAAGAAATGAAGCATGAAGGAGGTGTTCTAGAGCAGAAATCAGCCTATAGATCAAGTAGAACAAGTGCAACAATGAACACATATCAACCAAAAGTTATGAAGAGTAAAGTGTGGTTCATCAAGACCATGAAATAGGTAGAGTAAAATGGTTTTGGAAGGCATAGTGATGAGGAAACACTTCAAAAGAGGATAATATATGAAGGAAAGGTCAAGTCCAATGAACAAGAGATCATGATTGAACCATCCAAGGGTGAAAAGATGATATTGTAGCATGATAGTCCAAGACAAAAAACTAAAAATTATGAAGAAAATCCCACAAAGATTGAAAGATGTCCAAGAGAAACTTGGAAGAAGCTTGAGGAGAACACAAGAAAGATTAAAGGTAAGCAAGTTGATTTGGATGTTTTAAATAATAATGCTTTTGAGTCATTGGATGAGATCTTTGAAAGAGAAGATAATGCATGGAAGAAAATGTCTATGGTAGCTAATATGTAGAAAAGAGAGGGTTTTAAGTTGACATATAAAGAAGGGGATCTTCAAGAGATATGAGCACCTAATAAAGGGATAATGAAGACAAATTTCAGACCTATGACGATGACTAGTGAAAAAAGGATAGAGAAGCTCAAGTAAGAAGCATGCTAGGTGAGAAAGAATGACAAAGTTTAGAAGAAGATCTTGCTGATCTCAGAGGTATAAAATTAGTTGGCACACTTGAGGAAGTGCAGCCTAGATCCAAAGAAGAAAATGGAAAAGAAATAGGATAAATAGCCCCTAGATTTGAGGAAGAAAGTGGAGAGATAGATAATCTTTAATTGAAAGAAGAATTGAGGAGGTTAGAAGAGGTATTTAGTCCTCCAAAAGAAATGTTTGTAGGTTCAAATTAGAATCAAGGGCTCATTGATGAGCTCATGGAAGGATCAAGGCATCCAACATCAAAGCAAGGACAAAGCAAGTTGGTGAAGGAAGATTTGAATGAGACATTATTTGAGGATATGGCGGAAAAGCAAATAGTTGAAGATGACAAGAAGCCAAGGGTGGATTCTTTAGAAGACTATGATGTGTTGAGATAAAGGAAGATTGAAAATAAAAAAGAAAGATTAGAATGCACCCAAGAAAGAAGCTATGCATGGAAGTGGAGTAAGAAGAATGAAGAAGTGTTTTTTTTCTAATACGTTTTTTGTTTTTATAGGTCTAGTAGAGAGAGAGAGAGAGAGAGAGAGAGAGAGAGAGAGAGAGAGAGAGAGAGAGAGAGAGAGAGAGATCCAAGAACAACAAATGGATGACTCCATAGAGCATGAGTATTCATATCAAAAGATAGAAGATGAAGAAAATAAAGAAGAGAAATTAATGGGCATTGGCATGTAGGAAGATCAAGATTGTCTTCAAGCTAAGCGAAGAGTAAGAGCAAGTTTAGAAGTAATGAGAGAACAATGTTCTCAAGAAGACACATATACAAAGGTCCATTGGTAAGAGACACATTCAAGGAACCAATAGGTTGGTGATGATAATAAAGTTGATAAGAAGATAAGTATAGAAGAGATAAAGGAAGAAACAAGAAAGAAAGCACAAGGAGCTAGTGAAGAGGCAAATTGGCCTCGTGGTTTTTATCTAATGTATGTTGATGATAATGTTTGTATAGGTGCAGACCAAGGAGAGAATGAAGAGGATGAATAAATGGATAGCAGTAATGAGGCATATGAAAGAGAAATAGAATTTGGGAGTCTTGTAGGTGAGAAGGAGATAAAAAGGAGAATATACAAGAAGAAAGAGAGAAACAAAAGAGTGAAAACCAAGAAACATAGAGCTGATAAAGCCAATCATAGAGAGGATCAAGATGAGGTCAGAGAGAACAACTAAGAATGAAACACAATTGGAAGAAGAGGAAAAAAAGAAGACCATCATTTGAGATGGAACTCAAATTTCTCCACCTAGGGAGTATGATGCAGGAGCATCTAGCAACCTGAAAATGTAAGTTTTGGATTTTGATGTGAAAGTTCATGAAGAGGTCCATTTTGGTGTTTTACCATGGATTCCCATTCAATGGAATCATTTTGAGTATGTAATAAGGTCTAGAGAGTTTCCCTCCAAAAGACTATGTTTAAATATTTGAATTTGTTAAGGAGCCCTAGGAGGTCAAAAGTTAGTAATGTTATTTAAGGAGCTTGCAAATATTGTAAAAGGGAAAATAATATTATAATGAATTGAAAATATTGTAAAATGAAAAATAATATTATAATGAAGCTCTTAACCCACCCAAGTGGGGTTGTAAGTGAGTTACCAACTTAGGTTAGGTTTTTTTGAGCACATAACTATTCTTAAGAGCATGTAAGAGAGAAAAAAAATTGTGGGAAAGGAGAGATATGTGTGAATGTAAAAAAGCCTCAAGGGATCAAGAAAACTTGTAGAAAATCTCAAAGAACTTTGTTTTTTCAGGTTCCTTTGTAAAAATGGTTGGAATTTGCATGTATATGCAATGAAAACTGAAGGTATGCGTTGGCAGCCTTGTAGCAGGGGTTTAGACCTCAAAATTTTATTAATGGAGGAAGTTTCCAAGAATTTTAGAATATTTTATTGTTTATGAAGTTTAGTATAATTTTTTTCATCAATCTCCATGTGTGAGCACATGGAAAAGTTGGGTTTTATATTGTAGGTATGCTAAAAGGGTGTGAACAGGGTTTTTGGTGCCTCAAGATTGACAAATAAATGAGATTTTCAATATTTCAGGTTGATTCATTGTATATGGAGAATAATACCATAGTTATTCAGAATTATCCAACTGAAGTTGACCCATATCATTCATTCAAAAAAATATATTCATTCATTTCTTCATGACAGTGTTGTACCAATGCATTTTTAGTGTTTTTGGAATGGTTAATCTCAGTTTTTAAAAGTGGTAAGTGACCTACAAACCTCAAACTTGTTCCTAGAGGTGGGGAATATAAATACAGACCTACAAAACTAAGTTAGAGGTCTTGAAATAAAATTTACCATGGAAAACAATCATTGTTCCTTTTCAACCTGTCAAAATCCTACCTAGGGTAAAAAGTGAGATTTTGCATTTTGGAAGTTAGAGACCCCGCCAAGAGAAAAATTTATGTTGTAGGTCTATCCCAACATATTTCATCTATTCAAAGTTTTTTTATTTTGATTTAGCACATGCGAGTGCATATTTGCAAAAAAGTTCAATTTTGGAGACCTAGATAGCTAACAAGGATTGTATTTTGCATTTTTGAGGGGTTTATGTTTCAAATTGGAAGTTTCCATTGGATGGGGAGTTGTAAGCACATAAAGGGTGTCAATATATGTGGTTAGATTCCAAAGATACATTATAAAAAAATTTGTTTCCTCAAATTTGTCCTAAAATAGTGCTACTAGGAAGAGACAATTTGTCAAACAAGTCACCTACAACTGCATTTCTTTAATATTTTCACTTGAAAAACCTAAATTCTTCCCCCCTCTGCATCAAATACTTGTTCAAGTTCCTTTACATGTTTTTTTTGGGTTGGTATGTGCATGGTTGCTCTGCATCAATTATCTTGTGGGTGATAAGGGCTACTCCTATTATGGGTTGTCATAAATTCTCTAAATTTTTTGCAATTGTCCTTTCAAAAAGTGTCTTCATTGGTCACTTGTAATACTTAAAGGGCATCCAAACAATGTTATAATATTTTCATATATGAATTTTTTGGCACTCTTGGTGGTACAATATTTATTAGCCTCTACTTCTACCTATCTGGTTTAACCTATTCAATTATAGTTATAATGAAGAATGCATATGACTTATGAGTAGGTGGGTTTATAGGACCAATAAAATCAATAAACCATTTCTCAAATGGGATTATCACTAGAACTAGACATAAGTCCATTTTATCCCTTATGGTAGATCTCCCTATACATTGACAAATATTGCACTTCTAAACATACTTTTGTGCATCTTTGAAGAGGGTTAGCCACCATAAACTAGCCAATAATACCTTTCTACTTTTTCCATCTCCCTAATTCTGGCGACACGAGATTCCTTCATGCACCTCTCTTAAAATACCCTCCATTTCATGCTCAAGAACTATTCTTCTATTTACCTAATCCTTACCAACACTATGGAGTTGCCCTTCAACTAATGTATAAGATAAAGATTTTTAGAATAATCTATTCATTTCCACTTTTGTACTTGCCTCTAGAAATTCTCTACTAATAATAATTAAACAACATTTTTTTATCTCCAATGGTATTGTATTCACTTTAAATAGGTGTGCATTAGGTATCTCATCATCTGTTGAACCTTTGTCTTCTCTCGTATCGATCCTTGACAAATAATTAGGAACTTGATTGGATTCCTTTGTTTTACCATTATTTTAAAGTCAAACTCTTGAAACAACATGAGCCATCTACATATTATTCTTTGGGTTATAGTTCTGTTCATTTTTAAGGGTTGATGATCTATATAGAAAATGAATGGAGTGAACAATTAATAGTACGTAAATTTGTGTAGTGCATAAACCATTACAATGCTTTTCTTAAATTTGTTGTAGTGTTATTATTTTCTAATTGTGCTAGTTTTCTACTTGCAAAGGCAATGGGGTGGTCCTTGTGTTGAACACATAGAAGAAGTACTTAATCAAATTCTTTCCTTTTAAATGCATTCAATTCAAGATGAACATTTAAACCAAATGAATCACAAAAGTGCATACACACATGACACTAGATTTATGTGGAAACCCAGGATGGGAAAAACCATAGTGAGCAAGCTGCTTGGATCTATTGTCCAAATCCAACCTCACAAATAAAATAAATTTACAATAAATTTTATGGACTCCAAACCACAGGAAGCTCCAACTCCATGATACAAAGTTTTATGGGCTTCAACCCAAAGGAAGCTACAACTCCTTAATACACAACTTTATGGGCTCCAAACCAAAGGAAGCAACAACTCCCTAAAGTGCTACAACACTTATGACAATTACAATCTGAAGAGGATCCAACCTCTGTACCAAAACACTTGATTGATTCTGATGGTTCAATAAGCTCTCTAGCATCATCAACTTACTCAGATAACCTTAACACCTCTGCTCTCATCTCTACTCAAAAAGCACCGAGTGCTGCCATCTAATAATGGGTTACACTTTTTGGGACATCCTAATTTTTGCTGAAATCACATATTTTTAGAAAATATAATGATTTAAGCATTGAAATGTTCCATTTAAAGGATTTTATTTCAAGAGGGTTTGATCAAACCCCCTTAGATTCAAACCCCCTTGGATAGAACCCTACTAGTTTTAAACCATATCTTTAATGGAGTCTCCTCTACACCTATCAAAATGCTGATAAAAAACCACTTTTGATTTACCTTTTGGGGGATCAAATGAATTCATTTAAAATTTGTATTTTGTAAGTATGTAGTCCTTATTATAAAATATCCAAAAAGTATAATTTTAAATATATTTAATTTGATTATTATTTTTTTTTTGTTTCTTGTGAATGTAGGTTTTTCACTGAATATCAAGTTCTCCGTTCTACACACATGGAAAATTAGTAAATTAGTGAATTTTTTTTTAAAAAATATATATGCCCTAGGTATTGATGTCCTTGTTTCAACAAAAAAGATACTTGAATTTCAATACAGATAGAAAAAGTTATGTTTTATAGAATACACTTATGTCTAAATTATAATTGGTTTGACTTCAAAACTTAATTAAAAAAATATATTCAGCAAAACATTATAAAACCAAATGCATTCCCTATATATCAGTGTTACCAATCTAAATTCAGAAGAATCAAAATTTTGTCCTTTGTAGAAAAAAAGTCATGTGCTGTAACGCCCCGCCATGAACACCTTAGTAGACAACACATCTATGCTATGCAATGCAGATTTTTTTTTTTTTTTGTATAAGATAACAAAGTAATGTTTAGCAAATCAATACACATCATTAACTAACAACTTGTCCTCTAAGGTTCCATGGTTGCATTACTTAACAAATCAATTAACATAATTTAACATATATTATTAACTAACATCGGCAGAACATTCTAAATCTATTGCACTAATGAATACACATATTCATCTCCATTTCATGACATCAGTTAGATAATCAACTTGGTCAAGATTACATGTACATATTCAAGTCCATACATAAGAGTACATCATCATGTAGTTTACATTATCACTATCTTGATTACATCTGAATACATACATTATGAATCAACTAATACACAGGCTAATACATGAGCATAACAACTGTCTTAATAAACAAGTACAAGATCTAATGTTTGATACACAAGATATCTCCTCCTCGCACATGAACATCAGAAAGGGAGAAAAACCAATGGATTAAGCTCTTCCACCCGACCATGTGGAACCCTAAGGTCCACCCCCCGAGCTAGGAGTTAACATAAGGTTCCCACTACAACATACAGTCAGGTAGATAGTAGACTATAAGACAACACATGACTCCAACATCGCGAGTCAATATCACAAACAACACAACAGAACTTCCAGAGGCAAACACTTAACAAAAGGGGAGAGTACAACTAGGGAATGCTAGGCTGCAGTAGGGAGAGTGTCATCGCATGGTCCTAACATGGGTTACCCTGAAAGTCTCTAGCTAGACACCGGCCCCCATCCATGGGTTACCTTGACAGTCTCTCGCTAGGCACCGGCCCCCATCTATGGTTACCCTGACAGTCTCTCACTAGACACTGGCCCCATAGGGTGACACATGTGAAATCAACATTCCTTTCATGAGGACAAGGAAGTTGATTTTGCCAACCACGGCCTTCTCATCTCATCCTTAGCCTGAATGAGCACTACAGGCATGAGTGAGGCATCCAGTTATCTTGATTAGTGTGAAAGCTACCCAACCCTCTAAATTTATTATTAATTTATCACTGCAGTAACAACTTCCAATGGGTTACCCTGGCAACCACTTTGGGCACTGGCCCCACATTGGAAGCCACTCCCCTATCTGCACCTAGGAAACCCTATCATAAGTAACCATAAACCATGCAAGGCATTTACCTTCTTGCATACAAGTCTCAACATAAGATATCAACAAAGCAAGGCATGGGTCCTCTTGCTCTAAAGTTTTCAATCATAAGCAAGGTGTAATCCAGAGCAAGGCATGGGTCCTCTTGCTCAATCATCACATCCACAAGAACCAAAGATAGAGAAAGGTAAACATTACATAACACCAAACCAGTTCAATCTTTTACTTAAACCAATACAGTAGTTATTACAACTTTCAAGATGGACTTAACAATCTTGTCATGACATGCTAGCAACATAACCACATGAATTAGGTGCCCTGAACGAGGTATAATCCATCTTGCACATGAACCTTTCAACATGAATAAGAACCATAAATGTAAAGGAGTCAACATCACATAAAGCCAACACATATTCACAAAAGTCATATACATGGCTACCCTTCTTGGCCTCTGGAATAACTTTCTCGATGACACAAAAACTAGACACCACTAAACCCCATGGCCCCACATCGATGTTCTTTCTCAAATGCACAACAACATCAAATGACGAAACAACACCATCCTCCCATTCAAATCGATACTACCTCAATTAATCCATAAAAGAACTATGACAAATCTCATTAAATAACTTTGAATTTATCTAAACCTCATATTTTCGCTTCCAATATATTTCAATACAATAATTAATTAATAGCATATTTTAATACACTAGACAATTCAATGCCAATAAAATAGCCACATACACTATATTTACTAAGACAATGGACTAATTGTTCCCTAACCTATCTATTACGCTAGTAAACTTATCCGATAATAATCAGTGCAAACTTGGTTGAGATTGGATTTGATACACAGTGTAGTGTAAACCAATAATAAATGAATCTATTCTATTAAATGACATAGAACCCGCAGGAGTAATGTTTATAATTCATAACCTATTCTGACAATGAGAATGGTTACATTCAAATGTATTTTTTGTGAAATAAACTGAATAACCATAATGATAGAATCATAAAATCAAACAATTATTTACTATTAAATAGGGAATCTTCCATCATAAGGATTATTCTACTAATGCACAACATAAACCAAGATCCCTCCACAATCACACCATTACCACACCACATTTGCAACTTCATGAAATAATATACTAGACATGGGACTAAGAGATTTAGCTTGCTATAGGGTATTAGTTCTTTAGGAAACTATGAACTCGATCCACGTGATTAGTATTTTAGTTATTTCTTCCTAGATTACTATAACAACCGTAGGAAAGGTTTTAGCAGCAGTTGCTGGAAATAAAATGCAGATTAAAAGAACTACCGGTGAGAGTAACTTTAACAACTTCTACACCACAATGATTTCTATAAAGGTGACAACTATTCTATGGTGGAGAAGAATCGTGGAAAAAAGAATGAAAAGGCAGAACTATTTATTAGAAGAAAATGAGCTGCAGACATAAAGGCCACAAAATAGGAAGAAACTCGCTTTTCTACCCACAAGTCTGCACACTAAAAGGACAATAATATCTTCCATTTCATTTCTACTCACATTCCATTGAGTTGCCTTGCCTTTTATAGACTGTTAAATGCGTAGTTAACTGTTATCACATATATGGTTTGTGTGGTGTGTTTTGAAGACATAAGTTTTCATTTTTCTATTATGACGGTTTTCAGATTCATGGCATAAAGTGGAGCTGATATTAGTTACAAGTTTCAGTTGTGTACATTAGTCTAGGAATTAATGGCATGGTCATTTTTAAGTGCTATGTCAATTTTCTGCTTGCAAATCTGAATATTATAAATGGCCAATGCTTTATCAGATACATAGGTTTAGTTGTCATGTATTTGGTGAATGCTTTAAACACTCACCCCTGTAAAATAGATTATAAACAAAACTATGTGTTTCCATAAAATCATTGGTTTCTGCTCAGCTTGATGGAACTCGATAAACTTATGATTTCATTATAGCTGAGTATCATGAGAATTGTCTATCTTACTATTTAAACATTTGAACATAATAGAAGCTATTTTAATTTCATAAGATTAATTCCATATTTACCCAGCTTCCTTCATGGATTTTGGGACACTTGGAATTATACGCTATAGCTGCAAAATTGACAGCGGTGGGAATGTATATTATACACCATGCAATGCGAGTTTAGGGAAGCACAGATAGGCACACCATCTATTCGACAGAGGGTCCCAATGAATTCGCTTTATGGAATGCAAGATTCTCAATTAACAGTTGGTCAAGAAGATTTAATAGACTTGTAAGAAAGCCGTGTCAAGGATCTTAGGGTCTGAATTCTTTGTAATTTAGGCTAGCTGGTTACCCAAAATGCCTAGAACTATAAGCACCATTGAATTGTAGATCTTAAGTAAGTTGTAACTCACATTTCCTGAAGTTTTCTACTACATAGGTTTCTCTAAAGTAAATCCTTTGGCTTCTAATTTGTGCATGGTGTTTGCTCTCATTTACATTTCTCTAAGTTCAGTTCATTTGGTTTGTTAAACATGCCCCATAGAGAACTATTAGAGTTGTAAAGAACCTTCGAGTATGTGTTGATTACCCCACTGCAACAAAATTTATGTCCATCATTTTAAACAGGGACAATGTTCTTGTGGAGATTATTGGTGATGCTAAATGAAGCAATCCGAAAAAAAGGCTTGCACTATAATAATGTGCACCATGTCAAATTTCTAGTAATAATGAAGGAACATCCTTGAGAGCATAACGAAAGGGGAATTTTTGTAAGATGTTGTAGTTATAAGTACCTTGGTGAACATGCATGCAAAACGTGGAATTATACACAAGGCGCGTGAATTAAATTCACAAAAATGCCTAAAAGAGATATAGAATGCCACGATTGCATGATATGTTTAAGCAGATTCGTTGAAAGCCTTAAGAACTTTTAAGCAAGTGCAACCTGTACACATGTATTCAAAATGTAGAAGCATGCACGAAGCACATGAACTGTGTGATAGAATGCCTCAAGAAATGTAGTATCACAAAATGCAATGATTGCAGTATACACAGAAAATCGACGTGTTGAAAAGGCTTTAAAAAGTTTCAAGCAAAAATAGTTGGTAGTGTAAATCTAGACCCACAACCTTTACCAACATCCTCCCTACTGAGCCAAAAAAAGGGGAGTTTTGGATAGGGTATGCACATCCATCAATACATAAAGAATAAAGAGATTTTGTCTGATGTTGTAGTTACAACTATCTTGGTAGACATGTATATAAATTGTGGAAGCATAGAAAAGGTATGTGAACTATTTGACAAAATGCCTCAAGGGGATGTGCATCTACAGATTATGCACCTGAACCGTTTGATGAAATGTCTCACAAAATTTAGACACAATTAAGGCCTACAAACCGTTGACAGATATCATTAGCTACATTTTCTCTGTGCTACGTAATCATTCAATGGCCATATCACTACTCCTCAATCACATTGATCAGGGACCAACCAATTTTGACAGGGAACTCAAATTCAAGGACGTGATTATATTGCACTACAATCAACTATTATAAAAATGGCCAAATCTCCCATATAAAGCCAAACAACTCCTCTATCATTTAAAACTTCCGAGTGTCAAATGCCATGTAAGATGAATTGTTTGTAGGGGATAGAAAAAGCACAAACCTAGTCTTACACAACCTCGAGTATTTGAAAATAAGTAGCATTCTTCAAAAATTCCAACTGTGTAGATAAAGTAGAATAATAATGACACCACCTCGTGAAAACTAAAATCCTCAACCAATCTTTTCAAATAATTATATGTAATTATCTGTCAGGCTATGGTGGGATGGTAAAATTAGAAACTAATCACAATGATGACGTAGGTTAAAAAATGAGCAGGTGTTCCCCCTCACACCAAATGATATCCAAGTTAATACCACTAGGTGGAGTCAGTTTTTGACAAATCCTTGTTTTGGAAGCTATAGTGGAATATTGTATTGTGACTTAAACTGTATATGCAATAAGGAGAGCACCTTTCTTCTAGAAAAACTAATAGTAGTGTATTGTGAAATGGGCTCTAAAATGTAACAGAAGGGCATCTTTCTTCCACAAAATTCATGCAATGGGAGGGCATCCTTCTTCCATATAATTTAGGCCAATTTACCATATAAGAAAATGTAAAACTTGAATCATATTTGAGTCTGCCTCTGCACACATTCAATGCCAGGAAATCTCAACCCAAAACCAACCAATCGCTTACAATCCAGCATATTAGGAGATTAAGAAATATGAAAATGCAGAGGCCCTATTAATTATTTGAAAGATTTTTTTGATGTGATTTTGAAAAAGAAGGGAAATAAACAACTTGTGTAAAAACAATATATCAACCCCATGATAGATCACTTAATTCATAAATTATGAACTAACCCTATTGTCAATGTCTTCAAAATAGCTTTCCAAATAATCTAAACACCTGGACCATTAGCTTGAGGGTAGGAATTTGATGGACTAACACAACCCCAAGTAGGCAAACCATGTTCGGCAGTATAAGGCATTAAACTATTAACATCCCTCCCTCCGGCATGGAAGTGGGATTTAGATATTGTCCAATCATGGAGGGGTCTATACCTGAACTTCATATAGGTAATAATCGAATTGATGTGATCTACAAGAGCCTCTTTGATCAAAAATTTCACTCATTGGACTTCACACATCTACAAAAGATAATATTTAAGAAGAAGTAGCAAAATTGTGTACCTGTGCATCCACACTTATAGTTTATGTGCCTCTTTCTACTTCAATTAAATTCAGTTCCAATTGTGGAAGAATGCTTCAAATAAATACTAATCTCAATGCTACGTTCAACTTAACACTAATCTGTTTGTCAGAGGTTCGATTCATTCCTCTAAGGCATGTTCAACTTCCAAGGCAGTTTGTGTTCTATGCCACTTTCCATGCAGCGACTACAGGACTGATGTTTCTATCAAGAGCTTTCTAAAGAATGTTGCTCCCTCTTTGGAATCCATGGGAGAAGGTGCACATGCAAGCCTCAATTCGACAAAATCTTCCAAAAATTCACCCTTGTAACAGTAAAGCACATAATCTCTAACATAACAAAAACTCCAAAACCTAATTTATTACCTCTTCCAAAAAAAAACTCCTTCAGTAGGTGCTCAGGCGGTGGTAATGGCGGTTTGCAGAGATGGGCATAAATCTCCTTTTCTAGCTGAAATTGACCCTTGGACAGGGGCAATATTGAAAGCATTTCCTACCCCCACACCGGCAACTTCTCAACCCTTCAAGCTTTTTCGGTTGGGAAGCACCCAACACGAGAGGGGACACCTGCTCTTCACGAGCCCTAGACAGAGACACCTGCCCCACACCTAGCCTACAAAAACCCTCTTTGCATATAAAGATGACACATCAAATTTTATGATTAATCTATATATTTTAATTCCAATATAATTTGACCAATTTACAACTACCCACTTTATTATTTTATTGATTAGATTGTAACATTACAAGTTACAATTTAATTTTACAACTTGTGTTACTTATTTTAATATTTACAATTATATCATAATTGAATTGTTTATGTTTAGTAAACAATTCATAATTTTCCTTTATAAAAATTTATTTTATTTTAACTTGAAATTAATCTTTATTTTAATGAAACACACACCGGACTTAAATCAAGCATTATGAATTCGATAAGCACAACCTACAAGATGGCACCTGACCTTCATACAAGACCACAAGACATGACCACGACGTAGGGACAAATAGTTCAACAGACGATGACAACAGGATATAGCACTACGAACTCATCCTCTTCGAGGATGTTGACTGAGCAGGGGACCTTAGGTTAACTCCGATCAACAATTCCATTGGCTAGGGCATGCTCAGACCTGCTAGTTCAGGTGGAGTTGATGCCCGGCACCTACATCCTGTAGCAAACCACACAGTCAACCATGAAAATATATATATCATCATACAGTGAATGGAAGTCACAGCGTGGTAGGGTACTCAAACATGAGTAATGCGACACTGTTCCATTCACATAAGCACATTGACAAGTCACTACGTTATACATAACAACTATCTACTGAACAATCAAGATGGGAAAATCAGTTACATATGATCTTATACAAGCAGTTATCAATAGTAACATCATCACAAAGATTAGATAAAACATAAAGCTCTGAATTACATTAATCCACCACATCTAATATATCCATACAACTATGAAAACATAAAATACCAATAGTTAAAACTTCAACAGATGTCATCATAATCATGATCGAATTACACATTAAACTTAGAATAACAATCTATAATCATCAAATATGTCCATCATCCAATAGAGTGTCATAGTGTCTAATCCTACTAGGAAAACCATCAATCTGACAGAAGACAAGGTGAGGGGCATTACATGTGCTACAAAATACACACCACTTTAAAAAATGTTGTTTACTATTAAAAACTAGTTATCAAAGGAGACACAAAAAAATTTACAATTTAACTCCAATTTTTTTTTAAAATATATATTTAGAATCTACAAACAAAATCTCACAAATCACTAGTTCGCATCATCTTCAAATTCCTAATGGTTTAGCGCTATAGGTGTTAGAAAGTGAAGATTTAGTTCAAAATGTTGATTTCATTGTCAAGTTTGGCCAAAAAGTGTAACCCATTATTGGTGGATGACCCCACCTCCACAATATACTCTAACTCTATTATGAACCAAGCAGCATAGTCTCCACAGTTACTTCTCATATTTTGGATCATTTTTCTTTTTTGCACACATCTACACTCACTCTCACACCTTGCCACAATATTGATATTTCATTTATATGCTTTGTAAGTCTTCAAAACTTCATTTTTGTTGGCTTGATGAAACATGTAACATGAAATGTGTAACCAGCCTAACATGTTAGCTCCTAAATCATCTACGGTAATGTAGGAATCAAATCCCATTCTGTAGTTCATACCAAGTGATCAACTAGACCTATTTTACCTTATCCGAAACTTTCTTACTAGTGGACACTTCCACACACATGGTACAATCACACTAAACACACCAAGTTGGCACTGCAAACACATATCCTTTCATGTCTTAGCTCTAGACCCTATGTAGTATTGGACAAGAGAGATATCAATGTGTAGATCAAGCCCTTAACTCTTTATGATCTGTAAATCCTTATAATACACTCCTTTAAATTATAATTTATGATTGTGTCTTTCTAGTGCAAGTAATCAAACACTAATGCCAGTATCCCTTACATAGTCTAGTTACACTATCTTGATATAGAACATTGTTGTTCTCAAAATCAGCTACACTCGTTTTATAGACAACCACCACGAAACTTGTCCATTTC
Organism: Cunninghamia lanceolata; assembly: GCA_027924645.1. Classification (NCBI taxonomy): domain Eukaryota; kingdom Viridiplantae; phylum Streptophyta; class Pinopsida; order Cupressales; family Cupressaceae; genus Cunninghamia; species Cunninghamia lanceolata. The sequence goes on along the minus strand of BSBN01000186.1, from coordinate 16,627,721 downwards.
ATGAATCTACACTCTAAGCTCACAAATCGAGACAAGATTCCCTTGATCTCACGCTAGGTCATTTGACATTCTAGACTAGTTTATGACATCCCTTGGAATGGGTTTCTCGATATGCGCGAAGGTCATTCAAGTCGTAAATCGGTAAAAATGTCAATATTGGTCATTTTTAGGAGTTAGTAAAATTTTGACTCTTTATATGCAAGAGCGGCAAAAAATGCCGCTCCTACATGCTCCAATGTGCAATGACGGCATTTTTTGCCGCTTTTGCATCGTTTTTAAGTTTAGTGTGTAATGGCGGCAAAATTTACCGCCATCACATGTGTTTTTCATAAAAATATGTAAAGGCGGTAAATTTCACCGCCACTACATATTTTTTCCCTCATGATCTTGCATAGGCGGTGGATTTTGCCGCCATTTCACATTTGTTGATTATAGTGCCGGAGCGGCCGAAACCTCCGCTCAATCAAGATTTTTAGAATCTTGGTCACTAAGTGCCATTAATGGCCACTCATGCTACTTGCTTAACATTTGTGTTTGTGTTATTTAATGTGTTTTGATGGCTTATTTTGCCATTTCATCCTTTCTCCCGAGCTATTATACCGGACTCTTCCAACATTGCTTGATCGCACCGTCAAAGGGATCGGCCTAATCCATTGCCATCGAACCTAGGGTTTCAAGTTTTAGACGGGTAAGTTTTCTCTTTTGTTTCTGTTCCTCTTCTTCACCATTTATGATGTGTATTGTTTAGATTTTTGTTTTTAGATTTTCGTTACGTTTTTTGTTATTTGTTTTGTTTTGTTGTTTTCATGATTATTTTCTTTTTTATGTAAGGTCTGTTTATGATGTGTATCAGATTTGTTTTCACACCAGAGGTACCCTAAGTTTTGTCTTGAAACCTCTAGGTTTTTATCGCCTAGATCCTCGAAACCCTTGCTACATACCATTACGTAACATCGGCAAAGTTCGCCAATCCTACAAGAAAACCATGCGACCACTACAAAGTGTTTTGTCAGCAAAACTCCCGGCCCTTACACTTAAATCTGTAAATTTCCCTCAAATGTAGCATCGGCAAATTTTGCTGCTCTGACATAAACCCTTGTCTTTCTTGTTACCTATATTGGCGGCAAAATCTGCCGCTTATACCAATTCCTGTTCTTCATCAACATGCAATGGTGGCAAATTTTGCCGCTAGTGCAAATAATACAAGACCCTCATATGCAAGGGCGGCAAATTTTGCCGCCCATGCAAAAATGTCCCAAATTTTTCCAACTCTGGAAAATTTCCAATTTTGATTTCCCAAGCCCGCTTCTCCTCTGATTTTTGGCCAGCTCGCACTATAGCCCTTTTTCAAGCGCATTCCCATAGTCATGATCATCAACATGCAATTTTCCCAGATTGCCCATATTTTTCATAATTGTATGATCATGACTTTTGTTGCAGTTTCTTCTACGGAGCTTTGTTCAACATCAGACTTCTTCTCAGTGAAAGTTCATCCAAATGACTGACTTGTCCCCGAAGAAGTCAAAAGTAATGAAGTACAAATATCAAGGTGTTTTCCCAATCACTTCAGTCCATTCTAATGTTGAGGACATTAGAGATACAGAGATTGGCCATGTTGATATGGCTGAGTTTGTAGAGAGAACCAAGTCAAGCAACCCCAGTGCTATGATGAAGAAGATAATGGAGAATAATATTCATCTAGTATCATCCTTCCCAGTGGCGGCTCACAATACAGAATTTGTTCTTCAGTGTGCCCATTTCTATAACAAAGATATTAGAGTTGTGGTGGATGCTAGTGGTAATGTGATAATCAGGTTGGATCTTGAGTTCATTGACAAGGTGTTCATGTGTCCTCTTGCGACAGAGGTATTGAAGCTTGACTTTGTTGAATCTCAGAAGGAATATGACAAGAATCCAGAAAAAGTGAAGAAAGTGATCAACAACAAATGGTTGAAGATTGCAAGGTCAAGTTTGTCAACGTGGCCACGTAGTTTTCCTCGAAGTGATTTTGTAGAAGAAGTTGGTGACTTGATTACTCTCCTCAGCAGGATAAGAGGTTTGTCCTCCTCTTCATAGTTTCATGAATGGATGTATCCTTTCATTAAGGTCATACTCCAGGGCAAGCAAGTTATTTTCTGGGGAGAACAAATCAGTAATGCTTTGCATGACCAAGTGACAAAGGTATCCACTACCTCCAAGTTCTACATGACTTCCTATCTGGTATACATTGTAGCCTCCATGAGGACTTTTCTAGAATTATCATCAGAAGGGGATAGGAGAGTAGTCCCAGTATACCAATATTATTCTCAGTTGACATTGAAAGGTTCAATTCACCATTTCAGGAAGGTGAATGATGTGTTCTTTGTTGTATTCTTATGTCTTTTTGATCCCCAACTGGAGCAGAGAAGGATTTCAAACAAGGCATGGACAGTGGTTAATAACTTCGATTGTATGTTTTTGCAATTTCCATCTTTTTCATACTTGAGGGTTGGCTTTTTCCAAGGCTACCCTTATATGCTTCCTAGATTTCCTTCAGATAAACTAGTCTTGATGGAGTTGTGCAGACAAATGATTGTCGTGCATAACAAATAGATGGAACTCAAGAAGCCTGGTTTCGGATTTCCAGTGGAAATCGGCAGATATTCAGTGTTGACTGCCACAAAGGCAAGGGCTATGTAGACAGAAATGCAGTTGGTCACCATGAAGCAATTCAAGAGGAGACCAAAATTTGACTACCAGGGGGGCGTAAAGGATAAAATTAGGAGGAAAACTCAGTTTCATGAGCCCATCGTGGAAGATGTCTGGATAGACTTGAGAACGGAGGAAGATATTAGGAAACTAGACTATAGCAGGTTGTCTCTAGAACAGATTGAATATCTGGGACTTGCTGATATTCTAGAAGATCTTGTGGATGATGGGGAATTGGTTGATGCCAGATACGATGTAGAACAGATTGCTAGTACTCCTCTCCCTCTAATCCAATGGTCCCAAAGGAGTTGATTTCACTAAGGAAGAGATTTGAGCCCATATTGGCTAACACCAATAAATGGCTGGCAGGTAAAGGAATTACGCTGAAAGAATTCCTCACTGGTTCAAAAACTAAAATTCAAGAGCAGACTGGTTAAAAGGTAGAAAATAGAATGAAGAACAAGAGTGATGTTCCATCATCTTCTAAAACACACTAGCCTAAAATCAGATTTGTAACGAAGAAAGCAAAAGCTGTTGAGGAAGAACCTGAAACGAAAGATATGGAAGTTGAGGAGCCAGCGACTGAAGAGCCGGCTACAGAAGAGATGGATGTTGAAGACATGAATTTAGATAAACAAGACAAGGAGGCTTTGTCTCCACAAGAAAATACACCTGTCGCAGCTCCTGTGTCTGTTTCTCCTATTAACATTCCTTCCTCTGAATCTCCCTCTCCTCCTAAAATAATTTTTGATAATCCCCAAAGCACTTTTGAAAATGTTCTCCGTTCTTCTGAGTCAATTCCTAGTTTGTCTCCTTCGTCTATTAATATTGGGGATACGTCCATGTTTGATCATTTTGTGATGAATACTGAGCAAGTTTCAAGTGCAAATGTAATAGGTGCAGTTTTTACTAACACCCCGCCTATTGTTTCTACTACCAGTACAAGCACAGTTTCGGGAACACGAGCAGTAGGAATGGATCCGAATGTGAGTACTTCTTTGCTCCCACCTTGGTTATCATCTTACATGCCAAAGAGGAAAAAGCAAGTCATCTCTCTAGATGATTTTGATTTCACTAAGTTGGTACCTGCAAAACCTAAGGCCCCGAAGAAATTGAAGATTCTTTCCAGGGCACTTGAAGATAAGGGACATAAATTTCTGGAGATAGCAAAACCTCCACAGGATGCAACTGTTGAAAATTTTGATATGAATGACTATTCTATTTCTAGATTTGAATTGGGCAAAATCACCCATGAAAGCGCTAAAAATGATATGCAGTCAGCCATGGACATTCTGATCCAGAAATTTGACAGGGAAAAAGAAATGAAAGATTATTACAAGGCAAAGATGGAACAGCTGACCGCAGTGGTAAGAAAAATCACTTTGAACTCAGAAGCAGTTACTCCAGAAGCCGTATCTGTAGAAGACCCCGTCATTCTGAAAGCAGAAAAAACTCACCTCAAAGGAAAAGTACTTGAAGAGTACTTAGACAGGATGCGAGCGCAAGGAATCTCTTTGCTCACAGATGTATTTGAGAAGATGGATAAAATGAGGAAAATAAGGGCAGAACTCAATGATCTCATTGATGCTATCTCTCAAGATATTGAGCGCACGAAGGATACTCATGATAAATGGGTAGAAATGAGGAAGCTAAAAATAAGTACCCTAATATCAATTGGTGCTATTTCCAACAGGGATTCATATATAGAAACAAAGGAAGCTCTGATGTACAGGAGCAATATGCTAAGAAATTTTATCAAGGATGTTGAAGCTGCAAAGGAAATTAGTGAAGAAAATGATGTTAATCTTTTGCATAAGTTGGAGGAGTTACCTTGTAAGTTGGTATCACAGGACAACCAATTTTTTTCTGTAGAAGAAATGGTTCAGGAATTTGAAGACATGTTCCAGAAAGAATTTGAAGATAAAGCATTTTCAATAACTTATATGGACAACATTTTAGACAACCAGTTAACCTTGGATAATCTGAAAACCAGGTTAACTAATCATGCAAAATCAATCACTACAGTGAGGGATGCTATAGTGAGGGCCAGGATGATCTTCAAGAATGCATTCAACCCAGATAGCATTGAAATACAAGCGGCTTTCACTATGTATGATCACCACCACATGAGAAAAAGTGGTGACACAAATTGAAGCAGTTGTTTTTCCCTTAGTTTATTTTCTATTTTTCACATGTACTTTCAAAACAATTTTGGACATCTTTACATGTACATTTTTAATATCTAATTACATGTAAAAATATAGGAAGTCCCAAGTCAATAAGGACTCCTATTTTTTAATAAGTCAAAGTAGTTATATTTTTCCTAAATTTTTTCAAGGCCTTTCCCTATAAATAAAGGGGGCCTCTTTTGTAAATATTATCTTTTATCTATTGCAAGAAAACTCTGGTGAATTGAAAAGCAAATCAAGACTTTGTGCTTTTTGTGAAAATCAATATTCAAATATTTATCAATACAAGAAAGCAAGTTCAATTCCAATCTTTGTCTTGGAATTATTTGTGTTGTGATAGTTTTGTTCTTATGTCTTGCTATCATAATCTTATTTGATAATAATTAAAGTGTGGAGTTTGTTTCAAGTGATTGAAGAGCACTCTTAATCTGATTTTGATAGACTTTGTGTTATCAAATCATTTGTGGGTTATATGTTCATGTTTGTGAGAATACAATAGTTTAGAGACTTTGTGCTTCAATTTGTTATATTCGATTTACTTTTATCATCTTGAAAAGGAGTGAAGACTTTGGGCTGCATTCTACTTCAAATAGTTTCGTTTACAAGTATCAAGTGAGGTAACAGGAAACTTTGTGTTTCTATGATTTTGTGATAATTTGAAGTCATTTATCAAGAGTTTGAAGTATTAACATCTATTCTGAAAAAAGAGAATGAGATGAGATGGAACCACCACAAACATAGTTTTTAGTGTACATAAATTTCATAAGTTGTTTGGTTTGCAAAAGTCAAGTAATTAGAGGGAACCTCCCCTTGCTGAGAGGAGAGACTTTGTCTCATCATAGCTGTGGTTGATATACCCATTTTGCCGTTAGCGAGTTAACGATAAAATATTCACCCAATAATTTTTTGGTGACTCCGCTGGGGAAGGAACGCGCAACTTGAAGCCTCACGGTCCAAGTTGAAGCATTTTTAGTTCTTTTCCTTTTTTCTTGCAAACTTGTGTTTAGCATACTACATTCTAGCAGATTTCAGGTACACCAGAAGCAAGAGGGCTCAAGGTATTAGTGATCCTACATTTGAATTAATGTAGCAGAATAATTTTGGTATCTTAACTCCACGACCTCGTCTTCAGCGCACCAGGAGTTTTCCCCCTACAAACACCAGGTCTCCAATACCAGGTGAATTTTCTAGTGCTGGTGCTAACAGAGTTTTGTCTGTTCATATGACACCAAGGTTTGTTATACCACCTTTTAATCAGCACGTCATGGTAGCCCAAGGCCCTTGGGGTAATACCTTTGGTCCTCTGAATTTGACCCCACCCTTGCACGAACTACCGAGTAGTTCAAGAAAGAATTTTCTCAAATTCTATGGTGATGGGAAAGTTCATCCTGATGAGCACATTATGGCTTTCTGTATAGCTTGTGGTGTGACAGGTGTCGAGCACGAAGATGTCGCTGTACGACTCTTTGTAGAAACACTACAAGGTGCTGCTGGGGACTAGTTTTACCACCTCCAAGATCAGACCATAACAAACTGGAATACTCTCAAAGCCAAGTTCGAAGCTAGGTTTAAACCTGTAGAGGATGCACATGTATTATTGGCGTAGCTGACACAGATGAAAAAAGAACCTCACGAACCTATGCGAGATTTCATTGCTAAGTTCCACAAGTTGAGAAACAGGATTCCCATCACCGCTGAGCCAACAACAGAGAATCTTAAGTGTTTCTTTATCAATACACAACTTCCTGAGGTGAGTTTTCTTTTGAGATGAGCTGCTCCTACCGATCTTACTGCAACTTAGATTCTGGAAACTGAAGTAGAAGATGATCTTATCCTTGCAGGTAAGATAAGAAGAGATACTAATAGAAATAAAAGCTCCTCTTCTACTGAGAATCCTTCCACAAGCACCACGGATGCAATGGTACAAAAGCTAGCAAATGAATGCTAGCTCTGAAGAGACAAATTTCTCAAGGTATGTCTGCTCCTTCTTCTTACCGAGATATACCAAGGAGGACATTTCCAAACAATTCATATCAAGGAAACACTGCTAGGAATCAAGGACAACACAACTGTCTTCCACCTACACAGGGAGCAGCATCGGTCAACTTTGTTGTTGGCTATTATGAAGTAGAAAATGAACTTTCTTTCCAACCTGAGTTGGATTATGAAAATGGTGCTAATCTCTTCACCGAAGGAGAAGAAGAGTTAGCTGGTGACTCTACCATCAATTTTCTGAATTATCAGGACGAAGCTGAAAAGGGAGAAGTGAGTGAAGGAGTGTATGTTGTTTTCATTAGGTCTCAAAATCTGTCAGCTCTTCAAGCTAATAAAGGGAAGGCAAGAGAAGAATCCCAACCAGTGATTTCGATCGCTAAACGGGGGACTCTGCTACCTTTCCAATCAAAAGATCTGGTGGTCAATAAACAAGTAAGTGCCTCTAACGAATTTGTACCTTCCACTTCTACTCCTTAGACTAGTGCTATTTCTACCAAAAATTAGAATGATGGTTTTTCTTCCTCCATGTCTAATTCTTTTTAGTAGTTTGATATAATAGATCATGTTAGGATAACTAAGATACAAATGTCTGAAGTTGAGTATTTACAGGCTAATCCTGAACAATTTGATAGATTAGCCAAATATGTCAAAAATAAGACCGTCCCTGCAGGACAAGAATTTTGAAAAGCTTCTCATGACCTCCCCAAAAGTAAGCCTACCCAAAATAATCTTGTCACTACTCCGCTTGAAGCCTCTGGAAAAATTGAACCTTTCTATGTTTCCCTATTAGTGAATGGTCATAAATTGAGCAATTGCGTAATAGATTCTGGAGCCTCTGACAATGTTATGCTTGCTAAGGTAGCAGACGCCCTTGGCCTCACCTTAACCAAAACTTTTGGGAGGTGTTTCTCTATGGAGAATAAGCAAGTTCCACTTTTGGGTCAAATCAAAGACACCTAATTTGCATTTGCAGCTTTTCCAGATAAGAGAATTAAGATGACAGTCCTGGTAGCTGATGTTCCAGCCTCATACGGCATTCTTCTTGGGCATAATTTCTGCAAAGATGTAGGTGGGGAGTTGAACATGGATTTGTCTGAAGCAAGGATACCTATTAAAGGTGTCATGCAGAAGTTGCTTCCTGAGAAAGAGGCAAAGTACATTGTTACTAAACATCAAATCCCAAAGCTCAAATTTTGTTTGAGTCCTTGGGAATGGGTAACTATTTTCTATCTACTGAAGATTGTTCCAGTTCATCAGGTGAGAGTACACCGGGTGATAGATCTGATATGTCAGATGGAGACTTAGAAGAGTTTTCAGATGAAAGTTTAGGTGAGGGTATAGTAATGCCAGATTCTTCTCTCACTGACGAAGAGGAATCTTCTTATCAAAGAAAGTCCCAGAAACCAAATTCTGATGAAGTTTGGATTTTAGAGTTTGATGGCAGCTATTCTTCTACTAGTTCTGGAGCTAGAGTGGTCTTGATATCGCCATGAGGTGATATCTTACCTTTTTCATACAAGTTACAATTTGATAATACCAATAACAGCACCGAATATGAGTCTTTGTTACTCGGATTGGAAGTTGCCCGTGCTAGGGGTGTTAAAATCCTTCATGCTCAAGGGGATGCCGAATTGGTGGTTTGTCAAGTAAGGAATTTGTACCAAACCAAAAATGAAAGATTGAGACACTAACGCAATCACGTATGGGATTGCATTGAAGGTTTTGATGCTTTTAACATTTCTGCAGTGCCAAGAGAGTTCAATGATCGTGCAGATTCATTGGCTATTTCTGCCACTCTCATGGTACCACACAAGGATTTCAAAGGAAACAAGTACACTATTGAGCTGGTCTTTCAACCAAGTGTACCTGATAACACTGACCATTGGTAGGTGTTTAATGGCGATAACCAAATCATCACTTTCCTTGAAAAGATGGATAGCTTTGATGAGCTTTACTTTGAAGGAAGTGAATCACCACTGCGTGAATATGTTTCAGAGATAGATTCACAAACCGGCGAAGAATTTCTACAACTAAAAGGAAATAAAATCCCAAAAGGTTTGGTTTCCCTTGAAAAATTGTTTGACAAACATGACAGGTATATCAAGTAGTGGCAACAATAGGATTCAAGTTCCTCTATGGAATTTGAGCAGGTCAATTTGGGTTCAGAAGCAGATCCTAAGATGGTCAACATTGGAAAATATTGCACTACTAATGAAAAATTCAAATTCATTACCCTCCTTCACCATTACATTGATGTTTTGGCTTACTCCTATGATGATCTAAAGTCCTTCAGGCCTAAGGAGGTTCAACACGAAATTCCCCTCAAAGCTGGATCATTGCCTCATAAGCAAAAGCAGAGGCAATACAATCCAAAGATATCAGGTACGATTCTTTCTGAAATTCAGAACATGCTGAATGCAAGGATAATTTTTCCAATTCATCATTCCACATGGATCACAAACATAGTACCTGTGAGGAAGAAGAATGGAGAAATCCATATCTGTGTTGATTTCAGGAATCTCAACCAGTCTTCCTTGAAAGATAACTACCCTTTGCCCATCATGGACCAAGTGTTGCAAACAGCTATTGGTTCAGAAATGCTGTCTATGTCAGATGGTTTTTTAGGGTATAACCAAGTGGAGGTTAATGAAGCTGATCAGTTCAAAACTGCCTTCACCACACCATGGGGCACGTTTGCATATCGCAGAATGCCTTTTGGTCTGATCAATGCTGGCGCCACATTTCAGAGGGCGATGGATCTTGCTTTCAGAGATGAGATGGGGAAGTTCATCGTGGTGTATCTCGATGACTTGACAGTTTTCTCCAAAAATTGTCATGATCATGCGCATCATTTACGACAAGTGTTGGAGCGCTGTCATCAAAATGGTATTTCCCTCAATCCCAAAGAAGTTAGTTTTTGGGGTTACAGAAGGTAAGCTTCTTGGACACATTGTATACTGGGAAGGTACTAAGATTGACTCAGAAAGAGTTAAATCCATTCAAAGTCTTACTCTGCTTGCAAGTAAGACTGTTGTTCATTCTTTCTTTGGAAAGGTGAATTTTCTGCAAAGGTTCATTCCTGAGTTTACAGAAAAAACCCATCACATTGTCAATATGATCAAGAATAAGGCCACTTTCCGTTGGACTGTAGAAGGCAAGGAAGCATTCAAGGGTATCAAGAGAGCTATTGCTCATGCACTAGTTCTTGTTTGTCTTGACTACACTAAAGATTTCATAGTTTACAGCTACGCTACAGAACACACACTTTCAGCTATTCTGGTTCAACAGAATGAAGAAGGCATTGAATCCCCCATATCGTTTATGAGTTGTCCTCTCAAAGCTCATGAATTAAAGTATTCGAATATGGAGAAGCATGCCTATGCCGTGGTCAAAGCGGTGAAGCATTTTAGGTTCTATATTCTAAACTCACACATTGTTGTCATGGTGCCTGATACAACAGTTAAATCTATCCTAACTCAACAGGAGTTCAGAACAAAGAGAGGTAATTGGATTGCTAAGATCCAAGAATTTGATCAGGATATCAAGCCTACCAAGCTTGTGCGTGGTAAAGGTTTGTGTCAATTGATCACAGATAACGTTCCAAAAGAGACAGGGGATGAGGAAGATGCAGTTGTGGACACGCCAACTGTCCTTTTTGTTACTACAACTGACGAGTGGTATTCCAATATTGCTCATTTCCTTACCTATGGTGAGTGTCCTTCTCACTTGTCTTATAAGGAAAAAAGAACTGTCAAGTTAAAAGCTGCTAACTACGTCCTTTGGGACAATGGTTTGTACAAGAGAAGTCTTGATGGCGTATTTCTCTATTGCGTGGATGAAGCGCAACAAAGTAGACTTTTGGAGTCTTTCCACAATCTAGCTTGTGGAGGACATTTTTCTGCACCAGTAACGACTCACAAGATTCTGCGTACTCGATACTATTGGCCCACATTATTCCAAGATGCGTACAATTGGGTACGTAGGTGTGAGTTATGCCAATAGTTTGTTGGGAAACTGAAGTTGGCAGCCTTACCTCTAAAACCAGTGGTGATTGAGGAGCCTTTTCAGCAATGGGGTATTGACTTCATTGGTGCTGTGAATCCATCATCAAGTGTGGGACATAACTATGTTCTCACCGCAACAGACTATTTTACCAAATGGGTGGAAGTTATTCCAGTCAAGCATGCTACTTCTAAAGTGGTATGCAATTTTCTTAAGGAGAACATTATTTCTAGGTTTGGAGTTCCAAACAAGATTGTAGCAGACAATGCTACTTGTTTTCCCTCTCATGAGATTACTGAGTTTTACTACAAGCATGGGATCATTCTTTCCCATTCTTTAGACTATTATCCACAAGGTAATGGTCAAGCAGAATCAAGCAATAAGAATCTAGTCACTATCATCAGGAAACTGGTAGATGAGAATCAGAGAACTTGGCATAAGGCATTGTTTGATACTTTATGGGTAGATAGAATTACACCCAAAAGGGAGATAGGCATGTCACCATTTCAGCTTCTATATGGTCTGAATGCAGAGATACCAATTACCTTGGAATTGCCAGCATTGAAGTTGGTAAAGGCATTGGAAGATAGAACTTTTGATAGTTCTATTGATAAAAGGATCATGTCTTTGACTGAACTTGAGGAGCAGTGCACTATGGTGGTGGACTGTATTGCTAAGCACCAAAATCAAGTAAAGAAACTTTTCGACAAGAAGGCAAAGGCTCGTGAGTTTCAGATTGGAGATCAAGTCTTGTTGTGGGACAAGAGGAGAGAACCAAAAGAAATGCACGGAAAATTTGATTCCTTATGGAGAGGTCCATTCACCATTCATCGATTCTATGGTGAAAATAGTTTCTTACTAGAGTATCAGGATGGGACACCATTCTTGTTGCCTCACAGTGGATGACATCTAAAGCACTTCAATCTCTGAAGCATCAGATAAGTTAGATTGTACACTTGTATAGTTTTGTGTTTTATTTTTGCATTTTCGTTTAGTTCTTTGTGTCTTTTTCTTTTAAGCTTGACTCTATAGCCCAATGGCATGGATGAAGGCACTTAGAGACTGGATTCTACTCCCCTCAATTGTTTCAAAGTTTGATTGAAGGAAGTTCCCTAGTTAGAGCCAACTGTTGTTCTTAAAATCAGCTACGCTCGTTTTGTAGACAACCCCCACGAAACTTGTCCATTTCGTGAATCTACAGTCTAAGCTCACAAATCGAGATAAGATTCCCTTGATCTCATGCTAGGTCATTTGACATTCTAGACTAGTTTATGACATCCCTTGGAATCAGTTTCTCGATATGCGCGAAGGTCATTCAAGTCGTAAATCGGTAAAAATGTCAATATTGGTCATTTTTAGGAGTTAGTAAAATTTTGACTCTTTATATGCAAGAGTGGCAAAATATGCTGCTCCTACATGCTCCAATGTGCAATGATGGCATTTTTTGCTGCTTTTGCATCGTTTTTAAGTTTAGTGTGTAGTGGCGGTGAAATTTACTGCCATCACATGTGTTTTTCATAAAAATATGTAAAGGAGGTAAATTTCACTGCCACTACATATTTTTTCCCTCATGATCTTGCATAGGCGGTGGATTTTGCCGCCATTTCACATTTGTTGATTATAGTGCCGGAGCGGCTGAAACCTCCGCTCAAGCGAGATTTTTGGAATCTTGGTCACTCAGTGCCATTAATGGCCACTCGTGCTACTCGCTTAACATTTGTGTTCGTGTTATTTAATGTGTTTTGATGGCTTATTTTGCCATTTCATCCTTTCTCCCAAGCTATTATACCGGACTCTTCCAACATTGCTTGATCACGCCGTCAAAGGGATCGACCTAATCCATCGCCATCGAACCTAGGGTTTCAAGTTTTAGACGGGTAAGTTTTCTCTTTTGTTTCCATTCCTCTTCTTCACCATTTATGATGTGTATCATTTAGATTTTTGTTTTTAGATTTTCGTTACATTTTTTGTTCTTTGTTTTGTTTTGTTGTTTTCGTGATTATTTTCTTTTTTGTGTAAGGTCTGTTTATGATGTGTATCGGATTTGTTTTCGCACCAGAGGTACCCTAAGTTTTGTCTTGAAACCTCTAGGTTTTTATCACCTAGATCTTCGAAACCCTTGCTACATATCATTACGTAACATCGGCGAAGTTTGCCAATCCTACAAGAAAACCATGCGACCACTACCAAGTGTTTTGTCGGCAAAACTCCAAGCCCTTACACTTAAATCTATAAATTTTCCTCAAATGTAGCATCGACAAATTTTGCCACTCCGACATAAACCCTTGTCTTTCTTGTTACCTGTATTGGCGGCAAAATCTGCCGCTTATACCAATTCCTGGTCTTCATCAACATGCAATGGCGGCAAATTTTGCCGCCAGTGCAAATAATACAAGACCCTCATATGCAAGGGCGGCAAATTTTTCCACCCATGCAAAAATGTCTCAAATTTTTCCATCTCTGGAAAATTTCCAATTTTGATTTCCTGAGCCCGCTTCTCCTTTGATTTTTGGCTAGCTCACACTATAACCCTTTTTCAAGCGCATTCCCATAGTCGTGATCATCAACATGCAATTTTCCCAGATTGCCCATATTTTCCCTAATTGCATGATCATGACTTTTGTTGTAGTTTCTTCTGCGGAGCTTCGTTCAACATCAGACTTCTTCTCGGTGAAAGTTCATCCAAATGACTAACTTGTCCCCGAAGCAGTCAAAAGCAATGAAGTACAAATATCAAGGTGTTTTCCCAATCACCTCAGTCCATTCTAATGTTGAGGACATTAGAGATACAGAGATTGGCCATGTTGATATGGCTGAGTTTGTAGAGAGAACCAAGTCAAGCAACCCTAGTGCTATGATGAAGAAGATAGTGGAGAGTAATATTCATCTAGTATCATCCTTCCCAGTGGCGGCTCTTAATACAAAATTTGTTCTTCAGTGTGCCCATTTCTATAACAAAGATATTAGAGCTGTGGTGGATGCCAGTGGTAATGTGATAATCAGGTTGGATCCTGAGTTCATTGACAATGTGTTCATGTGTCCTCCTGCGATAGAGGTATTGAAGTTTGACTTTGTTGAAGCTCAGAAGGAATATGACAAGAATCCAGAAAAAACGAAGAAAGTGATCAATAACAAATGGTTGAAGACTGCAAGGTCAAGTTTGTCAAGGTGGCCACGTAGTTTTCCTCAAAGTGATTTTGTAGAAGAAGTTGGTGGCTTGATTACTCTCCTCAGTAGGATAAGAGGTTTATCCTCCTCTTCACAATTTCATGAATGGATGTATCGTTTCATTAAGGTTATTTTCTGGGGAGAACAAATTAGTAACGCTTTGCATGACCAACTGACGAAGGTATATAGTACCTCCAAGTTCTACATGACTTCCTATCTGGTATACATTATAGCCTCCATGAGGATTTTTTTAGGATTATCATCAGAAAGGGATAGGAGAGTAGTCCTAGTATACCAATATTATTCTCAGCTGACATTGAAAGGTTTAATTCACCATTTCAGGAGGGTGAATGATGCGTTCTTTGCTATATTCTTGTGTCTTTTTGATCCCCAACTGGAGTAGAGAAGGATTTCAGACGAGGCATGGACAGTGGTTAATAACTTTGGTTGTATGTTTTTGCAATTTCCATCTTTTTCATACTTGAGGGTTGGCTTTTTCCAAGGCTACCCTTATATGCTTCCTAGATTTCCTTCAGATAAACTGGTCTTGATGGAGTTGTGCAGACAAATGATTGTCATGCATAAAAAATAGATGGAACTCAAGAAGCCTGGTTTCAGATTTCCAGTGGAAATCGGCAGATATTCAGTGTTGACTGCCGCAAAGGCAAGGGCTATGTAGACATAAATGCAGTTGGTCACCATGAAGCAATTCAAGAGGAGACCAAAATTTGACTACCGGGGTGTAAAGGATAAAATCAGGATGAAAAGTCAGTTTCATGAACCCATGGTGGAAGATGTCTGGATAGACTTGAGAACGGAGGAAGATATCAGGAAACTGGACTATAGCATGTTGTCTCTAGAACAGATTGAATATCTGGGACTTGCTAATATTCCAGAAGATCTTGTGGATGATGGGGAATTGGTTGATGCCAGATACAATTCAGAACAGATTGTTAGTACTCCTCTCCCTCCAATCCAATGGTCCCAAAAGGAGTTGATTTCACTAAGGAAGAGATTTGAGCCCATATTGGCTAACACCAATAAATGGCTGGCAGATAAAGGAATTATGCTGAAAGAATTCCTCACTAGTTCAGAAACTGAAATTCAAGAGCAGACTGGTAAAAAGGTAGAAAACAGAATGAAGAACAAGAGTGATGTTCCATCATCTTCTAAAACACACAAGCCTAAAATCAGATTTGTAACGAAGAAAGCAAAAGCTATTGAGGAAGAACCTGAAACAAAAGATATGGAAGTTGAGGAGCCAGCGACTAAAGAGCCAGCTATAGAAGAGATGGATGTTGAAGACAAGAATTCAGATCAACAAGATGAGGAGGCTTTGTCTCCACAAGAAAATACACCTATCGTAGCTCCTGTGTCTATTTCTCCTATTAACATTCCTTCCTATGAATCTCTCTCTCCTCCTAAAATTATTTTTGATAATCCCCAAAGCACTTTTGAAAATGTTCTCCGTTCTTCTGAGACAATTCCTAGTTTGTCTTCTTCGTCTTTTGATATTGGGGATACGTCCATGTTTGATCATTTTGTGATGAATACTTAGCAAGTTTCAAGTGCAAATGTAACAGGTGCAGTTTTTACTAACACCCCGCCTATTGTCTCTACTACCAGTACAAGCACAGTTCTGGGAACACCAGCAGTAGGAATGGATCCCAATGTGAGTACTTCTTTGCTCCTACCTTGGTTATCAGCTAACATGCCAAAGAGGAAAAAGCAAGTCATCTCTCTAGATGATTTTGATATCACTAAGTTGGTACCTACAAAACCTAAGTCCCCAAAGAAACCAAAGATTCTTTCTAGGGTACTTGACGATAAGGGACATAAATTTCTAGAGATAGCAAAACCTCCATAGGATGCAATTGTTGAAAATTTTGATATGAATGACTATTCTATTTCTAGAGTTGAATTGGGCAAAATCACCCATGAAAGCGCTAAAAATGATATGCAGTCAGCCATGGACATCCTGATCCAGAAGTTTGACAAGGAAAAAGAAATGAAAGATTATTACAAGGCAAAGGTGGAACAGCTAACCACAGTGGTAAGGAAAATCACTTTGAACTTAGAAGCAATTACTCCAGAAGCCGTATCTATAGAAGACCCCGTCATTCTGAAAGCAAAAAAAATCACCTCAAAGGAAAAGTACTTGAAGAGTACTTAGACAGGATGCGAGCGCAAGGAATCTCTTTGCTCACAGATGTATTTTGAGAAGATGGATACAATGAGGAAAGTAAGGGTAGAACTCAATGATCTCATTGATGCTATCTCTCAAGATATTGAGTGCACGGAGGATACTCATGATAAATGGGTGGAAATGAGGAAGCTAAAAATAAGTACCCTAATATCAATTGGCGCTATTTCCAATAGGGATTCATATACAGAAACAAAGGAAGCTCTGATGTACAGGAGCAATATGCTAAGAAATTTGATCAAGGATGTTGAAGCTGCAAAGGAAATCAGTGAAGAAAATGATGTTAATCTTTTGCATAAGTTGGAGGAGTTACCTTGTAAGTTGGTATCACAGGACAACCAATTTCTTTCTGTAGAAGAAATGGTTCAGGAATTTGAAGACATGTTCCAGAAAGAATTTGAAGATAAAGCATTTTTAATAACTTTTGTGGACAACATTTTAGACAACCAGTTAACCTTGGATAATCTAAAAACTAGGTTAACTAATCATGCAAAATCAATCACTACAGTGAGGGATGCCATAGTGAGGGCCAGGATGATCTTCAAGAATGCATTCAACCCATATAGCATTGAAATGCAAACATCTTTCACTATGTATGATCACCACATGAGAAAAAGTGGTGACACAAATTGAAGCAGTTATTTTTCCCTTAGTTTATTTTCTATTTTTCACATGTACTTTCAAAACAATTTTGGACATCTTTACATGTACATTTTTAATATGTAATTACATGTAAAAATATAGGAAGTCCCATGTCAATAAGTACTCCTATTTTTGAATAAGTCAAAGTAGTTATATTTTTCCTAAATTTTCTCAAGGCCTTTCCCTATAAATAAAGGGGGCCTCTTTTGTAAATATTATCTTTTGTCTATTGCAAGAAAACTTTGGTGAATTGAAAAGCAAATCAAGACTTTGTGCTTTTTGTGAAAATCAATATTCAAATATTTATCAATACAAGAAAGCAAGTTTAATTCCAATCTTTGTCTTGGAATTATTTGTGTTGTGATAGTTTTGTTCTTACGTTTTGCTATCATAATCTTATTTGATAATAATTGAAGTGTGGAGTTTGTTTCAAGTGATTGAAGAGCGCTCTTAATCTGATTTTGATAGACTTTGTGTTATCAAATCATTTGTGGGTAATATATTCATGTTTGTGAGAATACAATAGTTTGGAGACTTTGTGCTACAATTTGTTATATTCGATTTACTTTTATCATCTTGAAAAGGAGTGAAGACTTTGGGCTGCATTCTACTTCAAATAGTTTCATTTACATGTAGCAAGTGAGGTAACAGAAAACTTTGTGTTTCTGTGATTTTGTGATAATTTGAAGTCATTTATCAAGAGTTTGAAGTATTAACATCTATTCTGAAAAAAGAGAATGAGATGAGATGGAACCACCACAAACATAGTTTTTAGTGTACATAAATTTCATAAGTTGTTTGGTTTGCAAAAGTCAAGTAATTAGAGGGAACCTCCCCTTGCTGAGAGGAGAGACTTTGTCTCATCATAGCTGTGGCTGATATACCCATTTTGCTGTTAGCGAGTTAACGATAAAATATTCACCCAACAAACATTGAAAAAACATACTTGTGGTACTCCAAAACACTTGAAACTTGAAATGAGCATACATATAGACCAACTGAACTTATCTTCAAACAACAAATCAAAACATCAAAGTGTGGTGAAATGTGGTGGCTTTCTGTTCTACCTTTGATGTCCTTAAACAACAACATGACTTGTTCTTACTCAGTTAACCTTGGAAAACACTACGATACTTTGTATCTTTTGAGACTTGAATCATGCATACCTCTTATCTATATCTAGCTATCCTCTAAGCCACAAGGTCATATATTCAAGTGTAGAGAAACGTGGAGCATTCTTTTGTACCTTTGAGATTGCAACGACACTGTATCGCCACTGTCTTCACTATGCTAACTCTAAAATGCTCTGCAGTAACTTTTATGCTCTGAAATTAGTATCATGCATACTTCATAGTTGTCTCTATCTAACCTCCAAATTGTAAGGCCATGTCTTCATCTACGGCAGAATGTGATACAATCTTCAAAGATCCTTTAGTACAAATCCCTATGCCTTTGAAAGTATGAAACCTTTTACATTTTCCTTCATATCTCATGCAATACTTACAACACCATAGACAACAATTGTAACTCTTTTCATCAAAACCAAGAAGCCTCAACTTCTTCATGTCAGCATATCCTTCAACTTGACAACTTTCACATGTCCATGAATTTCAGAAGATAAGGTACAACTATGTATAGATGTGTTATGTCAGAAAATATCCCCTTGGGGGCTTTTCCCTCTTAAGGTTTAGTTCCTGGGTAGTTTAGAATGCATTTTATTCATCTTTCATGTTAATGGTGACTCCTGATGAGAAAAACCTAAAGTTTCATGGCAAATGGGACCTAGGGGGTGTGCCTAACATAAATCCTGCCTAAAATGGGGAGGGAGGACTTGGGTTCCTGCAACCTAGTCCTTCCCTATTTTACGTCAGGACCTATTTTTGGGTCTCGGTTTTATGACCGTTATTAGGTCCTATGCCGACATCTCAAGTTTGAATTATGAAATTCTTAGTGGGAATGTTTATAGTTGCATATATAAGCATGATTAGTGATTTATTTGTAAACTAGATGGGAATTGTGAACTTGTGGCTTTATGTGAAAGTGATTCAAGGCATTCATTTTGTTGTAGAGAAATATTTTGTGTTGTTATTGTGTTTGTAATTGCAAATTTGACTCCATCTCCTCATGGCATGAAGGGCATCTTCCTTCCATGAGATCTACACTACAAGGTGATATCAATTATGTTTTCTATCATTTATCATTTGGATTTTTCCTCTTTCCTGCATGGATACACACTTTTTATCTTACAATGGTGTTTAGAAGACTTGAATGTCTCTCCAGGGCTTGACTGAGGCAAGCCTCTAAACACCAAAACCACCAACCCACTTTTTTGTGATTGCAGGTTACAGGTTTCGAAAGTGAAAGAAGTGGAGTTGTAGGAGAGCAATGTAGATTGTCAAAATTGTAGATCTAAGAAGAAAACTAGGGCTTGGACTTGGGTGCCTACTCATTAGTCCTCCAGATTCTTAAGTAGTGAAATCTCTGTGATAGTAGGAATAGGTTGTGGACATTATTCAGAGATCCTAACAAAAATAGGTACACTAGACTAGGGAGCCTGCTCATTAGTCCCTAACTTTTCTGCACACTGAACTTCAAAATCTGGTATGTATTTTCTTGTCATTTGATATCTCTGTGTGAATATTTTTTATAAATTGTCTGTTTGTTTATGATTTCATGAAATTAGGGTTTTGAGCATAATTGGGCTTAATTAAACAACAAAATCACACAATTCCAATCTTCCCCTATGTTCCAAGTAATAGGATATCTATAGTAGGGTTCTCTACTCAGTTGAATGTCTTTGAATGTTTAGTGGTGAAAGGAGGATCAACACAAACCCCATTGTCTTGCATTGTCCCTCTTTTCATATTAAACATTTTGGTAAACCCATGTTTTTTAGACTTTTTACACCTTGCTGAGTGTTTTACTTTAGATTTACATTCATTTCATTCATTCATTTCATTCTTCATCTTATTGGATTTGAAAAATTATTAAAAAAAAATAGAAATTTTGAAAATTTTTTAAAAAATTAGCATTTTTAGCTTGCATTTTCAAATAATTAGAATTAGTTGGTATTTAATTTCAATAAATTTCTATCATTATCATCAGATCTGATTTAAAATACATAAATTTTTCATTCATCATTTATTTACATTGCATTTTCACACTTCAATTGATAAAAAAAAGTTTGAAATTGTGCATTTTTCCATATACCCTAGTTTTGCATTAGCTAGGGTTTGTAGTGAAAATATTGTTTCAGATTTTACTACCCTTTTAAAAAGGTCATTAGTATTGATTTCTAACTATAGTGTTTTATCATAGTGGTTTTCTTGCAAAATTTCATGTCTAGAGTTTGAAAACCTTGCATTTTCACTAGATTTGGCCTTATCGTATCTCTCGAATTGCACTACAAGCATATTGTAAAGGAATTTTATGCACTAATTGGCTATTATTAGGGTTATAATCTACTTTCCCTTCTCAAATTCTTTACAATGCCCTTTTTTATTGGGCCTTTGCATTGAAAATTGGTGAAAATTGCATATTTTAGTGTATTTTCACTAGGCTTTGACTTGTCATCATTATAGGATTGCATTAAAGGTATTTTGTGGAGGATATTATTTCTTTATTGGACATATTACTTTTTTCCCCTGATCAATTTCCATACAACACCTCTTTTTTCAATTATTTGCATTGAAAAAAGTTGAAAAAAATAAAGCATTTTTTGTCATTTTCACACATAGTTTTGCACTTGTCTCTTGCATAACTTTTGAAAAGATTTTAAAATTTGATTTCATATTCATTTAAAAACATATACACATGGCTTCTAATCACAACAATAACAATAGGTTCCCTTCTAGTCCTTACATGAAAAGAAAGGTCTTCGAACCTGAAATTGTGTTTACACCTCATGATAGAACAATTGGAGACACTGAAGGACCTCTTTATATCACTGTGAAGATAATGGGAAATCATTTGGATGGATCCCTTATTGATCCTAATTTCATGACTAATGTAGCAACGAAAGAGTTCCTTTATTCACATGGTTTAATACAAGGCTTTTATGACCCTTTAGACATGATGATTAAAACACATAAGGGAACCTTGATAAACACTTCTGGGAAGATACCTTTATTGGTTACCATATTTGAGAAAGATCTATAGAACAATTCTTTGATGTTGTCCCCATTTCTAAGTTTTTTCACATAAAATTAGGACACCCATAGTTAAAGGCTATGAAAGTTGTCCCTTCAACAATTTATAGCTGTGTAAATTTTCCTTTGAATGGACAAGTGCATACTATCCCTTGCAATAGGTACACACCTTTGGTTACAAGGCAAGACTTTACTCTTGATTACTTTTGGGAATCATCTGAGGTGGAACTAGAGCCACGGATAGATTTTAACTTCTTAAGCTATAGAAACTACAAAACACAATTATTACATCAAGTGGCTAGTCCTTCTATTCAAGAAAAAATAAGAGACAAACAACCCGCATTTAAAGAGAATCTTAGACCAAAAGGAAAAGGACCCTATGTTGAGGTTCCTCTCCTACCATCCTTACAAGGATCAGGAGGTAGTCATCAAGAGTAGAATATTCCACCTAGACAAATGAGATTTGATCATGGTGCTTCCTCCTCTAAACCACAAAAACATATGGAAGAACAAAACACTATTTTACAAGAGATAACTGGTAAAACAAGAAGAAATAGACAAGCATGAGAAAGGAGGAGAAGATGACAAGATTTTTCCTAATGAAACACATCTCAACAAGAAAACATCTCACCTAACATCAAATCAAACCAAGAAGACCTTAAGAATGGACATCTTGGAGACAAGAATAAAAGTTTGGCTATGGTACCTTATGTCCCACTTTTCTCTAATATTTGGGAGTGGGAAGATGATGATTTGCTCAATGACAATCCTTAGTTTGGTTGTCCTTACTGGTAAGTATTTATAACCCTTTACCTCCGTGTTATTTTTACTCCGTAATGTCTTATGTTTTGTTTAGGCCTCTTGGGATGACCCTTGATACTCTTGTAAGGTCAAGGATACTGGGAGACCGCCTCTATTGTGATCTTCTATTTATATCATCATTCTTCTACATTACTTCTCTATTTTTCATTATTGTGTGTTGTGTCTTATGGACATAGCGTTGTGGTTGGTGACTTGGGGGCACGCTCCTATGTGACTGTTCCTAAGGCACTTGTTTCTCCTATCTTGATTTATTGTTTCCCTTCCTCTAGTGGTTCTATCTAGCTAGCATATGATGAAAAACATATTATACTAATATGGATCTAGTGTCCTTTCAATGAGAAATCAAAAAATGAACCAAGTCCATACATGACGATGGGGTTGTTATATATTATCTGACAATTGGCTAGTAGAGAATCACTATGTGTGATCTTGATGTTGTCTTATCACACTTACAAAACCATAACAATATTACTGCTCTGTGCACCTTGTTCATATTTGAATCTTTCCTTGGTTACACTCAGTTTTGAGATTTTTATGGTATAGCCCCACAGTTATACTCAGTCTTTGAATCCATAGTATAACCTCAGCTCTTTACGTGAATGATCATATGCATTGTTGTTTATCATGATTATATGGATGCTAACATCTTTTCTTGTAGGAAATTATGTGTTCATGGGAACATTTGGCGATCGTAAAGTACATGTCACCTCTGGGGGGTATGGGCTTTGTGAGAGCTTGTGTTCCCTTGTGTGTTTTCTTCCTACCCTAACGTGCTTGATATCATTACATGATATCAACCACCTTAAGGTGGGGGCATATATAAGGTAAGTTGTTTGATTTAGATGCTAGCAAAGTGTGTTTGTAAAGCTTGAATCTCCTACAATCACTTAAGCCCTTTGCAGAGGCGGGATATCATGCATATCCTTTTTCTATTATATGCCCTCCCTGTGAGGCAGGGATGGTGTATTTCTCGAGGAGATTACACAATCCTGTCATTTTCAAAAAGTCCTTCGAGTAGGCAAGGAGCAGAGCTAAGACTATCTTAACCCTTAAGCTTGTCTTTGGCGATTGTCATGGTGAAGCCCAATCATTGGTGTGTGCTTATTATGTGTCTAAGATGGTGATGAACCTAGAAATAGGTACACTCCATCACTTTCCTGTCGTGTTTTCTCTGTGTCTTCTATGTGTGTGTATGACGTGTTTGTTCCCAAGCATAGTCTAAAGATCAGTGGCGATGAGTCCCTCCTATACTTTGGGATTTGTATGGCGTGTTTGTTCTCAAGTGTAGTCTTAAAGACTGGTGGCTTTTCCCTCTTGAGGTTTAGCTCTTGGGTCCTTTAGAATGCATTTTAGTGATCTTACATGTTAATGGTGACTCCCGATGAGAAAATCCTGAAGTTTCATGGCAAATGGGACCTAGGGGGTGTGCCTAACATAAATCCTACCTAAAATAGGGGGAAGGACTTGGGCGCCCACACCCTAGTCCTACCCTATTTTAGGTCAGGACCTATTTTTGGGTGTCAGTTTTATGACTGTTATTAGGTCCTATGCCGGCAGCTCAAGTTTTAATTACAAAATTCTTAGCGGGAATGTTTGTAGTTGCATATATAAGTATGATTAGTTATTCATTTGTAAACTAGATGGGCATTGTGAACTTGTGGCTTTATGTGAAAGTGATTCAAGGCATTCATTGTGTTGCAGAGTAGTATTTTGTGTTATTGTGTTTACGATTGTAGATTTGACTCCATCTCATGGCATGAAGATCATCTTCCTTCCACGAGATCTACACTACAAGGTGATATCAATTGTATTTTATATCATTTATCATTAGGATTTTTTCTCTATCCTATAGGGATACACACTCTTTATCTAACAATTATGTTCTAGAGACTTGAATCTCTCTCTGGGGCTTGACCGAGGCAAGCCTCTAAACACCACAACCCCCAACCAACTTTTCTGTGATTGCAAGCTACATGTTTTAGAAACAAAAGAAGTGGAGTTGCAAGAGAGTGGTGCAGACTATAGGAATGACAGATCTGAGAAGAAAACTAGGGCTTGGACTTGGGCACCCGCTCATTAGTCCTTCAGATTCTTAAGCAGTGAAATCTCTATGACAACAAGAACAAGTTGTGGACATTATTCAATGATTGCAACAAAAATAGGTACTCTAGACTAGAGTGGCCACTCATTAGTCCCAAACTTTTCCACACACCAAACTTCAAAATCTAGTATGTATTTGGTTGTCATTTGATATCTTTGTGTGCGATCATTTTCTATAGTTTATTTGTTTGTTTACGATCTCACGAAATTAGGGTTTTAAGCATAATTGGGCTTAATTGAACAACAAAATCACATAATTCTAATCTTCCCCTATGTTCCAAGTGACAGGAGATCTGTAGTAGGGTTCTCTACTTGGTTGAATCCTTGAATGTTTAGTGGTGAAAGGAGGATCAACACAAACCCCATTATCTTGCATTGTCCATCTTTTCATATTAAACAAGATGATACTAATCCAACATCATGCTTATGACTTTCATCACCATATCTTTCATCTTAAAACTCCTCTAATCATTACTCCTTTGTCTACTCCTCTGAACATCACTCCTTTGTCTACTCCTCAGATCATCACTCATGACTTTCATCACTATATCTTTCACCTTACAACTTAGATCATTACTCCTTTGGCTACTCCTTTGATCATCACTCCTTTGACAACATATATACACATCACTATGCTTACCACATCACATTACCTCTAATCCCTACTTCTTTGACATCAACGAAAATATATGCAACAATCTCCCCCTTTGTCATTGATGGCAATACTAACCTGATATACAATTTTTTCTCCCCCTTTGACATCAAGGGCAAAGGGCCAATGGTCTTCCTTTGTTCTAACAAAACATACAAGCTCCCCCTATTTGTACAATCCTTGCCATCCTTCTTAGTCTCTTATCTACCTGCTCCCCCTAAGAGGTAGCCACCATTAATCTAGGGATAATAAATATGTCTTGAACTACTCCCCTTGATAGTTGCATCATCTATGCATCTAATTAGAAGGAGGGGCAACAACCCTTAACTTTATCTAAGATATTCAAATGTGTCCTTAGAGAGTTCTTTTGTATAGATGTTTGCAATATGATCCTTTGTAGGTACATATTCCAATTTTACTTCTTGATTTGCAACCTTTTCTCTTAAAAAGTGACACTTGATAGATATGTGATTGGTTCTAGAGTGCATCACTAGATTCTTTGAAATATTGATGGCACTTGGATTGTCACATGGGATAGGTATGGGCTCATCATACATTACCTTGATATCCTTCAATGTTTGCCTCATCCACAATATGCAAGTGTAGAAAGATGATGCAGCCATATACTCTACTTCTACTTTTGATAAAGAAACTTAATCGTATTTTTTATTGAACCATGAGACCAATCTATCTCCTAAAAAGAAAGTGCCACCACCAGTACTTCGCATATCATCAACACTACCAGCCCAATCTACATCAGTATAAGCACTCAGGGAAAAATAATTACCTCTTTGATACCATAGTCCAAAATCTGGAGTGCTCTTCAAATATCTAAAAATTCTTTTGGATTAGCTTGAAACCTTGCAACCATACAAATAACTTGCATAATGTCAGGCCTTGATGTTGTTAAGTACAGTAGGCCCCTAATAATAGACCTATATAGAGTCTGATCATCCTATGGTGACTCATCATCTTTACTCAAATGACAACTTGTTACTATAGGAGTGCTCATTGGTTTGCAGTCTTCCATTCCAAACTTTTTCAACATCTCCTTGACATACTTTTCTTGTGAAATGAAGATACCTTCATCTAATTGAGTGATTTGAAGTCCAAGAAAGCAAGATAGCTTACTTCTCATAGACATTTCAAATTCCTTTTGCATCTCTTCTACAAACTTCTTACACATTTCATCATTGCCACCAAAGATTATATCATCAACATATACTACTACTATTAATATTTTCTCATTCTCAATTTTGATATATAGATTTCTATCTACAGTACCTTTCTTGAAGCCCTACTGGAGTAAATATTTGTCCAACCTTGGATACCAAGCCCTAGGGGCTTGTTTGAGACCATATAAAGCCTTCTTAAGTCTACATACCATGTTTTGATCTTCTGATAGTTAAAATCCTTCAGGCTACTCTATGTAAACTTCTTCTTCTAAGTCACCATTTAAGAAAGTAGATTTGACATCTATTTGATATAGCTTGAAGTCCTTGTAAACTACAAATGCAACAAACATCCTGATTACTTCCATTCTTTCCATAGGAGCAAATGTCTCCTCAAAATAAATTCCTTCCACTTGCGGTTAACCTTTGTAGACCAACCTAGCTTTGTTTCTAATCACTTCTCCATCTTCATTCAATTTATTTTGAAACACCCATTTTGTGCCTATCACATTTTTGTCTACAAGTCTTCGCACCAATTCCCAAGTCTGATATTTCTCTATCTGATATAGTTCTTCCATTACCTAGATCTGGTGAGGGGTGAAAGTTCAAAGCCGTGTCACACTTTTATAAAGGAAATAACCAACACTAATCAAACTTTTTAACTTGAAGGTAAAAGCACAAAGCTGTGTCACACTTTTATAAAGGAAATGGCCAATGTTGATCCAACTTTTAAACTTGAATCACTAAAAAGTGACATATATGTTTTAAATTTTTAAATGATGTAAACTAATAAAATATTTATTTTTTAGTATATTTTATATTTGTATTTTTTGAAAAAATTAAAAAAATTATTTGAATATAATTTCTAATAAATTGACACTATAATTTAGTTGGTGATAAAATGCTAAAAAATAAAGTTACATGAGACGTCAATCTTTATATAGTAATTTTTTTTTTCTTCAATTTTTTTGTGTGTATTTATAACTTGAAACTTTAGTGCATCGATATTTTTTTTTCCAATTTTGATAAATATATATTTTTAAATAAACAATAAAATGTGCGTGTATTAAAATGTAGTAGTTTCCATTCGACCTCAACTTTCATATTAACTATTTATCTAAAATAGAAAAAAATTATACCATCTTGATATAGATTGTTTTATCTAGTGCATCATATTTTTTTCAATTTTTTTTAATAAGTTTTACTATTTTTCCTTGACATGGTAATCGACCTAATGTTTTGTGCTGATAACCTACTTTTAGTAAAAATAGAAAGGAAAATATAAATAATAATTAAACTATTAAAATATATATATATTTCAAAACTAAACATATAGATCTACAAAAGGGTATTTTTATATTTTTTTAAAAATGTTATTTACATGAGTAGAAGTTGTTGAAATATCAAGTTTTTCAAATAAATTTATTTTTTTGGTAAATTAGTCTCATAGTGGTGCTACATATGCATTTAGCCAACAATTTTAGTTGGAAAAGTTTTGGACATATCTAACTTAGCTAGAATGAATCTTACAAGATCATATGTTTGACCAAATTAGTTTTTAGTTAGAAATACTTAAATTCACTTGTGCTGATAAATCGACTGAAAGTGTGACAAAGCTTTGTACTTTTACCCTTGAATCACTAAAAAGTAATGTATATGTTTTGAATTTTAAAATAATTTAAATTAATAAAATCTAGATTTTTTAGTTTATTTTACGTTTGTATTTTAAAAATAAAAATAAAAATTATTTAAATGTAGTATTTTATAAAATTAACACTATACTCTAGTTGCTGATAAAATGCTGAAAAATAAGTTTGAATGGAACATCACACTTTATATAGTAAATTTCATTTATTTTCCTTCTATATTTTTTTGTGTATTCATAACTCAAAACTTTAGTGCATGGATTAAGTTTTTCCCTAATTTGATAAATATATAATTTTAAACAAATCTTAGAAGTTGTGTGTAGTGAAAATGTAACTGTTTCGATGGGACATCAACTTTTGTCTTGATTTTTTTATCCAAAATAGGAAAAAAAATTATGTCCTCTTGACAAGGAATCTCTCCTCTAGTGCGTCATATTTTTTTCAAATTTTTTTTTATAAACTTTACTATTTTTTCTTGAGAAGACATTCAACACCATATTTTGGTGTTGATGACCTACTTTTAGTAGAAATAAAAAATAAAACATAAACGCTAATTGAAATGTTTAAAAAATTATATTTTTACAATGTAGACTTATAGATCTACAAAAGGGTATTTTTTAGATTATTTAAAAATGATTATTTGCATGAGTAGGAGTTGTTAGAACATCAAGTTTTTCAAGTAATTTCATTTTTTTGGTAAATGAGCCTAAAAGCGATGCTACATATGTTTTTAGTGGATGGTTCCACTTGGCAAAATTGTGGCATAGATCTAATTTAGCTAGAATGGATCTAGATAGAACATAAGTTTCACTAAAATTGACTTTTAGTTGGAAATACTTAAATTCATTTATGCTGATAAGTTGGCCCAAAATGTGACACAACTTTGAACTTTTACAGACATCTTTCATCCCTGCTAGCATCAGCAAAAGTTTTAGGTTCTATTTTTGACAGTAAGGAGAAGTTTACATATTTATTTGTCCTTGCAAATATTCTTCTAGTTTGTATTCCTTCATTCTTGTCTCCAATCATCTAATCTTTTGAGTGGTTCTTTTGAACATAGTCTTGTTGGCCTTCTCTTGTGTTTCTTCAGCTTCTTCCTCTTCTCATAGTAGATTCATCTAAACAGTAGTCTTCTTGCTCATGTATGAATGGATGTGACTCTTCACCAAACGTAACATTTGCACTCCCAAATATCTTCCTCAGTCTTTTATTGTAGCATCTGTAAGCTTTGCTTCTAGTTGAGTACCCAAGAAAAATTCCTTCATCAAATCTTGAGTCAAACTTTCCTGAACCTTCTTCATCTCTTTTGGTATAGCATTTGCTTCCAAAGATTGTAAAATACTTGACAGAAGCATGTCTTCCTTTCCATAGCTCATATGGTGTCTTAGTGTTGTTCACTCTTAGTTGCCCTCTATTAAGAATATAGACAATAGTATGGACTACTTCTTTCCAATATGCATCAGATAGCTTGGCCTCATTAAACATTGTTCTTTTCATCTCTTGGCCACTACTCCAATTTGCTGAGGAGTTCTTGCAAAAGACAAGTGCCTCTTTATTCCATGGTCTTCACAATATTCCTCAAACTCTTTTGATGTGAACTCTCCACCTCTATTGGATCTTAAGCACTTGATTCTAGAATTTATTTCATTTTCAACCATGGACTTGAAAATCTTAAACCTACTAAAAGCTTCTAATTTTTCTTTCAAAAATGTAACCCATGTCATCCTGTAGTAATCATTAGTAACTAACATAAAATACCTCTCACCTTGGAGACTCTTTGTCTTGGTAGGACTACATAGATTAGTATGAATCAGTTCTAATGGCCTTGTAGAAGACTACTCATTGGTCTTGAATCTTGTCCTTGTCTGCTTCCCAATCTAACACTCTTTACATAAGGTGCTTGCAGGATTTGTAATCTTTGGTATTTCTTTT
This sequence comes from Cunninghamia lanceolata, assembly GCA_027924645.1. Lineage (NCBI taxonomy): Eukaryota > Viridiplantae > Streptophyta > Pinopsida > Cupressales > Cupressaceae > Cunninghamia > Cunninghamia lanceolata. Next base: position 16,598,362 of record BSBN01000186.1, on the reverse strand, counting down.
ACTTCTTGTATAGAGTGGATTTTCACAAGACTATCAAAATTGATGTGTCCCATCCTTTTGTGTCATAGCCAACATTCATTTGTCTGTCCTAGAAGACACTCTCTTCAATTAACACCACTTAGGTTATACAAGTTATTTTCTGTCCTAGAACCCTCTGCCACTAGTTTGCTAGTATTTTCTCTTATGATTTCACATCCTTGTGAATGAAATATAAGATTGTATCCTTTTCTACACATCTGACTTACACTGAGAAAATTGTTCTTGAGACATTCTACATATAGAACATCTTATGTTTTAGATTTTCCATCAATATTTATGGTGCCCTTTCCACAAATCTTTGCAGATGTATTATCTCCAAACTTGACTGATCCACCATTCAACTTAACAAGATTGATGAATTTGTTCTTATCACCTATCATGTGGCTTGAACATCCATTGTCTATTAGATAGGGATTTGTTTGACCTTGAGAATGAAATGTTGTTCAGACAATCATTGAATTTTCAACCTCATTGTTGGTTTCCTATCTTTTGCAAGTATCACTCTCTTTGTCTTACTCATTAACATTTGTCATCTGATTTTCTAATTTTACTAATCCACTTCTACAATATCTTTCTATATGTCCAAAGTTATTGTAGATATGACATATCACATTGGCATCTACTAGTGAAGCAAGAGGATTCCTACTTACAAAATTTCTTCTATTCATTTTAGACATGCACTAGACATAGCCTTATGACCATATTTATTGCAGATAAAACAATAACCAGAAAATGCATGATTGAACCTGTTTATGAAGATCTATCTTGGATGTAAAGGTCTTCCATATCTTCTTCCTTGAGACATGACTAGAAGGGTCACCCAGATATCTAGGCTTTTATCCAAAGTTGATATTTTTGTCCAGTTGATCCTGTACTTTCTCTAATTCTTTTCTGAGTGAGAATATTTCTTCCTCAATTTTTGTGCATTCATTTGTGTTGGCTTGATTAGGGCTTTTTGTTCTTTGTTCTCTTTCCTTACACATTCCAGATCTTCAAGAGAAGAAATAACTTCACCTTCAAAATCAGCTTCACATTCTTCTTCATATAAAGTCTTGTTAGAAATGCCAGAGATTACCATACCCATGAATAGGGAATACATTTAAACATGTTTAGGACTTCATTTTACACCTAGATGGATAATACGAAATTGTGATATTGAGTTAAGGGATTTCAAGGCATTCATTGTGTTGCAGAATAGAATTGTGTTGTTATTGTGTTTGTTTGTTGTAGATTTGGCTTCATCAATGCATCTCATCATGATTTGAAGGATCTTCATCTCTGTGAGGGCTTCACCTCTAAGGTGACATCTATTTCATCATTGATTTGGCCTCTTCCCTCCATTAGGCACACACTCTATCTAACAACGGTGTTGGAAGACTTGAATGTCATTTAGGGGCTTGACCGAGGCAAGCTGCCAAACACAACTCCCAAACTCCTCTCTTTGTGATTGCAGCTTACAAGTGCAGGATTTGGAAAAGTGTAGGTACAGAGAAGCAATTCAGAGGATAAGTATTCAGGATCTAAAGAAAAGTTGTTGATATTCTACCCTACTAGGCTAGGGCGCCCACCCCATAGTCCTCTCGATAGGCTTGGTTTAGAACTCAAGATCTAGGTGTAGTCTACATCATCTCTCTATTCCAAAATTATATAAAAAGTGCCTTATTGGAATTAGACACCCGTCCCATAGTCTGCAAAGTCCCCACCTCCATAAATCCAACTTCTAGTGAGTTTCTAATCCTTCTTGAGTGCTTTCTTGTCTAGTGACCTCTAACAGTTTGTTTGTATGTACCCAATTTCATTATAATCAGCGTTTGAGGCTTATTGAATCTAGGGTTTGACAAATATAGCAATCTAATAAATCTTTCCATATCATTCCTAAGTATATCAACCTGCAGTTGAGTCATCTTCATCTATAGCGACTTGGCTTAGTTGTTGTCCTTGAGTGTTATTGTGAAAGGAGGCTTTGATTTGATAGATCATGACACTATTCATCATCTTCCCACTTTTCATACATAACACTAATAACCCTTTATGGCAATAGAAAAGATTGAAAAATATTGCTATCTAGGTTAATTCTAATGTGTCAAGTTCATGAGGATACATGGTGTCATGTATATATGTCTATTGATATTGGGTTTAAGTCATGTAGGATACTTAAGACAAGGACATTTAATTTACTAAGATAACCACAACCTTGAATAATGTTGATGACACCACACCACAATGACACTCTTTCTGAAGTTGAATCCATAGCCCATAATTTACTTGGTCAGCCAAAGTAAGTAGTTAATTGTTGTAGGTTTACTCACCACAAAAACATCTAGGTGTCAGGTGAGTGTGAGATCATCATGGGCCAAACAATGCCTCTAAGTGGCAATAAAAATTCTAAAAATAGACTCAAACAACTTCACGTGAAAAATTGAATGGGTTATCTACACAGTTTAAAATATATATATGAAAAAAAATTGTAGAAAATTGAATGTAGTTTATGAGCTACTATTTAAAAAAAAAATTATTTGGTAAAAATTGAATATTTCAATAAGGCACTACTAAAATTTTTGAAAAAAAAAAAGTAGGTGTCATTCATGCCAACCTAAGCATGAGCAAAAAAATTTGAATCTTTAGATATAAGTAAAGGACATATGACTAGATGTGATGCATGTATTTGTGATTTATTTGTAAGTAAATAATTAGTTATGAATTTTTTACTATGACTTTTTAAAAATATTAAAAATTAATTCTCTAGACAACCTAACTTGGTCAAAAAATAACATGAAATAAAAAAAAAAAGACTTGGTGCCAATGAAGCATAGAGTGTGATGCATCTTTTGGATTTGAAAAAGGTGAAATGGTTTGAAATTTATGGATGTTTTTCAATCAACATGTCTATCATGAATTCAGGCATGGTGTAGGTAGAAAATTATTAATAATTACCTATTAAAATTATAATTAGGCATATAATATATTTTTAGAATCTTAATATTTTCTCAAATATATCCTTTTCATTTTATCACATTTGGATTAAAAAAGTCTATTAGCATCAATGGAGAAGTCAAGGAAAATCTATGAAAATATCCCACCTCTTCATTTGCATGGAAAAGGCAAGTTTCGAATCCCAAGCCTACTTTCCATGCAATTTTTTTGGGGAAAATTTTTAAAACCAAAACCAATATAAATAGATATCCATTTTTAAGAAACAGATATCCATTTTCAAGCAACATTTCCAATTTTCAAGAAATAGATATTCATTTTCAAGAAATGGGTATCTATTTCTTCTCGTGCAAAATTTTAAAAAAATGTTTTTCAAAATGGATATCCATTTTGTTTCCATAATGGATATCCATTCTCCCAACCATCTTCCCAAAATGTATATCTATTTTGGAAAAGCTAATATTTGTTTATTTTCCATTTACCAACCAAAATTTAAGCCTAAAAATGTGTTTCATGATTTTGTCTAACACTTTCACATGATTTTTTCCTCCATTGCCATTGTTTGGCCCATGAGGATCTCACACTCACCTTGTTGTTGCAAGTAAAATAATGCACACACATACACTTCTCACAACACATGTGATAGCCCACACATGGACCAACTAGTTTTCATAAGCAAGCAACACACAGTGAAATGAAACCCAAAGTCAAATGTATAATAGAAAATTAAATTGGGCAACTTTAACATAAACCTTTCTTCATTATAGTAATTGAAAATATAACATTTATAGCTATTCTCCCTAATTAAAAATACATAGGCAAGAACTTAACATCTATCTTTCATTTATGAGGACCGAAGTTACATTTTTTAGTTCTTTTCCACTTATCATAAACAACACAAAAGAGGGAACTAAGCCTTCACTATTCCAAACATGGATCTTTGTAGCTTTTCCTAGCAAGGGATGCCTCTTCAACCCATGATAGCTACTAGAAAGCCTCAACACACATGATTCAACTTGCCATTGTCCTCTTCTTTCCTTTATCTTTTGAAAATTTACTTCTAAGGGAGAGGACCTAGTAGTTGAGTATGTTCCAATAGTTGTGATAATATTTGTTGATTTAATGCCCAATATTTTTAAAAGTATAGTACTAGTAGTTGTGACTTCAAAGTTGTTAGTGCTGACCATAAGTACTTATAATTCAATGAAACATATTCTTTAGATCTAAAAAGCAATAAATCATGTGATACCACATCAACACACCAACAAAACATGACTTAATGCACAACTATCAATCTACCCTTTTTTTGGGCCTTTTTGGACACCTCATCAAATAGCATGCTAATTGGCAACATATTTGATGATGTGGACTTGAAACCTTAGTTATAAGCAAGGTCTTTGCCAATTAAACTATTGTGAAAATTTTAGAGTAATTAAAAAATGTCACGTATGATTATGAAAGGCGCGAAGTTAGGGTGCTCAACTACTAGATCCTCTCCCCTATTCTTCTTAATGCTTGCACAAAAACTCCAAACAAAGACCTCTCCAATCCTTTTTTCTAAATGTTACCTTAAGTGCTCTGCTCATGTGGACAAAGGGAAAATTTTGAAAAGTGACTGCCACACACACATTCCTCTACACCCTATTCTTTCTTGTTTCTTCCTCCTATGTGCCCACACATGACTCCAGAAAGAATTTTTCTATTCCTTTCCCAAGCATTCCCTGGTAGCTTTGTTGCTCTCTTCTCTTACTTAACATTTACGTCTACTGATTCCCTTTTTATGTGTTCCTATTGCTATTCATCCCTACAACATGAAGAAAAAAACCATGAATTTTTTTGAAATGATAGCCTTCTTAAGTTTTTTTGTCTTCTTTCTATCTTAGCCACCTTCTTCTTTAGCATACTTATTTCTGCCTTTTAAATATCATCCAAAATCCCACCTAAAATCTTCATTCAAGTGCCAAAATGGTTGCATTCATTAATGGGTACAACCCCAAGTAGGTTTAAAATTACCAAACTCTAACACTCTCCCAAATTCTCTTGGCTAGGCATTATTTGTAGTGATTAGTAACTAAATAGTCTAAAGACATGTAAGCAAGCAATAGTTTCAAATTATAAATCACGATCCCAAAAAATTAAATGTTATTTGGAGGACTTGGAAACAAGAAAATGGTGGCAAGATGGAGGATAAGTGTAAAATTTAATAGTTTAAAACCCCTAACTAGCTCATGATTGATGTGGAGTGGTTGATGTGGAGTGGTAGGGTGCCATGATGCTCCAACATCAATTGTTGTCAACTTTAAATCAGGCCAAGGAATGTGTGGCATCATCGAAGGGATGACAAAGTGGATGTAGGATAAAACAGGTGGTCATGACTTCAAGACATCTAAGTGTAAGGATTACATTATTGATGGATCATGTGAGTTGGGATTAAATTAGATTCTAGTTAGTTGGATGGGTCAATAAAATTCTTGAGGTTGAGATTCAAGTCACTCTAGATGTGAGACATCCAATAAAATTTGATTAAACACGAGTCTAGGTCCAAAAATTTATTGACTTTATGCATTAAGTGAACATGAAACCTCTAGTGAACTAGAATATAATCACATGGATTGGCTTAGAAAACTCTAGGTGATTTCATTTTATATACATTAGATGAGAAAATCAAAGCAAACTATGGCTTACTAGTATCTTTAAGTCTAGAAACTTGATGTAAGGTTCTTTGAAATGGACACATGGATGTTGTGTGATTGGTGGATTTGAAATGGTAGATGTCAGTGCCTTGCTCAAGTAGATTTAACAATGTAACAAATGTTTTGGGTCCAAAAAGACATGGACCTAAAACTATTATGAAAGCAAATGTGCGTGACTAAGTCAAATACAACTCACTAGTTGTTTGAAGTCCATAATACTTGAAACAAGGCTCTCGATGAATGACATGTGGATATACCATGGGAAAGACACATAAACAAGATGCATGAGACTTTGGGCTTATAAGATGAATTGTGGATTTTAAAACTTTGCTCAAGTGTAATGGACTCATACTTTAGGGTTTGAAGACTTAATGGATTTGAGAGCTTGTTAATGTGAACACAAGATGTTGGATGAAACATGACTAATTAGATGCCTCAGGTCCAAATTCTTGAAGGCACAAGGGAGATTGGATGCTACATAGGATAAAATTTAGACTTTAAACACTAATCAACTAGGATTAACTCAGACTTTGAGTTATGAAAAAATTGTCATTCAAATGCTTTACAATTTTGGCTATGAATCCCCAAATAAAATTGAGCTTATAATCACTTGGTTCTAGAATGTGAGAGATAGTTATGGGGCATAAATGAACTTAGAGTGCGAGTAAGATATGACCACATAGCAAGAGAGGATTTAAGTAGCGATAAGACATGGTGCATGACTAAGTTGGAATACAAGGAAAGAACAAAAAGAATAAACATGAAAATTAGAGACTAGGACTCAAGACTTGGACTCAAGACTTAAAACTAGGATAAATTAAAAAAAAACATTGTAGAAAACATGAAGACATGTAGCCACCAATAAAATAAAGTAGGAGATCCCATGAATCATAGAAATATTCATGAGTTAAAATTACATATCTTTAATTGGTTATCTCCATGACTCATGAATAAATAATGGAGGGGCTTCCATAAGGTCCAAAAAAATTGATACAAGTATTGGAGCTACAAAGGGGGGCATGTTGCCCAAGTGACAACATATACTTTTTCAATTTTGTGAGACATTACATTTAAAAATGACAAATGATTTAAAATTTACGTTTTAAGTTTTAAAAGTTAGATATTAAAAAGTGGACATCCTTCTCTACAAGCCTAATTAATTTCGTAAATAAAATTACAATATGAAGTTCCCAACCATACTGCGCAAGTGGACTTTACAACTCATTGTCATCATGAACTTGTAGTTGCAGGCCAAGCTTAAAATCAAAGTAGACAAGGGGAGAAATCCAAATTTGAAAAATGTGTCTAGATCAGGTCCAACAAGACTAGACATATGATCTAGGTTGATTGGATATCTAGTTTCATTGAAAATTTGCAATACTCAAGTGCTTCCTTTAATTCCACCCTCATCTTTTTGCATCCACACTCTAGTTAAAACTTTAAAAAAATCTTAGGCTTAGAAATATAAATATATCTTTTGTTAAGAAGAACACAAACTTAGATTTTTATAATTTAAACTACAATTAATTGTTATGATTCAACCTTAATCTTGATGTATAAAGAAAATGTAAGTTTTTATTATTGTATTAGAGGATATAACATAGACATAATGTTTGTTATTTTGAAATTTTGTACGAGACAAGAATGCATCACACCTTCATTTTACACCATTTTGAACATATATTGTAAATATATATGTCATATCATTCAAGCTAGCTTATTTGACACACAAAATGAATTGTACCTAAAACCTACTAGAATATCAGCACTAGAGATCACCTTATCTTGCATCAATACATTTTTCATAGCTATTTTCCACCCTCTACCAAACCACACATGGCCCAATCCACCACATATAAATTTTATATTAACTGCCCATGAGTCAACCCTTTAGAAGATATTCACAATTACTTGCACACCAAAAACTTCAAATCGTATCGACCATGGACATTTACCTAAATCAATCTACTATGTCATTATAAGGGAATCAACAAGAAATCTAGAAAATATTCACAATAACTTGCACACTAAAAACTTCAAATCGTATCGACCATGGACATTTACTTAAATAGACACGTTTGATCCGAGAGCACTTTGGAGTTGAATCATCTTCAAAATTCTTTTGAATCACCAAACTTCTCTACCCACAATTTTCTGGCCCATTGAAATCATCCTCTCTGTAAGGAAAGGGTGAATGTTTTCTACTAGATGGAGGATTTCTAGGCACTTAAAATGAGCTATAAAAATTGGGTACTTAATACCTACCACGATAAAAACACCCAAATTAAAGAAGAGAGAATGAGGAATTTTTGCCGAGTTTTACCAGAGCCCCCCATCCCATTGTTGCAAATCCAGCCTGCCCGATCGCATAGTTAGGAATCACCATAATTGGCTTTTCGTAAAGTTTTCTCGTAGAGAACACAAGACGGTGAGCCTTCAAAAGGGCGAGGCGAGCTCCAACAGTTCCTGGCAGACTCTGTCGGAATGCAGACTGTCAGAATGTCATTATTGCCTACTGGCGCTCTTGGCAGACTGTCAGAATGTCAGTGCATTTAATGCCAACAAACATTTATTGCAACAAGAGAGGGGGAAACACTCGAATGCCTTACTCTGACATTTTTGAGGGATTCCCGTCTCGTAGCTAGTTTTCGTATGGCACATGATTTTCCCCGCAAAATTCAATGAATACAGAGGCGATAATCCGCGGCAGACTGTGGCTAGGAAATTATTCTCCTTTTTTCAAATTTGCAGGCAGTGACTATCATTAAGGACTGTCCACTGGTCATATTGAATGAAAGGACGATGAAAGCAATGAAGGTAAAATTCCGCAATATAATTGTGATTTATATGTAATATGTTTGGATAACCCAAAAAACAACAAGCACGGCACACTATAGGGTTAACATGAGATTATTTTAGTTTATTTATTTATATTGTTATTTTTATTTATTTCAAAGAGTTTTTATTTTATTTTATTTCAAGATTATGTAAAAAATATTTAATTTATTTTTATTTGAAGAATTATTCTTATTTAATTATTTTATTTATTTATGAGTTATTTTATTCTATTTTAAAATTATTCAAGAATCATTTTATTTTATTTGTATTGTTTAATATATATATTAAGAATTATTTTTATTTACTTAAAAGTTATTTTGTTAGTTGGATTTGTTTTTAATTTTAATTTTAATTTTTTTATATTTTTAAATATATAATATATATTGATTTTTAATTAGAATTTAAAATTTTTACAATATTAATAACTAGTATAGATATCTTAAATACATCTATCTAAAAAAATGCTAAGAGATATCAATTTGAAGTTATTTTATTTAATATATACATAATTTTCGTTAATTATATAATTATTTAACGTTTATATCTTGCCCATCAAATTTTCAACTCAATTAACAAATAAAAAAATATCTCAAATTAACAAATCAAATTTAAACTTTTTATTTATTATTACACTATTGTATTAGGGAAGGGGAATCTTAGTGAGCTCTTTGAAGAGAACGGCCCGTTTCTTGGTCAAGTTGCATGTTAGAAGAGTCGAAATGGAAAAGAGTTTGAATTTGTCTTAGTGTTGCGCTTCTTGGTCCCTTAGGCTATTTTGGGCCTCGTGGACTTCATTAAAATTCAATTCAATTCAAACCTCAAACATGTCTAAATTTTGGTTGAAATTATTTTAATATTACAAAAAAAAATTACAGTCTATTTAATATATATACAAAATAATGTTCCATGTTGGAGAAAATTAAAGCCCTTCATTTTCTATTTTTTGAGTTTGAGTTTTATTTTGGAAATATTATGTTTATTATTAAATATTAATATTTTATTTTATTATTAAATATTAATATAAAAGAGATTTTTTATTATTTTATTTTAGTTCATTTTACTTCATATATTTCTACACATTTTTCTTCACTATGTCCATCAATTTCTCAACTATAATTAATAAATTAAAAAAAAAAAACTCAAATTAAGAAATCAAAATATTTTCTCTCTTAACCCATAAACTTTTTTTACACTTTTGAAAATGAAAGAATGATGATTATCCAAACTTGTCCATATCCCTACTTATTTTGGATTTAAAAAAAAACTCAAATTAAGAAATTAAAATATTATCTTTCTTAACCCATAAACTTTTTTTACACTTTTGAAAATGAAAGAATGATGATTATCCAAACTTGTCCATATGGCTTTATAATATTTATTATTAAATATTAATAATTTGACATGTAAATGACCATCAATTTTAAAGTAAAAGGTAAGTATTTTTTTTAACACACTTAGGCCATTACACTCCACCCCATACTATCATTGTAGAATGCCTCTAGGCATAATTATATATTTTTATTTTTATAAAATCAATAAAATATTTATAGTTTTTAAATTATTTTAAATTTTAAAATTGATATAATAAGTATTATAATAATATTAATAATATAATTAATATATTAATATATTAATATTATATTTATGTTAAATTATTAATTATAATAATTAATATAAATATAATCATATATATATATATATTATAATTAGTATAATAATATTTTAAAAATATAATTTAATTAATATATTAATTGACATAATACATTATATTAATGAAAAAGTTGAAATTATTATAGAAGGAACTTAAATCAACAAACAAGAGAACATTAAGAACAAATAAAAGTGAAGGAGCTTGACGTCCCATGCAAAGATCAAGACATTAAACACAAGGAAACCAAACTGCTAAGTGAGGGTTTGCAAGTGAATTACAAATGTGGCTAACTACAACTCATCAAGATACACTGATGGATAATCTTGTTAACCACCTCTTCAAATGCCTATCATGCATTGTAGTTAGGCTAACCACCACCCTAACCTATTGTGGCCAAATTACCTCTTGTTGACCAATTCAAAAGTGTTCACTTTCATTTTAATGTATCTAGCAGGGTAGTTGCAACTACAAACTGACAAAATTCTTCTATCCTTTTATGCTTTGATGGATGTCCATACCTTGCTCAAAAGCTTTCATTTTGGCACAAGTTTAGAGTATGCTAGCAAAGGTGAAGTTATCAAGTTGCAGACCTATTTGTTTATGGACATCCACCAAACTTCTACACTTGACATACATGTAAATAAGCATGTAACAAATGCAAATTGCCTGTGAATGATGAATGAGTGGACTTTTTTCTATTGTAAAAGTACATTCTTGAGAATATAGGTCTACACTTGATATTTAAAATTTTTATGTGTAGACATTCCTTACACATGCTATCATTTATCAATGCTATCTACATGGCTTGTCAATTTATTTGCCACCTCATTCTACTCTCCATCACCTTTTAAAGTTGTGGGCATGTTTGTATTGCCCTCCAACCTCATAAATCTCTTCAGCACTAAAGTGTGGATAATCATAACTACAAATGCATGTGGTTGATGGCTACTTGTGGTATTTTTTCAAGCACCCAAAGTTTAGGTTTCAATGTTTTGTTCTTATTTTATTGACAAGAATTCAAAACAATATGATTAGAATCTATGACTTTTTTAACTACATTGAAATAAAATAATAATATGGTGTGGGTCCACCAAATTTCTCATTTTAAATGCATTTCACACCTTGTAAATCTTCAAAAGAGTATATCTGTCAACACAACTTAAAAATTTAATTCTTATTTAATCTTCAAATTTACTAAGATTTATACAAATAATAATTCTTCATTTGAGATCATTTTCCCTCTTTATAATTGCTAGATATTATATTTATATATTGTTCGATGTTTCAATTCTGATAAAGTGCCTTTTCCATCACATGAAATCCATGTCATATCCACTTACATCAACCTAAATAATTTTAATTTTAAGCAATGAGGTGGCATTCATTAACATCTTCTTCATTACTTTCAAATTTATTCATGTATATCCGTCAACCCATTTAAGAGTAATTTGTGTCACTTTAGGTACTTCCATTATTTAGGAGTGTTCCAAGATCTTCTAGATCTAATGCATGTACTAGTTTGAGCCACGTGAATCAAGCAACCACACGCTCTTTGTTGCAAGCTAGATTAAAACACAAAATGCAAAGCAAATACAAAAATATAGAATGAACATAAAATGGATCTGTTGTCACTTGGATTTGCAGCATGTGTTGAAGGTTTTTAGGACTCCAACAATCTAATGAAAAGGAGGCCAAATCTCTAAAGAGAGGCTGATTCCTTCACTGAATGAGAGATGAATAGTTATTCCTAAGACTAAACCTAATCTATCCACCATTAAGGAAAAGAGGAAGAGGAGTAAAACTAGAAATTAATGGAAGTGATACACCAGGTTTGAATATAAAAGCACTCATAGAACTGAAAATGCACAAAATAACTAGATACAACTGATAAACTTACACAGATCTAGTTGCTTCTAATAGAGGTAAGAAGTAGAATAGAATTGGAAGGAACAAAACATTCACATACAAATCAATCCTAATTTACACAATGCTAAAAAGTAACATGAAGAGGTAAAACACAGTGTGTATTTCATCAAGAAGGCAAGGTTACAACAGAGGAGGGCTTTGTTTGAAGTACAAAAATGTCTATGTATTCAACCCTCAATAGATCTAGAAAACATGCATATATAGCATTTGATTTACATTTGACCTCAGTCATTTCACAATAAAATTTCCCCCAGGGCCTATAAGAAAATATCCCTATCAAAGGGAATATCTGCTTGCCAAAATTAACTGCAAAAAATATCTTGGATCATAGAGCAACTGAGAGATATTTTGCCTTCAATGCAAATAGTTAATTTATCAACCTACAATAATAAATGCAAAAATATCTAAAATGAAGTAGTTGAGCAGATTAAATTCTGCATTAATTGCAGATGAGGAAAATCAAAAGATTTTTCCTCCAAAATCCTCTTTTACAGAGCTTTTACAACACCTCAAATATCTACATTTAGATATTTAAAGTTTACAATATATTACAAACTCAATTTTTTCTTTATTTCTCACTTTTTTGGAAATTCTAGCCTATGCTTTTCTCTGTCAGCAAAATCAGTATTTTATAGACCATTCAATCATTGCCTTCTAAATTTTTCATTTTCTGTTGGCAACTCTACTATTTTCTTAACTGTGACCTATTCTTTCATTTTTGCCCTTATCAACAAAATTCTAGATTTTTTTGAACTATTCTTGCTTTGTCTTCTTCATCTCTATTTTGTCTTATCGGTAAAACTATCTTTTCTTGCACTTTCCTTTGGTTTCACCTTTTCTATCTTCTTTATCAGAAAAGTCCCACTTTTCTAAACTCTTGGCCATGTGTCTTTTGCCTTATCGGTAAAAATTATCTTCTTTGAACTTTGCCCATATCATCCCCTTTATCAGTAATTTCACCCATTGTCGAACTTATCATATTTTTGCCTTATCGACAAAATCATGATTTCTTGAACCTTGGTTGTGGGCCAACTTTTACCTTTGTTAGCAAAAGTTCACTTTCACAAACTCTACCCTTTACCTTTTGTTTTTCTCTTTATCAGTAAAAATTGCTTTTACCTCGAACCTTTCTTCATCATCAGCGAAGTTCCAACTTTTTAAACCATTGGCTTTAAGTCTTCTTGCCTTATTAACAAATCCTACTATCGATGAACTCATGAATCTTTGAACTTGGTGAAAAGTTTAGGCTTTGCCCTATTTGCCGATAGAAGGGGCCTTACATTTCTTTACTTAGCCAATTTTCTTGTTTATAATTTTGCCTTATTGGCAAAATGTTACCTTTTGTGAACTGGGCCCACCTTGTTAGTGATCTAACAATTTCTTAAACTTTGGACCTTTCTCCATTTTCACCTTTATCAACAAAGTGCCTTGTCGGCAATACTGAGGAATTTTGAACCTTCAGTGCCTTAGCCAAATTTTCCTTTGTCAGCCCTTTTACCTTTGGGTGAACCTTGTCTTTTTGTTTTGCCTTATCGGAAAAATGTTCTATCAGTGAACTAAAGCAACTTTAAACTTCATGAAATGTTTGGCTTTTATGAACTTTGCCGATAGAAGGCTCCCTTTATCCATCCTTACTCTTAGACAATCTTTGAAGAAGATTTCCTTCCCACCACTTTATCAGCAAATCGCCGAATCGGCAAACATTATGAATTTTAAACTTTTGAGGAGTTCGTGTGATTGAGAAATCGCCGATAAAGGCATTGTTTTGTCCTTTGCCTTAGCCACATAGTGAAGAATTCCACCCCTTCATCGCTTTATCGACAAAATACTAAGTCGATGAATCGACAGAAAAGAAAACTTGTGAAAAGTTCGTAAAATATGAACTTTGTTGATAAAGGGGAAAACTTCCCTTTACTTAGTGAACTTTTGAAAACTTCCTCTCTTCTTTTTCGGTGAATCAACCAGATGGGGAACATGAGAAAAATGTGAACTTTTGGAAAGTTCATAAAACTTGAATTTTGCTGATAAAGGGAGGAGTCTTCATCCTTACTCATTTTTTGCTAGTTTGGGAAACTAAAAATTTGCCGATAAAGGCCAAAAGAGGGGCAAAAATTAAGGCAAAAGCTTCAATGTTTTGGGGTTTTTATGGGTTTTTTGCATGGATTCTCTAGATGAATTTTCAAGGATATTTACGAGCTAGAACACTGGAATTTAAAGGTTTTGGAACTTGCAGAGCCAAATCTCAACAAGATTTTTGAGTTGGGCTATTTAACTTTGGGCAGAGGAAAATAGGTCAACAGGATCCAACTGCATGAATGAATTAGGTCACAAAATGGAGATGTACATATAGGAGATTGGAGTGGTGAAGAAGCCTAAGAATAAGCATGTAATTCCCACTAATTAAGACTCATTGAAAGATAACTCCACAAGACTAGAAAGCTAACTCCATGAGACTAGCTATCTAACACTACGAGACTAGCAAGCCTAAGCATGCTTAACTCCAAGTGTAGGAATAATCCATAATAAATAAATAAAGTAAGTAATATCCTACATTGACACCCCCTTAAGCATAGCTTAGGTGGGTACAAATAAAATTGGGTACTAACAAATAGGCCTAATGAGGTACCTAGGTACAATGCTATCTCTCATAAAGTGGAGTAAAGGAGAAAACCTAGTGGGGAAAAACTCACCCCCAAAAGAGAGAAAATGAAGTGAAGAGGGCTAGAAGCCCCCCACCCCCTAAAGATAAATTTTCTATTGAAGTAGACAACACCCCAAGTCGACCTCATAGATGAATGAACTTGCTCTTAGTAAAAGGCTTGGTGAAGATATTAGCAACCTACTCTAAAGACTGAAAAAAATTAAGTCGATGACCTGACCATGAATAAGCACCCAAATAAAATGCATGTGAATCTCTATGTGTTTGGTTCGTTGGTGCTAGACTAAATTCCTGCATATCTAGATGGTGCTTTGGTTGTCACAATAGATGATTGTGGGATGCATGAATGGAATACCAAACTCAATGAGAATGCCCTAAATCTAAATAGCCTTAGTAGTTGCATTGACAGCTCCCTTGTACTCTACCTCTATGGATAATAAAGCAATAGCATTTTTCTTTTTTCTAGACCAATTGATAGGACCAAAACCTAGTGAGAAACTATAACCATAAGTGGACTTGTGATTTTGAGTATCACCAACCCAATTTGAATACATGTATCCAACCAAGTCAGCCTCTATGCCAGCTCTATAATGAAATTTGAATCTAAGAGTGCCCTGAAGGTAGTGAAGGATCCTCTTAGCTACTTTTCAGTGCATCTCATGAGGCTCCTACATGAATTTTGAAGCCATGCCTATAACATATGAATATCGGGCCTAGTATGAGTCAAATAGATGGGACAACCAACAAGTTGTTGATACAAGGTTGTATCATCTAATGGTGTAGTAATATCAGCCTCAAGCTTGACTCCAAATAGAAAAGGGAGTCAGAGATTGCTTACAATTAGTCATGTAAAACCAAGCAAGTAGATCAAGAGTATACTTACGCTATGCAAGAGTGATCCCTGAGTTGGATTGTGAAATATCAATGTTAAGGAAGTAATGCAATAAACCCAAGTTTTTCATGTCAAATTTATCTTGTAGAGAATTGACTTCACAACTGTAATAACAGATGAAGGTCTCATAGTGATCAAAAGATTGTCAACATAAAGAACTGGTATCAATAGATAATTATCCTACTACAAGAAATATACATTAGGATCCGAATGGCACCAAGTGAAACCTAAAGCTATGAGGAAGGAATCCATCTTGGTGTACCAAGCCTGAGGGGCCTGTTTGAGGCCATATATGGATTTCTTAAGTCTACAAACTGAGGATGAATCCTGAATGAACCTTGGTGGTTGCTCCATGTAGATCTCCTACTCAGGTTCTTCATGAATAAAATCACTCTTTATATCCATTTGATGCACATCCCAACCATGTGTTGTGGCAATGCCAAGTGTAAGTGGGATCAAAGTCATTTTAGCCATGGGTGCAAAGGTCTCTATGTGGTCAATGCCAACAAATTGTAAAAAAACCTTGGCAACCAATTGTGCCTTGAACTTGCCAACTAATCCATCTACTACAAACTCCATCTAATATATTCACCTACATCAAACCATATTCCTTCCCTTAAGAAGAGAAGTCAAGTCCCAAGTGTGATTTCTGATTAAGGAATCATATTCCTTATGCATAACATTATCGCACTCAGGTATGCTTGATGCCTCTCAGAATGTTTGTGGATTAGAGGCTAAAGCATAGAAGGCATGTGGCCCACTTTTATAGTTTGGCCAAGTATGTTTGTCATCTTTTGGATCCCCTACCCAAGTACCTGCACTCTGGAGTGTCTTCCTAGACCAAAGAGGGTTGGATGTGCGTGAGTCAAGCTTTAAATCCTCATCCTCCAAAACATGTCTAGAAGAGGATGGAGATGACTCCTCATCAATATCCTCATTGTTAGCACTGGAAGAAGAAGAAGACTTTGCCTTAGGAATCTACTATGGATGGTCCAAGTCATTAGAAGAATCATCAAATCCAAGTGAGTCCATGTAATATACACCCTTATTTTTTTTCTATTATGTTTCCTATGTGTCTTGTTTTCTGATTTGTTTTGTAATGTTTAATAGAAGAAGACAGAGCTGCAAAAAGTGTGTTTCACAACATATGTTTTGCAATAATCAAGAACTGAAATAACTCTTGAAATACCATATTTTAAAGTACCCATAATCAACAATGAACTGAAAATGCAATATACCATTAAAACTAAAGATACCTAGTTGTTGAAATATTATTACAATGTAAAACTAGACATACTCATTTGTTGTTTACACATTAACATTGATGAACAAAAAATACATAGGAAACTAGCACCCCAAAACCCTAGTCGCCACCCCCAAACACATCATCAAAGGGACGGCCTGGTGTAGGAATAAATTGGTAAGGTGTGAACGCCTCAAATCTACAAGTAATCTCCTCCAAAACCCTATATGCCTCTTCTACAAACCCCCACATCTTTGTTACAGATGTACGACTATCCAAGGGAGGTGTACGACCAACAAATGGGAATTATGATTAGATATTTTTTTCCCTCCATAATTGTTTTTAACACCTCTTAAGTCTTCCCCTCACAATCTAATTGGAAAATCCATGGCAAACTCCACCAATAACTTGAAACAATGAGCTCCCGTGTGATTCCTAGCTGAAATCACCAATCAATCCTGTAGGTTAGATTTTTCACCAATGACGAAGATGTTCTCTATGAAGGATTCCATCTCCACAAATCAAAATGATGAACAAGGTTCAATACAACATAATGTTGTTGCCAATTCTAAAAAATATGCATAACAAATGACCTCCAAAAAGCTCTTTATTTTCCCTCAAATCCCACGCTCAAGTTCGAATATTAAAATATTTCATTTAATTTAAACATCCCCTTATATGTTCCATGTGGGCACGCATCCCTAGGAAAAAATACTTTATTTAATTTTAAACACAACTTCTTATGTCTCCCTAAGTGCCTCATAAGTCACTTTATTAAATTAAATAATGCTAAAGTTAAATCTTTAATTTTTGTTAGGGTGAAAAAGGGGGATGGTGCGAATGTGATTGATTTGGTTTAGATCCTCCCTTCTCATCAAATATTCAAGGGCATATCAACCAAGTTGAATCTCTACTAAGCGAGAGCATTCACCTAACAAGCTAGGCTACCACTTGGAATGATGTGAAAGCTCTGATGTTATCAAACAATATCTCAATTTAATTCTTAAGTACTCTTAAAACCCTAAATAAGAAAAACAGTAAGCAAATTGATGAATTATGACAAATCCTTTTAGACTAAAGTGAAGGACAAAGATTGTTAACTCACTCTTTTTGTAAGTTCAGAATATGGAACAATTAGGGACACTGGCACTAGCACCCTTGTCCAAGGTACTACTTTCTACACAAAATCTGGATCTCCTTCTGACACTAATCTTCACTATATCTTTTGTTTCTGTCTCAGAAAAGGTGGAGGACACTAGTGGGAGCGCCCAAGTTGAATTCTAGACAATCTTTAGGGTGTCAGAAGCTCTTTAGATGTTGACTATCACTGTTCAGTCTATTTCTATGTCTACAATTTTGAATGACACTGGTGGGAGCTCTCGTGTCTCGAAATGTTGAACTCTATCTTCTTTCTTTTGGATCCTGAATCCTTGTTGTTTGCAACCTTGTTAACCGCATTTTGACCATGCAAAATTTAAACTACTAGCCACTGCCAATAAACATCATTGCCTATTCATTTAGATAACTTTGATATTTATCGATAGTTTTAAAACCGTTACTAAGTGCCGATAAAGGGGATTTCATCTATTTGAAAGTAATGTCACGTGTAAAGAAGAAATGAGAAATTGCCAACCTCCACTCCTCCACATCCATTAAAATTCTCTTGCGATCTAGGAAACTACTCCAAATCACTTTCTTTGTCTCACATGTGATATAAAGATGCAGCAGCTGGCAGTTAAAAAAATGATTTTTGTTGTTGAAAGGTGGATTTCTCTCCCACAAGCAGTGCCATGCATTAAAGGAGAACATCAAACATCTTCAAAAGGTCAATAAAGGTGTTTATCTACATGAGAGTTCGTTACCAAATGTGAAGATATCAATGTGTATTGAAACACCAACTATATCTAATTTGCACGACTCTAAGAAATCACCTCTATTTACCTCAAATAGCCTTTGTTTGCAACCAACTTACTAGGAATAAAGGCGAGTTTTGGGATTTGAGTAGATATGCATACTCATCAAGACTCAAGCATCTCAATTTTTGTCCTTATAGCATGCATAATATGGAAGTATATATGCACAAACTATTTGATAGAGCATGCAAGAACATGCACGAAATGTATTTGTCAAAAGATGCTATGAAGTTTCAAACAAATGCATTTTTGCAAGTTTAGATCCAAATTCCACAATCTTTACAAATTTCTTCATGCAGCTTGTATCAAGATACAAACCGAATGAAGGGTACAGATGTCATTTGGATGCATTCACAAGGCACATGAGCTATTTTTACATGTTGACGGCTGTGATGGTGTTAGGTTTAGAAATAGAGGATTTATTGAGAAAGGCTTTAGAAACTTTCAAGCAACTGCAAATGGCGGGTGTAAAGACAAATTCCACGACCTTTTCCAGCATCCTTCTTGCCCGCACCATGTAATAAGAGGCTTTTTGTTAGAGATTACATTTGTAAACTTTCTAATAGATATATGTGAAACGTGGAAGCATGGACAGGGCACATAAAAGGTTTGATAGAATGTTTCAAACAAATGCAATCAAATGGAATACAATGAATGCATGATATGCACAAAATGGAATTGGGATACCATTATTGACACATGGAACCAAGCTTCTTGGTGGCTATTATAATTGGAAATGCATTAGTAGACCTGCGCGCAATATGTGAAAGCATCTACAAGCCATAAAGCATAGCTCAAAAACCTTTGCCAGTATCATTCCAGTCTGAACTATCAGGAGTTGCTGAAGAGGAAGATAAGGAGAGGGGTGTGGATGAGAATCAAACCCAAACCCATGAATAGTCCTCTTATGTGTCTATTGCAAGTTGTCTGCATAGTGTACATTGAATTATTTTATTTGATACTCCTCTAATTTTCTAAAGGAGAATTAAACAACTTCTTAAGTTCTTGCCTAATGGTAGGATGGACTTTTTATATAGGAAGCCTAATTATACCCAAAACAAATTCAGAGACATTTTAAAGTTTTATCGATCATCTAGTGGGAAACATAGACCTGTATGTCACTGGCCCTTGAGATAAGCTAAATAAGGATGTAAGCATGAATGGTTCAAAAACCATGAACCCTAGGGGCATATTCTTTGTAGATGTTTCAGTGATGGCTTCAACCATAGCCTATGAAAATGAGTTGGTTATAAAGAAATGGGTCAAGTGACACTAGAAGATGCATTTTGTGGAGTTCTTTGACTATTGGAACGATTACTTGTAGAAGAAAGCTACACAGGCATTTATATGTTGTGATAAAGAAAAAGATGCCAAATTAATAGTGATAGCTTTTAGAGGAACATAAGCATTTGAGGTAGATGATTTGGTAACAGATCTAGATTTTTCATGGTATGATGCCCCTCATATGGGAAAGGTCCACATTAGATTTCTAGAGGCTTTGGGTCTGGAAAACTATTCAAATGATAAAAAAAAAATCTCATTCAATTTGAGAAAACAAGACCTTGACAAACAATTGGCCTTCGATGTGCTACATAAGAAGCTGAAAGAGCTTTTACTAGCCAACAAAATGAAAAATTCATTGTGACAGGTCATAGTCTAGGAGGAGCCTTAGCTATATTGTTTATAGCCATGCTTGTTGTGGAGGGTGAAAAGTTGTTGGAAAATCTGTTAGCTGTTTACACATTTGGACAACCCAGAGTTGGTGATAATACATTTGCAGAATTCATGGATAGGAATGTGAAACATGCTGTACCAATATATTTTAGAGTAGTATATTCCAATGACCTTGTTCCTAGAATACCTTTTGAGGATGATTTATTCATATACAAGCACTTTGGGGTGTGTCTTTACTTCAACAGTTTCTACTCTCTAAAGTATCATGCAGAGATCCCCAACAGAAATTTCTCACCTATATACTTCATAGCCATAAGAATAGTTGTCATTTGGGAATTACTACAGGCTTTAGTTCTACATTACAGATATGGAAAGGGATTCAAGGAGACTAAACTTTCTATTCTTTCTAGAATATTTGGAATGGCTAGAGTCATGTTTTTGGGTTGTTTTGTACATAATTTTCATGATTGAGTTTCTCATGTTCGAGTCTAGTTTTCTATCTTTAATTGTAAAGTTAGGTTCGTCCTAACTCTTTCTTACAAAGTAGTTATTTTAAGTGCCTCAGTTAGGTAGTTAGTCTAAGTGACTATCTTTACAAAAGAAAGTTAGTTATTCAAAGTTAGTACACTTATCAAGGTAGTTACACCAAGTAGTTACAAAAAATGGTTAAGGTAGTCACCTTAAGTGGTTACTAACCTCACCTATAAATACAACATTGTAATTCAATCAAAGGGGTTCCACTTTTTCACATGACAGTGTATGAAAGACTCGAATAGTGTTATTCAAGTTTGAAAGCAATAAAAAAATATTTGAATATGTGTTCAACTCGATTTCATGTGTTGTTATTGGTATTCATATGTTTCATCAATAATGATCATGTGCTTTCCTTTCAAAGTTGCATTGTGAGAAAGATATTTCGCATCAAGTTTTGGTATCTCTACTTGGATGCATGGAATTTAAATTCATAAGTTTAACTCTTATTTCATCATTAGTGTTTGTTATTTCTTTGTTTTTGTTCTTATAATTCTAGAAAATCCAAATACCCCTATCATATGAGGGAGCTGCCCCTCTTAAACATAGAGAGGAATCGACATAGATCTGCGATTCTTCAACTATTGTAAGCAGGTTGTTGCTAATTCAAGGGCAAAACAGAGTTATTCATGAAGGTTATTTAAAAGCAACAAATCTGTTTACCAACAAACCTCCTTCTGCAACTCCACTCCGCAGAACTCGGTACCTATAACCTGCAATCAAAAAGGAGTGTGGAAGGGGGTTGTGATGTTTAGAGGCTTTCCTTAGTCAAGTCCCAGAGAGACATTCAAGTCTTCCAAACACCATTGTTAGATGAGAGTGCGTATCCCTATGGGATAGAGGTAAAATCTAAATGATAAATGATAAAAAACACAATAGATATCACCTTGAAGTGTAGATCTCATGGAAGGAAGATGCTCTTCATGTCACGAGGAGATGAAGTCAAATCTACAATCACAAACACAATAACAACAAAATACTACTCTGCAACACAATGTCCATCTAGTTTGTAAATGAAGTCCTAAACATGCTTATATATGCAACTACAAAGATTTCCACTAAGAATTTCATAATTCAAACTTGAGATCTCGACATAGGAGCTAAATAACGGTCATAAAACTGACATTTAAAATTTAGGGCAGCCCAAAAATAGGGCAGGACTAGGGTGCTAGCGCCCAGGTCCACCTTGCTATTTTCATTCATGGATCATCAAAATAGCACCCCCTAGGTCCTATTTGCCATAAGACTTCAGGGTTTTCTCATTGGGAGTCCAAATTAACATGCAAGATGCTCTAAATGCATTCTAAGGACCCAGGAGCTAAACCTTAAGAGGGAAAAGCCCCTAAGAAGACATTTTATGACATAACATTTAGCCCCCACTTTAATGTATGTATAAATGCAAGGCCAATACATGCATTAAGGTATGGTCAACAAACACAGCAAACATGCCAAGCATGGTGAAGACATGACAAACACATTGAAAACAATAACAAACATGCAAAACACAGAGAAGATAGTTATAGTCACGTAAAACACAGAGAAGACAACATTGAAGACATGAAAAACACAATGAATGTAGTGAATGTAGTGATTATTTTATTTTTTTCATTTTCTCATATATGAAATGCAAATGCAAGTACAAGGAAAGTAAACACACAACTCAAATGTAGGAGGAGTTCATCACCATCGGTCTTGAAACTATGCTTGGGAATAAACACGCCATACACACACATGGAAGACAGAGAAAACATGGCAAACAAGTGATGGAAGAAACCTATTGCTAGGTTTGTAGGCATCTCAAGCACTCTATAGGCACACAGATGATTGGGCTTCACCACAACAATCACCAAAGACATGGTTAAGGGTTAGGATAGTCTCAGATCCACTACCCATCTACTTGGAGGACTTTTTGAAAATGATAGGATGTGTAATCTCCTCGAGAAATAAATCATCCCTACCTCCGTAGAGGGCTTAAATGATTGCAATATAGAAAAGAAAGATGTCCACTCACTCAGAGATACAACATCCTGCCTCCATAGAGGGCTTCAAACACGCTTCGTTAGTACCAAAATCATCAGGCAGTTTACCTTATATATGCCCCCACCTTAAGATGGTTGATATCATGTACCGATATCAAGCACGTTAAGGTAGAGAGAAAACATAGAAGGGAACATGAGCTCTCGTAAAGCCCATGCCCCCCAAAGGTGACATGTACTTTACGATCACCAAATGTTCCCACAAACACACAATTCCCTGCAAGAAAAGGTGTTAGCATCCATATAATCATGATAATCAACAATGCATGTAATCATTCACATAGAGAGTCGAGGAAAGCAAGATCTGAGATAGACAAAGTCCACAGAGTAGCAGTATTGTTATGTTTTGTAAGTGTGATAAGACAACATCAAGATAGCACATGAAGTGATTCTACTAGCCAAGCGTCAAATAATATATATCAACCCCATCATCACGTATGGACTAGGTCCATTTTTTGATTTCTCACTAAAGGAACATGAGATCTGTATTAGTATAATAAGTTTTTTGTCATCTGCCAGCTAGATAAAACCACTAGAAGAAGGTAAACAATAAATCAAGAGAGGAGAAACAAGTGTCTTAGGAATAGTCATGTAGGAGGGTGCCCCCAAGTCACCAACCACAGCACTATGTCCATAAGACACAACACAGAACAATGAAAGAAGAGGAGAAGCAATATAGAAGAATGATGATACAAATATAAGAACGGTCACAACAGAGGTGGTCTCCAGATATCCTTGACCTTATGAGAGAATCAAGGGTCATCTTAGTAGGCCTAAACAACACATAACACATCACGGGGGAAACATAACATGGAGGTAAAGGGTTAGAAATACTTACCTGATCCATCCCAATGTTAAGAACATACGTATCTAGGATGAGGCCACCCTTGAGAGAAATTATAATATTTGCTCCAATGAGTGCGGTTTAAAAAAGGAGAAATATTTGCATGTTGTTTCGGTCTTGTTGAAATTGCATTAACATTGAGTTTAGGACTGTTAGAAATGAAGGTACAAACCACACAATGGAAATCTCATTCAAACCTTATTTATGTGCTTTAAACAATGTAGAATCAATGGAGATTGCAATAGAAATTAAAACCCATTAAACAGAAATAACATGCACAAAACCAAACACATAATATAGTATGTAATGTAGAGAAAACCCTTTCGGGTAAAAAACTCCACCAAGAAAAGAGGCTCCAAGTTGTATTATCTTCAAATATGAGATTACAATACATGCACTTCCTCTCCTCTCCAGTCTTCAATCCAGCACCACCTGTTACACTCAACTCTGAAAAGAACATAGTACAAATATCCTTATAAAAGGGGGTTGCCTTCTAGGGCAAGATAACCAACATAATATCAACCATCGGATCTGTGACCTAATGACGAACGGTCTAGATTTACAATGATAAAATATAAAATAAAATTTGGTTTCAGGGGTGTTGCCCCCGAACCCCCACTAGGGCGCATGGCCCCCAGACCCCTCACAGGGGGGAAACCCCCCTGTAAACCCCCATCGTGGGCAAGTTAGTGTAAAGGAATGGATATAAACATCTAGCTAAAACAAGACCGCTACTGGTGAAATCTTTCATCCCTTATGGGTGATTTACAAACAATACTAGGTGTTATTAATTACATAGGATTTACAAGGTTGATGGCACCTTTATCCTAACAAGGACGATGAGAGGCATTCTTTTCTTTAAAAGGATTATATCCATTGCCGCTTGAGTAATGTCTTGAAGTAGATTCTATAGGTACTCAAATCCCTTATTGATTTACACCACATCCATTACCTACATAGTCACAATTATTATAAAGGATTTTAAATCGTCGACTGTAGAGGGATGCCATTTCTTTAAAAGATGGTGAAGCCTCATAGGTCTTGTTGTGATGTTCACAACATGCCCCATTTTACTCCTTAGCAAAATGAGGACCCTTGCTGTTGCTTTGCTGTTTTACTTCTTTTATTTTTGTGGGTCTGTCTGGTAGTACAGGGGAAATGATGCAGAGTGCTAGCAGAAGCGGATGAAGATTTGACTATATCTTCCCTATTGGCAAGAGATCCTCCAGTGTTTCGCCGAAGTCAAGGATGTCTTCGCTATCAGAAAGACATGAACTATCGGCCGCTCCTTATTCTTTTATCCCGATGGCCAAGTTCTCACCGATACTGTCGGGTACATCGGCTAGACCGATACTATCGGTATAACTTTTTTTTAGTTATCTGATATACAAACTCTTACCGATGTGCATTTCATTGAACTTAATCGTCGGTAAGACCTCTTGCTTCGGCCAGACTTCTACTTAAACTCCCGATAATGACTCTCACACCGATATGTCTTCTACTATCGGCATGACCTTTGCTCATCGGTGGGACTTCCAAGTCTTCTCCCGACGGTGCTTCCTCACACCGATACTCTTTATCGGCGACACTCCGAAGATGTCTCACCGATCGGTGAAACCTTGTACCGTCGGCTAAGTGTATTTTCCTTAGCCCGATTTTGTTTCTCTCACCGATGCGAACAATGATGGTATGTGTCTCCAAAACTATACCAATCTTCGGTAAGACGGAGAGTATTTCACACCGATGGATCTCCAATTGTTCTGAGGCGCCGAACTCGGATTCCCTTCGACAAAACAATGGAATTTGGCCGATTCATATATCAACCCTCGATCACTTGTAGCAATCTGATCCCACAGCCAAACTATCCAATTTCACTCCGATTTCCTGACTAGCCACATGACGATGTCTAGTCGAACTTGACTGAGTTCGTTGGCTTCCTGGGTAAGAATTCAACAGCAACAAATGTGAAAAGTCTTTCCCCCATCACACTGATACTATACAGGGCTTCAGTGGACAGAGGAAAGGGCCTCCATGTATGAATCAAAACCCTACTCCTAGGTTACAAACCAGCCATTGTGGAACCATGGGTTTTACACCGCCTGCACACTATAGAGTCACTATGGATTGACAAATAGCATCCGGTTAGGGTTCCATTTACAAAATCAGGATAAAGATATCAAATCACTAAGAACAACCACGAAAATCAACACAGATCATACCCAGAACTCTCTTTATTCAGTTATCAAGAAGAACTAGTTGTAATACACACTTCTCTCTCTCCCCGTGTGACATACAACCTGCCTCTAAAGAAGATGTAGAGACAGCAGTTATCCCCTCCAACCGTGCAAACTGATTTTCAAATCAGTTAGCCGTTGGTTTACCGTTCATACAAGCAAAACTACATGTGTGCCTTGCACAATTACATTCATGGGACCAAATTGACCCTTATTACAAAATGAAATGGCTTAAGAACCTTATGAGATAACAAAAGAAAAGATGACCCTGCACTACAGAGAATGTGCTCCTTCACCATACTCCCCCTGCAGGAAAAACTCAAGTCCCTTGAGTTGCTAACCTGCTGAAGTGTCTTCCCATGCTTTAGAATATCTGCTTCACTCATCCAGGTTGCCTCTGAATCAGGAAGATCCTGCCACTTGACCAAGTAGTCTTTGTATACCCCTTTTCTTGTCTTCTTGACAATTTTGGAATCCAAAATGCATTCCAATTGCAAAGGCTTAGTTGGAGGTAAATCTCTGATCCAGTCTTCATCTTCAATCACAGCATCTGAGCCATCTTCAGCATGTAATGGAGGTCTAAAAGGGAACAGGTTTGCAACATTGAAAATGGGAGAGATACCAAGGCCGGATGGTAATTCTATCTCATATGCATTTGGACCAAATTTATGCACTACCCTACACGGTCCTATCTTCTTCATCAACAATTTGGTTGGTTGCCCCTTAGGTAATCTTTCCTTTCTGAGGTAGGCCATCACCAAATCTCCTACCTTGAACTCTACCTCCCTTCGCTTTAGATCTGCCCTATCCTTGTACCTGGAGACAGTTTTCTCCAACTGAAGCTTGACCTGATCATGTACTGTTTTCATGGTAGCAGCAAAATCTTCTCCTAGAGCACTCCTTTTATCCCATCCTTGGAGGTCTTTGAGTTCAAGTGGTCCTCTTGGGTGGAAACCATAAACTATTTCAAAAGGGCTTTTCCCAGTACTTCTGTTTCTTGAATCATTATAAGCATATTCAGCTTGACTGATCACTAAATCCCATGCCAATCCATGCTGTTTGGTAAGGCATCTCAAAAGGTTTCCCAAGGACCTATTAACAACCTCAGTCTGACCATCAGTCTGGGGATGGTAGGCTGATGAAAAAGACAACTGAGTGCCCAATTTTCTCCATAGGGTCCTCCAAAAATGACCAACAAATTTGGAGTCTCTATCAGTAACAATTGATAGGGGTAAACCATGAATTCTGACCACCTCTCTGAAAAAGAGACCAGCAATATGAGATGCATCATTTGTGCATTTGCATGGCACAAAATGAGCCATCTTACTGAATCTATCCACAATGACAAAAACACTGTCTACACCCCTTGCTGTCCTAGGAAGACCAAGCACAAAGTCCATACTAATGCTTTCCCAAGGTCTGGTGGGAATGGGCAGTGGTTGGTACAAACCAACATTAGAAGACATACCCTTGGCCTTTTGACATATGGTACAGCTTGCAACATATCTCCTTACATCTGTCTGTACCTTGGGCCAATAGTAGAACCTGGTGACTTGTTCCAAAGTCTTGTCCAACCCAAAATGTCCTCCTAAGGCTCCATTGTGCTTCTCCTTGATGATATTGTCCCTCATGGAACATTTAGGAACACACAACAAACTACCTTTAAATAGGAGCCCTTCTTGCAGCACAAAATCAGAATACTCACCATGAAAAGTGTTAGCCAAACTTGCACACACGTCATAGGCAGCCTTGAAATCTGCATCATCCTTGTACAACTCCTTCAGACATTCTAGACCCATATGTTCCATTTGTACTTCCTTTATGACCAGTATCCTTCTACTCAAAGCATCTGCCACTTTGTTGGCAACACCTTTCTTATGCTTAATAGTGAAGGTATAGGCCTGTAATTGTTCCATCCACTTGACGTGCCTATGATTCAACTTTTCTTGACTATTTAGGAAACTAAGAGCATGGTTGTCAGTAAAAACAATGAACTCTTTTGGCAGTAAATAATGTCTCCATTTTTTCAGAGCTTGCACCATTGCATACAACTCTAGGTCATAGGTAGAATACCTCTGTTTGGCCTCATTCAACTTCTCTGAAAAGAATGCTACTGGATGTCCTTCCTGACTAAGAACGGCACCTATAGCTTGTTGGCTTGCATCACATTCCACAACAAATACTTTGTCAAAATCAGGGAGTACCAACGTAGGTAACTCGGCCACTTTCTGTTTCAACAGTTCAAAACTATCATCTGCTTGTTTTGTCCATTGAAATTTACAATTCACTCCACCTTTGATGGTATTGAGAATAGGAGCACTTATGTGACTGAACCCTTTAATAAACTTCCTGTAAAAAGTTGCCAAACCATGAAAACTTCTTACATCTCCTACTGTCTTAGGAGTAGGCCAATTGAGAATAGCCTCAACTTTTGTAGGATCCATTTTCAAACAGCCATTGGAAATCACAAATCTAAGATACACTAGTTCAGTTTTCATAAAATCACATTTATCCAAGTTGATCATCAACTTACTCTCATGCAATTTCTTTAACACCTGTCCAAGATGCTTCACATGCTCTTCTTTGGTCCTGCTGAAAATCAATATGTCATCAAGATAAACAATAACAAATTTTCCAATAAATTCTACAAGTACCTCATTCATCAACCGCATGAATGTGCTTGGAGCATTACTGAGTCCAAATGGCATGACAAGCCACTCATAGAGACCTTCATTTGTTTTGAAAGCAGTCTTCCATTCATCTCCCTGCCTTATTCTGATCTGGTGATAACCAGATTTCAAATCAATCTTGGAATAGTAACATGAACCACCAAGATAGTCCAACAGATCCTCAATTCTTGGCATAGGAAATCTATACCTTATGGTGATCTTATTGATAGCCCTTGAATCTGTGCATAATCTCCATTTGCCATCTTTCTTAGGAGCAAGTACACTAGGGACTGCACATGGACTAAGACTTTTCCTAATCAAACCTTTCTCCAAAAGTTCTTGAATATGTCTACCTACTTCTTCATTCTGTTGTGGTGTCAACTTGTAGGCAGCTTTATTGGGTAATGTGGCTCCAGGAATCAAGTCAATCTGATGACTTATGTCCCTCATAGGTGGTAAGGAGTTAGGAGTATCCTCTACCACAAGATCTTGGTACTTATCCAGTAATTGTTGCACTTCCAATGGAATCTCCTTCTGCTGTTTGCTTTGCTGATTGGATACAGGCTTCATCATCAGTGCATACCCTTGGGTATCCTTCTCCTTCATGAGTTGTAGGAACTCTTTGCCACTCACTAACATGACACTGTTGTCATTGCTCTTTTCTCCAACCTGCTCTGGTAAGGGATCCATCTAAAACTTCTTACCATTCTTGGTGATCATATATGTATTCTTTTCACCATCATGCTGTGCCTTCACATCATACTGCCAAGGTCGTCCAAGAAGAAGGTGACAAGCATCCATAGGAATAATTTCACATAGCACCTTATCCCTATAATCACCTAGTTCAAACTCTACCCAAGTTTGTTCTTCCACCAAATAGTTCTGATTCTTATTCAACCAAGATATTTTGTGAGGATTAAGATGGGGTAATCTTGTTAGTTTACACTTTTCTACCATTTTAGTAGACACTACATTTTCAGTAGAACCTGAATCAACAATGATTTTACAGAGCTTACCATATGCTATTCCTTGGGTTCTAAAGAGATTCTTCCTTTGTGGGGGCTCCTGCTTCAATGGCATCTTCACGAGGGTCCTCTTAATCATCATATTCTCTCCTTCAAGCACTGGTGCAGCACTACCAATTGGTGAGTTTACACTTTGACAATCATCCTCCTGAAATAGTTGGTTCCTTCTCCCACCATCATGAGAGCTAGATACCTTCTCAGGGCACTTACTTGCAGTGTGGCCTACTTGATTGCAGTTGTAACATCTTCCAGTGAAGACTCCACGTCCTCTGCCTGCACCACCACCTCTTCCTCTGCCATTAGGTCTTCTCCAACCTCCGAAACTACCACCTTTTTGTTCTGTATCAGAACGTGATTCTTGTTGACTTGAACTTTCACCTTTGTTTGGCTGTCCTCTGCCAAAATTACCTCTTCCTCTATTGTTCCTGCCACCTCTTCCTCTGTTATTTTGATCACCTCTCCTTTTCAGTTTATCCTCTGCCCTAGAGGCTAACTGAAAACATTCATCCATAGTCTTGGGAACCACCATACTAAACTCATCCTGTATATTGTACCTCAGACCATCCAGGTATCTAGCCACCATCTCTTTCTCTTCTTCTCTGTGATTGGCTCTCATGCTCAATCTGTGGAATTCTTCAGTGTATGTAGCCACGTCCATATCTTTCTGCCTAAGATGATTAAACTTTCTGATAGTCTGCAGATCATAATCACATGGTAGAAATTTGGCTCTCAGCATGGCCACCATTCTGCTCCACTTGGTGATTGGACTCTTTCCAACCTTCTCCCTTTCACATTGAGTGTAGTTCCACCAAACCAATGCAGAACCTCTCAGTCTGGTCTTTGCAAACTTTACTTTCTTACTGTCACTATACTCTTTGAAGTCAAAGTAATTACTTATGGCTTCAATCCAGTCCACAAGAGTATCTCCATCCAGTTTCCCATTGAACGTGGGAACATCCATTTTCAGATCACCACTATCTCCATGACTCTTGAGTGCATTCAGAAATGCCTTTTGATCAGTAGTCATACCTTCTCCTTGAGGATTCTCCCCAGTTTCTCCTTCTTCATCCTCTTCTGACTCAGAAGTGCTTCCATCTTTCTCTTTGGATCTTTCTTCCTTCAGTCTCTCTTCGAGCATTTCTTCCACCATCTTCTGGATGGCTGCTTTACTCATCATCTTGGGAGGCATTGTGCTAGCCTCTGTTTCTATCTCCAATTCTTTGTTTGACATACATGGCTGTGATTAAGAATATTGGCTCTGATACCAATTTGATGCAGAGTGCTAGCAGAAGCAGATGAAGATTTGACTATATCTTCCCTATCGGCAAGAGATCCTCCAGTGTTTCGCCGAAGTCAAGGATGTCTTCTCTATCGGAAAGACATGAACTATCAGCCGCTCCTTATTCTTTTATCCCAATGGCCAAGTTCTCACCGATACTGTCAGGTACATCGGCCAGACCGATACTATCGGTATAACTTTCTTTTAGTTATCTGATATACAAACTCTTACCGATGTGCATTGCGTTGAACTTAATCATCGGTAAGACCTCTTGCTTCGGCCAGACTTCTACTTAAACTCCCGATAATGACTCTCACACCGATATGTCTTCTACTATCGGCATGACCTTCGCTCATCGGTGGGACTTCCAAGTCTTCTCCCGACGGTGCTTCCTCACGCCGATACTCTTTATCGGCGACACTCTGAAGATGTCTCACCGATCGGTGAAACCTTGTACCATCGGCTAAGTGTATTTTCCTTAGCCCGATTTCGTTTCTCTCGCCGATGCGAACAACGATGGTATGTGTCTCCGACACTATACCAATCTTCGGTAAGACGGAGAGTATTTCACACTGATGGATCTCCAATTGTTCTGAGGCACCGAACTCGGATTCCCTTCGACAGAACAATGGAATTTGGCCGATTCATATATCAACCCTCGATCACTTGTAGCAATCTGATCCCACAGCCAAACTATCCAATTTCACTCTGATTTCCCGACTAGCCACATGACGATGTCTAGTCGAACTTGACTGAGTTCGCTGGCTTCCTGGGTAAGAATTCAACAACAACAAACGTGAAAAGTCTTTCCCCCATCACACTAATACTATATAGGGCTTCAGTGGACAGAGGAAAGGGCCTCCATGTATGAATCAAAACCCTACTCTTAGGTTACAAACCAGCGATTGTGGAACTGTGGGTTTTACACCGCCTGCACACTATAGAGTCACTATGGATTGACAAATAGCATCCGGTTAGGGTTCCATTTACAAAATCAGGATAAAGATATCAAATCACTAAGAACAACCACGAAAATCAACACAGATCATACCCAGAACTCTCTTTATTCAGTTATCAAGAAGAACTAGTTGTAATACACACTTCTCTCTCTCCCCGTGTGACATACAACCTGCCTCTAAAGAAGATGTAGAGATAGCAGTTATCCCCTCCAACCGTGCAAACTGATTTTCAAATCAGTTAGCCGTTGGTTTACCGTTCATACAAGCAAAACTACATGTGTGCCTTGCACAATTACATTCATGGGACCAAATTGACCCTTATTACAAAATGAAATGGCTTAAGAACCTTATGAGATAACAAAAGAAAAGATGACCCTGCACTACAGAGAATGTGCTCCTGCACCAGGAAAGAGGGTTAAAATTGCAAACTTCATTAAAAATAGAGAAAAAATGCATTTTCAGTACCAAGGCATGATATGGTTGGATTTCTTTTGAAAAATGAGCTGGGGTTTCTTTTTGCACCACCTCAAAATTCGCCATATTTTGCAAGTTATGAGCATTTTGGTAAAGGTACATTCAGGTTTGTATGTGCAAGGGGTTGTTTTTATACTTAGTCACATTTGCAATCAGGTTCATATACAGGGTTGTTTGCATGTTGGGTCGCTTGCATGTTGCACATACAATCCCTTTTATATATCGCTTTCATATACAAGGCCAATTGTATGTTCTTTTTCTTTGTATACATTTTAATAAAGGTTCTATGTGTACATACGAGGCGGACCCAAGAGTTTATTAAATATGATTAAATTGTTGTATGCCGCGGGCTTGTATATTTATACATACATTGCCGATATACATTGTCCACTTGTGAGCCGCAGACTCGAAGTGATTATTGAACAAGGTTAATCCCTTGTATATTTTGCGGGCTTGTATGTTTCGGTAACATACAATACAAATGTACATTGTGCAGACACAAAAGAAAGTTAAGAGGAGCTAAATCATTGTATGATTCTGGGTTATTTTTTTTTGCACACATTGCAGGATACATTGCTTTACATACAACTTCCAGAATCGAGAACATTATGGAATGAAGTTAAGTCCTTGTATTTCTCGCTTGTATGTATGTTAAGGTACATGCATTTTGGTATATACAAGGTGGATTTCTAAGAAGTTTTAAATTCAATATAAACAATGCATCGAACATAATGTATATCTGGTATGCATACATACAATGCGGAACCGAAAGGTTTATTAAAAGTGGTTAAGTCGATGTATATTTAGTGCTTTGGATATTGAAAACATACAATCGAATGTACATTGCGCGAACTTAAGGAGCTATCAAATGGAGTTAATCCCTTGTATATTCTGTCTTGCTTCTATGTTTTGAAACATACACTGCTTCCCACGTACAAGCCAGAATTCAAAACAGATTCAAATCTGATATATCGAATGTATCATGCCTAGCTTGTATATCAGAAAATATAAAGATTTAAACAAGGAAATGAGTGGGAAGGAAAAGCGATAGGGTTTTTGAGGCATTTTGAGCCTAAATGCATATGTCCTGGTTAGCGATGGTTGACCCGATTGGTTTTAATGCTGAATGTGCATTTAAACATGCGATGCGATTTTCATGGATTTTGGGCCCAATTACTGCAATCACACAGTCACACCTTGATTTAACGAGTGTTTTAATTTCCTATTGATTATTAGGTAAAGTGGTACTTATTACTAGTCTATTTTTGCAGGTATGCAGTTGAAGAAGGAGCTGGAGCTTAATGGTGATGAAGTCATGGAAGGGAGATCCGATCTCAGGAGCAGAGGAAGATAAGGATGAAGTGCGAAAAGTCAAGGGTTTTCATTAATGAAGACAAAATGCAGATGGAAACATTATTACAGCAGACAACATAAGTTATTATTGAGCTGCTAGGGTTTCTAGAAGGGCATATTTCTCCCAGATTTGATGTATGCTCAGAGATATTTTGGGAGACTTGTTCTCCAGCATTTAATGTTGTAACTAGAGGTTTGAACCATTGCTTAACTAGGGTTTTTGAGTGTATTGAGGACAATCAAAGTCTATATATTGTACCTCTATCCACTGTAATACTTTACATAGGGGCTACACATGGATTTTTTTAGAGAATAGCTAACAGTTGTAATTTATCTAAGCATTAAGAATAGAGGGACCTTTTAGTTTAGGAATAGAAGAAGGAGGTCACCTGTGTCTGCAACAAGGAGCGTGTGGAACATTCTGCCTCCTTGCTATATCTGTAAAGCTTGTAAATTTTCTGTAATCTGATCAATGAAGCTAAGAGTCATTCAGACATTGTAAATCTTATATGATTGTCTGTTTCCAATACAATCGAATCTAGAATTCTGCATCTATCTTCTGAGTGTTTTCTTGTTCTTCATTGTGTTTGAAACATTTTCTCTTAGAGCTCGCAATTTTAGGTATATGTTTGTGAAAATGCTTAGAACTTACACTTATGGTTTAGTCTGTTGATTTGATCAAATTGCTGTATGATTTATAAAGTGTGTAACAGAACAATTAGATCCTTTGGTAGAATGAATGATGTTTAGATTAGATTTTTCTAACTTTTCCCAACCCATCTAAAAATATGCATAACAGAGTTAAAAGTAGACAGTTTTCATAAATATTTAAGAGGAGAAAGCTGCAATAATTCAAGAAAACCATTTAAAACTTTGCAGCACAGTAACATTTCTATGCAAAAGAATGAACAACATGCTGACGTTTATGATCTTTTGCATAGTTTGAGTCCAGTTAACCGTCAAGAAACCCTAAATCACATAAGGCCCCTTGAACATTACAGCTTCACATTAACCAACTAAATTTGCCCAACAGGTCAAGACTTGACCATATTAAACTTGGGATTAAGCAAATCTTAACCAATTCCTTCATATCTTTCAAGTCAGTTTTGGTTCATTTTATGTGAATTTTAACTATTGTTATGACTATCTCAAAACAATCATCAATAGTTCTCTGGCACTAGAAGGAGGGCCTGATTTGAGTTAGGGTTTGTTTCAAGAAAAAAATGGCTAATAATAGTGGTAGAGTGACTAGGTCTAGATCCAGTTCAGGGGATATATTTGTACAATTACCCGATATAAGGCGAAGTAAGAGTCCTCTGATTTGGAACCCTAAAATAACACACCCAGGAGGTTCATCTAACACACCCCCAGGATCACCTTATACTATCCATAACATTGCGAGTCATGACATTTCTTCATTCAGATCTCTAAATCTTGGTTTAGGTACTCCTAGAGGTCCTAGTCCTCCTAGAAATCCTATCCCACCAGTAAATCTAGGTATTTCTACAGGTCCAGGTCAGGAACAAGCACCTGCAATGGCTTATTTCAATTTTCATTCTCCCATAGCGTTCAATGATTATCATGAGATGCCCAAAAATCTTGAGAAGATATGTCCTAAATACCAGTTGCACCAAGATCTAAAGGACCATATTAGAATATTTAAGGAGGCATGCTTTATGGCCAGATTAGAACACGAGGATGTTGTGTGTAGATTGTTTCCTTATACCTTCAATGAACAAGCCTCTAACTGGTATGTAAACTTACCCAGTGGCTACATTTCTTCTTGGTCACTTATGGAAGAAGCATTTCTGTCTAGATTTAGAGGACCCATTGATCCTTGCATCTTGTATCATAAATTGGCTACCATAAAACAAGCTGAGGGAGAGTTGATTGATAATTTCAATGACATATTTCAAAAGGCTTACTCTAGGTTGGTAGACCCTTACACCATGGACAATGATACCTTGTTGGCTATGTACCATGCAGCCTTAGATCCTTTAACTCCCATGTTTGTAAAAAGAAAACCTGATCCAAAGCCTATAAAGAGGCAACCTCAGGAAACCAAGAGATGAGGCATACAACCTATAGTCCATTTGTTAATGGAGGAAATCTTGGGATACAAAATTAGGCACAGCCTTGGAATGGAGTCCCTATGCATCACACTCCATTATTAAATCCAGTTCCTACTTACACACATGTGTATAGTCCTACCCCAATCCAAGCCATAACTCCTTACATGGGTAACATTGCTAATAATAGTCAAAATAGTGGTCAGCCTTTCTTCCAACCTCCTAGAGATACAACTGTGGCAAAAGCACAGGAGGAAAGGGAAGAAATCAAAGAAATCACTGTACATTTGAAAAGATTGACCACCGAAGTAACACAACTAAGAAATGAGAATCTTTATGGAAGAGGCAACTAAGGATAGAATCAAAATCAAAATTATAACCAAGGCCAAAATCAGAACTATAATTAGAGCCATACCCAAAATAACAGCCAAGGCCAATGTTCAAACCAGAGTCAAAACTATAATTAGCATCAAAGTCATAACCAAGGGCAACTAATGCAAAATAGAGGGCCAGTGGTAGACAATAGGGCCTGGGGTAACAATAACAGAAATCAGAATCAATCTAGGCCACCTAAGACATGGAACACTGGGCCAAACAATGGTACTCTAGCTTCTCCTTTTGAGAATACAGATAATCATGATGCACAACAAACAGCTGGCATCCAAATGGCCAATACATCACTAAAAAATTGGTGCAGATTTCACAACACCAATGCCCATGCTGAGCTTGACTATCCACAATTTCATTTAGTAGCCAGCATTTTCAATATAGATGTGCAACCTCCTACTTCTAAATTTCTCATTCCCAAAGGTAATGAGGTAGTACCCTTAGGGTATGATACAACTTTAGTTTTAGAAACCTTTACCTTTGCAACTACAAAAGAGAAAGAAGATCAATTGTTAGAGGATGAACCATCCTTCTGTGAAATTTTTTATCCTAAATCAATCTTTGTGTTAAATGCTTTTCAGTTTCCCTTTGAAACTGAAAATGAAGTATTGACTGAAGTAGAAGAGGTGTAGGCTTTTCAACAAACAAATAAAAACCACACCTACAATTTAAGGAACAACACTAGGCCAGGGGGACCTTTCACCACTTCCATCCCTCCTAACAACTTCAATACACCCCCAGATCAGAATACTAGCAACAATCCTGCCATACTTAAAGCTAATCATCATACAAATAGTGGAATAGTAGTACAAAGGGTCCAAACAAGTAAAATTAAAACAATAGAGACAACAAGATTAATGAGTTACTTGTCAGAGGAAATAAAGAAAATTAAGGTTAGTATACCTCTGAATGAATTATTGAAAACCCCAGGGATTAGAAATTCTTTTATAAAATCTTTGGATACATCCATGACAGATGAGGTTGCTGCTGATATAGCTGTTCCTAATAGAGATTCACTGCCTAAAGAAAAAAGTAAGAAAGTTGAGCACCCTTCCAATACAAATGTAGTAATGTATGCTGATAAGAAGGATGCTCCTCCTTTCTTGTTAACTATTAGATTGTGTAGGAAGAACATACACAACTGCATGGTGGACTCTAGTGCATCAGCCAACATAATGCCCTTAGGGATATGTAAAACTCTAGGGCTAACTCACACCAAATCTGCCAAGGTTGTCACATAGTTAGATAAAATTGAGGTTAGTGTGATAGGAGAATTAATTAACATTCAAATGTAATTAGCTTCAGACCCTAGGGTAAGACAATTCATTGACATTCAAATAGTGGATATACCTGTAAATAATGGAATGTTGCTGAGTAGGGATTGGTCCAAGACACTAAATGGATATATGGCCACTGATTTTTTACATATGTGGCTACCTTGGACAGGTGTCCCAAACCAGATTAGAATAGAGGTAGAACCCAGGGTGAAACATATGATAACAGAGTATAATCCAACTAATGAAATATTATATGCTGCTGTTGAACCTGGTGTTTATAGGATTACTAACAATGGGGTACAAATTGAAGAGATCATGATGTTAAACTTTAGAAAAAAAAACATGTCAACAAGGAGACAACATTATTCATTGAGTCTGATGGAAATTCTTTGGATGAAGAAAATAGTGCAATGAACAAATTTGGTCATGCCATTAGACAAGAGGTGGAAGAGTGCATTAAATAAAATCTGCCAGTCCAATGTAAACTGTATAAGGATAGATGTAGAGTTCACAATAGGCCACATTCTGAGGAGAGTTGTGGAATGTGCAAAGACATCATTGAATATGAATACAAAAAATGCATGAAGAGGGTATGGTTGTAAGAGAAAAATTTGAATCCTGATCAACCACAGAGATACTTTTAGAGTAGTGTAGATGCTCTGATTTCAGATTTAAAAGAGGGAGTAAAGGACAAGGGTAGTTCTCTTTCTGATTTGCAAGCTGAAAATACACATATGCGAGTTGACCAAATAGAAATACCCATGAATAAATAGACCAGCACCTCACAAGTGATAGAAAAGACAAGACATGCCAAGGTAAAAGGTCAAAAAAGTAAAGATGGCATGTGGACACTAAAATGTGACAGGTCCAAATCAAAATAGGGTGTGGGTGTAGGTGTTGAACTCATAGATCCTTAGGGTAAATCATATCTTGCAGCATATAGACTGCAGTTTTCCTATACTAACAATACTCCTGAATATGAAGCTTTAATTCTGGGACTTGTCACGGCCATTAAGAGAAAGGTGAAAGCGATTAAGGTATTTTTAGACTTTGAACTAGTAGTCAAACAAGTAAGGAAGCTATATGCTTGCAATTACAAGAAAATGATTTGTTACAGACATAGGGTATGGGGTTTAAAGATTCATTTGATGCTTTCAACATAGAGCATATCCCTAGAAAACTGAACCATAGACCAGATGCACTAGTAGTTGTTGCTAGCACACTAGAACCCTTAACACTGTCAGGATTGAGGCGATTTGTTGTTGAATTAGTTAATGTTTCCAGTATCCCTAACAATGTTACACACTTTCAGGTATTTGGGGGGATCAACAAATTATTGATTTTCTAACTTGTAATGAGGTATTTGAGGCTCAAATCATTGATGAACAAGAAAGGCCTGAGATAACATGGGACGAAGAGGATATAATCAACTTGAAGAGCAACTTCTTACCCAAAGGGGTAATTGAATTAGAACATATTTTTGACTTCGATGGACTAATAAGATAGAAGGACTTGCCCAAAATAGAAAGGGATAAGTGTGATTTACACAACTTAGGGACAGAGCAAAATCTGCAAAATGTGTCGATCGGGAAGGCTTGCTCTGAGAAAATAAGAAAAGAAATTTTAGACGTTTTGAAAGAATACAAGCACGTAATAGCATGGACATATGAAGAATTGAAAACCTATGATACGTCCATCATAACTCATCATTTTTTGGTAAAATTAACTTTGTTTGGAAGTTTATCATGGGTTTTGCAGAAATTGTCCAGCCGTTAAATGCCATGTTGAAGAAAGATGCGTAGATGGAGTGGACGCCTGTGGCTAGGGTTGGATTCAAAGATATTAAAAGGGCTATTTCTGACGCCCCTGTACTAGCAAGCCCGGACTACACTAAGGTATTTTATATCTATTCCTTTGCATCTTCACATTCAGTCACGGCTGCCTTGACTCAGAAGGGTGTAGATAATGAAGAAAGGCCCATTGCGTTTATGAGCGTGCCTCTGAAGGATGCACAACTGAGATATCCAGACACTAAAAGACAAGCATTTGCATTGATAAAGGCTGTGAGGAAGTTTAGGCATTATATTCTACCCAGCCAGGTTAAGGCCATAGTGTCGGACGCAGCAGTGAAGATGCTGCTGATGCAGAATGAACCCGGGGAAAAGAGGGCCAAATGGATCACCATGCTGCAAGAGTTTGACATGGAAATCATTCCCATGAAGCTAGTTAGAGGGTAGGCGTTGGTGCAAACAATAGCGAACATAGACCCAGATTTGATAAAATAGCAGTATGTACTGAATTCCCAGGATGCATCAGACTGGTATGGCAATTTAAATGCTTTTCTAATAGCTGGAAAGTACCCAAATAAGATGAAAGCTTCTCAGAGGAGAGCTTTGAAGATTAAAGTACTAAAATATATGGTACAAGGAGGTCTTCTATTCAGGAAGAACCATGATGGAATCTATCTAAGATGTCTAAACAGAGCTGAGGCAGATAAGGTGTTAACAAAACTGCATGACAAGTACGCAACAAGCCATGGCTCCCATCTAGCTACAACACACAAAATATTGGGTGGGCTATTACTGGTCCATGATGTTTAAAGATACAGAGAGTCACATTAAAAGTTGCCACACCTGCCAAACTACAACAGATAAGGGAAGAAATTAGGCCAATCCACTACAACCTATGATTGAATCAAGACCATTTGCACAATGGGGCCTAGATTTCATTAGAGTCATCAATCCTCCATCTTCTGTAGGACACAATTTTATACTAATGGTGACTGACTACTGTACAAGGTGGACTGAGGCCACATACTGCAAGTTCTCCACAACTGAGGTAGTTATCAAGTTTCTTGAAGAGAACATCGTAACCAGGTTTGGAACTCCCTATTCGTTGGTATGTGACAACGACCCTGCTTTCTCTTCTTTAAAGTTTTCTAAATGGGCATTTGAATGTGGGATTGTTTTAAAGTTTTCTTCAAATTATTACCCTCAAGGTAATGGATTGGCTGAGTCTACAAATAAAATTCTATTAGATATAATCAAGAAGCTGATTGCAAAGAGTCCTAGAGAGTGGAATACCTTGTTAAAATATGCACTGTGGGTAGATAGGACCAAGTTCAAAATAGCCTTAGGTAGTGCACCTTATCATTTAGTTTATGGGACTGATCCCATACTTCCAGTAAATCTGAGAATACCAATCTGGAAGTTTGCTAATAAGTATTTAGGCTTTGATAACCATAGGGAAGCCAGGTAGTACAAATGCTACAACTAGATGAGAAAAGAGGTCAAGCCATCGAGAAATTTGCCAAACACCAAGCAGTAGTTAAGAGGTGGTTTGATAAGAGGGCAAGAGTCAAAACATTTAGGATATCAGACTTAATGTTGTGTTGGGATAAAGCACATGAAAAGAAGGGGAGTCATGGAAAATTTGACAAACTATGGTTAGGTCCATTGCAAGTCTTAGAAATAATAGGAGACAACACATTTAGACTCAAGACCCTAACTGGAGAAGATGTGCCATTACTAGTTAATGGCCAACATTTGAAACACTACTTCCAGGCTTGAGGTAAAGGACAGTCCATATTTTGTGTAATATAGTGTAAGTAGTGTACAGTTTTCTTTTTGCTGTTTTCTCTTTTGTTGTTTGCTGTTGTGGGTTGGTTGTTTGTACATTTTTGTTTTTTGTTTCTTTCTTTCTTGTTGTTTTGTTTCTATTTTGTTGTTTGTACAACTTTCTTTTTCTTTGTTTTTGTTTTTTCTTGTATAGTCTGTTGTTGGTTTGTTGTTGTCTCCTCAGTAGGGATCTTTGTTTTTTCTTTAGAGTGTTAAGGAGCAAGCTAACAACCATTGAAAATAGTATAAAATTTGAAATATTCAAGTTAATCATTTGCAATTTATGCATAACTTGTTGTGACAGTCATGAATGTAGAGAGTTGTTTAGCTTCTGAAATTTAGTATTCAATAATAGTGATTGAGAATTCAAGGGAGGTTTCTCATGATGACACACCTAGAATCCTTGGGTTTGTTGAACTTACCAGTGTAGATATTAGGTGAAAAATCTAAGGTCACCCTTGCTACCATTACAATTCTTAGCTTAATTTCAGAAAGTGCTCATTCCTTGCATCATAAAGTTACAAATTGCTATATCCTGTGAAATTTCTATCAAACATCAAAATCAATAAAATAAAATAAAAATAAATAAATAAAGTGGATTATACTAAAAATCTAGATTAAGCCATCTAAGTAACTCTATCGGGGCTATAGATGCTCGCTGGCAGTGGGGCTCTACTTAGGAGAATTGTAACGATAACCTTGCCGGGGCTATAGACACTCGTTGGCAGCAAGGCTCTATCCGGTCGGCTATGAGGGAATATCCTCAACTACGTAGGCTAATATCAGTCACTGGTTTGTTCAACCAATCTACAAGATGAGGATAATTAATCATGTGCACATACTTAAACTAGAAAATGAAAATTCATGCACCCTTATTGAATACCTTAGGTCTCAAGTTCAATACTAATTTACAGGAAAGACAATTGGAAGTTATGGATTTACTTTATTTAGCTTTCTTGAATACTTTGAATTTAATTGTTTTGTTTAGTTTCTAGTTGTTGTGATGTTCACAACACGCCCCATTTTACTCCTTAGCAAAATGAGGACCCCTGCTGTTGCTTTGTTGTTTTACTTCTTTTATTTATGTGGGTCTGTCTAGTGGTAAAGGGGAAAGAGGGTTAAAATTGCAAACTTTGTTAAAAATAGAGAAAAAATGCATTTTTAGTACCAGGGCATGATATGGTTGGATTCCTTATGAAAAATGAGATGGGGTTGCTTTTTGAACCACCTCAAAATTTGCCATATTTTGCAAGTTATGAGCATTTTGGTAAAGGTACATTCAGGTTTGTATGTGCAAGGGGTCATTTTTATACTTAGTCGCATTTGCAATCAGGTTCATATATAGGGTTGTTTGCATGTTGGGTCGCTTGCATGTTGCACATACAATCCCTTTTGTATATCGCTTTCATAGACAAGGCCGATTGTATGTTCTTTTTTCTTTGTATGCATTTTAATAAAGGTTCTATGTGTACATACGAGGTGGACCTGAGAGTTTATTAAATATGATTAAATTATTGTATGCCGTGGGCTTGTA
This sequence comes from Cunninghamia lanceolata, assembly GCA_027924645.1. Taxonomy (NCBI): domain Eukaryota; kingdom Viridiplantae; phylum Streptophyta; class Pinopsida; order Cupressales; family Cupressaceae; genus Cunninghamia; species Cunninghamia lanceolata. The sequence goes on along the minus strand of BSBN01000186.1, from coordinate 16,555,615 downwards.
TATTTATACATACATTGTCGATATACATTGTCCACATGCAAGCCGCAGACTCGAAGTGATTATTGAACAAGGTTAATCCCTTTTATATTTTGCGGGCTTATATGTTTCGGTAACATACAATACGAATGTACATTGTGCAGACACGAAAGAAAGTTAAGAGGAGCTAAATCATTGTATGATTCTGGGTTGTTTTTTTTTGCATACATTGCAGGATACATTGCTTTACATACAACTTCCAGAATCGAGAACATTATGGAATGAAGTTAAGTCCTTGTATTTCTCGCTTGTATGTATGTTAAGGTACATGCATTTTGGTATATACAAGGCAGATTTCTGAGAAGTTTTAAATTCAATATAAACAATGCATCGAACATAATGTATATCTGGTATGCATACATACAATGCGGAACCGAAAGGTTTATTAAAAGTGGTTAAGTCAATGTATATTTAGTGCTTTGGATATTGAAAACATACAACCAAATATACATTGCGCGAACTTAAGGAGCTATCAAATGGAGTTAATCCCTTGTATATTCTGTCTTGCTTCTATGTTTTGAAACATACACTGTTTCCCACGTACAAGCCAGAATTCAAAACAGATTCAAATCTGATATATCGAATGTATCATGCCTAGCTTGTATATCAGAAAATATAAAGATTTAAACAAGGAAATGAGAGGGAAGGCGAAGCGATAGGGTTTTTGAGGAATTTTGAGCCTGAATGCATATTTCCTGGTCAGCGATGGTTGACCCGATTGGTTTTAATGCTGAATGTGCATTTGAATGTGTGATTTTCATAGATTTTGGGCCCGATTACTGCAATCACATAGTCACACCTTGATTTAACGAGTGTTTTAATTTCTTGCTGATTATTAGGTAAAGTGGTACTTATTACTGGTCTATTTTTGTAGGTTTGCAGTTGAAGGAGCTGGAGCTTGATGGCGATGATGTCATGGAAGGGAGATCTAATCTCAGGAGTAGAGGAAGATAAGGATGAAGTGCAAAAAGTCAAGGGTTTTCATTAATGAAGACAAAATGCAGATGGAAACATTATTACAGCAGACAACATAAGTTATTATTGAGCTGCTAGGGTGTCTAGAAGGGCATATTTTTCCCAGATTTGATGTATGCTCAGAGATATTTTGGGAGACTTGTTCTCCAACATATAATTCTTTAACTAGAGGTTTGAACCATTGCTTAACTAGGGTTTTTGAGTGTATTGAGGATAATCAAAGTCTATATATTTTGCCTCTATACACTGTAATACTTTACATAGGGGCTACACAGGGATTTTTTTTAGAGAATAGCTAGGACTTGTAATTTATCTCAGCATTAGGAATAGAGGGATCTTTTAGTTTAGGAATAGAAGAAGGAGGTCACCTTTGTCTGCAACAAGGAGCGTGTGGAACATCCTGCCTCCTTGTTGTATCTGTAAAGCTTGTAAGTTTTCTGTAATCTGATCAATGAAGCTAAGAGTCATTCAGACATTGTAAATCTTATATGACTGTCTGTTTCCAATACAATTGAATCTAGAATTCTGCATCTATCTTCTGAGTGTTTTCTTGCTCTTCATTATGTTTGAAACATTTTCTCTTAGAGCTCGCAATTTTAGGTGTATGTTTGTGAAAATGCTCAGAACTTACACTTAGGGTTTAGTCTGTGGATTTGATCAAATTGCTGTATGATTTATAAAGTCGTAACAAAACAATTAGATCCTTTGGTAGAATGAATGATGTTTAGATTAGATCTTTCTAACTTTTCCCAACCCATCTAAAAATACTTAGCTTAAAATGGAAAAAAATTGAAGGGAATTTGTCTCATATTTAAAAAAGCATGCATAACAGAGTTAAAAGTAGACAGTTTTCATAAATATTTAAGAGGAGAAAGCTACAATAATTCAAGAAAACCATTTAAAGCTTTGTAGCATAGTAACATTTCTATGCAAAAGAATGAACAACATGCTGACGTTTATGATCTTTTGCATAGTTTGAGTCTAGTTAACCGTCAAGAAACCCTAAATCACATAAGGCCCCTTGAGCATTACAGCTTCACATTAACCAATTGAATTTGCCCAACAGGTCAAGACCTGAACATATTAAACTTGGGATTAAGTGAATATTAACTGATTCCTTCATATCTTTTAAGTCAGTTTTGGTTCATTTTATGTGACTTTTAACTATTGTTATGACTGTCTCAAAACAATCATCAACAGGTCTCATAACTTGTAGTGTAAAAAAGTGTATTACCTTTGTTTTGTACCAAGGAAGCTTTAGGTTTCTCAGGTGTTTCAAAAGGTTTCTTATCTGAGATCGATGTGACTTTTGATGTGTCAATGTTGTTAAGTTTATATTCCCCTATACTACAAGGATTAAAATCTAATGAACCCCAATCATCACCAAAAAGTGCATTCGATGTTTTAGAGTCTTGTACAACATTATCTGTGGCAAGAGGTTTTGATGAATCAACTTGTAAGTTGTTTAGACTCAAGTGATTGTTAACTTGGTTTTTATTTTCAATATGAAAACAATTATCCAGCTCAGGATCGACTTTCTAGGTGTAGAGCTTGTTTTGATAGATGAACTTAAGTGATTGATGAAGGGTAGACGGAACTGCCCCCATCGCATGGATCCATGATCTACCTAGGATCATATTATATGAAAGCAAACTGGGCACGACATGAAAAAGGGTAGATAATGTCATGGGTCCAACTTTTACTGGTAAAGTTATTGTACCCATAGATTATCTACCAACATTACCAAAGCCACGAATGCTAATCCTATCTAGTTTGATTAAAGATGTGTCAATATTAATTTTGTGTAGAAAGTCTATGCCACAAACACTAAGAGATGATGCATTGTCAATCATAAGTCATTTTATCAATTTTGTATCTATCATGGCCAATATTATAAGTGTGTCATATTCATCTTTACTTATCAATATTTCATGTTGTTGAAATAGGATATCTATTTTTGTTGCATGCATACAATCTAATAGAGCTACGACATCATTTGGCTTAACATCAGGTGGTACAATCACCTTTTGTAAAGCTTCTTGGAGCATTCCATGGTATGTAGGTGATGTTTGTATTAAATCCCAAAGAGAGATCTTAGCCAGAGTAGCACAAAGCTTCTCAACAAGATTTTATTCTTGACCACTTTTATGAGTAAGATGAGGTGGCGGAGGGAGCATAGGTTGAGAACATGGAAGAGAGATAGGTACATGAGGTGTTTTCTTACTTTAGTAACTTTTTCACCAGGGATATAGTCTGATAGACATCTCCAAGTTTCTTGTAAAGATCTTTTGTAGTCTTCTCTTCATGGATCCTCAAGAGCCTGAATCAGCCAAATAAAGTCTTATCAAACCATTAGCCTTCCAATCCATCAAATCCCAATCTTCCTGTTTCATGCTTGATGGCATGGGTCCAGATTCTATGAGCAATAGATCTCTATCCACCAATAAGTCCTCCATCTTGAATTTTTGCAACTCAAAGTTGCCTCCATTAAACTTCTCTATCTCAAACCTCCTAGATGTGCTCACCATCTCTTTCCTGCAACAAAGATTTCAAAATCCTCTGCACAAGCTCCCACTCAAACAAAGATTAGCTCAAAAAACCCTTTACCCAAAAACTAGAACCAAATGTGATCAAGCTCTGATACCAACTAAAAGGAAGCAAGGTATGCAGAAATGCTTCCTACACTGATCTACTAAGGAAAGATTTATGTAAATTTTGACTTTTACAGTTATAGATTAAGATGCACATTAATAGGAAGGTAATAACAACATCCAAATGCAAATACAAAACTCACAACACAATATATATGTGGGGAATACACTTTCAGGTGAAAAACCCAACACTCAATAACCTACATAATGTATTATCAAATCAAAAGATTATTACAACACACTTGCAATGCAAGTTCTTTCAGGGATACACACTGTCGATTCTCATTTGCATCTTGTGACCTTTCACATTCTCCAGCCACTTATTTATCAAGTCTCTTTGGTGGTTATCCAATGTCATTTTTTCATGTCGGCCAATAAAAAATTAAGTATCGATGCGTTTATTATTTTGAGGGGAAACCACGACTGAAAAAGTCACCAAAATTTATACCACTACATGTACACAAGGTTCCAACACATGGAAAAACTATGCCAAGTCAACATGGGATCCTACAACATTAAGAACTTGCAAAGGTTGAGACAACTTAATTCCCAACAATGGATAAGGGTCTCTTTGCCTCTTTTTTCCCTTTGTTTCTATTAAGAGGGGATTTCTTCCTCCTCATTCTTTCCTTATTTTTAGTAGTGCTTTAATTGTAGTCCTCACATGTGAATTTGATCATTCTTCACCTTGTGTCTCTTTTTTGGTGGTGTAGTGAATAGTTTGCTTTTCACCACATATTGTGGGGATTTACTTTCTAGTCCTCTCTCTTCTAAGGATTGATGTGTCCTTGAATCTCTAATTTTGAATGATGAGCCAACTTTTAGCCTATTTGACCTTTGCATTTCCTTATCTTTCTTTCCTTACTTTTTTATGGTGGATGGAGTAAAAAAAAATTATAATAATTAGAGGAGTAGAATCATACTATACATAGGCTTGTTTTTTAGCCTTCTCCTTCTTATTTTGGAATTTTTCTTATGCCTCCTATTTACTTCTTTTTTGACATAACTCATGTCATAGGTTCCAAATATTTTTGACTTAGGGTCTTTGGGTAGAGCTAGTAGGGCTTTGATATTAGCTTTAAATATGTCATTAGATACTTCATAGAGTAACCTAGGTAACCATGACACCTTAGATTGTATGGCTTCCATATAGACAGAGTTTGTATCTACTACAAAATCAATATTTTTTTAATATTTGAAAGTTATTTAAAAACTCCTCATAGTCCTTACCATATTCAATGCTTCGTTGGAATGACCTTATATATTCCTGTATCTTGTTGCTAACTAGGCTAGTGTTTCCCCAACTGTATCCATGAATTGTTGACAATGTTCTTATGAAATAAAATGCAAGATAAAAATTTAGAAAACTACATTAGAATACATGTATGTGGTCTTCTTTATTTAGTCAAGGTTTTCTAATAGCTACCCCTGAAGAGTCTTGTATAGACCAAATCCCTTGTTGTTGACCATCATCTCATTTGTAGATATTAATGTGATTCCTATAGCCAATTTAACCCTATTCATATAGTAAATTTTGTATGATATCACTTGTGTAGTATACTACATAGTAGGGAACTGATGATGTCTATGAATATAAAATTGTACCCACCAAAAGTGGCTCTAGTTAATTGTATCACCTATTTATTTTTTACCTTCTTCTTTGTGAGAAGCTTGTCCTTATCCCATAGTCTAGTTACCACTTTTATAGCCTCCTTCATGGTCTAGTAGGATTTTTATGGATATATAAAGTCCAAGTGGATTCTACTCAAAACTAATCTCACCCATGCATGTTCTCCACAAGATTTTGGAAATTTCTCCCATACATATAACTTGAACTCCCTAATTATCTAGTATTGGTATATATCCTTGTACTCCTATGTCCAGATTTATGGTGGTGAGGTTATTTTCTCCTTCTCAAGCTTGGCATGAATATACTTCCAAATATCTTCTACATATAGAACATACATTAGTACAATAGAGAATGACCCATATTTATCTTTCTTCAATGCCTTTTTATGGTACTTCTTTTGTTTTGGTTATGGGTTGTCATTGGATTGCACCAGAGTGGGTTCCATAATTTTTGTGTTTGAGTATAACCGTTGTTTTTCTTCTTCCCCTATTAACCCTATTTCTTCTTTATTTGATCTAGGTGATCCCACAATACTGTGTCCCACTTATGGGACATCCTAATTTTTTTCTTAAAATCACATAATTTTTAGAAAAATTAATCATGATTTAATTCTAGATGTGTTCCATATAAGTGGGTTTGACTGAAAGAGATTAGATGAAACCCCCTTAGATAAAATCCCCTTTGATAGAACCACTGTAGGATTAAATTAAACCCTTGATGGAGTTTCCTCTATACCTATCAAAATGCAGACAAAAAAAATAAATTTTCTTCACTTTTGGTTGGATCAAATGAAGTCATTTGGAAATTTCATTTTTTAAGTATGTCTCCCTTAGTATTACATTTCCAAAAATTATAATATTCAATATTTTATCTTTAATATTATATTAAAAGATTTATAATGAATGTAGGTCTATTATGAAAAACAATGACTTGTATTCAAGACACTAGGAAAAATAACAAACATTGTTAGAAAAATCTCAAAAAAATGAACTACACTACACATAGATGTCATTATTTCAATGAAAAAAGAAAATTTTAATTTATATATATATGCTAGGAGAAATGCATTATGAAATAAAATAGGTCTAAATTTTTTGTTAGTACTAATTCAAAAATTAATAATAAATAACATATTTGATAAAAAAAATACCAAAATATATCCATGCACTATATAGTTAGGTTAGTGGTCTAATTCCAATAAACCATGAAAAAAATTAATTGTATCGTAAGTTAAGCATTATGGAATAATACGACTCAATAAAAGAAACTAAAAAAAATAAAAATTGATTAAAAAAATTAAAAATGATAAAAATAATTATTTTAAAAATATAAAAAAAGTATAGCTTGAATATACATAAAAAATTCCACAGCTCATTAGTTTACATCATCCTTAAATTCTTGACCATTTGTTCCCTATAATTGACACAAATTAAAAATGTTGAAAATGCTTTTTTTGAGCATCCCAATTTGGCCAAAAAATGGGACACACTATTGTGCTATCACCCATTTTTGGCTCACCATAACTTACTAATTCACCTTAGAGCTTCACAAATTTCTTTGCTTCAAAGTTTCAACTAATCCCACAACTCTAATTTCCCACTTCACAACTCAATTCAAATTTGGCATTAAATGTTTGTGTATTTACTTTGCTGATGTTGTGTCCCTTATATAATTTTGTAATGGCACTCTCTAAATTTAATTTTCCTAGCTACACACATTCACTCCATTTTAGTATTGCCTTTTTATTTCAAATTTATAATTAGGTAGTAATCAAAAGGTAAAACTTAAATAATGAATATTCTAATGTAAAGTATAGCACATATGCTACAAGGTACTTCATCCATATGTAGACTTAATTTGGATTGAGTCCATCCCTCAATCTCCGCACATAATAAGGTTTCCAACTTGCACCATTAATATATCCATCCAACAAATAATTCTATAAAGTCTTCACTTTTATAGCTCTTGATGGAAAAATTTCATCAATATTAGAGGACTCAAACCATCAAATCATTAATTTCCTTGGCTTTTTGAACCGATTATCATATAATAGAATTGTATCACCAATTTAGGAGGCTTTGTTCTTGATATTTCTATTGTGCCAAGATTTTTGGCACCTTTTTTTATTGTATTTGGTTATATGTACAACTATAAGTATCTTCTCATCAATTTTTTCTAACGCCATTAATCTCTTCCTAATAGAGTCATCATCATTCAATCTTAGTGTGTTTGCCGATTTTTGTTTAGGTACCATGTATTGCATTGGAAAAATAATATCTAAACCATAGACCAATTAGAAAGGACAAAAAATTGTAATTCATTTATAGGTTGTTATATAGGCCAATATCACTATTGGTATTTTGACATCCTAGTATATGGTATTCTAATTAACATCTTCATCAGTGTGTTTCCCAAAATTTTATTAAATTATTATCTATCTCCATTGGCTTGTGGGTGATAAGGGCTACTCATATTATGGGTTGCCATAAAATTCTCCAAATTTTTTGCAATTGTCTTATTCACAAAGTGTCTCCCTTGGTCACTTGTAATACATAAAGGGAATCCAAACAATGCTATATTATTTTCATATATAAAACTTTTGGCATTCCTAGTGATACAATACTTAGTAGCCTCTTCTTATACCCATTTAGATTAAGGTATTCAATTATTGTTATTATGAAGAATGCATGGTCCACTTACAAGCAAGTGGGTCTATATGACCAATAAATTTAATAGACCATTTCTTAAATGGATTTGGACTAGAACTAGCCACAAGGGAATCTCATCCTTTATGGTATATATCTCTACCCTTTGACAAACATTCCACTTTCAAACATACTCTTGTGCATATTTGAAGAGGTTTGACCACCATAGATTAGCCAATAATACCTTTCTACTTGTTCCATCTCACAAATTTTGGCCACCACAATTCCCTCATGCACCTCTCTTAAAATGCCCTCTCTTTCATACTCAAGCACTATTCTTCTAATTACTTCATCCTTACCAACAATATGGAGTTCCCTTCAATTAATGTACAAGGTAGAGATTGCCGCAATAATATATTCCTTTCCTCTTTTGTACTTGCCTCTATAAATTCTCTATTAATAATAACTCAACAACATATTTTGAGTCCAATGGTACTATATTCAGTTTAAATAGGTGTGCACTAGGTATCTCATCATCTATTGGAGATTTGGTATTCTCTTGTATAGATCCTTGATAAATAATCAAGACCTCGATTGTCTCTCCTTGGTTTTACCACTATTTCAACATAATTTTTTTGAAACAACATGACCCATATATATATTTTTCCTTGGACTATAGGTTTGTTCATTTTGAAGGGTTCATGATCTCTATAGAAAATTAATGGAGTGAACAAAAAATAGTGTCTAAGCTTGTGTAGTGCATAAACCACCATAGTTCTTCCCTTTTAGTTTTAGTGTAATTCTTTTCTAATTGTGCTAGTTTTCTACTTGCAAAGGCAATTAGGTGATCCAAGTTATTTCCCCAAGGTTATGCTAGTACTACCCCAAATGTGATACTAGATGCATCCTCATGAAAGTGAAATAATAGGTTTCAATTAGAAAATATCAAAATAGGAGATATACAATTCTACTTTTTAGGACATCAAACACTTCTTGACACTTGTTGGTCTATTTAAATTTCTTATTATTTCTTTTCTTCAAGAGATCTTCAATTGGCCTTACAATTGATACATAATTTTGTATAAACTTGTTGCGATATCTAATAAATCCCAAGAATGTCTTGGTCTTAGATATGGTCTTAGGGGGTGGGAGGATCAAAAGTATTTCCACCTTTAAGGGGTCAACCATCATACCTTCTTTACAAATGATATGCCCCAATAGGGTACTAAATGGCACCACAAATATATACTTCTTGGGGTTTAGGGCTATCCTCAAGCTCATGCATCTCTCCAACATCAACCTTAACAATTGGACATGGGTTTTCATTAATTTATAAATAGTTCACTCATCCAAGTATACTTCAAAAATGTTATGTATGAACTCCCTAAATGAATTCACCATAACTCTACTAAAAACAATAGGTACATTCTTTAATGCAAATCACATCACAATGTACATGAAGGATTTCCATTCTATAAATAGAAGTTGTTTTAGGTTGGTCCTCTTGAATTTTCACTTGATGATCTACGGTAAGAAACCATTAGTAAAAGAGTAGACTTCTCTACAAACCATTGACTCCAATACTTCCTTTGTAATGGAGTAGGTAATGGATCATGTGCACATGCCTTATTCATCTCCCTAAAATCTACACAAATTCTAATCTCTCATGTTTTCTTATGTTGTATGGCCATGGGACTAACCCATTCTACATCTTCAATAGGTTTAATAATAACACCCACCGACATGTTATCTAGCTCTAGCTTAACCTTAACTTTCACATTTGGGTTCAAGAGTAGTGTATTTTTCTTTGTGGTTTCAATCATCCTTTAGTTTTATTTTCATCAGCCTTATTTCCTCTTTAGTACCAGGGTCATCCCACAATAATGGGTTACACTTTTTGGCCAAACTTGACATTGAAATCAACATTTTAACTACATCTTCACTTTCTGACACCTATAGCTGTTAAACCGTTAGGAATTTGAAGATGATGTGAACTAGTTATTTGTGAGATTTTATCTATAGATTCTAAATATATATTTTTAAAAAATTTGGAGTTAAATTGTAAAATTTTTTGTGTCTCCTTTGATAACTAGTTTTTAATAGTAAACAACAAATTTTTAATGTGATGTGTATTCTGTCCCAGATAACTTTTTTTCTACAAAGGATACAATTCTAGTTCTTTTGAATTTAGATTGGTAACACCTATATCTAGAGGATGCATTTGGTTTCATAATGTTTTGTTGAATATTTTTTTAATTAAGTTTTGAAGTCAAACCAATTATAATTTAGACATAGGTGTATTCTATCCAACATAAGTTTTTTTGTATGTATCGAAATTCTTTTTTGTTGTTCGAATAAGGACATTAATACCTAGAGGACATGTATTTTTTAGAATTATTTTCTCTATTTTTCTATTTTTTCATATGTGTCAAACAAAGACCTTGATGTTCATTGAAAAACCTACATTCACAAGTGTTTAGGGGTGACAGTAGGGGGAAATGTTTGGTTTAAGTTTCAAAGGCAAATCCTCCCTTCTCACCAAACATTCAAGGGCATATCAACCGAGTTGAATCTCCACTAAGCAAGAGCAATCACCTATCAGGTTGGGCTACCACTTGGAATGATGTGGAAGTATAGATGTATCACACAATGTCTCAATTTTATGTTTAATTACTCTTAACACCCTAAATAAGAAAAACAATAAGCAAATTATCGAATTATAGCAAATCCTTTAAGATCAAGGTGAAGGACAGAGGTATTTAAGTCACTATTTTTTAAAGTTCAGAAAGTGGAATGGTCGGCACACTGGGACTAATGCCCTAGTCCAAGGTACAACTTTTGTCACAGAATCTAAATCTTCTTTTGACATTGATCTGCACTGTATCTTCCATTTCTACCTCTAGAAAAGTGGACACAGGGACTAGTACCCTTGTCCTGAAATGTTCACCTTTGTCCTCTGCTTGTTAGATCCCAAATCCCTGTTGTCTGCAACCTCCTTTATGCAATTCTACTCTGCAAAACTTGGTACCTATAACCTGCAATCACAAAGGAGTGTGGGAAGAGATTGTGGTGTTTAGAGGCTTGCCTTGGTCAAGCCCCAGAGAGACATTCAAGTCTTCTGAACACCATTGTCAAATAAGAGTGTGTATACCTATGGTATAGAGGCAAAAATCCAAATGATAAATGATTAAAAACACAGTAGATATCACCTTGAAGTGTAGATCTCATGGAATGAAGATGCTATTCATGCCATGAGGAGATAGAGTCAAATCTGCAAATACAAACACAATAACAATGCTCTGCTATGGAACACAATGAATATTTTAAATGCTCTATAATCACAAGTATACATAAAGTCCATCTAGTTTGCAAAAGAAAATTGATCATGCTTATATATGCAACTACAAACATTCCCGCTAAGAATTTCGTAATTCAAACTTGAGATGTTGGCATAGGACCTAAATAACAGTCATAAAACTGACATTTAAATTTAGGGCAGACCCAAAATAGGGAAGGACTAGGGCACTAGCGCCCAAGTCCACCCTACTATTTTTGTTCAATGATCATTAAAATAGTACCCCTTAGGTCCTATTTGCCATAAGACTTCAGGGTTTTCTCATTGGGAGTGAAATTTATCATGCAAGATGCTCTAAATGCAATTTAGGGACCCGAGAGCTAAACCTTAAGAGGGAAAAGCCCCCAAGGGGACATTTTTTGACATAACATTAAGCCCCCACTTTAATGTCTATATAAACACAAGGCCAATACATGCATTAAAGTATGGTCAACAAACACAACAAACATGCCAAGCACAGTGAAGACACGCCAAACATGTTGAAGATAGTAATAGGCACGCAAAACATGGAGAAGACAATTACAGTCACGCAAAACACAGAGAAGACGACATTGAAGACATGCATAACATGGAGAAGACAACATTGAAGACATGCAAAACACAATAAATATAGTGAATGTAGTGATTATTTCTTTTTTCTTTTTCTCATATATGAAGTGCAAATGCAAGTACAAGAAAAGTAACACACAACCCATAGTGTAGGAGGGACTCATTGCCACCAGTCTTTAGACTGCACATGGGGCAACAAACATGCAATACAAATCTCAGAGTGCATGAGGGACTCATCACCACCAGTCTTGAGACTGCACTTGAGAACAAACATGCCATACAAATCCCAAAGCATAGGAGGGACTCATCGCCACCAGTATTTAGACTATGCTTGGGAACAAACATGTCATACACACACACATGGAAGACATGGAGAGAACATGGCAAACAAGCAATGGAATAAACCTATTGCTAGGTTCACAACCATCTTAGGCACATTATAGGCACACACTAACAATTGGGCTTCACCACAATAATCACCGAAGACATGCTTAAAAGGGTTAGGATAGTCTCAGATCTGCCCTTCCTCTGCAAAGGGCTTAAGATAAAAGGATATATGCAATATCCTACCTCTGTAGAGGGCTTAATGATTGTATTAGATTCAAGCTTTACAAACACACTTTGCTAACATCTAAATCAGATAGATTACCTTATATACCCCCACCTTAAGGTGGTTGATATCATGTGACGATATCAAGCACATTAAGGTAGAGAGTCAAACACACAAGGGAACATGAGATCTCACAAAGCCCATGCTCCCCGTAGGTGACATGTACTTTACAATTGCCAAATGTTCCCACAAACACACAATTCCCTGCAAGAAAAGGTGTTAGCAACCATATATTAATGATAAACAACAATGCATGTAATCATTCACATAGAAAGTTGAGGAAAGCAATATCCAAGATAGACAAAGTGCACAGAGCAATAGTATTGTTATATTTTGTAAGTGTGATAAGACAACATCAAGATCACATAGAGTGATTCTACTAGCCAAGTGTCGGATATATATATCAACCCCATCGTCATGTATGGACTAGGTCCATTTTCTTGATTTCTCATTGAAGGGACACTGGGTTTGTATTAATAAAATATGTTTTTTGTCATCCGTTAGATAGATAGAACCAATAGAGGAAGGTAAACAATAAATCAAGAGAGGAGAAACAAGTGCCTTAGGGATAGTCAGTTACGAGGGTGCCCCCAAGTAACCAACCGCAATGCTATATCCATAAGACACAACATGCAACAATGAAAATAAAGGAGAAGCTATATAGAAGAATGATGATACAAATAGAAGAAAGGTCACAATAGAGGCATGGTCTCCTAGTATCCTTGACCTTACGATAATATCAAGGGTCATCTTATGAGGCCTAAACAACACATAATACATCACAGGGGAAACACAACATAGAGGTAAAGGGTTAGAAATACTTACTTGTGAGTACAATCATACTAAAATATGGAACTTGCGAGCCTCTTGGAGAGATACTCTATCTGTTGCAAGTATAGGCCTAACTGGTGTTGTCATTGATGTCAACATACTCCTGTTGCATTAATGATATGGATTGGATGAGCTTTGTGCTGAGGATATTGAGAAAATTAGTCTCAATTAGGAACAGTGAAGAACAGCGATGACAGTAAGATAAAAGTCCAAGATAGGATGAGGATCAGATGATACAGTTTAAAGGGTTTGTATATATGTGTCTTAAGGTGGTCCAGTAGAGATTTCAGAGGTCCGCATGAAGATCTGAAGAAGTTGTGGCTGCTCAAGTAAAACCGGTTCTGGTAGGTGTTCAGAAGTGACAGAGTGATACAAAAAGGTCTGGTGAGATCCAAAAATGCATTATCCTATTTTGCGGATTTAAGGGAGTGTTGAGGAAGTATTTTTGAAGTGTCAAATCAGTTGGTTAATGGTTTGAAGGTCCGCAAGCATCTATTCCTTTGTGACAATGATGACAGACTGTGTTCTTGAGGTTCTGGATGAAGGAGAGAAGGATTTCAGTAAGCAGATGGAGTGTGGATGTTCTTGGTGATTCAGGAAAGCTTGTGGAGGTCTTTGGATCATGTCCAGTTCTTGTTGGTGGTCCACATTGGAGTTAGAGCTCACAATTGAAGAATGACTTCCAGATGATGGTGTTCTTCATGAGACTGGCCGACCAGATGAGTTACACATCCTGCGGATGTTCTTGTAGATGTTTGCCGACTTAGATGATCTTCCTAAGTCGATGACATATATAGATAAGAGATTATAAAGTTATTTCAAGGTGTGAGTTGTGGTGATGATAGTGTGGTAGCGAGGAGAAGAGCAAAAGGCAGAGCAGAAGTATTGGGCTTAAATGGAACTGATTCAAGCATGGTGAAGATGCTACTTTCCAGTTCAAGTAGGTGATACTTATTATTTTGTAGACAGTGTGTCTCTTGTAGGCAGTGAGCCTCTTGTGAGTAGTGTGCTCGGGCAGTGAGCCCTAATTGGCATGTGCCCTTTTGTTCTTTCTATTCTTCTAACAGAGAATACAATCTTGGGATAATCACCCCATGGTTTTTCCCTTAACTAGGTTTTCCACATCAAAATCTTGGTGTCTCTTGTGTTAATGTGTTTCTACTCTTGATTCATTGCATTATGTTTCCATGATTGATTTATTATTATGCTGCTAAATTACAAAGTGGAGTTAAGAGTTTAATTGGAAGAAATGTTTTGTACAACTGATTCACCCCCCCTCTCAGTTGTTTGCCCTAAGTCTAACAATTGGTATCAGAGCTAAGTTCCTCTAAAAAGAGCTTAACTGCTTGAGGAGATCCAGGATGTCATCCTACAAGAAGGATAGTCCAAAGTTTGATGGAACCAATTTTAATCTTTAGAAAAGTTGCATGAAATGTCACTTGCAATGCATGGGAATACAATACTGGACCATGGCTTCAACAAAGTATACTCGTCCACAGGGTGGTCTAAAAGCCCCAAATGAAATCACAGATGCTAAAAACAATCTACGGACTATTGAAGCTCTTCTAAGCACATTATCTGATTCAGAGATTTCAAATGTTGTTGACCTACCAACTACTTTTGAGATTTGGGAAAAACTAGAACTTCTACATGAAGGAGACAAGTATGTTAAATGTGCAAGGCTACAAAGTCTGAGAGGGAAATTTGAAAACCTGAAGATGAGAGAAGATGAAAATATCTCTACTTTTATGCCAAGAGTAAATGAGCTTGTTTGTGGAATTAGAAACGCTGGTGGAGTCTTGGATGAAAATGAGATTGTTGGGAAAATTCTCAGATCCCTTCCTGCTTCTTATAAAATCAAGGTTGCTGCCATTGAAGAATTCAGAGCCCATACAACTTTCACAAGAGATCAATTGGCTGGTAAATTGGCTGAATTTGAAATGACTGAGTTTGGAGATGCCCCTCCTAAGATTGAATCTGCATTCAAAGCCAGTGCCTCTGTAAAAGGAAAACAAAGGTTTGATCTAGGAGAGAACTCTTCAAGAAAACTATCATGGTATGAAAAAGAAAGAAAAGACCTGGAAGAAGAAGAAGCAGAAACTGCTCATCTTGAAGCCCTTATTGCAAAAAGACTGCCAAGAGGATCCAGTAAGTATGAAGGAAAATTGCCTTTAAGTGTTTTAACTGCAATAAGATTGGTCATTTTGCCTCAAGGTGTCCGGAAAGGTTTTCAACGCAAAATCCTAACAAGCCAAGGTTCCAAAAGAAATGTTACTATGTACATCAAGATGATGATAATGAAGCAGTAATAGATGATGAATCAGAGATAGGAAAAAAATTCAGAAATGAATGGGTGTTCATTGCCATCAAGGAAGAAGATCCAATGTCCTCTATATCTGTCAATCATAAGACTATGGAAAGAGCTCTGGCTGCCCACGTTGAAGAGAAGGATGATTGGGTCATTGACAGTGGATGCTCTCACCATATGATAGGTGACAAAAATAAGTTCATAGATTTGGAGAGGTATGAAGGAGGAGTGGTAAAGTTTGGTGATAATTCTGTTGGTAGAATAAGAGGTAGAGGAACTATTTCTTTTGATGGAAGGAACAAAACTGGTAATGTACTATATGTTGAAGGTTTGAAGCACAATCTTCTCAGTGTTGGATAGTTGGTAGACAAAGGCTATGATCTCTGATTGAAGAATGGAAAATGCAAGATCTTTGAAAGTTTCAGAACAGAGATTGCATCCGGTACTCAAACAAAAGGAGATATCTTTCATTTGGTTGGTACTGGTAAAAGTTTCTTATTTGTTCAAGTTGATCAGAGTTGGTTATGGCATAGGAGGATGTGTCATGTGAATTTTGATAACATTATCAAGATAAGCAACACTGAGGCTGTAAGAGATCTTCCAAAATTGGTGAAACCTACTAATATCTTGTGCAAAGAATGTCAGTTGGGTAAGCTGAGCAAAATCACATTCAAGAGTAAGGAATTGTCCTCTACTAGATTATTGGACTTAGTTCATACTGATCTTTGTGGTCCAGCAAGAATCAGGAGTGTGCAAGGTGATAGATACTTCATGTTACTAATTGATGACTATTCCCGGATGATGTGGGTAACCTTTTTGAAAGAGAAATCAGAAGCTCTTGAGAAATTCAAAATATTCAAGGCTATGGTAGAAAATGAAACCAGATTAAAATTGAAATGTCTGAGGTTTGATAGAGGTGGAGAATTCACATTCGGTGAGTTCATAGAATTCTATGAGAAGCATGGAATAAAGATACAGTTGTCTATTCCTAGGACTCCATAGCAGAATGGAGTAGTGGAAAGAAAGAACCGGAACATCTAGGAAGCATCTAGGACCATGATGATGGAAGCAAATGTTCCTCAGATCTATTGGAGAGAAGCTATCACCACTGTAGTCTATACTCTCTATCGAGTTCAAATCAAAAGCAATACCGGTAAGACTCCTTATGAACTTTGGTTTGGCATCACTCCTACTGTGAGGTATTTCAAAGTTTTTGGTAGCAAATGTTACATTAAAAGAGATGAAGATCTAGGAAAGTTTGATGCTAGAAGTGATGAAGGAATATTCTTAGGTTACTCTACTCAAAGCAAAGCATACCGGTGCTATAACAAGAGACTGAGAAAAATGATAGAAAGTACAAATGTGAAGGTTGATGAAGGAATTGATAAACTCTCAAGGTTTTATGAATATGATGAAGATGATAAGAATGGTGTTCTGATTCAAGGAACCCAAGCCTCCTCTGAAAGTCAAATTCAGATTGATCCGGTAAATTAGGAAGAAGAGATGAGTTTTGATGAGTCTAATCAAGAATCAGAAGTGCAAGAAATTCCTAAAGTTCCCAGGTATGTAAGACTAAACCACTCTGAAGATCAGATCATAGGTGAAAAAAGAAAAGGTGTACAAACAACAAGGAGTATTGCTCAAGATTTAGATGAGTATTGTCTAATTTCAAAGATTGAACCTAAGACAGTGAATGAAGCCTGCAATGATGAAAATTGGACTAAAGCAATGGAGGAAGAGCTGATGTAAATTGAGAAAAATCACACTTGGGATCTTGTTCCTAGACCTAGAAACAAGAATGTGATTGGAACCAAATGGGTCTTCCAGAACAAACTGAATGAAGTTAGTGACATAATCAGAAATAAAGCCAGATTGGTCTGCAAAGGCTATTCTCAAATAGAAGTAGTTGATTTTGAAGAAACTTTTGCTCAGGTGGCAAGAATTGAAGTAGCTAGATTATTTCTTGCATTTGCTACCTTCAAAGATTTCAAAGTGTATCAGATGAATGTCAAGTCTGCCTTCCTGAATGGTGACTTGGAAGAAGAAGCATACATTGAGGAACCGGATGGATTTCAATTGTCTGATCATAGTGATATGGTCTGCAAGTTGAAGAAAGCACTGTATGGATTGAAGCAAGCCCCAAGAGCCTAGTATGAAAGATTGGATAAACATCTTTTGAGGATTGGTTTCAACAAAGGTACTGCTAACAATAATTTGTATTTCAAAATTGATCATGAGAATATCTTGATTCTTGAAGTATTTTTTGATGATATCATTTTGGGAGGAAGAGATGGTATGTGTAAAACTTTTGCAAATCAAATGAAAAGTGAATTTGAGATGTCCATGCTTGGGGAAATAAATTTCTTCTTGGGTCTACAAATCACTCAAACAAAGAGAGGAATCTTCATTTCTCAAACCAAATACGTGAAAGAACTGTTGAAGAAATTTGGGATGGAAGACTCAAAGCCAATGAGTACTCCCATGGCAACCAGATGTAAGTTGAGCAAGGATGATGACTCTCCCAAGGTTGATCAGAAAAAGTATAGGTCAATGATTGGAGGAATGTTGTATCTTATTCAAACTAGACCAGACATTATGCAGGCTATTGGTCTTGTTGCTAGATTCCAGGATGATCCTAGAGAATCTCATGTCATGGAAATCAAGAGGATTTTTAGATATCTAAAAGGGATAATTGAGCATGGTCTGTGGTATCCTAGAGATCATGATTTATCTCTTCATGCATATACAGATGCTGATTAGGTAGGAGATGTGGATGACCGGAAGAGTACCAGTGGTGGAGCATTCTTTTAGGGGAAGAGATTGGTTTCTTGGCTAAGAAATAAACAAGAGGCAATATCTGTTAGACTTAGGGCACACAACTGAGAGGGGGGGTGAATCAGTTTTGCAAAACTTTCTCTAATTAAACACTTAAATCTTCTTAGTGATTAGTAGTATATTAATCATGAACCATAATACATTCAAATCAAAAGCAGAAACACATCAACACATAAGACACCAAGATTTTGACGTGGAAAACCTAGTTAAGGGAAAAACCATGAGGTGATTAACCCAAGATTGTATTCTCTGTTAGAAGAATAGAAAGAACAAAATGGCACCTGCCAATTAGGGCTCACTGCCTAAAAGAGACACACTATCTACAAAGAAATAAATATCATATACATGAACTAGAGAATAGCATCTTCACCATGCTTGAATCAGTTCCATTTAAGCCCAATACTTTTGCTCTGCCTTTCACTCTCTTCCTTGCTACCACACTCTCATCATAGCAAGGACAACTTTGAAATGACTTCACAACCCCTTATTTATACAAGACATCAACTTGGGAATAATCATCTAAGTCGGCAAACATCTACCAGAACATCCACAATAAGTGTAACTTATCTGGTCGGCTAGTCTCAGGAAGAACATCATCATCTGGAGGTTAATCTTCAATAGTGAGCTCCAACTCCAATGCAGATGACTAACACATGCTGGACACAATCCAAAGTCCTTCACAAGGTTTCCTGAATCACCAAGAACATCCACACTTCATCTGCATATTGAAATCCTTCTCTCTTTCATCCGGAGCTTCAAGAACACAGTCTGTCACCACTATCACCAAAGAATGGATACTTCTAGACCTTGCATTCATGAACCAATCAAGTTGACACATCACAAGGACTTCCTTAATACTCCCTCAAATCCACAGAGTAGGAAACTTCATTTCTAGATCTCACCGGACCTTTCTTGTTACACTCTGTCACCTCTGAACACCTAACAGAACCGGTTTTACTTGAGTGGCCACAACTTCTTCATATCTTCATGCAGACCTCTAAAATCTCTACTGGATCACCTATAGACACATATCTACAAACCCTCTAATCCACATCCTCTTATCCTCATCCTATCTTGGACTTTTACCTTACTGCCATCACTGTTCTTCATTGTTCCTGATTGAGACTAATTTTCTCAATATCCTCAGCTCACGGCTCATCCAAACCTTATCATTAATGCAACAGGAGTATGTTGACATCAATGACAAACACCAATTAGGCCCATACTTGCAACAATCTCCCCCTTTGTCATTGATGGCAACATAAGATGTGAAAAATTGTTTTAACCATCAAGTGAAGAACTTCTTACTGTCACATCTCCCCCTATCAGCAACAACCATTCACATGTCTTCTCTCCCTTTACTGCTCCCCCTTTGATTAGAAACCACTTGTTTTTCATGTCTTCTCTCCCCCTTTGACATCAATGGCAAAGGGCACATACTTGCAATTTCCAACACTTTAGAATCATGCCTACTGCTCCCCCTGAGTAGCAGCTCCCATCAATCTAGATCACAAGATATGACTGTGATATCCACCAGATTGATGCACCTCAGTACACCTTAGTTCATTACTGGAGGGGCAATAACCCCTAACTTCTCCTTGAGAAAATCAAAAGAGTCCTTAGGTAGAGGTTTAGTAAAGATGTCTGCAATCTGATCCTTGGAAGGCACAAACTCCAATATGACTTCATTCTTGTTCACTTGCTCTCTCAAAAAGTGAAATTTGATGGATATATGTTTAGTCTTTGAATGTAACACTGGATTCTTGGATATATTTATTGCACTTGAATTATCACAGAGGATTGTGATAGGTTCGTCATACTCCACTTTGATATCTCTTAACATCTACTTCATCCAAAAAACTTGAGTGCAACTACCTGTTGCTGCAATATATCCAGCTTTAGTTGTAGATAGAGATATTGCCTCTTGTTTCTTGCTTAGCCAAGAAACTAATCTCTTCCCCAAAAAGAATGCTCCACCACTGGTACTTTTTCAGTCATCCACATCTCCTACCCAATCAGCATCTGTAAATGCATGAAGAGAAAAATCATGATCTCTAGGATACCACAGACCATACTCAACCGTCCCTTTTAGATTTCTAAAAATCCTCTTGATTGCCATGACATGGGATTCTCTAGGATCAGCTTGGAATCTAACAACAAGACCAACAACTTGCATAATGTCTGGTCTAGTTTGAGTGAGATACAACAATCCTCCAATCATTGATCTATACTTTGTCTGGTCTGCCTTAGGAGAGTCATCATCTTTTCTCAACTTACATCCGGTTGCCATGGGAGTATTCATTGGCTTTGAATCTTCCATCCCAAATTTCTTCAACAATTCTTTCACATATTTGGTCTAAGAAATGAAGATTCCTTTCTTTGTTTGAGTGATTTGCAGACCGAAGAAAAAATTCATTTCACCAAGCATAGACATCTCAAACTCACTTTTCATTTGATTTGCAAAAGTTTTACACATACTATCTCTTCCTCCAAAGATGATATCATCAACAAACACTTCAACAATCAAGATGTTTTCATGATCAATTTTGAAATATAAGTTACTATTAGCAGTACCTTTGTTGAAACCAATCTTCAAAAGATGCTTGTCCAATCTTTCATACTAGGCTCTTGGGGCTTGCTTCCATCCATACAGTGCCTTCTTCAACTTGCAGACCATATCACAATGATCAGACAATTGAAATCCATCCGACTGCTCTATATACACTTCTTCTTCCAAGTCACCGTTTAGGAAGGCAGACTTGACATCCATCTGATATACCTTGAAATCCTTAAAGGTAGCAAAGGCAAGAAATAATCTGACTGCTTCAATACTTGCCACCGGAGCAAAACTTTCTTCGAAATCAATTCCTTCTATTTGAAAGTAGCCCTTGCAGACCAATCTGGCTTTATTTCTGATTACTTCACCAACTTCATTTAGTTTGTTCCAGAAGACCCATTTGGTTCCAATCACATTCTTGCTTCTAGGTCTGGGAACAAGATCCCAAGTGTGATTTTTCTCAATTTGCATCAACTCTTCCTCCATTGCTTTAGTCCAGCTTTCTTCATTGCAAGCTTCATTTACTGTTTTAGGTTCAATTTTTAAAATTAGACAATACTTATTTGAGTTTTGAGCAATTTTCCTTCTTGTTTGTACACCTTTTCTTTTATCACCTATGATCTAATCTTTAGAGTGATTCAGTCTTACATACCTAGGCACTTTGGGAGTTACTTGCATTTCTACTTCTTGATCAGGCTCATTCAAACTTATCTCTTCTTCCTGATTTACTGGATCAATCTGGATCTGAATCTTAGAAGAGGCTTGGGCTCCTTGAGTCAGAATACCATTCTGATCATCTTCATCATATTCATAGAATCTTAAGGGTTTTTCAATTCCTTCATCAACCTTCACATTTGTACTTTCTATCATCTTTCTCAGTCTCTTGTTATAACACTGGTATGCTTTGCTTTGAGTAGAGTAACCCAAGAATATTCCTTCATCACTTTTAGCATCAAACTTTCCTAGATCTTCATCCCTTTTAATATAACATTTGCTACCAAAAACTTTGAAATACCTTATAGTAGGAGTGATACCAAACTAGAGTTCATAAGGAGTCTTACTGGTATTGTTTCTGATTTGAACTCGATTGAGAGTGTAGACTGTAGTGCTGACAGCTTCTCTCTAATAGATCTGAGGAACATTTGCTTCCATCATCATGGTCCTAGATGCTTCATGGATGGTCCAGTTCTTTCTCTCCACTACTCCATTCTACTGTGGAGTCCTAGGAGCAGCGAACTGTCTCTTAATTTCATGTTTCTCACAGAACTCTATGAACTCACCGGATGTGAATTATCCACCTCTATCCGACCTCAGACACTTCAATTTTAATCTGGTTTTATTCTCTACCATAGCTTTGAATATTTTGAATTTCTCAAGAGCTTCTGATTTCTCTCTTAGAAAGGTTACCCACATCATCCGGGAATAGTCATCAATTAGTAGCATGAAGTATCTATCACCTTGAATACTCCTAATTCTTGTTGGACCACAAATATCAGTATGAACTAAGTTCAATAATCTAGTTGAAGACAGTTCCTTACTTTTGAATGTGACTCTACTCAGCTTACCCAACTGACATTCCTTGCACAAGCTGTTAGTAGGTTTCACCAATTTTGGAAGATCTCTTACAGCCTGAGTATTGCTTATCTTGATGATATTATCAAAATTCACATGACACATCCTCCTATGCCACAACCAACTTTGATCAATTTGAACAAATAAGCAACTTTTGCCAGTACCAACCAAGTGAAAGATATTACCTTTAGTTTGAGTACCGGATGCAATCTCTATTTCGAAACTTTCAAGGATCTTGCATTTTCCATTCTTGAACCAGAGATCATAGCCTTTGTCCACCAACTGTCCAACACTGAGAAGATTGTGCTTCAATCCTTCAACATATAGTACATTACCAGTTTTGTTTCTTCCATCAAGAGAGATAGTTCTTCTACCTCTGATTCTACAAGTAGAATTGTCACCAAACTTTACCACTCCTCCTTCATACCTTTCCAAATCAACAAACTTATTTTTGTCACCTGTCATATGGTGAGAGCATCCACTATCAATGACCCAATCATCGTTCTCTTCAATTTGGGCAGCCAGATCTCTTTCCACAGTCTTATGATTGATAGATACAGAGGACATTGGATCTTCTTCCCTGATGGCAATGAAAACCCATTCATTTCTGGATTTGTTTCCTGTCTCTGATTCATCATCTATTACTCCTTCATTTTCATCATCTTCATGTACATAGTAACAGTTCTTTTGGAACCTTGGCTTGTTAGGATTTTGCCTTAAAAACCTTTCCGGACACCTTGAAGCAAAATGACAAATCTTATTGCAGTTAAAACACTTAAAAGGTAATTTTCCTTCATACTTACTAGATCCTCTTGGTAGCCTTTTTGCAATAAGGGTTTCAAGTTGAGCAGTTTCTACTTCTTCTTCTTCTAGGTCTTTTCTTTCTTTTTCATACCATGAAAGTTTCCTTGATGAGTTCTCTCCCGGATTAAATCTTTGTTTACCTTTTATAGAGGCACTGGCTTTGAATGTAGATTTAGTCTTGGGGGGATCATCTCCAAACTCTATCATTTCAAATGCAGCCAATTTCCTAGCCAATTGATCTCTTGTTACAATTGTATGGGCTCTGAATTCTTCAATGGCAGCAACCTTAATTTTGTAAGAAGCAGGTAGGGATCTGAGAATTTTGCCAAAAATCTCATTTTCATCCAAGACTCCACTAGCATTTCTAATTCCACAAACTAGCTCATTCACTCTTGGCATAAAAGTAGTAAAATTTTCATCATCTCTCATCTTTAGATTTTCAAATTTCCCTTTCAGACTTTGTAACCTTGCACATTTAACATACCAGTCTCCTTCATGCAAAAGTTCCAGTTTTTTCCAAATCTCAAAAGCAGTTGGTAGATCAATAACATTTGAGAGCTCTGAATCAGATAATGCACTTAGAAGAGCCTCTATATTCTGTAGATTATTTTCAACATCATGATTTTATTTAGGGTTTTCAGACCACCCTGTGGAGCTACCTACTATATTGTAACCATGGTCCAGTACACCATTCCCGTACACTGCAAGTGACATTTCATGCGACCTTTCCAAAGAGAAAAATTGGTTCCATCAAACTTCAGACTATCCTTTTTGTAAGAGGACATCTTGGATCTCTTCAAGCGGTTAAGCTCCTTTTAGAGGAACTTGGCTTTGATACCAATTGTTAGACTTAGGGCACACAACTGAGAGGGGGGGTGAATCAGTTGTGCAAAACTTTCTCCAATTAAATACTTAAATCTTCGTAGTGATTAGCAATATATTAATCATGAACCATAATACATTCAAATCAAAAGCAGAAACACATCAACACATAAGACACCAAGATTTTGACGTGGAAAACCCAGTTAAGGGAAAAACCACGAGGTGATTAACCCAAGATTGTACTCTTTGTTAGAAGAATAGAAAGAACAAAATGGCACATACCAATTAGGGCTCACTGCCTACAAGAGACACACTGTCTACAAAGAAATAAATATCACATACATGAACTGGAGAATAGCATCTTCACCATGCTTGAATTAGTTCCATTTAAGCCCAATACTTCTACTCTGCCTTTTGCTTGTTTCCTCGCTACCACACTCTCATCACGACAAGGACAACTTTGAAATGTCTTCACAACCCCTTATTTATACAAGACATCAACTTAGGAATAATCATCTAAGTCGACAAACATCTACTAGAACATCCACAAGAAGTGTAACTTATCCAGTCGGCCAATCTCAGGAAGAACATCATCATCCGGAGGTTAATCTTCAATAGCAAGCTCCAACTCCAATGTGGACCACTAACACATGCTGGACACAATCCAAAGTCCTTCACAAAGTTTCCTGAATCACCAAGAACATCCACACTTCATTTGCATACTGAAATCCTTCTCTTTCATCCAGAGCTTCAAGAACATAGTCTGTCACCACTGTCACCAAAGAATGGATACTTCCAGACCTTCCATTCATGAAACAATCGAGTTGGCACATCACAAGGACTTCCTTAATACTCCCTCAAATCCTCAGAGTAGGAAACTTTATTTCTGGATCTCACCGGACCTTTCTTGTTACACTCTGTCACCTCTGAACACCTATTGGACCCAGTTTTACTTGAGTGGCCACAACTTCTTCATATCTTCATGTGGACCTTTGAAATCTCTACTGGATCACCTATAGACACATATCTACAAACTCTTTAATCCACATCCTCTTATCCTCATCCTATCTTGGATTTTTGCCTTACTGTCATCACTATTCTTCACTATTCCTGATTGAGATAATTTTCTCAATATCCTCAACTCACGGCTCATTCAAACCTTATCATTAATGCAACAGGAGTATGTTGACATCAATGAAAAACACCAGTTAGGCCTGTACTTGCAACAATATCTCTATCCACTACAGAAGTAGAATATATTGTAGCAGCAGGTAGTTGCACTCAAGTTTTGTGCATGAAGCAGATGCTAAGAGACATCAGAGTGGAATATGAGGAGCCTATCACAATCTTCTGTGATAATTCAAGTGCAATACACATATCTATGAATCCGGTGTTGCATTCAAAGACTAAACATATATCCATCAAGTTTAACTTTTTGAGAGAGCAAGTGAACAAGAATGAAGTCAGATTGGAGTTTGTGCCTTCCAAGGATCAGATTGCAGACATCTCTACTAAACCTCTACCTAAGGACTCTTTTGAGTATCTCAGGGAGAAGTTAGGGGTTATTTCCCCTCTAGTGATGAACTAAGATGCACTGGAGTGCATTAGTCTGGTAGATATCACAGTCATATCTTGTGGTTTGGATTGATGATAGGGAGTTGCCACTCAGGGGGAGCTGCTGGTATGATTCTGAAGTGTTGGAGTTGCAAGTATGAGCCCTTTGCCATTGATGTCAAAGGGGGGAGAAGACATGTGAAAAACAAGTGGTTGCTGAGCAAAGGGGGAGCAGTAAAAGAAAAGAAGACATGTGAATGGTTGCTGCTAAAAGGGGGAGTTATGTTAGTAAGAAAAAGTTCTTGTCTTAATGGTCAAAACAGTTTTTCACATCATATGTTGCCATCAATGACAAAGGGGGAGATTGTTTCAAGTATGGGCCTAACTGGTGTTGTCATTGATGTCAACATACTCCTATTGCATTAATGATACGGATTGGATGAGCTGTGTGCTAAGGATATTGAGAAAATTAGTCTCAATCAGGAACAATGATGATAGTAAGATAAAAGTCCAAGATAGGATGAGGATTAGAGGATGTGGTTTAAAGGGTTTGTATATATGTGTCTTAAGGTGGTCCAGTAGAGATTTCAGAGGTTCACATGAAGATATGAAGAAGTTGTGGCCGCTCAAGTAAAACTGGTTCCGATAGGTGTTTAGAGGTGATAGAGTGATACAGAAAGGTCTGGCGCATTTTCCTATTCTGCAGATTTGAGGGAGTGTTGAGGAAGTCTTTTTGAAGTGTCAAATCAGTTGGTTCGTGGTTTGAAGGTCCACAAGCATCTATTCCTTTGTGACAGTGATGACAGACTATGTTCTTGATGTTCCGAATGAAGGAGAGAAGGATTTCAGTAAGCAGATGGAGTGTGGATGTTCTTGGTGTTTCAGGAAAGCTTGTGGAGGTCTTTGGATCATGTCCAGTTCCTATTGGTGGTCCACATTGGAGTTGGAGCTCACAATTGAAGAATGACTTCCGGATGATGGTGTTCTTCCTAAGACTGGCCGACCAGATGAGTTACACATCCTGCGGATGTTCTTGTAGATGTTTGCCAACTTAGATGATCTTTCCTAAGTCGATGTCATATATAAATAAGGGATTGTAAAGTCATTTCAAGGTGTGAGTTCTGGTGATGATAGTGTAGTAGCGAGGAGAAGAGCGAAAGGCAGAGTAGAAGTATTGGGCTTAAATGGAACTGATTCAAGCATGGTGAAGATGCTACTTTCCAGTTCAAGTAGGTGATACTTATTATTTTGTAGATAGTGTGTCTCTTGTAGGCAGTGAGCCTCTTGTGAGCAGTGTGCTCGGGTAGTGAGCCCTAATTGGCATGTACCATCTTGTTCTTTCTATTCTTCTAATAGAGAATACAATCTTGGGTTAATCACCCCATGGTTTTTCCCTTAACCGGGTTTTCCACGTCAAAATCTTGGTGTCTCTTGTGTTAATGTGTTTCTGCTTTTGATTCATTGCATTGTGTTTCCATGATTGATTTATTATTATGCTGCTAAATTACTAAGTCGAGTTAAGTGTTTAATTGGAAGAAACATTTTGTACAACTAATTCACCCCCCCTCTCAGTTGTCTGCCCTAAGTCTAACACTATCAAGTTTTGTGCAAAGCTAGAGTGGTTCTTATGAGAGTTCTATTTGTTGTTAGGAAGTTCATGCGATGCTTTTTTCTCAAATGTTTGGGTATGTGAAATCTTTTGTTTCTTATGAGGAGGAGAACCACTATTATTTCCAATTGATGATAACCTTCTTACTCTTTTCCAATTCTTAGCTCTTTTCTCTGTTGAGTTTGTCTATCAAAGTGACAAAGACTATTTTGTACTATCTCAATATTTTCTTTTGTCATAATCTCTTGCTTCAGTTGTTCTACTTGTCTTTCTGATGCATTTTGGCTATCTCCCAATCCTTGAAGGGATAAGGGAGGAACCTCAGTATAAATACCATTCCTTCATGTATGAGGTGATACTTCAGTATTTTCCTTATCCACTTCTATTGTAGCAATAATCTCATCATATTTCATATAGTCATATTCTATTTCAAGTGGATTTTGTTCCATCATGTTATCATTAGTGTGCTTAGGGAAAGGATTTGTAAAGATTTGCAAATTTTGGTTGGGCGTAACAATCGACTTATTTCAGTTATCATTCACACCTGATACTTGTATAACATTCGAGTCAATGAAGTTTTGTATTTTATGTTTAAGATGCATACATCATTTAGTAACATGTCCTTATTGCTGATGAAAATGACAAAAGGCGTTAGCATCAAAATGAGGTCCTTCCATTTTACTAGGATCCAAAGGTTTAATCGGGGGAAGTTTCATGAGGTTATTACTCATGCCCTGATTCATGATAGAATGATAGGATTCAGATATCAGAGTAAGCTTTCTTTGTTGATACGGTGCCTTCTTCAAATTAGTGATAATAGACATGTGTGAAAAATTGTTTGAATTTTATCCATTAACCTTAATGAAAGTCTTGTTATTCCTCTTATAGTTGTTTTGTGAAGGCCCACTTATGGATTGACCAACTTGAGCTTGTGAAAGTTGATAATCACTAAGGGTGGTACATAAATGTTGAAAGGAGTTATACTTCATCAAGAGAATCTTATCACAGATGTTAGGTTGTCGATTTGTAATAAACACCTTCTGAACATCCTCATCCTTCATTTGGTATTAAATTTGTGCATAGAGAGATTGATACTAACTAATAAAATCAATCAACTTCTCTTTTGGACCTTGCTTGCAA
Source organism: Cunninghamia lanceolata (assembly GCA_027924645.1). Lineage (NCBI taxonomy): Eukaryota > Viridiplantae > Streptophyta > Pinopsida > Cupressales > Cupressaceae > Cunninghamia > Cunninghamia lanceolata. The sequence goes on along the minus strand of BSBN01000186.1, from coordinate 16,527,132 downwards.
TGAAATAAATCAATTAAGGAGACTTGAGGTCTAATGTTTGCTTAAAATTATTGTAGAAGTTGATCAACTAACTATGAAAAAGAGTGTATTGAATTCAGAGGTAGAGAAAAACCATTCTAAAGCAGTATCTTTGAGAGATCGCGAGAAAAGTTTTGCTAACAAGTTCTCTTCCAAGTAAAAATCACTACACATAGCTATGAATGCTCCCACATGAGTATTAGGATCACCTTTTCCACCATACTTTTCAAAGTGGGGAGTCTCAAACCTCTTAGGCATAGGAGTTCTCAAGATTGCATAAGATAAGGAATTATGGGCATGAGAGGTTGGTATATTGGGTTGTGAAGAATTTGTCAAATTTGTCACCTTTTGTTGTAAAGAAGTCATGCCTTGCAATAGTTGATTTAAAATGGCATCATTGGGAGATGCAGTTTATTGTGAGGAATTGGAACTAAAGTGAGGGGGTGATTGAGCCTGAGTAGTGATAAGCGAAGGCTATGAATAGGTGGATGGTGGTTGAGCATAGTGATAAGTGGAAGGTGGTTGTGAGTAGTTATATGTGAAAGGTGGCTGAGAATAAGTGATATGGAGAGGTGGTTGAGAGTAATTATTCATAGAAGAGGTCGCCTTATGTGCCAAGTTCCGATAGTTAAATTCCATAGCTTTGTAATTTTGTGAATTAGTATCATTAGATACTCCAATACCAGTGGTAGCATTACTACAAGAATTTGCATTAGTTATTAAAATCATTGATGAAAATGAAGATATTCCCGTAGTCGGTATAGGTGCCAATACTTGCATGTGAGACGGTGAGGACATGTTATTTATACCATTCGCACATTCAGTTGCCATCAAGACATTATTGTGTACTATATGTGTTAATCCTTGAATAACATTAATGCCATCTTATCCTTCTTTTATCAACTTTCTTATGTTGTGAATCACAGGTATAGCTTCTTCTGCTATTCTTTCAGTTTCAACAAATGCTTGAAAATTGGCTAACTCTTTATCATGTTTGTTTATTTTCTCATTAGGTACATGTGTGACCATTTCAATAGTATCCTCAACATCATGAAATACTTGATCTTCCATAGTGGTTGTATGAGGGATAGTGTCTTGCAAAGTTTGTCTCTCCTTTTGTAAAGAAGCTATTCAATGGATTTTCAAAGGTATGGATACTATTTTATTCAAGAGAACTAGATCATATGAGTCTCCTACTTCTTATTAAAATGATATTTCTATTAGGGCAGTGAGTTATAAGACTCATACAAAATCATTCAACATTCAATGCACAAACTAATAGATCAAACCCAAGGAGCAAGATATGTTTAAGATCCAAAATGTTTGATTTTTCACATTTTTTTAATGCAAATCACTAGGAGAAGAGGTGTTGTGAAAAATTTCAAGAGGGAAAAAAATTATATGCCTAATAACATTCAAATTATGTGGCAATATCTTTCACAACATGCTTTTGATGCAAGTTTAAGGAGTCGATATGCCAAAACCTAGTAAAATGTGTTAAAATATGCAATTTTTCAACAATTCTCAATGCAAATGAGTAAGAGATTGTGAGGAAAACTGTGATGGAAATAAGATTATAACAGTAATATTGGCCACCTAATGCCATAAAATCTATCACAACACATATATCGTGCCAATCTAAGTCAAACCCTAGTGAAAATATAGTTGAAATATGTAAATTTTCACCGATTTTCAATGCAAAAGGCCTAATAGAAAGGGTGTTGTAAGGAATTTGAGGAAGGGATGAAAATAATATCCTTGACAATATCTAATTAATGCAGTGAGATCCCTCACAACGCGCTTGTGATGCAAATCTAGAGAAAATGCAAGGTTTTCAAACCCCAGGCATGAAATTTTGCAAGAAAGCCACTATGATACAACACTAAAATTAGAAATCAGTCCTAGTGAGTGTTTGAAAAGGGTAGTAAAATCTAAAACAAGATTTAGACTACAAACCCTAGCTAATGCAAAACTAGGTTTTTATGAAAAATGCACAATTTCAAGTAATTTTTGACAATTTAAGCATGAAAATGCAATGCAAGTGAATACTAAATGATGAATTTCTATAATTTAAATCAGATTTGATGAAAATAACAAAAAATTGATGAAATTGAATGCCAATAAATTCAAATTATGCTAAAATGCAAGCCTAAGATGCCATTTTTAAAAAAAAATTCAAAATTTTTCATTTTTCTTGTAATTTTTTAAATGCATTAAGGGTATGATGAAAAATAAACTTCATATTTATTGCTAAAATCATAAATTAAATGAAATGCAACTAAATAAATGCAATTTATGTGAAAATGCAAACCCTAGAATGCAATTTTTTTAAAAATTTTAAAAAAAATTTCAATTTTTTGTAGTGTTTCAAATGAAATAAGATGAATCAATGCAAATCTATCACACAACACTCAAAAAGGTGCCAAAAAGTCCAAACTAATGGGTTCACCAAATTTTTTTGGGGTGAAAATAGGGGGAAATGTTTTGGTTTAATTTTCAAAGGCAAATCCTCTCTTCTCACCAAACATTTAAGGGCATATCAACCAAATTGAATCTCCACTAAGTGAGAGCAATCACCTATTAGGTTGGGCTGCCACTTGGAATGATGTGCAAGTTTAGATGTATCACACAATTTCTCAATTTTATGCTCAATTACTCTTAAAACCCTAAATAAGAAAAACAGTAAGCAAATTATCGAATTATGGCAAATCCTTTCGAATCAAGGTGAAGGACAGAGGTATTTAACTCACTTTTTTTAAAGTTCAGAAGGTGGAACAGTTGGGGACACTGGGACTAATGCCCTAGTCCAAGGTACAACTTTCATCACAGAATCTAAATCTTCTTCTGACACTGATCTGCACTATATCTTCCATTTCTGCCTTGAGAAAAGTGGAGGACACAGAGACTAGCATCCTTGTCCTTAAATGTTCACCTTTGTCCTATGCTTATCAGATCCTACATCCCTATTGTCTGCAACCTCCTTTCTGCAACTCTACTCTATGAAACTTGATACTTATAACCTACGATCGCAAAGGAGTGTGGGAAGGGATTGTGGTGTTTAGATGCTTACCTTAGTCAAGCCCCTGAGAGACATTCGGGTCTTCTAAACACTGTTGTCAGATAAGAGTATGTATCCCTGTAGGATAGAGGCAAAAATCCAAATGATAAATGATTGGAAACACAATAGATATCACCTTGAAGTGTAGATCTCATGGAAGGAAGATGCTTTTATGCCATTAGGAGATGGAGTCAAATCTACAAATACAAACACAATAATAATGCTCTGCTCTACAACAAAATGAATATTTTGAATGCTCTATAATCACAAATGTATACATAATGTCCATCTAGTTTGCAAATGAAACCTAATCATGCTTATATATGTAGCTATAAGCATTCCCTCTAAGAATTTCATAATTTAAACTTGAGAAGTCATCATAGGACCTAAATAACGGTCATAAAACCAACATTTAAATTTAAGGCATAACTAGGGTGCTAGCTCCCAAGTCCACTCAGCTATTTTTATTCAGTGATAATTAAAATAGTACCCCCTAGGTCCTATTTGCCATAAGACTTCAGGTTTTTCTCATCAGGAGTCAAAGTTATCATGCAAGATGCTCTAAATGCAATTTAGGGAGCCGTGAGCTAAATCTTAAGAGGAAAAAGCCCCCAAGGGGACATTTTCTGACATAACAACAAGAAATAAAAAATAAACATAATAATTAAATTAAATATATTTATATTTGTACTTTTTGGGAAGATTATAATAAGGACTACATACTTACAAAACATAAATTTTAAATGAATTCATTTGATCCCCAAAAAGGTAAATTAAAAGTGGTTTTTTATTAGCATTTTGATAGGTGTAGAGGAGACTCCATTATAGGTATGGTTTAAAACTAGTGGGGTTCTATCTAAGGGGGTTTGAATATAAGGGTTTTGATCAAACCCTCTTCAATTAAAATCCTTTAAATGGAACCTTTCAAGGCTTAAATCATTATATTTTCTAAAAATATGTGATTTCAGCAAAAAATAGGATGTCCTAGAAAGTGTAACCCATTATTGTGGCAGCACCCACCATTTAGGTCATTGGGTCAATAAATGTTCTGGAAAACAAATATCATAATCTTTGAATAGTTTTGCCACATTCATCACCTCTTTTTCTTCCCAATAATCTCCAATCCTTTTTATTTTAGATGTACCTTCCTATGTTATGTTTTCTTATTTAATTCTAAGAGTTTGGTAAAAGTAAATTGAGATTTTTTTTGCATTTGCCACTACAAAATCCCTTTCCCCTTCTTCAAATCACACCTCTAAGTTTGTAGGGTCTTCTTCTTCATACTCTAATTCTTAGATTCTTTCTTAACTAGATCTATCTTAGCCATCCACTCTATCAATTTCCATATGTCCTTTTCTTCCTATGATATAATGTGTTCCTCTTTTCTCCAAATTTCTTTATTAACTCCTTTATAGCCAATGTTCAAGTTGTTACATGAAATTGTACCCTATTTGGACCTGTTGTCCAAACATTCCAATGAGATAATGGGAATGATTTTAAGGTGTGGGACCATATAGATGAGATTAGAGCTCCAATGAATGCCGGTACCTCTCTAAGCCTAAAGCATAGAAAACTAGACCTAATCTAACAATCAACAAGGGAAAAAGGGAGAAGGAGAAGTACTAAAAATGTAAAGGTGATACACTAGATAGGCTATGGATTCTCTAAACCCATCACTAGGAACAACAATGATCTCAAATTCTAGAATAAAATCATATAGAATCATAAAACTCAATAGAGGTTAGGGAAAAAATTGAAAGCTTCAAGAGGGATCATTCATCCACAAGATAAGCATAGAGTAATCAAAGAAACACAATTCATAAGTATTAGAGAGAGGCATAAATCAGTTTATTATATTGATCATGAAGGCTAAACAACTTTTATAACTCCTTCAAATAAGGGAAGAAGAAGAACCAAAAGAGAGAACCCCAAAGAGATTCAATACAAGCAGAAGAATAGAACACAGTGTGCCAATTTTCCATTCATAGTTAAATTAGATGCAAAGACATGAGAAGTCACAAGACACAGTCCATCACATTTTCCTGATTCTTGTAAACATCCACAAAGGCTAGAATATTAGTTTGACAGAGCTTCTACTAAGTAAAAAGAAACCTCCTTTTGCATCTTAAGGATATGCATATATAACATTTTAGATCATACTATATTATCCTAGACATGAAGAAGAGAGGTCAACCATTTATAGGTTACCCATGTTCATTGCACCATGCCCACATGAGCTATGTTAGGAAATCATATAGAAATGGAGTGTTTGTAAGAATTGGCTATGAAGGTAACCACCCACAATCTAGGAACTTTAATGAAATCACAAGAGAGACCAAAATGAGAGAATAATACTCTTCTATCAAACGATACAAATACACAATATGATATGATATCTCACCATATGGAATGAGATAATAGAATGAGATAGCTTTCTTATATAGGCAAGGTTGAGAGGTAGGGCAAACTAGGATGTTGACAAGTGTCCTTCCCAAAGACAAGAAGTTTAATATGATTTATTTGATTCTTTGGGATCTTTCCCAAAGATAGGAAGTTTAATTATGATTTATTTTATTGTGTTCCATTTTTAGAGGAGTAAACTCTTCTAATTTGTTTATGTTCCTTGATGATTCTCCTCTACTCTCCTTTTTATTTCTTATTCTATTCTAGGTCCCTTGGCTCCTTTCTCCCTTAAACACTTAACAATCATATCACTCTTGACAACCTTCTACTATTTCACCAATTTCCTCACTCTATTAAATGTTGAAAAGAAAATGTAGACTAGTTATTTGAATTAATTCTATGTTAGTGTTGTGTTTTTACCCTAGTGTGATGGATAAGGAAGAGAATTATGTTACATCCCATGTGTTTCTAACATTTACTATTTACCTAGATTGGTTAATTTGTTTGGAAAGTGAGTGATTATGGATTTCTGCATCTATATATGTGTTTTTATCCATTTACTAAAGATTGGATATTTTGTGAAAATTGAAGTAATTATGAATCTTTGCATCTATGCGTATTATCTCTCATGAATGCAATAAGATTAAAATAATAATAATGCAATGTCTTGTATTAAATGTGGTTATTGTTAATTAATGATGATATTTTGATCCACTAACTACTGTGGCGATGATCTAAGTGGATGCAAGAACAGGTTGTCCCTCCAGAAAAGAGGGGAGGCATCACTCAGGAGAAGGATTTGGTCTGGTAAATGTAAAAGAGAAGCCTAAACTGAGTAGCACACACACACATCCTATTTTGACCTAGGTTGAGTCGAGTTAGTGTAGTGGTAAGTGATTTGAGTTATGTATTTTGAGTCGTGATTGGATGTTCGAACCTACATGTTGTTAAGTGTTTGGTTGTTTGAGTAAGGTTTCATTGAGTTAATTAATGCTCGTACAAGTCCACAATACGTTCTTATACGTGAGTCAATATGAGTATGAACATATGTAGGTAGACATACCTATGTATATTCATAAGCATATTGCTCATAGATATAGAGATATCAATTTGGGCTATGCAAGAATTATCGTCTCTCTTGTGTTCTTTGACGATGAGTCTATGAAGTTTTTATGACATTAAATGCATTTTGGTTACGAGTTATATTTGATTTTACGATGATAATTATATATTTGTAGTCTCTCTATATATATATTTAATAAAAATATTATTATTATTTTCTCTTAAAAGTGGAAATATGATTTTATCATTTTTGTAGAATTTAGTTTTCATAAATATAGTGTTATGGTAATTAAAATAATAAGATTATATATATAATAGATTTAATAATAATAATAATAAAAGAATAGTTTCATAAAAAAAAGTAATAATAATAAATATAATAAAATAAATAATAAGAATTAAAAGGTGATTATATTATAATAATAAAAGTAAGGTTTAAAGCTATTTTAGAAAAAAGAATATGTATCTTTTATTTTAAATGTGGGCATGTCTTCCTAATAGGCATGTGGCCCTCCCCCTTAAGCTTTAAGTTTCAACGTTAAAATTTAATAAATATTTTGGGTGGCGGACTTTCCTTTTAAAGCACGCGGGCACCTTTTCTAATCTTGGCAGTGCATAAAGTGCTTAATATATGTGCCTAAGATATTAATTATTAATATATTTTATTTACTTTTTAATTTTCAACAAACACTTTATTTTTAGAAGGTTTGTTTTATTTTTTTGAATCTAATTTTAGATTTTGTTAAAGTATGTCGCCATTTTGTCAACATTTCTTTGCTTATTTTTGGCAAGACCACACCTTAGGTTTTAGTATAAAATGGGGGTGCTCTCCCTCATTTTTACTCGCACATTCTTCAAATCAAGAGCATTCTCTTTTCGTTTTTGAGTTTTGCATTAGTGTCGAAAGTTTGTCATATTGCCTTTTGTGAGTTGTTCTATTTAGAGGAGCTCTCTCTCTCATTTAAATACACACAAGTTTTATGAAGAGCATTCTTATTCTGTTGTTCTCATTTGGAATTAGCATTGAGAGTTTTTTCCATTATTGCTTGAAGTTCTGAGGAGAGGTTTTGGAAGTTTAGAAGGAGAGTTGTTTTAATTGGGAGGAGGTTTTAGTTCATTGGAAGGAGCTGAAGTGAGGGGATCTTGTAGATTCATTTGGAAGCTTATATCATAGGCATGGGTATTTCTCTTTTATTATGCTTTTCTATTTTGAAGGCATTTTGTGTTGTTTGTTATTGTGGAATGCATTGTTGTTTATCAATGTGATTGTCAACATGATTATATAATAACATTTATATTTATATATATCTAAGTAAGTGAAAATTGTGTTGTGAAAATAAAATCAATCTCAATAATAGAGATTTGTGTCTATATGGGACTTTATGTATATTTATCAGTTTGAGTATGATTAGTTGATTGTATAAGGGGAAAGATAATAAACTGTAATTTGCAAGTATAGTTATTTCAACATAGGTGTCACGATGAAACTTGAGATAGGTTAACCACAGGATATGTGATCCATGGAAGAGGGGGAATAACCTAGAATAGAGTTTGATGCAATTGTTAAGCCAGAATATTCCTGGGATTTGTTGATCCATGGGAAAGGGAATATCCTATGTGTAGAGAATGATGCATTTGTTAAGTGGGGTTATTCCTAGGATTTATTGATCCATGGGTAAGAGAATAACTTTTGTATAGAGATTGTTGTCTTTCCCAATAGAGATGGAAGGGTGGGTGAATATGAGACAATGAAAACTTTGGCCAAAGTGGTGTAAATTGTAAACATTTACACTGTCTAGGTTCACTGTGATCCAGTTTGCATTACTAGTAGGGATTTCATATTTTGATGGTTGTAGCAATAGTATGATAGTACTAGTTAATGTAGGAAATGACACCTTGCTCAAATTAGGCCTATTTTATTTGGGGTTACCTTACCAATCCCTTCATCAAAGGGTAGGGCCGTTTACTAGTTTGGTAAATGTGCAGGGGACCACAGTTAGTCTATGGTTGGAGGTAAATTGGTTGAGTGATGCTTCCCCTCATGCAGTTGGTGGCCGGGAATATTGAAGATAGACAAGTATACAATCATGTATCTATATTTATTAGTTAAGCTCTTGAAGCTTCTATGTATATTATGAAAAATATGTAAAGATGAATATTCAATTCTTTTATTGAGGAAAAAAAATTTGATTTATGCAATGGGAGTTTGGAGTATGTTTCAAATGGGCATTTAATTGAAGGAATTTAAGGAAAATTTTTATTGCTTCCACTATCAGTATCTTGATCTATTTTGTTTCAAATTTAAACTTGGTAAATCTTAGTTGGTAGAACTAGTGGCATGTTACCCGTGGTATCAGAGCTAGGTTAAGCTCTAGAACCTATGTGCTCACTATGCTATAAGAGTCTAAAGTTGAAACTGGTTTTATGTGAGATGGCATAGTAGACTAACCGAACAAATTGTTAGAAGGACTATTATCCAATAATTTATCGAGTCAGTGGTTAAGAGTAAACCAACTGATGAATTAAGGAATCCATGAGTTTGTTGGCAAGAGACACATTGTAGCTTCATGAGTGTTGTCATTCATGGCAACAAAGTTCATCCCACCCATCCGCAGGACATGGTGTGCTCATACCGGAAGTCAGATTGAAGAGTGTTGTGGTCTGGTGACCAAGAACAAAGTATGCAGCAAGGTTCGACAATCAGGTCCGGATCTCTCAGAGGAAGTATTTATGTAAAGTGCAGACTTGGGGAAGTCAAGAGGAGTACCTTGACTGATAGATTCCAGGGATTGAGCCTCCGGTGATGAAAGAGTGAAGAGATATAAGCACCTAAGTATTGGGTTCTTGTTTGGCAGAGTAAATAGAGGAAGAACTGACCAGTAGAGCATTAGATCTTATTCCGGATGAGATATTGATGGTGATCAAGCTTACTAAGGTATCATTAATGATTGGCTGACATGATTGATGACTTCTATGAGCATCTCTTTGATACGCATCACTTGATAAGCAAGGATTCAGTCGACAGACCAAGAGTTTGGGAAAATAGTAAGTATTCTGGATGCCGACTAGAAAGTGGATGAAATCCTTGGTGCGGATATATATACCAGATTGATTTTAGTATGAAGGTGTGTGTTGTGTGTTAAAGTATATGCGAATAAAAGTAGAAGTGTAGTGTGGAAGTAGTAAGGCAGGTCTGGTATGTGACAGGACAGCAGTACCAAAGAAGAGGAAGAATGAAGTGTAGTAGATCAGTGTATTGAGCCTAATTTGAACTGAACCTTAGCATATGTGGATGCTTCTCATCAGTTCAAGTATCTAGTTTCCTTGTATAAACTATTGTAGGCGGTGAGCCTCTTGTGAGTTGTGTGCTTAGGTAGTGAGCCCTAATTGGCAAGTGCCATTTTGTACTATCTTATTCTTTTAATAGAGAACACAATCTTGGGTTAGTCACCCCGTGGTTTTTCCCTTAACAGGGTTTTCCACATCAAAATCATTGTGTTATGTATCTTGATTTTGTTTATGCTTTCATGATTATGAATGCTTATTTGTTGTGATAATGTACTAGTTGTTAAAGAAGAATAGAAAGTAAATTAATTAAGATAATTGATTCCCCCCCTCAGTTATCAACAATTGGTATTAGAGCTAAGTTCCAGCTAATAGAGCCTAACAGCTTAAGGAAGATCTAGGAATTCAAATGGATGTGTATGGTATGAGGGAACAACTTTAGTCTGCCCTAGATGATCTTGATAAATCTAACTCTAAAGTCAATGAATTGAAGGAAAGACTCAAATAGGATGATGATTTCATAAATGAACTAAAAGGAAAATTGAGTATCTCTATGAAAAAGAGAAAGGATCTACTTCAGCAATTGGCAAGTCAAGGTGAAGCCAATAATACAAATGAAGATCTGAAGGAGAAAACTAAGTTATGTGAGAAGTTATCAAAAGAGGTCATTATGGTAAGACATGAAATAGAATTAGGAGTTATAAAATTCACTCAAGAAATTGAAGAGAAAAGAAAAACTGAAGATGATCTAAGACAATCTCTTAAGGAGAAATTAGAAGACTGCCACAAAATGGATAGAATAATTAGGCATCTAGAATCTGATCTTGAAGAAGCTAGAGATAATGAAGAACAACTTGAGAGTCAGATTGATACTCTTAAAAGGGATCTTCAAATAGAAAATGAATACAAAGAGAAATTCAAGATAAGCTCTGCTCAACTTGAAGTTCTTCTTCAAAGCCAAAAGAGGGTAGATGACATGCAAGGCTTGGGGTATGAAAAAGGTGAAAGCTCCAGTTCCGGTCAGAAGAACTCCAGATCCAAAAATCCAAGAAACAAGCCTAGAAGACCTTCGGTAAGGCAACCAAATGCTCAAAAATATCCTTCCTTCAATGGATACTGCCACAATTGCAATAACTTTGGTCATAAAGCAAATCAGTGCAGAAGAAGAATAAATCAAAATAATTCATCCTTCTCTGTACAGTGCTTTAATTGTAAAAGGTATGGTCACAAAACTCATGAATGCAGAAATATGCAAATGAACAATTCATTCAATGGTAGATGTTTTGCATGCAATAGAATGGGACATATGGCTAATCAGTGTAGATCAAGAGGATATCAGTCAAATATGCAAAGAAATGTTGTTTTCTACAATTGCAATAGATCCAGTCATATTACCAAATTCTACAGAAGTAAGAATCAGGATAAAAGGGGTCCGGTGCATCATAATCAGAATCAAGACAAAGGAAAAGGAAAAGTGAATACGGATGAAGTAAAAAGGGAGATGAACAAGATTTGGATGAAGAAAAGTACAGAAAATGTTGGGGATGGATCCCTACTAGAATCTGGTGCTGATATTCCTTTCAAAAATTAAATGGTGAGCTCTAGCTCAGGGGGAGACACAAGGAAAAATATTTTCCCCTAGCCAGTTAATTGGTGCCTGAAATTGGTACAAGGAAAGTTGTGGATTAAAGGTTTCATAGAGGAACATCTAAATAAGCTTTGGTAAAAAGATGGAAGATCCGTAAGAAGTTTTGAATAGGTTAATCTTCCAAGACTAATCTGGTTCAACAGTCATCTGGTAAGAAGTAGGTCTTTCACAGTTAGATTCGATATGATTCAAACTAAGGAATCTTGATTTGTGGATAGATGAAATGTTTGGAGAAAGGAATATAGATTGTCAATTATCATCAAGAACAACTCTAAATGGTTCTCAGTAATCCGAAAAAGATTTTTCTCAGAACAAGGTAAACCAGAATGACTTAAGTTACACATTTATTGCAAAATAAAATTAGGGTTTGTAGAGAAATATAAGGGTTCTCTTATTGAACATTTGCTCATTTTATATTAGAGAAGAAGAGAAAAGGATCTCTGCAACAAATTGCCTCAAGCCCATCAAAGATCAACTGCAGAAGTCGATTCATCTAGCAATCCGATCCGGTTCATTTCGTGAACCCTAGAAGCGTAAAAGGTATTTTCCGCTCTTGAAAATCTCTGTGACTCTTTGAAAGATGGCTACTCTGAATGTGGTGAAGATCACTGATAGGCCGTGCCCTAAGTTTAGAAAACATCCCTATAAATCCCTAGAAGTTGATCCCCTAGGTGCATTTTCTAGCATTCCACATGGAATTCTGCATGTAGAAGACGTTAGGGTTTACATTCATGCAAACATTGAAGAATTTGGTGAATCCAAGCTGATGGATATCTACCACAAGGAACTGATAGATGAATCATTTGAACTAAAACCTCAGTATAAGGCCATTCAGGATAAACATTTTGGACAGTGCATTCATTTCCCTTATTTTGCTGAAGATGATTAGGTCTGGTATGTTTTGAGCAGAATGCATGACAACTTTATGAGGTTGATGAGAAAATTGTAGAGCTACATATTCAACACATGCTCAGTCAACCCAAGGATCCTAATATAGAAAGGTTTGGAACCTTTAAGGAGTTGAGTGTGAAGATTCATGTGGAGTTAAGGCAATCAAAAATGAAAAGAAAGGTGAGGAGGGAAGTAGAAGAATTTGCCAAAAGGCATGGAATTTCAAAGGAGGCACTTGATGTAAATAGAGAGAAGATGGAAAGGGAAGAAAAAGAAAAGGAAGAAGCAGAAAAAGAAAGTGCTTCGGTAGAAGCCCCCTCTCGGACCAAGTCCTCTAAGAGCTCTGCACCTACCACTGCTAAGAGCTCAAAGGCATCAAAACCAGAAGCAAAATCATCTGGTAAAGGAGAAAAGAGAACAAAGACAAAGGCTACAAGATCATATACAAGCCTCAAATATGATGAAGAGACAGAATCTGATGAAGAGATCAAGAAGATGAAGAAGAAGAAGAAAGTATCCAAAGAATCCTCTACCAGTCTAGACAAGGAAGATGAAAAGACACATAAAAGTGTTGAGAAGACTACTCTTGATGATATCATCAAAGCAATTACTATGGATGGAAACCTGAAAACATTAACAAAATTCTATGATGAACATAGTGAAGCTGACCAGAAGATCCTACAAGATGCCACAGTCAGGTATCTGAATATCTACAACAAAGCTTTCATCGAAATCATATCTCTAATTCCTAAAAGCCTTGAGAAGGAACTTGAAATCAGAAAGAATAATGCTGAAGCAAAGGATATGGAGATCCAGGAACAGATAGCCATTTAACTCTATCCTTCCATCACTCCTAAGAAAAAGAATATGATCTTCAAAGATTGCAAGGATGAGTTCTAGAGCAAAGCTAGGATGAATCAGCTTATGCTTGGAGAAACTGACAAGGTGGCTAAAGAAACAGAAGACATCCTCTGGAATGCATACAAAAGATTCAATATTCCTATTATAGAGGACTTAGGTGATGATCCCTCAGCCATGGATGACAAAGAAGAATCTACTGAGACAATAGCAGAAGAGGCAAAGGAGACAAGTGAAGAGAAAGCTAAAGACTTAGATTCCTCTGTTTCAAAAGAGGAAGTTCATGAAGAAGAAGACACTTCTCTTCCGGATCCTCCTACATACTCTGGAATTGAAGGAGAAGAAAGAAAAGAAGAGAGCATCAGTCAAGAAGAATAAGTAAAGGGCAGTGAAGAAGGTCAAACAGAAAAGACCACAGATGACAGTGCTAAGGTTGTAGAAGGGGAGAAAACCCTATCACCAGCAAGAGACATAGCAAAAGTAGTCAAAGTTTTCTTAACCAAAGAGATGATGGAATTTGATGAACTAGAACTTCTTCAAGGTCCATTCAATTTTGATTCCCTCTCTCCGGTGCAAACCATGAAGCTAGCATCCTTCAATCAAGCAAAGGCAAAAGAAAAACTTCTAAGGTCTCACATGGAAGACTGTGAGCTCATAGAAGCTGCATCTGGTGTATTGGAGAAGATTATGCCATCCTTCCAAAAGGATTCTTTGGCCTCCACATCCGGTAATCTAAAGTCTCTTGTAAATTATGTTCATACGCATTTTGATTCCTTAGAGAAGTCAGCAGAAGAAAAGGTCCAGAAGGAGTTTTTGGGAAAGAGATTCTTTGAAGTACAAGGTCTAATAACCAATGATAGGAGAGTTATGGATATTGGAATAAAGAGCTTAGAAAATGCTCATAAAGATGGTGGAGATATATATAAATTTTGTCTATCCTGGCCTAAAGTGACCAAGGACATTGAGAAGAAAGTAAAAAAGCAAGAGGATAAACTGTTAAGTTTATCTCAAAGTTTTGATCCTCTCTCCTCCTCCATAGCAAATCAAGTGTGTCTAGCTATTGTAGTCACAAATGAAATAAAGAAGCTTGAGAAGGAGAAGAAAAATAGAATAAACAGGTTGAGTGAACTTAGAGGGATAATTATCCCTAAGTTAGAATCCATGCATGAAGCCCTAAGTGATGCACAGACCACAGCCCAGACCAATTATCCGATAGATCTAAAGAGGGCAGAGGATTTTGCATTCCTGTTGAGTGGTCACATCTCAATTTTGGATAGGATGAAGAAGAGTTGGGCAACAGAAGTGGTACAGTTGAAAACCAATTTTGTAGATATAGTTAAGTATATGTAAGTAAAACATGTATATATGTTTTTGCGGCCAAGTATAGATTTGTTTTTGGGAAATTTTGGTGTGCGGACCCTACCCTTTTCCATTGATGTCAAAGGGGGAGTGAGGAGCAGTGAAAAATGTGGAATCCAGCTAAGGGGGAGCTCCAGTAAAGTGTACATTAGAACAGAGCATTAGCTAAGGGGGAGTGTAGTGTGACACTTAGTCATTTTTCACTAAGTGTTGCCATCAATGCCAAAGGGGGAGATTGTTGGCAAGAGACACATTGTAGCTTCATGAGTGTTTTCATTGCTGGCAACAAAGTTCATCCCACACATCCAGAGGACATGGTGTGCTCATACTAGAAGTTAGATTGAAGAGTGTTGTGGTCCGGTGACCAAGAATAGAGTATGCAACAAGGTCTGACAATCAAGTCTGGATCTCTCAGAGGAAGTATCTATGTAAAGTGCAGACTTGGGGAATTCAAGAGGAGTACCTTGACTGATAGATTCCAAGGATTGAGCCTCTAGTGATGAAAGAGTGAAGAGATATAAGCACCTAAGTATTGGGTTCTTGTTTGGCAGAGTAAACAGAGGAAGAACTGATCGACAGAGCATTAGATCTTAATCTGGATGAGATATTGATGGTGATCAAGCTTACTAAAGTATCATTCATGATTGGCTAACATGATTGATGACTTCTATGAGCATCTCTTTGATATGCATCACTTGATAAGCAAGGATTCAGCTGACAGACCAAGAGTTTGGGAAAATAGTAAGTATTCTGGATGTCGACTAGAAAGTGGATGAAATCCTTGGTGCGGATACATATACCAGATTGATTTCAGTATGAAGGTGTGTGTTGTGTGTTGAAGTGTATGTGAATAAAAGAAGAAGTGTAGTGTGGAAGTAGTAAGGCAGGTCCGGTATGTGACAGGATAGCAGTACTAAAGAAGAGGAAGAATGAAGTGCAGCAGATCAGTGGATTGAGCCTAACTGGAACTGAACCTCAGCATATGTGGATGCTTCTCATCAGTTCAAGTATCTAGTTTCCTTGTATAAACTATTTTAGGCAGTGAGCCTCTTGTGAGTAGTGTGCTCGGGCAGTGAGCCCTAATTGGCAAGTACCATTTTGTACTATCTTATTCTTTTAATAGAGAATACAATCTTAGGTTAGTCACCCCATGATTTTTCCCTTAATAGGGTTTTCCACGTCAAAATCATTCTGTTATGTATCTTGATTTTGTTTCTACTTTCATGATTATGAATGCTTATTTGTTGTGATGCTGCACTAGTTGTTAAAGAAGAGTAGAAAGTTAAATTAATTAAGATAACTGATTCCCCCCCCCACAGTTATCAACAGAGTCAATTTAACTCTATTAAGGATGCATAATAGAAAGATTCTGAGACTTGGATTAAAAAAGATAAAACCTTGATCAAATGTTATTAGACTAAAAGCTCAGGAAGAGCAGTGTGTATGTGAATTCAAGATCACTTTTATATCTCAAGAACTTAAGGATGAGAAGATCCTGAAGTAATCAATTAGGTGCAGAAGCAATTGAGTTTGGAAAATTTTATAAATTGTATCAAATGATACGTAGATAAATTCAGTTCTTGTCTAACCTTAGAATGGATTGGAATGAGTCAAGAGAGATAAAAGGATCAATGAAAGACAAATAGTGATGTATTGGCATAAAATGCTTGGAAAAATAGTACAGGACTTGGAAAAGCTTTTTAGTTACTAAAGATTCATGAGAAAACTAATTGCCATAGTCAAAGAATCATGCATAACTGAAGGAGCATAAGAGTTCCCTTATTAACTCATGAAGCCTATATCTAGTTGAGGACGTAAAAGAAGAGGATCCTCTCGGGCAATATTTTGATGAAAAGATTGGGATTAGTTTCATTCTTTTGTTAAGAGTCTACATGAAGTTGCAAGATAATTTGTAATAGTTGCAAAGAGAAGTTATTAGTTATTTCATAACATTTGGAAAAAAGTTGAGAGCTATGTATTTGTCTCTTGGTGGAGTTAGAAAGAATAATTATAATGAAGAATGAGATCATCACCAAGATATTTAGACTAGTTTGATTAACTAAACTATTCCGGGAGGTAGGGAATAGAGTTTTTGTAAATGAAAAAAAAAGAAGTGTGTGTTCTAACTGAAGTTCGTGTGTGTCGTTGTATCACCATCTTTGAATATCGTCTAGGTGACGAGTGATAGATTTTCCACATGATTTAAGGGTGTATGTGTTTTAATATTTTGATTTTGAGTATAGAGAAAGTCTTAAAGGACTTCATTTGTTTTATTGTGCTAGTAGCATGGTCTCTAAACCATTGTAAGTTTTTGGAAAACTTGAGTGTAATACAACAATCTACTCCCTTGTTAGTGACTTAGTCAGTCACGTAGTGCATAGTCAGTGTATCTTTTGATTTTTGACACTTCTTGAATTTTTGGTGAAATTCCTTGTTAATACTTGCAAGAATGTTTTTTATTCTCTTTGTTCTAGAATGGTCTCGCCACCAAATTTTGAAGGATATTTATTTTATGACCAGTTGGTCAAAATTTGATTTATTGAGTTTAATCTTTTGACCTATTGTTGAAAATGAAATCGCTTATACTTTGATATTGACTTAAATTATTTTGGTGGCTATAGTAGAACATTTTTAGGTTGTTCACTATGTTATTTGTACAAATGTTCACCTCTATCATGTCATGGATGGGCCTTTGATGGATTGTATAAGGGAGTAAATTGTAGAAAATACACTTAGTATATTCCTAACTATATGGATTTTAGAAACCTTGTGAGGTAAGAAATTCTTTTTAAATCATAATCGGGTCATCTAGGAATAGCTAAATTTCTAGTCGATATGAAATCTCTTTATTTCTAAAAGAGAATGAAGAGTGATAGAAAGTTGTCTAGAAGGTGAGAGAGTCAAGGATGATTAAAAGCACCCTATTTGGAATTGGTATCTATACAATGTTCCAAGAGTGGAAGTGGCTTGTCACCCTAAGAGAGGCTGTCAACTTTAACCGTCTACTTTTGGTCTCTCCAACTAAATCAAAAGCCTAACCACTTTCTAAGGATATGTCCTCAAAGTATAGCGTGTTCTCTGCCATGTTGTTTAGGAATCTTATATTCCTCCTTTGGCAGAGGAAAGTGTAATTTATTTAAGTGATAAAATAGAGGAATATGTCCCCAAAATTTTGTATCTAAGAATAAAGTTGAGATTTATTAACCATTCAAGGATAATCATGGACTAGAATCTGAGGAATATACTCCACTCAGTTGTAGCTGAGAGGGTATTTAAATCCTTTTGATATAAAGGAAAGAAAAGTGTTTTATCAAAAGCGTATGTATATGAAATCTTTCTTGGGAAAAAGTTTTGAATAAGAATGAGAGTTTATGTTTAGAAATGTTAAAAGTTTTTAGATCATTGGATAACATTTGTAGAATTTAAATCTTTATGGAAACCCATGGGGTGAACTATCTTGTTTAGATGGTTAGACCAAGAATTAACTTTGTGGGGAAGCAAAGAAGTATGATAAGGAGTTGAGAGTATGGGCACTAAGTTAGATCAAATCCCAATGATGTTTATTGTGAGAGAGAGAGAGAGAGAGAGAGAGAGATTTGGAATATTAGAACAAGGAAAGGATTAGGAGGAGAATGGCAAGAGGGTTATCTAAGGACATGAGAAAAATTACACCTCCTAAGTTTGAAGGAAGTACCAGATACCTCAAGTGAAGGTGGAGTATTAAAATGGGAAGGGCAAGTCATAGCCTATAATTCAAGAAGCAAAAACCTTATGAACAAAAATATGCTTTGTAGGATTTGGAGTTAGCAACAATTGTTCATGCATTATAGATAAGGAGATACTATCTATTGGAAAAACCTTTCAAATTGAAAACAGACCATCATGGTTTAAAGTATTTATTTATTCAACCTAATCTAGATGCAAGGCAAAGGAGGTAGTTAGAACTGATATCGGATTAAGATTTCAACATTAACTATATCAAAGGAAATGAGAATAGGATTGCCAGTGCTTTAAGTTGAGGAAGGAATATATCTTCATTGGTAACTATCCAAACTGACTTTAGAAGCTAAGCATTGAAAGGATCCAAGAGTGATGAGATCTATGAACAAGTTAAGCAAGCTCTCTCAAATAAATGGCAAGATAAAAGGTATGAAGGAATTTTTCTTTGAACCCAATGGGTTATTGAAGAATAAAGGAAGAATTTATGTACCTAATTATGGTGAATTAAGGAATTGGGTATGGAAGGAAGTTCATAATACACCATATCTCAGGAGATCCTGATGTCACTAAGATGTTAGCAGATGTTAAGCCGTTATATTTCTAAAAGAAAATGAAAAGAATGTTGCAAGATTTGTGGCAAGTTGTTTAGAATGCTAAAGAATAAGGTAACACCTTTTATATAAGAGAATTTATTTGGTGGAGCATAGTGTTAGCTCACAAAATTGTGTGGGAATTGTTTAATTATCTCATATAGAGATGCACACGTGACAACAAGGTTTGTAAAGCCTTCTTTTCAACACTGAAAATTAAACCTAATGTAAGTATAACTTATCATTCAGTGAACAAACAGTTCAACTGTGAGAGTTAACTAGGTTTTGGAAGAACTATTTGAATATATTGCATGGATCAACATTATAAGTGGGGAAGAATATCTACCATTGGTGGGTTTTTTATTATAAAAATTTCTATCTTTCTGCTTAAAACATTGGACAGAAGAAGATGCTGAACCCCTATAAGTTGAGTAAGCTAGAAGATAGGATTAACATTAGTCCAGAAATGTTGTTAGAAATGGATGAACAAGATCATGTTGATTAAAAAAGATTAGTAGAGAACCAATAAGGAATAAAGAATTTACGTTGATATTGAGACAATTCTTATTTAGAGAATAAAAGTTCTTTTGAGGGTCCTACCCTAGAAAAATTTTCTTTATGTTTGGAATGTATTCCAAACCAGCTCTTAGATGTAAAGAGTTCTTTGATGTTCTCAAAGCTAACAAATCAATTGATTGCAGAATCATTCTGATAATAGCTATTACGAGGAGGCACAATGCTCTTAAATGATTCAAATTTGATATATTTATATATTTAACTGATGATTACTATATTCTTAGAATGTTTTACAAGTACAAAACCGAGGAATAGTTTTGATCAAGCTTCTGAAAAGCTTGGAGTTCTCAAAGATCTGCTTGCATAATAGAAAGGTTATGTAGTACAAGATCCAATTGGATCAGTATGCAGAAGGTTCTACCACTTGGGAAGATTATGTTGAGATGAAGAAAAGTTTCCATAAGTTATTTGAATTATGAAAGCTCCTGATATCAATATGTTTTGTAGTATGATACTCCTTATGTTTTTCTATGTTGTGATAATACTTGATACTTAAAAATCATCAGGGACGATGATTCACAAGGGGGGAAGTATGTTACATCCCATGTATTTCGACCATTTACTATTTACCTAGATTGGTTAATTTGTTTGGAAAGTGAGTGATTATGGATTTCTACATCTATATATGTGTTTTTATCCATTTACTAAAGATTGGATATTTTGTGAAAATTGAAGTAATTATGAATCTTTGCATCTATGTGTGTTATCTATCTTGAATGCAATAAGGTGAAAAAATAATAATGCAATGTCTTGTATTAAATATGGTTATTGTTAATTAATGATGATATTTTGATCAGCTAACTATTGTGGCGATGATCTAAGTGGATGCAGGAATAGGTTGTCCCTTCAGAAAAGAGGGGAGGTATCACTGAGGAGAAGGACTTGGTCTGGTAAATGTAAAAGAGAAGCCTAAACTGAGCAGCACACACACACATCCTATTTTGACCTAGGTTGAGTTGAGTCAGTGTAGTGGTAAGTGATCCAATTTATGTATCTTGAGTCTTGATTGGATGTTCGAACCTACATGTTGTTAAGTGTTTGGTTGTTTGAATAAGGTTTCATTCAGTTAATTAATGCTCGTACAAGTCCATGATACATTCTTATATGTAGGTTGATATGAGAACGAACATATGTACATAGATGTACCTACATATATTCATGAACATATTGCTCATAGATATAGAGATATCGATTTGGGCTATGCAAGAATTATCATCTCTCTTGTGTTCTTTGACAATGAGTCTATGAAGTTTTTACGACGTTAAATATATTTTGGTTACGAGTTATATTTGATTTTACAATGATAATTATACATTTATAGTCTCTCTATATATATGTATTTGATAAAAATATTATTACTATTTTCTCTTAAAAGCGGAAATATGATTTTATCATTTTTACAGAATTTAGTTTTCATAAATATTGTGTAATGGTAATTAAAAGAATAAGATTATATATATAATAGATTTAAGAAAAATAATAATAATAATAAAAGAATAGATTTATAAAAAAAAGTAATAATAATAAATATAATAAAATAAATAATAAGAATAAAAAGGTGATTATATTATAATAATAAAAGTAAGGTTTAAATTTCTTTTAGAAAAATAATATGTATCTTTTATTTTAAATGTGGGCATGCCTTCCTAATAGGCACGTGGCCCTCCCCCTTAAGCTTTTAGTTTCAATGTTAAAATTTAATAAATCTTTTGGGTGGCGGACATTCTTTTTAAAGAACGCGGGCTCCTATTTCTAATCTTGGCAGTGCATAAAGCGCTTAATATATGTGCGTACAATATTAATTATTAATATATTTTATTTATTTTTTAATTTTCAACAAACACTTTTTATTTTTAGAAGGTTTGTTTTATTTTTTTCAATCTAATTTCATATTTTGTTAAAGCATGTTGCCATTGTGTCAACATTTTTAGTAATTTTAGATTTTTGTTAAGAATGTCGCCATTATGTCGACATTTCTTTGTTTATTTTTGGCAAGACCACCCCTTAGGTTTTAGTATAAAAGGCGGGTGCTCTCCCTCATTTTTATTCACACATTCTTCAAATCAAGAGCCTTCTCTTTTCGTTTTTGAGTTTTACGTTAGTGTCGAAAGTTTGTCATATTGCCTTTTGTGAGTTGTTCTATTTAGAGGAACTCTCTATCTCTCATTCAAATACACACAAGTTTTGTGAAGAGCATTCTTATTCTACCATTCTCATTTGTAGTTAGCATTGAGAGTTTTTGCCATTATTGCTTTAGAAGGAGAGTTGTTTTAATTGGGAGGAGGTTTTAGTTTATTGGAAGGAGCTTAAGTGAGGGGACCTCGAAGATTCATTTGGAAGCTTATATCACAGGCATGGGTATTTCTCTTTTATTATACTTTTCTATTTTGAAAGTATTAAATGTGTTGTATGTTACTGTGGAATGCATTGTTGTTTATCAATGTGATTGTCAACATGATTATATAATAGCATTTATATTTATATATATCTAAGTAAGTGAAAATTGTGTTGTGAAAGTAAAATTAATCTCATTAATAGATATTTGTGTCTATATGGGACTTTATGTATAGTTATTAGTTTTTGTATGATTAGTTGATTGTATAACGGGAAAGACAGTAAACTGTAATTTACAAGTAGAGTTATTTTGACATAGGTGTCATGATGAAACTTGGGATAGGTTAACCATGGGATATGTGATCCATGGAAGAGGGGGAATAACCTAGAATAGAGTTTGATGTAATTGTTAGGCTAGAATATTCCTGGGATTTGTTGATCCATGGGAAATGGTATATCCTATGTGTAGAGAATGATGCAAATTTGTTAAGTGGGGTTATTCCTGCGATTTGTTCATCCATGGATAAGGGAATAACTTTTGTATAGAAATTGTTGTCTTTCCCAATAGAGATGGAAGGGTGGGTGAATATGAGACAATGAAAACTTTGGCCAAAGTGGTGTAAATTGTAAACGTTTACACTGTCTAGGTTCACTGTGATCCAGGTTTGCATTACTAGTAGGGATTTCATATTTTGATGGTTGTAGCCATAGTATGATAGTACTCGTTAATCTAGGACACAACACCTTTCTCAAATTAGGCCTATTTTATTTGGGGTTACCTTACCAATCCCTTCGTCAAAGGGTAGGGCCATTTACCAGTTTGGTAAATGTGTGTGGGACCGTAGTTAGTCTGTTGTTGGAGGTAAATCGGTTGAGTGATGCTTCCCCTCATGCAGTTGGTGGCCAGGAATATTGAAGACAGACAAGTATACAATCACATATCTCTATTTATCAGTTAATCTCTTGAAGCTTGTATGTATTTTACGAAAAAAGTTGTAAAGATGAATATTCAATTCTTTTATTGAGGAAATAAAATTAGATTTATGTAATGGGAGTTTGGAATATGTTTCAAATGTGCATTTTATCAAAGGAATTTAAGGAAAAAATTTATTTCTTCCACTATCAGTATCTTGATCTATTTTCTTTCAAAGTTAGAACATATGTAGGGTAAGTGCAAGAAGATAGGGGGCCAAAAAGGGGTCTTAAGTGGGCACTCTTTTTATGAAATCAGGAAATGTTGGCCTTGGATGAGAAATTGAACATAGTTACACTCAAAATTTGGAGATGCAACCAAAACAATGTTTGTAGTGCTCCGAGTCTACTTTCTAAACTACTATTATTTTTGAAAATGATATAGATTAAGGGGTTCAAAAGAGGGAGCCATAGAAATTGGTGTTGTTTCTATAAAAAAACATAACATAGCATGTTTTGTGGCTCCCACAAAAAGGTTAACTTTTTTTTGGTATTTTTAAAATCACTTCAGTGAAAAATTAGCTAACAACATGTAGTTTATGCCCAATTTTCTGATAATTTTTTGATTAATATTTGATTTTTTACTAATTTTCAAAGTGAACACATCCTAAAAAAAAAAATTTGTCCGTGCTACCCCTAATATTTTGAAAACTAATTGAAAATCATTTTTTTAATATATGTAGAATGGAGTCTAGTTTCTAAATATGTAATTTTTTGAAATTTCAATGAATGGTTAATTTACAATGAAAAAAAGACCAAACAATAGTTTTTGCCCAAAAACGGACACACAAACAAAAGAAATTAAAGATGAAAGGCTTAACATTGTCAAAATGTGAAAAAAATTACATCCTTAAATAACTAAGAGAAATCATAACATTAACTAGGTGTTCGATTTGTTTGACCTTGAAACACGTGCAAATCTGAGGGTTAGCACAAACAAAATTATGTGAAATCTTGTAGAATTTGCAAAAACACGTCTGTGGATGTTGAGAAGGCACTCTAAACCTTTAGGTTGGAAATCCAAAGTAAATCCCAAGCTTAAGGCTTGGGATTCCCAAAGCACAATATAATGCGAGCGCTTTATAATGCACTCACGTTATATTGTGCTTTTTTCCCTTTTTTTGAATGTTTGCCAATGTTTTCCCAGTTCAACATAATGTGAGCGCATTATAATGCATTCGCATTATGTCTTCCTTTCATTGATTTATCTTCAAGTTTCATAAGTATGTTCCATGGATGTATATATGTATGCTTGTAGGTATGTATGCATGCTTGTATGTATGTACATATGTATGCATGTTTGTGTGTATGTATATTTGTATGTATGCATGTATGTTTGTATGTAAGTGGTTTGGGTTTAGGGTATATAAGGACCTGAACCTGTATAGATTTTAGGGTTGAGGGTTGAGGATTGAGGGATTAGGGCTTAAGTAATAGGTAGAAGGTAGAGGGTAGAGATTAGAGGATTGAGAGTTAATATTCAGGTTATTGAGTGTATAAGATTAAGTGCGTAAGGTTTGGGGATTAGGGTTTATGATATTGCTTTTAGGGTTTACAATATGGATTGAGGGTATATAAGGCATAGGGTGACTTGGGTTGAGAGCATGTATGGTTTAGGTTTAATTTAAGTATAGGGTTGATGCACAATATTCAGGGTTTAGGATATAAGGGTGAGGTTATATGGTATAGGGATGAGGGTTTATGGGTGTAGGCTTCAAGGATTAAGGTATAGGGTTGAGGATTAAGGGATTAGGGCTTAAGTATATGGTTGAGGGCATAGGGTTGAGGGTTTAGGGAGAGGTTTTAGGGTTTAAGGTTTAACATTTAAGGGTTGAGGGATAGGGTTTAAGGTTTGGGGGTAAGGGATTAGGGTTTAAAGTATACTATCCTGGGTTGAGGGTTTAGGAATAGGGATAGCATTTAGGGTTTAGGGATGAGGGATTAGGGTTGAGGGTTGAGGGATTAAGGTTTAAGGTATAGTGTTGAGGGTTGAGGGTTTTGGGATAGGGTTTAGGGTTTAGGGTTTAGGGTTTAAGGATTAGGGTTTACGGTTGATGGATTAGGGTTTAAGGAATAGTGTTGAGGGTTGAGGGTTTAGTAATAGGGTTTAGGGTTGATGGATTAGGGTTTAGGGTTGATAGATTAGGGTTTAATGTTGAGAGTTGAGGGTTGAGGGTTTAGGGATACAGTTGATGGTTAAGGGATTAGGGTTAAAGTAGAGTGTCAAGGGTAGAGGGATTATGGATAGGGTTTAGGGTTGAAGGCTTAAGGATTGAGGGTTGGGCTTTAGGGCTGAGGGTTAAGGGCTTAGGGTTTAATGTATAGTGTCAAGAGTAGAGGGTTCATGGATAGGGTTTAGGGTTTACGGATAGGTAGAGAGGTGAGGGGAAACAAAGGTGAGAGATTGAGAGGTGAGGGGAAAGATATAATAAAATGAGAGAGTGAAGTTGACAACTTGAGGGAAACATGGGTAAGGAGGAGGGAGAGAGATGGAGAGGAAGGGAAATATGTAGAGAGTTGTGAGAGATATACAAGTGAGACCTATAACCTAGGGAGAGAGGGGTGAGAGAGATAATGGAGAGATGGGGGTGAGGCAGACAGGGGAGGAGAGGGGTGGATAAGGGTTGAGGGTTTAAGGCTTT
This sequence comes from Cunninghamia lanceolata, assembly GCA_027924645.1. Taxonomy (NCBI): domain Eukaryota; kingdom Viridiplantae; phylum Streptophyta; class Pinopsida; order Cupressales; family Cupressaceae; genus Cunninghamia; species Cunninghamia lanceolata. The sequence continues at coordinate 16,501,716 of BSBN01000186.1, read as the reverse complement.
AGGATTCAAAGGTGAAGGGTTTAGGGTTTAAGAGTTGAGGGTTTGAGGGTTGAGTTATTAAGGGTTTAGGGTTGAGGGATTAGGGTTTAAGGTATAGTGTTGATGGTAGAGGGTTTAGAGATAGGGTTTAGGATTTAAGATTTAAGGGTTGAGGGTTGAGGCTTTAAGGATAGGGTTTGGGGTTTAGGGATAAGGGATTAGGGTTTAAGGTATAGTATCAAGTGTTGAGGGTTTAGGGATAGCGTTTAGGATTTAAAGTTTTAGGGTTGAGTGTTGAGGGTTTAGGGAATAAGGTTTATGATTTAGGGATAAGGGATCAGGGTTTAAGGTATAGTATCAAGGGTTGAGGATTTAGGGATAGGGTTTAGGATTTAAGGTTTAAGGGTTAAAAGTTGAGGCTTTAGGGATAGGGTTTAGGGTTTTGGGATAAAGGATCAGGGTTTAAGGTATAGTGTTGAGGGTTGAGGGTTTAGGGATAGGGTTTTTGGATTTAAGGCTTAAGGGTTGAGGGTTGAGGCTTTAGGGATAAGGTTTAGTGTTTAGGGTTAAGTGAGAGACCTAGATAGCTAAAGATGAATGGAGAGGTAGACAAGGAGTGACTGAGAGACATAGAGAGGGGAGAGGTAGAGAGGTGAGGGGGAGACAAAGGTGAGAGATAGAGAGGTGAGGGAGAGATATAATAAAATGAGAGAGTGAAGTTGACAACTTGAGGGAAAGATGGGTAAGGAGGAGGGAGAGAGGTGGAGAGGAAGGGAAATATGTAGAGAGTCGTGAGAGATATACAAGTGAGAGACCTATAACCTAGGGAGAGAGGGGTGTGCGAGATGGGGGAGAGATGGGGGTGAGGCAGATAAGGGAGGAGAGGGGTGGATAAGGGTTTAAGGGTTAAGGCATAGGGTGACTTGGGTTGAAAGTGTATTGTTTAGGTTTTAAGTATAGGGTTGAGGCACAATATTCAAGGTTTAGGGTATAAGTGTGAGGTTATAGGGTATAGGGATGAGGGTTTGTGTGTGTAGGTTTCAAGGTTTAAGGTATAGGGTTAAGGATTGAGGGATTAGGGCTTAAATATATGGTTGAGGGTAGAAGGTAGAGGGTTAGAGTTTACAACTGGGCAATAATGTTCAAGGTTGAGTTTCTAAGATATAGGGTTTAGGGTTTAAGGTTGAGGATATAGGGCATATGGATGAGGGTTGATGGTTTAGGGCATAAGTATAGGGTTGAGGGTATAGGGTATAGGGTAAAGGTTTGAAGGTTGAGGGATAATGTTCAAGGTTGAGAGTCAAATGTTAAGTGTATAGGGTATAGGGTTTAAGGATTTAAGGTTTATGTTTTTAAGGGTGTCTAGGGGTTGAGAGTTTAGGGTTTAAGGGTGTAACGTCAGAAAATGTCCCCTTGGAGGCTTTTCCCTCATAAGGTTTAGCCCTCAGGTCTTTTGCATGCATTTAGGACATATTAGTTCACATTTTGGCATCCCAATGGAATGAACCCTAGGTAACATGACAAATGAGACCTAGGAGAACCCCTTGAGTTGTACCCTACCCAAAATAGGGGAGGAGGACTTGGTCGCTCGTACCCTAGTCCTGCCCTATTTTGGCGGGTGTCAGTTTGTGACTGTTATTTGGTCCCTTTGCCGACACGGTAAGTTTGAATTATGAAAATCTTGGCATGACTGCTTGTAGTTGCATATATAAGCATGTTTAGGCATTCATTTAGAAACTAGATGATCATTGTGAACTTTAGGCATTCTCAAGGTGATTCAAGGCTGTCATTATGTTGCAAGAGTAGACTTGTGTGGTTTATGTGTTTATGTTTACAAATTTGAGCATCCATTTCATCATGGAATGAAGAGCATCCTCCTCCATGATATCTTCACTACAAGGTGACATTATATTGTATTTTCATCCTATTTCAATTGGATTTTTGCCTCTGCCTCCATAGGCATGCACTCTCTATTTGACAATGGTGTTTGTAGACACCCAAAATTGTCCCAACTTTGTCCATGTCTTGCAACACCTTGATAAAAACATCACTTAGACATCATGTAGCATTTTGTCCTAAATCCCACTCTTAACCCCACTTATTCCATTAAGCCAATTAATTAAATAAATTTTATTTATTTAATTAAAATCCCATCCTTATCCTACTTAGCCAATTAATTAAATAAATTTATTTAATTAATTAATTTCACATACCTAATCCCACTATCCAATTAATTAAATAAATTTTATTTATTTAATTAATATCCAACTCATATCCCAACTAATTCAAATATTTTATTTGAATTAAGTTCTCATCATAAGCCGATTTTCCAATTAATTAAATAAATTTTATTTATTTAATTAATTTATCTTATCATTAAGCCGACATGTCTGCCTCTTTTATTTAAAAAGATAAGTGGTACTACAGCCTTTTATTTAATATCTTTCATATGTAGTACTTTTTATGTACACAAGCACACATGAGCCCTATTCTCCTTGACACTTGTCAAATGACTACAACTCCCTTGAAGAGTGGGAATACCGAATCAATCCTAGCCATCCACATCAATCAATTAGCTTTTTAATCTCAGCCGTCCATTGGAACCAAGCCTTTTCTATAAATCAAACCCCTCATAAGCCATTAGCAATGCATTGAGCTTCAAGTACCCTTATTCTGCCAAATTATCATTAGCATGCATTGAGCTTCAAGTACCATTATGTTGTTGAAATATCATTAGAGCCTTTGCATCCTTCAACTATCATCCTCATATCATCTTCATCTTAATGTTATGCTGCAGAAATGAGCACCCAACATTCTTCCAACAATAATCCTTCAAAATCTTGCATGCTCATGCGAGGTGGAGAAGAGCAATGGAGATAAATCAAGCATAGCGTGGAGATCGGTTTGCATTTACATTTCTTATTTTGATTTTCATGTTGTCTTGTGCTTCATTGTGCATTGCTAGGGTTTTATCATTGTTGATTCTTCATTTATCCTATTTGCAATTTTACCCTAACTACATTTGGCACGCCCGGTGGGACTCACTTCGTTTGATCTTTTTTGCAGGTTTTTGTAATAAAAATTTGCATTCATATAACCCCCATTGTTGAGTTTTGCAGGTTTAATTAACTTTTTGTTGCAGATCTGCTACTTTTTGGACAAAACCCTAGGTTTTAAAGATTTCATCATATCTTCCAAACGGCTACGAATTTTTCTACAAGATTTTAGCACAAGTTTGTCCATGATATAAGAAATCTACAGCAGAAAAATTTTGGGTTTATCGCGATTTTTACGGGATTTATCACGTTTTTATGTTTTTTTCATAAAATCGCAATTCTGGGCGCAAATTAGCGAATTTTTTAGAAATTTTTATATTTCTGGAAAGCTCTTGAAATTCTAATTGGGGTCTATGTTTTGCAGATTTAATTTGGAGGTCGTTTACTATGCGAAAAAATCAGATCTTTGCCGACTGTACCGTTTTCATAAATCCGCATTCCTGGGCGCAAATCAGGGAATTTTTCTGATTTCTTTACATTTTCGGAAAGCTCTCTGAAAATTAATGGGGGTCTCTTCTTTGCTTTTTTAATTTTTGAACTAAAAATCTATCGAAATAATCAAATCTAATTCGGCTATGCATCTAAAATTACAATTTTTCTTGCCTGATGAGCCTATTTTTATGCCTGCATTATAATATTATTTTTTTTTATGTTGTAGGTGATCATAAGGAGCTGGAGCAGCATTGGCATCAACATCTACAACAATTTAGATAGCGAATTAACCAGGTGCAATCATTTCATTTCTCATCTTCTAATCATTGTTTGCAAACACATTTGGATTTTGGGCATAAAATGAACAATTGTTTGCTATCACACCATTGAAAAATTGGGCTAAAACAAACCATTGTCTTTCATCACATTTGGATTTGGGTTTTAAAACAAACAAGTGCTTGCATTGTCTTCCACACATTGAACTTCTAAGGTTAATGAACCCCATGCGAGTGTGACCAAGTAAATGTGTATGCTCTCTCCTCGCGTCCCAACACGAACTTGGAGATCAAAAACATTTACTTGTGTTGCTTTTGTTTACCCTTAGAGAGGCCTGCCTTGGTATCCACCCCAAGGGAACGACCTCAAGCGGTACTTTCATCCGGTCCGCTATAAAAATCAGAGGATAAGGCGAAAGCCAAGTCTAACCGGTATTAGCGCTCACCATACAGTGCTAACTTGAAAGGAGGTGTACCTTTGTGTATATTAAAACTCCTAGTAGGGTTAGTTAAAGTCTTAAGTGGCTTGCTGGATGCTCGTGGGGTGCCGGTCCCCCGGATTTTCACTAGAACCTCCTTGTGATAGTGGCCTTGCCTTAACTAGGACTTGTTGAATTGTCTTCATGTGCTTGCTTAACCATCATCACATTCTTCCAAACTAAAACTTGCTTATGTGTCTTGCATGAGTGATTCATGTGTGTATATGCATAATCATTTGTTTGAACATTGCCAAATCAAGCTCTAAACCCCAAACACATAAAGACAAGTCATCCTACACATTCTTTCAATAACATTCAAACCCAATCACTTTCATCTCAAACATAGCCAAGTCATCCAAACAATCCACATCATCATCCAAATCCCTAAACAAGCACTTGCTAAAAGGACTTAAGACAAACACTTGGTGACAACATGTCTACACTAGAGGACCTAGAAATTAAATTCCAAAGATTCCTCCAAAATATTTATCAAGGATTACAACCCCTAAACCAAGATGCCATTGAAACATTACAATTTTTCCTCCAAAGAGCTCAACCCCACACAAGCCAATCACCTCAACTACAACACTTCGTAGCCCAAGTCCAACACCTTTTAGCCACTAGTCAAGCTCAACAAGTACAGCAATCCTTAGCCATTCACTATCAACCTAATCCACTTCATAGCCACATGTCATATCCATCCACTTCCTATCAACTTAATCCACATATCCACCAAGTCAATGCCACATCAACCTATGAACCTCCACCTCAAGCTTATCCAATCCCTCGTGCTAACATTCCAATGCACTACCAAGCCCATCCACAAAGCAATCAAGTGATATTACAAGAACAACATCCAAGTCCCAATGGCTCTTTGTACATAAATCAAGTAAGTCCAAGTACACCTTTTCAACAAGACCACCAAGCACCATTGATATATCTAAATCCACCTTTCCAACAAGAATCATATCCAAATCCCAATGGCCCTTTGTACATAAACCATGCAAGCCTAAGGCAACAAGACTTAACTACCTTTGACAAGGGAGATACCAACCTAGCTAATTCATCCTATGAGTGGCCTTCACCATCCAATCACATGCCAACACATGAGCCAACAATTCCTATCCCAACACCATCATGTGATCCCATTCCTAGTCCATTAATCCATCTACCTTCCAAACCACCAAGCCCTCCATTACCTTCATCACCATGTCATTCTAATCCTTCACCAAAGGATGCGGCTGAGATAGTTTTGCAAAGGATGCTTGAAGCAGAACTCATTGAACTTCCCAAAGTCAAACCATGTGAAGAAAGTCCATATGATGAACATGATTATTGTGCATACCATAGGACCAAAGGCCATGATACAAATACATGCCCCATGTTTTTCCCAATTGTTTACAAGGTGTACCTACCCACAATAAGAAAACATGCCACATCATCCCAATCCCATGTGTCACCCCCATCTAGTCCAAATCCTAATCCACCCAATCCAATTAGCCCTCAACCTAATCCTAATTATAAGCCTACAACACCATCTACCCTTATCATCCATCCATTATATTGCTCATCCAATCATACACTTGCGAAGGATGTGATCCATTGGCTACTAGCTAGGAATAAACTATCTCCATGTCAAACACCCATTCATGAGCCTACTAAAGATCTTCCAAAGGTCATGTCCAATCATATAATCCCATCATGTGGTCCACCTATCCTTGAGCCTCTTCAAGAGCCTTCCATTAACATACCTAGCCCTTCAAGCCCATCATGTGACCTACAAGACATCAAGCCTATTCAAGAGTCTCTTATTGTGAATCCAAGTCAAGAGTCATCATGTTCTCATGTTGTTGACCAAGAGCCTTCAACTTCCATTCAAGCAACCCAAGAGGTATGTCAAGGGTTTAATCCTAAACATGTGGAAACATTAAGCCCTAGTCCAACTCAAGATCAAAACACTTCCATGCAACCCATCCATAACATTTACCTTCTTTATGATCAAGATGATACCTATGAAGAAGCTATCCATGAGCACCTTGATCCTATCCATAATTTTATATCCATCCATGAGCAAGATATCCACATTGCTCCTAGTCATCCTCCATCTAGCCCTATCCATAATGAGCAAACATCCACTTGTCATGATGAGACACTTGTCCCCCAAGTAAGCATAAAAGATCAAACAAATAGCTTGGATCTTCGTGAACACAATGCTAATCAAGGTCCTAATGATCCTTCATCCCCATCTACCATCGATCCCATTTCAAGTCCACCATCATGTCCTAGTGGTCTTACCACCTTCCTCCATGAATGTTCTTCCTTAGGACAACAACAACCTTTGTCCTCCATTTCACCTTCTTCATCCAATAATGAACTCAAGTCTAGTTCCCAAAACACATCTAGTCCCATAGTCAATCGCATCCTCCAAAACATGAACTACAAAGGCAAAGGCCTAGGCCTTTATGAACAAGGTATTTTGGAGCCAAACCATGTCAAGATCCGTCCACGCTCATATGGCCTTGGATACACACCCCAAGGTAAACAAGGCCAAGATGTTGGTAATTCCTCCATCCATTCTAAATCTACCACTTTCCATCGCACCCCCCATCTACCCAAAACATATGTAGCCATTCCAACTCCATCATCCTATAAATGTCAAAAGCATGTGACCATACACCTTGCGCCATCCACTTTGCCTCCACTTTTACCAACTCCAAATATCCCTCCATCCACCTTGCCACCATTGCTTCCAACACCTAACATACCTATCATTCATAAGTATCCTTACATCCCTAATCATGGCCAACAAAAGCACACATTGCTTAAGCATAAAGCTTCCAATCATTCCATCCACTCCACCCACCCCATGGGATTCCAAAATAAACATTTGGATGCCTTTATCTATAAAGCCAAAAATCCAACTAAAACTCCTAAGGACCCTCATGCCTTAGGCCATCAATGTGAAAAGTCTCTAAATCATCCATCTTCTAAGCAAAGTACCTTCAAAAAGCTATCCAAGCCCATACCTCCAAAAGCAAAGCCCAAAAGCAAAATGGTTTGGGTTCCTAAGCAAACAGCTAGCAAAGCGAATGAGGCCTCCTCATCCACATCTAAGCAGCCATCTAAGCCCATCCCTCCAAAATCAAATATCCCAAAAACAAAAACAAAAAAATCAAAATATTTCAAAAACTACAAAAAAAATCAGAACATTTCAAAAAAATCCAAAAAAAAAATCAAATATCCAACAAAAAATCCAAGCAATAAAACCAATCATCATCAATCCCAAACAACCCACTCCATCAACATTCAATCAAAATCCTCATCATCATCAATCCATCACCTCTTCCAATCATATCAATCAAATCAATCTCAGCAATGATCTTAAATCCAAGTCACATTAATCCGTATTAAGCAAGCCAATCAATCAAGGAACATTATCCAATCAAATCAACAAGTTTTGATCCTAATCTTGTCATAAGCCCAATCAATCATCATCAATGGGATATAGCATTCCCACATCCTTGTGTTGATCTAGGGATATAGCTTTCCCCACAATGACAACACTATCTATCATCATCAATCAAACAATCAATCATTGGTTTGTGCCTTGACAAGGGCCATACCTTGTTTGTTTTGTATCCTTTGAGCACACTGAGAACACTTGCTTATGCTTAGATTCAGTGGACACTCTAATCATCATAGCATCACTATCGTCATTCAAAACAATCCAATCATCAAAACAATCAACCCAACAATAGCAAACATCAAAACCCAAGCACATCAAGCTAGCCATCAAAACAAATCCAATAACTTCAGCAAATCAGAAGTAGCTCAATCCACCACATATCATCACATCATCAATATTTCATCAATCTCAATCCATTTTTATCATCTCATCAATAAAACACAACATCAGAACTACATCTCATTTCCATCGTTAAGTGCCTTGATCCCGTGGATATAGGGTATGTAGGCAGTCTGGAGTACGAAGGAAGTGCCCAGATTCAGGCACAAGCGATTTTCCTCTTTCTTCTCTCATCATTTCTTCTATCATCTATCTTCTACATCATCAATAAACAACTTCTTCCAATCAATCTATCATTCAATCAATCCATTTCCTTCAAATCAATCATCAACATTTCAACAAATCATCCATCCTTCATCAAATCAATCTAATCAGCATTTCATCATCTTCCAACCATTCAAAGCAATGATCCAAATGCAAGTCAATCTTTAATCCATACCAATCAAGTTAATTAATCAAGCCAAGTTATCCAAACGCAATCAATGGTCTTGATCCTAGCCTTGTTGTAAGCCAAATCAATCAAGCAATCAGCCAATTAGCCAACCAACTCAGCAAACAACCTTGTGTTGATCTAGGGATATAGCTTTCCCCGCAATGACAACACTCTCAACTATCAACCAATCAACAATCAATCATTGGTTTACAGCTTGACAGGGGCAATACCTTGTTTGTTTTTGAATCATTTGTGCATGCTTGCTTGCTTGCTTGTGTGTGTTATCATTTTATCTTGCATTTGCATCAAATCAGTATCAAATCCAGCTAATATTCATATCTTGTATTCAGACAAGGTTGTATTACGCTGGGGAATGAGACACATCGTCACCCTGGTCCTTATACCTTGGTGCATAACGTCTAGTGCTATATCAAACATCATGGTTGCTCACCTTCATTGCAGCATAACACATCATTCATTTCTTCTATCCATTCCCTTATCTTTCTTTTGTTTCTTTTCGAGAGCATACCTGTGTTTGTCCAACCTGCCTATCCTCTCGAGGGGGCATCACCAACCTATTCTTTCCATCATCAGCATCCCTATCAATTATCCATACCTTAACTTCTTTGAAATGATGTTACTCGACATAAAGCTTATCATCTCGAACATCATCTCAAAGAGGGGCAAAATGTAGACACCCAAAATTGTCCCAACTTTGTCCATGTCTTGCAACACCTTGATAAAAACATCACTTAGACATCATGTAGCATTTTGTCCTAAATCCCACTCTTAACCCCACTTATTCCATTAAGCCAATTAATTAAATAAATTTTATTTATTTAATTAAAATCCCATCCTTATCCTACTTAGCCAATTAATTAAATAAATTTATTTAATTAATTAATTTCACATACCTAATCCCACTATCCAATTAATTAAATAAATTTTATTTATTTAATTAATATCCAACTCATATCCCAACTAATTCAAATATTTTATTTGAATTAAGTTCTCATCATAAGCCGATTTTCCAATTAATTAAATAAATTTTATTTATTTAATTAATTTATCTTATCATTAAGCCGACATGTCTGCCTCTTTTATTTAAAAAGATAAGTGGTACTACAGCCTTTTATTTAATATCTTTCATATGTAGTACTTTTTATGTACACAAGCACACATGAGCCCTATTCTCCTTGACACTTGTCAAATGACTACAACTCCCTTGAAGAGTGGGAATACCGAATCAATCCTAGCCATCCACATCAATCAATTAGCTTTTTAATCTCAGCCGTCCATTGGAACCAAGCCTTTTCTATAAATCAAACCCCTCATAAGCCATTAGCAATGCATTGAGCTTCAAGTACCCTTATTCTGCCAAATTATCATTAGCATGCATTGAGCTTCAAGTACCATTATGTTGTTGAAATATCATTAGAGCCTTTGCATCCTTCAACTATCATCCTCATATCATCTTCATCTTAATGTTATGCTGCAGAAATGAGCACCCAACATTCTTCCAACAATAATCCTTCAAAATCTTGCATGCTCATGCGAGGTGGAGAAGAGCAATGGAGATAAATCAAGCATAGCGTGGAGATCGGTTTGCATTTACATTTCTTATTTTGATTTTCATGTTGTCTTGTGCTTCATTGTGCATTGCTAGGGTTTTATCATTGTTGATTCTTCATTTATCCTATTTGCAATTTTACCCTAACTACAGTGTTCATAGACTTAAGTGTCCTCTGGGGCTTGACTGAGGCAAGCCTCTAAACACCACAACCCCTCCCAAAGTTTTGTGATTGTAGGTTACAAGTGTCTCATTTGGGAAAAGTGGAGTTGTAGGAAGGATCAGTAGACATCAGGGATTTGGGATTTGGGATTTGGAGAAAACCAGGACACTGAAGCATTTCTAGGATTTGGGTGCTCATACTAGTGTCCTTCATAGACAAATTTTAGGAAACAAAAGTTATAGGGCAAATCAGTGTTTAAAGGAGGTCAGGATCCCACAAATAAACTGGCACCTTGGACTTGGGTACCCGCACCTTAGTCCCCAAATGTGCTGCCTCGGAACCCCAAGAAAAGTTACTCTGTGATTTGATATTTTACCTCTGTCTGCAAGAGCTTTTTCCATTATTCATCAGTTTATTACTGAATTTGTTTAATTAGGGTTTTAATGGTCAATTGAGCATAAGAGAAGAAAGATTGATAATTAAATTCCCTAGTCCAAGCTTCCCTACATCTCACAGCAATCTAGGGTATGATAGTGAATTGCCACTCAACCCTAGATTCTTGAATGTAAAGTGGAAAGGCGGATCTAAACATAAAAACACTAAAACATTAACAAATCCAATTTTCCACTAAAAAAAGGGTGTCAGGTTATAAGGATTAAGGGTTTAACGGTTGAGGGTTTAAGGGTTGAGGGATTAGGGTTTAAGGCATAGTGTCAAGGGTAGAGGGTTTAGGGATAAGGGATTAGCATTTAAGGTATAGTATCAAGCGTGTTGAGGGTTTAGGAATAGGGATAGCATTTAGGGTTGAGGGATTAGGGTTTAGGGTTGAGGGATTAGGGTTTAAGGTATAGTGTTGAGGGTTTAGGGCTAAGGGTTGAGGGATTAGGGTTTGATGTTGAGGGTTGAAGGTTGCAGTTTGAGGGTTGAGGATTTAGGGATAGGGTTGAGGGTCAAGGGATCAGGGTTAAAGTAGAGTGTCGAGGGTAAAGGGTTTAGGGATAGATTTGGATGGTTTAGGGATAAGGGATTAGGGTTTAAGGTATAGTATCGAGCATGTTGAGGGTTTAGGAATAGGGATAGCATTTAGGGTTTAGGGATGAGGGATTAGGGTTTGACATTGAGGGTTGAGGGTTTAGGGATAGTGTTGAGGGTTGAGGGATTAGGGTTAAAGTAGAGTGTCAAGGGTATAGGGATTAGGGATAGGCTTGGAGGGTTTAGGGATAAGGTATTAGGGTTTAAGGTATAGTATCAATCCCATTGAGGGTTTAGGAATAGGGATAGCCTTTAGGGTTTAGGGATGAGGGATTAGGGTTGAGGGTTGAGGGATTAGGGTTGAGGGTTAAGGGATTCAGGTTTAGGGATAGGGTTTAGGGTTTAGGATTGAGGGTTAGTGTTAAGGGTTGAGGGATTAGGGATTGACGTTGAGGGTTAAGGGTTGAGGTTTGAGGGTTGAGCGTATAGGGATAGGGTTGAGGGTTGAGGGATTTGGGTTAAAGTAGAGTGTCGAGGGTATAGGGATTAGGGATAGGGTTGGAGGGTTTAGGGATAAGGGATTAGGGTTTAAGGTATAATATCAAGCTCGTTGAGGGTTTAGGAATACGGATAGTGTTTAGGGTTTATGGATGAGGGATTAGGGTTGAGGGTTGAGGGATTAGGGTTTAGGGTTTAGAGTTGAGGGATTAGGGTTTAAGGTATAGTGTTGAGGGTTTAGGGTTGAGGGATTAGGGTTTGATGTTGAGGGTTGAGGTTTGAGGGTTGAGGGTTTAGGGGTACGGTTGAGAGTCGAGGGATTAGGGTTAAAGTAGAGTGTCAGGGGTATAGTGATTAGGGATAGGGTTGGAGGGTTTAGGGATAATGGATTACAGTTTAAGGTATAGTATCGAGCCCATTGAGGGTTTATGAATAGGGATAGCGTTGAGGGTTTAGGGATGAGGGATTAGGGTTGAGGGTTGAGGGTTTAGGGATAGGGTTGAGGGTTGAGAGATTAGGGTTAAAGTACAGTGTTAAGGATATAGGGATTAGGGATAGGGTTTAGGGTTGAAGGTTTAAAGATTGAGGGTTGAGGCTTTAGGGCTTAGGGTTAAGGGATTAGGGCTTAAGATATAGTGTCAAGGGTCAAAGTTTTAGGGTTTAAGGTTTAATGGTTAAGGGTTGAGGGATAGGGTTTAGGGTTAAGGGATTAGGGTTTAAAGTAGAGTGTCAAGGGTTTAGTGATAGCGTGTAGGGTTTAGGGTTGAGGGATTAGGGTTTATGGTTGAGGGAATAGGGTTTAAGTTAAAGTGTTGAGGGTTTAGGGATAGGGTTGAAGATTTAAGGTTTAAGGGTTGAGGGTTGAGGGTTTAGGGTTTAGGGTTAAGTGAGACCTAGATGGCTAAGGATGGATGGAGAGGTAGAGAGGTGAAGGGGAGAGATAAGTGAGATATAGAGAGGTGAGATAGAACATGAGCTAATGGAACTAGAGGTAAGATATTGCAAAGGTGCTATCAAAGGTAATTTAGGCACCAATATTTATGGATAAATCTATAGAAGGACAAAATGCGAGCGCCTTATAATGCACTCACGTTTTGTCATGCTATACAAATGGTAAAAAGGCCTGGACCCCCGTGATCTAGGCCCACATGCTCTATTTTCATGTTGTTTATGTGCGTGTTTCAACAAAAAAAAGTGTTTTCATGCTGTTGAGAAGTACACATGCACATTTTCCACATTATGCCACCTTTGCATGATCTTTCCACCACCTTTTCTACTTTTCCAACTTGAGAAGGAGGAAATAACATAGTTTTCACATCGAATTTGATATATATCTATTCAAGTTTCAATTTTTGTAGTGTTGTAATGTTAATTGTGATTGAATTTTAGGAATTTAACATTATAGATTGGTTAATAGTATTGCTTTTACTAATTCTATTTGACTGTTATTCAATTTAACATTGAAAAGTAAGCAAGTGGTGAAAAACTCAAATTGTTGAGGAGTTTGATGCAAGAAGAAAACATAATTGGGTACTCTCTTCATTCGAATCTCTATTTTTTAGGTATGTCAAGTCTTTACATGCATGTTCTTTACATTTTCCTTAATTCTATTTGAATTACTTTATCATGCTTTATCATACATGTTTATATCACTTGTATCCAATATGCATAATAAAATACTATGTATACATATCTCGTGTTTATATAATAGACTATGTTTTAAATTAGTTCATGGTATGCATAATAAAAGATATCTCAAAGGTCAATATTAATTAAAATGGACACAATCACAATCAAGAAAGCAATCTACAATCTCACATGATGCCATGTATATTTTCTACACTTGGGCTCTTTAATAATTATGTGTAATAAATAGACCTTAACATACCATGATGTCAAACTATACAAGAATAAATCCTTACAACATATAAATATACAATCCCACTATTATCTTGTCATATTAACAAGTTAAAATACAAATGAATAGGTGCCAAGATCATACAAGTATGCACATGACATGATGATTTGTATGCACATATCTTGGGCTAGGACATTCCTTATGCACCAATTCATGATGATTTGTATGCACATGACACAACAATATTTCAAAATTTCCTAATTGTCCTTTGTTAGCACATGATGTTGGTTACCTTGATCAACTATATACCATTCAATACCCTAAATTATAAAGATTAGTCTAATGATTTTTATGACAGTCCTAGGTATGTGATGCAGAGGTAGGGTTCAACTCAATCCAAAGGAGGCATATTTCACAACAATGGGCTCATACCAATAGTTTCTTCAAATTTCATAATCTTTCCTCTCAAGCAATCTCCCTCTACAAAGGCACAAAGAGGGTCTTCAATACTTCAAAACCTAACAAGGTTACTAGAGGTCTTCTTACCCCTTAGGAACTTAGACACAACCATTCTAAACCCTTACTCAAGTATGCACTCTTCAATTGATGTCTATTCCTTCACAAGCCACCCAAATCCTAGTAGCCCTAGTACCAACAAAACACCTTCTCAATTCCAAATTTTAACTTCTTGATCTCAACCAAGTCTCAAATAGCTAGAATCAAAAATTTTATCCTCTAGATCGCTTCCCTATTCACCAAATCATTAAACCCTCATTTAGGCCATTCTAGGCATGCTCAAGGTGGGTTTATTGGAACTCAATACCTTAGACTTTGTTTCACCTTACCAATGCTTCCAACACATCATAATATGTTTGCCTATGCTTCCCAAACTATCATCCACACTTTAACAATGCTCTTTCATCAAAACCCTACTTGAAAGCATCACTTTTCACCAAAAGAAGACATCTGATTTAACAATTATAGATTGTAGTGTTGCAAAATTAATTGTGATTAAATTTTAGGAATTTAACATTTAACAATTCCAAGCGTTATATTCATTATAAATAAGTTACTTTTAGTCAATAGAAGCCAAAATACATCCATTTGCAATCATGGATTAGTTAAGGATAGCTAGGTGGTAAATTTGTTGCCATTGGCAACTTCACAAATTTGGTGTCTTATCTTGTCCTCCTTGGTTTTCTCCATGGATCTCCATCATTGTCTTCATGTATCGTATAATTCATCATGTCATAGTGGCTTCATCATTCCATAATTATCTTCTATTTCCCTTGTAGGACAGGAAACAGGGTTTTTGTGGTATATCTTGCAGAAAACAACTCCAACCCACAATCCAAAAGCTATTTAGGATACCCTTTTGGGAGTTTTAAAACATATCCAAAATTTAAGGGTGGTTATTTTGTAATACAAGACCTTAAAATTGATTGTCCCACTTGACAAGAGGCCTAATTAGGCTTCTACAAATAGGTCACTATAGGTTTTTTGATCTCCAAGATTTGAATCTTCAAACCAAGACATGTCAAACATGTCAAATTGGGTCTGCCTCAACCTTTTCAAGCATTACAAACACCTTCCAAAGAGTTTCTCTACAAACCCTAACCCTTATGCAACTTAATTGCCTAAAAACATGAGTTTCAGCCTCAAATAATTTGCCTCTAAAATGTACATGATTATCTACTTGAGTTTGGAATTGTCATATTAATGAGCCTTGACTATAATAATTGTCTCTTGATATCCCTTCTTCACCCTCTACACTAATCCAAACCATGCCCTAGTGTGATGTCTCCCACGATCTCAATCACATATCCTTTCATGACTAGATGGTTATCAACAAGTAGTCAACATGAAGTCCCATGTACTCTTCACTTGTATCCTCAATAGGAGACTATCCTTTGACCTTATCCTCATCTAGGACTGAAGTGAACTTTGTACCATAATGCTTTGTATGGCTGTAATAACATTGTGCAATAATGCTTTGTATGGTTGCAATAATGCTTTGTATGCTTTGTACCTATTTTGGTTGAGTGACATTTACTCTTCTACATGATGATTGTATCTACATTTACTATAAAGGGTTGAATGACATATATTTTAGTTATTTGTATGGATTCATTTGTTAGGAACTAATATTTGTCTATTTATCATGCTACAGATAAATTTTCTGTCATGCCGAGGAAACGATCAAGAATTAAACCAACATAGGAAGAGATAGAAGCTAAGAATGCAAAGAAAGTAGCACCTATGAGGGAACTTCGTGAGAAGAGGAAATTAGACACGATAAATGAAGACATGCCAATTGAAGAGGAACGACAACCATCACAAAGAGATATGGTATTTGTGGCACAAAGAGAAAGAATGCAAAAACTTCATGCTATGAGAGATTTGAATACCATAGTTGGAGACACGTCCTCTACCGCAAGTCAACATGTAGGGACACCATCTACCACATCTCAAGTTGAGAGTACATCATCACTCACATGTGATGAAGGAAGTATGCCATCATTCCCACCTTAATCTCAAGGTATGTCATCTATTCCATCTTCGATCAAAGGTATTCCATCTAGCCCATCTCATTTAAATATTGATGAAATTCCTAATGTTGAGATGAATTTACCTAACTTAACACCACCTAGAATTTTTCATAGAAATCCAATTTGATTGATATTGATGAGAATATTTTGCATCCAATGGAAGGTAAGGTTCCAAAATGCACTTGTAGAAGATATGCTCATAAGATTTGGAGATTGTTCTTTGAAAAGTTAAATAAGACCGCAAGATGTCAACTATTCATTGAAATGATGTGAAGTATAAAATATAGGTCCATCATGAAAATTCATGGGTTGAGAACATTAGAGGCTTCAAGTGAAAAATCTATTGTCAAGAATCTAATGAGTGCATATGAGAGTGCGGGTAACACCTCACACACAAAAGATAGTAATGCAACATGACGTGTGATTACATTGACTATAGTAAGTAGTTAAATGATGAAAGCTTGTCTCATTAGAAAGATGAGTCAAGCATTGAGAGTTAACAGGAAAACTTTATTAAGAGCCATTGGAAGACACCAAAGAATTGAGGACACTAATGCCAATGAATTATGGGTGTTCTCGAGGAGACTACCATGAAAAGATAAACCAACTGTTGAAGCATTGAGATCACTAATTCAAGACTTTTGGAATAATTACACAAGGGTATCTCTGAATCAAAGGGATGTGGTAAGAAGGAGAATCAGTCGTTGGAACCATGAGCCACATCCAAAGCAATTTTTGGATATGACTCAAACACAGTTTTTTGGTAAATTTCTAGAGAAGTATCCTCAAATTAAAATTTGTCAAAGATATTTTGAAATGCTAAAACCTTTCTATGTCAAGATAAATCACACACGTACTACTTGTTGTTGTAGATTACATTTTGAATTTTCTAACCATTTTGATGCTTATCGGTCTATATGTTTCAATTTGCATACTAACAATGTTTTGCAGGGTTGTGGCATATGTGCCCCACCAACATCTTCAAGAGACTTCATATCAAAAATTTTATGTGAAAGAGAGGAAGGTCAAATATTCTACACAAAATTATGCTTAGATGGCACATGTTAGCATTGCGGTGGCTTGCAATGTATGCCAATATGTGAACGTATGGAAAGAACACGTGGTTGGAAATGAACTAGTAGAGTTCGGCAAGTATAAAATAGTGGCATAGAATACAAAAGATGGTAAAGAAGAAAAGAGGTGTGACTTGGTTATTGAAAAGATTCCAGTGTATCAGTTTATGCCTATATTTCATGACAGCATAGTGTATGAGTATGCAAGACATGCCCATAGAGATCGACAGTTGGACTTGCAATTCTAGTTATGCAAGGACATATTTCTAGTTGGTAGCATTGTTTTAGTCGTCAAATTTGTAGAGAACTACAGTCTATAGCCATAGTGTAAGGTGCAATCACAATATTACAACTCCACATAGGTTTCTATATTTGTGCACATCGCATTCATTCATGTGAATGACAGTATAGAGGATGACAGAAAGATAATAAGGGAGTATCATTTCTATATCAGTGATGATCACATGCATTCTACAAAGTTCATGTAAGGTTGCTTTTAGGTATTCTATAATGATTTACCTAGAAGGGGCATATCGTTCAGTCAGCGTATCATATGATCGGATAACTGTGTGTCACAAATCAAGAACTAGGAAAATTTCTATTGGCTGAGCAGGAGGCATAATTTTATAGGTGTTCAGCATATGTGGAACTTTTGTGAGGCCAGGCATGGAAAGGGGGAGCATGATGGTGCAAGAGCATGTACCAAAAGAGCCATAGCATGAGGAGAGTTAAAGTATAAAGACAATGCAAAGTTGACATATGCAAAATCGATCATTGAGTGGTGTAATGGTTCCATAGGTACAGGTAATGAAGGTAAGTCTTCAGTTCATAGATTTTTTTAGTTAATAGATGATACTAACATTGCACCATATGAGGATTGTTCTACACTGACAGGACCAAGTGAGATGTACTCTTTCAGAAGCTCAATTGCAGGTTCATGGATTATCCATACACGAAAGATGGAATGCTTTTGTTCTTCCTGTACAATTCAAGCCTGGGATGAGTGCGAGTCAAAAGAGTGGGTTGACGAATGGCAGTTAAGTTATCTTAGCCCACTTGACATGTATTGAACCCCGATGGCACTAGAACTAACATAGATGGAATCATCAATTGATTTTGACCACATATCAGATCTAGTTCAACCAGGTAGTATATCTATTTGCATAGTTTTTGAGATTCCTAATGTTATCTTACTTTGTAGTGTTTTTGTAATGTTGACTAATTTCATCTAATTTGCTACACATATCAATGTAGGACATGTATATGCAGTTATTGCAGATGAAGATAACGAAGAGGGAACATATTATTACTTGTGTCCTTGTGTTGAGGCTAAAAAGAATTGGAGGCCCTAGTTACAGATGGAGAAAACATCAAATACCCTATAAGCTCAATGGTTGTTACTGGAACATGGCTTAGAAGGGACCCACATAAGAGTGTTAATGTTTGGTTGTTTAAGGACTTTGACACGCATCAGAAGATTCTTCATTACTAGAACCTTGTCGTGGCATCCAATCTTCATTTGATACTTGATATCAGGGTAGACCTTTGAACAAGACCTTGTGGAAGGTGCGCGAGTCTGTTCATAAGGCAATACTTGACACAATACAGAGTAGAGCAGACCCGAATGGTTCATTGGATTAATTTGTAAGTATTCACATTGATTTTGTAAAGTCATGTTACATTGAGTTGTAAGTATGCACATTAATTTGTAAGTTTACATAGGTTTGTCTTTTTTATTTGTTGCTGCATTTTTACACATATACACATTTTTACATCATGTTATGCTTCATGGGGTTAGACCTAAGTGATGGATGAAGTTGACCATGAGAGTAATGTACAAAATCTAGGTAATGTATAAAATATAGGTGTCTCTACTTGTGTCTTAGGTATATACGATATGTCAACTAGGTAGATAGAGACTAGAAAAAAGGTATTTAATCTAATCTAGGTGTATTAGGTAGATATTATATATCAATGATCCATCTAGAGTCTAGAATAAGGTATAATCTAGAATGAACTAGGTGTCATCTAGGTAGGTATCACGTCTATAATTTAATCTAGGTGTCTTAGGTAGGTACTATATGTCAACTAGGTCTACCATAATAGGTGTCTTAGGTAGAACTATAATCTAGGTGTCTAGGCGACTTAGGTCTAGACTACGATAAGGTATAAAGACTAGGTGTCTTACGTCTACTATGTCTATAAAATCTATATACATACTATACAATAGGTGTCTTAGGTGTCCTATGTCTACTAGAATACATGTGTCTTAGTCTTAGATGAGGCCACATGAGCTTCCACCTTCACGTGGTTGGCCTTGTCAGTATAGAATATTTATATTTCTTGAAGCTAAGGGAAGCTCGTTTTCTTAATAGGAAAACTTTATCGACTTCAGTGTCCTCATGGTGCAGGGGCACCTAGGTTGTCATGCCTCCAAGAGGGGTCAAAAAGTTAAATTTTGTTTTGATTGATTCAATTGTATGTAATAAGTTCTTCTAAGACCATTTCATATGTTTTTGAGTTAGTTTGAGTCATTTGGGATTAGTTTGAGTCTTTGAGTCTTGTTGCAAAAAAGTGTCAATGTTGTCAAGTTGCATAAAGCAACTTTTGCATTTTTGGTGTCATGCTTTTGATGCGACCAAACTGATAGTTCCAACACATCCAGATGGGTATTTTTAGGCTAGGAATGGTCCTATTTTTCACCCAAACATGCTGAAACAGTCTGAGCTACATTGTATCGGTGATATCCCTAAAGAGTCCAAAGTGCAAAAAAGCAACAATTTTTGACAAGCTATTACTTAGAAACCATGTCACTTAGAAACATTCTATCTGAGGCAACATAATCATGTAGGGTTCCTCTACAATAACCTCTCTTGTTTTTTATATCTCTAATGTGTTTTCCCGTGGTGAAAGGTTTTCTGCTGCCCCAAAAATCGTCATAAGGAGGTAGTGTAAAGTTGCAAAGGGGTGTAAAATTTGTCCTTCTCCTAATGCGACCAAACTGACTATTCCAATGTGTCTGAATGGGTATGTTTAGACTAGGCATAGTCCTATTTTTCACCCAAACATGCCAAAATAGTCTAAGCTACATTGTATTGGCGATATCCCTAAAGAGTCCAAAGTGCAAAAAGGAAGCAACCTTTGATGAGTTGTTACTCAGAAACCATATAATTTAGAGATATTATGTCTAAGGTAATGTGATCGCATAGGGTTCCTCTACAATAACCTCTCTTAGTTTTTTATATCTCTCAGGTGTTTACCTGTGGTGAAAGGTTTTCTGCTGCCCCAAAAATCATCAGGAGGTAGTGTAAAGTTGCAAAGTGGTGTAACTTTTGTCCTACTCCTAATGTGACCAAACTAACTATTCCAAAGCATCCAGATGGGTACATTTAGGCTAGGAATGGTCTTTTTTTTCACCCAAACATGTTGTTGTGCCTTGCACACACGCCTCATTCAAGAATGGGGACCCCCTCTTTTGATTTGGCTTAGGGTGTCAATTAGATCTTTTCATCTCCTAAGTGGTTAAGTGGTCAAAGTGCATTTTGATCTAGATTGAAAGATGATATTGAAAAATCACTTCAAGAATTTGCTAGGTTGGATCTTTATTTTCCTTTTGAAGGCCTTGAATTGCCCTTTTGCACTAAATTCTCATTTGTCCATCCTTTGCGTTGGATTATCTTCCAATTGACCTGGTGCTAAAATCCATTGTCTCCGACTTCAGCGTTGATTTCCTCTTTGATGAACTTCTGTGCTAGAATTGATGTTCTCTGACTAGTGCTAAATCAAGCGATCACCAACTAAGTCAAACGGGGCAAAAATGCCTACAAGTCGAATGGACTTCAAATGCCTGCAAACTGTGCCAATTGAACTTATAGGTCTTAGCGATGAAAATGGTATTGTCTGATCAGGTCCGATGCACTTGATTTCCCCGCTAGGTCTGAGCTAAGGAAAAATTGTGCAAACCGTAAACTGACAAATGTATGCCTGTGCATTAATCACAATTTTACCAAGGGATATAAGGGCTAAATCCTTCGTGTTAAACCATTTTCTTTGCATTAAACAGGATTTCAGAGCTCTATTCATGATTTTGGAACTATCTTACTATTGATTCACCAAAGCTTGAACTCGTGACCACCTCTGTTTGCACAATCCAGACACGCCTTCATATTTACCAGGTAGGGTTTTAAACTTTCCCTTCTGAGTTTTCACTGCATAGCCATTAGCATTTGGATTAAACGATTAAATCTTTTGAAAGAATGAGTAATCTTAGGGTTTCTAGCTAGGGTTTGCATATAAATTGTTCATGATCTATTTAAACCCAGTTACGATTCCCTATTGAGAACGGATCAACTTTAGTTGACTAGAGACAAACTTAGACAAATTTCCTATGGATACCTTTAGTTTTAACGCTAAAATGAGGTCTGACCGACCTGCAAAACTGTCGATTATTTAGTCGGTCGGAGACCTTTAGAACCCGTGCTGCACTTAGAATTTTACTTTGCACTAAAAAGCCTAACCTCTGACCTACATGCCCAAATCACATTTCTCTGACTTGGTCAGAAGGTCCTAAAAGTCCCGCTAGCCTTGAAACTACCTTTTGCATCAAAATCCTTTTGCGCTGACTTTAAGATAAAAGACCTTGTGTCCAACTTGGTTGGACACCCAAAATTCTCCCGCAAAGTCAGTAGTGTCCCAAAATTTTGCTGGAAGCAATACATCAGCTTTGCGCTGAAAATAACCCCTTCTGACCTATGCTGCAATACTCACCACCGACTTGGTCGGTAGCAACCAAAACTTGTACAAATCGGACCTCTCCGAATCCCGTGCAAAAGTAATAGGAGGAATACCAATAGGCTTTGCGCTAGAAACACAACCGACTAACTTGATAACCAATGGAGGTCAGAGATCCTTGAAACCCACGCAGGTTGGTACCCATCAAAACCCAAAGTGTTTAAAAGCATAAAGGTAGTAAAACCTTTTGTCGGACCTACCCGTTTTCCCCGCTAACATTGGATGACCCTAAATTCAGCGCTTTTCTGCCTATAGGTCAGACAACACTCAAAATAGTGCAAAACCATGCAAATGACTGATTTTTCAAAGAATTACAAAGGGAAAGTGCCCAAAATGATAGAATTAATGTTGTAATACATTGTTAAGGATGATTTTCATAGAATTTATTGCAACATTATATGTTTCTTCGCATACATTATGATGATTGTTATAATTGCAATGAATATTAGATTTGAGTTTCCTTCTAAACGTATGTTAGTAGCAATAGCAGATTTGTTAAAGTTCATCTTAAACTTAGGAGTGTGTTATAAGATTCCTCAAGGTATCAAACTTATAAGGTTCGGTCCTGCAGACTAAATGACTGCTCAAGCCCAAGCTATGAAGTATGAGTTCAAAGGAATCCCTTCAGAGACTAAGATTCACTCTGGGTGGAGTGATGTAGGAGATACAGACCTAGGTCACATAGACCTAGATGATTTTAGATTGGGGGTCAGTCCAAACCCAACTCCTAGGGCTAGAATACTCAAAGATAGTGGTATTTCACAAGCTGTTGCCTTCCCTACTTCAGTGTAATGTGCAGAACTAATGGCAACTTGTGCAGACAGATATGATGTAATGACAAGAATAATCAAAACAACGAGTGGAGATATCATAGCTGATCTAACCCCACCTTCTCTAGCTGAAACCATTGATATTCCCTAGCACAAGGTCATGACTATGCTAGACAAACAAGGATCACAAGATACTTATAACAAGGATGTGGAAGGCTGCAGAAAGTACATAAATGACAATTGGGCCAAAAGTAGAAGTTCTGCTCTCATCAAGCTTCCCAAAATATTATATAGAAGTGACTTCCATGATGAAATTGGAGACTTGGTGACTTTCTTGAGCAGGATGTATGGACTGCCCATAGCCTCTACTTTTGAGGATTGGATGTTTGTCATTATCATTGAGATACTGAAAGGGACTAAGTTCCACTAGGCCCATATCCTTAGCGACAACATTCATGAAGCTTTCAGCAATTTCAAGGGCAAAAGATACTTCAGATGGACATCCTATGTTGTTTATGCATTGGCAAGGAGAAATCACTATGTTGGGCTGTCCAAAATTGGAGAAGTTGGGAATGATGAGCAGACTCAGATAAAGGTGTATGAATGCTACCTGCAATTGACCTCTTCCCAATCCTTAATACATTTCAAAAGAGTAAATGATGCTTTCACAATGTATATAGCCAGAATGCTATAGGGTAACATAGCCTTAAGGATTTCCACTGAGGCCATGAATAAAGTAACCAAATATGTCAGATGGTACATCCAGTTTGAGAAATTCACATATTTAAGGGTGCAAGGCTTCACTGGGATGGCTTATAGACTTCCTAGGTATCCTGATGATAATACAGTGCTGCTAGAGTTGTCTAGACAATTAATACCCTGTACTGAGAAGCTTAAACACTTGCATAGAACTAATGTCCAATTTCCCATCAAGTTTAGCAAGGGGATTTATGCATGCCCTTCTTTGGCATCAGCAAAACATTCTGATAAAGAGCTTCAGCTCCTAAATTTGTGCTACTACAATGCAAGGGGTCACTTTGATTGAAATAGAGTGATGGAAAGATTCGTAAGCAAGAAGCTCTTCAACAAAATGCACATTGAAGATTTTTGGGCCAATTGCCCTGATGATTATGAGATCATGATGAAAGTACATTCAAGGCTGCCTCTAGATTTTATCAGGAAGTTTCACATTATGGCAGTGCCAGACTAGCTACAAGATGATGAAAATGTTATGGTCAGAGGACCATGGGAGGGTCAGTACCATCATCCCATCTCATTACCAAATTGGCCAAATGCAGAAGAAAGCTCCTTGGACATTGTTATGAGGGAACCTATTAGATTGAGCAAAGCTTGGGTAAGAGCTCAAGTGGATGTTCTAGAGGGACAAGGAGTTCATCTCACTTACACAGCATTGGAATTAGATAAGGACTCTAGGGTAGAAGAGGATGAGCCAATTAATGTCACAGATGAGGTTGAGCCAGCTCAGAAACAAAAGTCAGATAGTGAAGAACCTACATCTCTGGCCAAAAAAGCAAAGAAGATGAAGAAGACATCTACAAGGTCTCCTCAAAAGAAAGGTCAACCTCCCTCTACCAAGACAAGGGCCTCAAAGAAAAGAGATATGCCAAGTGGTTCTGGAGAAATCTCTAATGCCAGGAAGGTGAAATTGAAAGAAGTTAGTAAGGAGCATACTACAACCAAGAAAGACTCTAATCCTCGAACAACCTAGCCTCCTACTACCCAAACTATGGGCACTGCTGGCACAACCCCTGTTGTTTCTGCTACCACTTCTCCTTCCATTACTCCTTCCTCTGTTGTATCCACTTCACCCATAACCTTAGCCTCCATAACTCAAGAAACATCTCCTACCACCTCTCTTACCACTACCATTGCTGCTACTTCCTGTTTACTAGCAATTTCTTCTAGTGCCTCTAGCAGCCCTATCTCTTCCACTGTCACCATGTCATGCCCTTCCACTATCAGTACACCTACATCTTCTACTAATTCCACTCAAATACCGTTACCTCCCATTTCTACCATCCTTTCACCTCCTCTTCATCTACCTTCACTACCCTTTCCCTCACCTCTTGTCATTTCTTCCTCCTTATCATTAGTCTTGGCTAACCTAACACCAGGCAATGCTCCTTCCATAGCCATATCTTATGATGTCCCTATTTCACAAATGCCTGTAGATTCATTGGTAGTACCACTACTCCCCAGGATTGGGAAAGTATGTGCAGAGTTGGGATTGCATGAGCCTCAAACAGCATTTGAGGAGGAGAAAGATATGTGCAGAGTTGGGATTGCATGAGCCTCAAATAGCATTTGAGGAGGAGAAAGATACATTGGCTGAAGTGAGTGATAAAGACTTCCATGAGCCTTCAACCAATGTGGAAGTCATTGATGTATCTGATAGTCCTCTAGACAAAGATCAAAAAGAGGAAGTTTTCAAGTCTGCACAAGAAACTACAATGACGAATCTGGAGAACTTGGCCCAAGAAGAAGAGAAGGAAGAAGAGATAAGTCCAGAGGAGAATGAAGAGCCAGAGAAAGAGTAGGAACCATCCAAAGAGCTTGCGGTAATTGATAAGGATGGAGCTACTGAAGTGAACAAATATTTTGCACCTGAATGGCTGCAAGGCAAAATAACATGTGTTGAGCCACAAGTAGAAGTAATGCAGCTTGATCTAAGTATGGTCCTGTCATAGGCTCAGAAGCCTAAGAAGTAGAAGAAGGCTAAGATATAGTCGAGAATCTATAAGAATGAATCAGGATCGAGAATAGCAGAAATAGCAGTCTAACCTACTGATGTAGAAAAAGAAGAAGTTAGGGCAGAGGATTACACAATATCTACAGTTGATCTAGGACCGGCCACTCGTGCTTAAAGAGTGGATGATTTTAAAGACTCATTCACATCAATTTTGGAGTGACTGGACAAGGATGAAACAGCTAAGAAGGATTTGAAGTAGCAAAATGAAGAGCTTTGCGCATGCCTCTAGTTTTTGGTAAAACCAGTAGATGCAGGAGGAGATATAAGGACAATACCCACTTTCTTGTCTACTGATGAAATGGCTAGATTGGGTGAGGTGAGATCCAAATCCCAAGGTACAGAGAATTGGTTACTGAAAATTTTTGAGATGGCATGTGAAACCATTAGTGCCTCTACTCAAGCGTACAAGAAACTGGTACAATTGCATAAGAAATGGAAAGACTTGAGTGAAGAGTGTGATTCCTTCGATGAATACTATTCACACATGTATTATCAGATAAAGAGCATTAGAGAATTGCCTGCCCAAACTCTAGTTGTAGAGAATATTTTGACTGGGAATCAGCTGCCCAAGGCCGTTGAATGGTATCAATAGCTACTCTTGAGGAAGGAAACTTTTGAGAATATAAAAGAAGCATATAAGCCAGCGGATGAAGAGCTGAGGTTGATTATATATGATATCAATGACTCTTTGAAGGATTGCCGGGAAGCATCCTATGATGATTATGCCCCATTCGATATCAAAAAATGCAAAGATAAGTTACATAAGGTAATTTTTGAAGATGCCACGCTCAGTATGGAGGATAGACTGGACAAGGCAAGTGACATTAGAGCCAAATTCAAGGTAGTTCACAAAGCAGGTGCAGAGATAGAAAAGATATATAACAAATTCAGTCAGGAGCTAGAGATGTTTGACTATAGGATAAATCATTTAAAGGACCCAGATCCATCTAAGATTAATCCTGCACTTGACGTGTGGCTGACTTATCACAACAAGCTGGCTAGTGAAGACAAAATTGACTTGGATAATGAATCTTGATGTTATTTTGATTATTCTAAGGATGTAATCACATCATAATTGTCAATTATTGTATTCGGGGTAGCATGTGACTCTATTTTGTCCTTTTCTTGCATCTAAAATGTTCTTTTCTACTAATATATTTAGTTGGCTAGTCAGATTGACTAGATTCAATGTATCTAGGGGCTGTTTTTCATCTTTTTCATAGAAGACAAAATGTAATCTGAGAATTGATGTGAACTATTAGAGCTATATTTATTGATGTAATCTGGATTGTCGGTGTATAGTTAATCTCCACCACTCATTTGAAAATGTGGTATGCTTCTTTTCTATATAAAGGGTTGTCATTTCCTTTGTTTGTAAGAGACATTTTGATACCGAATTGTTGACTTTATGCCATTTGAAGTAATACAAAGCAAGCTTCTGCAGTAATTCTAAGAATTTGTATCTTGTGTTGGCTCATTTTGGTTTTCATGGTTTGCTTCTTGCTCTCCCATAGTTAGCTAGTTGTGCTTTTATAATGTTTATGGTTTGCTGTAGTTTCTAATGAATACTCCAAGTCCATACTTTTAGTTATTTAATGATGGTAAATAGTTGTGTAAAGTTAGTCTGGGCTGATTGTTTGTACTGAAGTTGAAAAGCATTTCATAAGTTAAGTTGCACTGTTTATTGGGTACTTAGCAAATGAATGTGATATGAAAATCTAACAACCTCCATTGAAGATAAGACCATTTTCTATAGCACTGTAACACCCATTTAAGTTTGGTAACTCAGGAAGGTGGTTTAAAGTTTGGAGTATTTGTCTACTAAAGATAACCTATGCATTGTGAATGTCACTTAGGATTCTTCTAAAACCCTAACCTTTTGCATTTTCTTTAGAACCATTGTTGGCTATTAGAATAGGAATTTTAGTAGCACTTTATCTTGTTTATCAGCTGAAAATCATAAAAGTGTTTATGTGTATTTGCTGCCCCAAACCTGAAGATTTGTAGGTTACATGTAAGATCCCTTCTAGGCATAGCTAAAACATACCAATTGAGAGATTCCAAGCAAGCTAAGACCTAGCTATATTATCCTTGGAGTAGTCTTACCTACGGTAGGATACTTTTTAAGAGAGGTGTGAAACCAACAATCACACCTACGTTGTTGCATGCTAAAACCATCATCAACAGAATTGGTACTAGAAGGAGGGCACCTATTTTCCCTCTACTAAAAATCAGGAAGTCTGGGGACTAGGCAGAGACACACTAGATCCATCTCAGCTGGAGAAGAGCTGTCATGCCTAGTAGAATTTAGACAAACAAGAAGGGATCAAGGAATACCTAGAGCCCCAAGAGCTCAGTAAGCCCCAAGAAATACCATTGCAACTCCTATTAATCCTCCCAATATGGCCTTCTTTGCAGGAAATAACCAGTCTCCTTTTCTGTTCAACAATTACCATGATATGCCAAAGAACCTAGATAAGTTCTGTTCAAAATTTAGAGTGAATGATCCAGATAGGAGTACAGATGAGCACATTAAAATCTTCAAAGCTAACATGTTCATGTTGCAAGTATAGTATGAGGATGTGATATGCAGGTTGTTCCCTTATTCCCTGTAGGATGAAGCTTATTACTGGTTTGCTAACCTCCCTCCAGCATCCATATATTCATGGTGGAACCTGAAGACCACTTTTCTAGATAGGTTTCATATGCCTACCACCCCAGCTGATCTTTACTGATCTTTTATGGAGACTCATCGAGATGAAGGAGAAATGATAATTTCCTTTAACAACATATTCCAAAAAGCTTACAGTCATTTGCAAGCTCCTTACACTGTATAACAGGCTGTTGCCCTACCGATTTAGTATGCTGCCCTAGATAAACTTACCTCCATGTTCACAAGAAGAGTTGACCCAATCCCTACTACTTTAGCTCAAGCATATTCTACTGTTGTCACTGTGAGTACCCAGCTAGGACAGATAGCCTTTGGTCCACTGAACCATATGGGACCTATTGCCATGCCAAATCAAATACCAATGATAAATCATGCATTGGCTAATCATACCCCTATGATGAATCTGATTCCAAACCTAGCTGCAACACAAGCCTTAGTGATCCACCCAGGCAATCTAGTAGCTGAAATGCCTCTAGCACAAATGCCTTTCCTACAGTCTTCAGAAATAGCCAAGGCCAAAGAAGACAAAGATGATATTAAAGAACTGGTTGAGCAAATGAAGAACCTTACTGCTGAGGTTACCAACCTCTAGAACCAGAATGCTTATCTACATCAAAGGGAATAGAATCAACAACATTTCCAGAATTAGTAGTACTCCCAAAATCAAAATCAGGACCAGTTACCAAATCAAAATCATTACCAAAATTAGAACTTTCAGCAGCAGTCAAACTGATCCTGGAACACCAGACTGAACAATGGATTGCCTTCACCCTTAGAAAATTAGAACAATGATACCAGGCCCCCAGGTCGTGTGATGTTAGCTAAAGCAGCTTTATCCACTTGGTGCAGACTACACAACAAGAATACTCACTCTGAACTAGATTACCCAGAATTTCAGATTGCATCTAATATCTTCCAGATGGAGATTCAAAATGCTGAAACTCAGGAGACTCCACCGACAGGGTATGAAATTATTCATTCTCAGAGGTATAACACTGCTTTAGTTCTTGATAGTTATACATTTCCATTCCAAGATGATAATCAACTTGAGCAAGAAGAGTCAGAAGAAGTTAATGCATATTAGTAGTACAATAAGACTCCTTACAACCTAAGAAGTAGCAAGCCTAAAGGCCCTTTCACTACCTCCATCCCTCCAAATAGCTATCAAATCCCACCTAACCCAAAAGCTACCAATAATCCTGAACCCCCAAAAGTTCCCCATCAATCAGTATATCAAGGCGCTACTGTTGCTGAAAATTCTCAACGATCCAACATAGTGAAGATGGGGTAGTATGTAGTTGAGGAACTTAAGAAAATGAAGGTTAGTCTTTCTATGTGTGAGTTACTGAAAATACCTGAGGTCAGGACATCTTTCTTCCAAGATATAGGTGCTGGAACTAAAACTAATTATGTACCAAAGGAAAGCATCACCAAAGATAGCATTGATAAAGGGAAAGAAAGAATACATGTGACTGATGTGGAACAAAAGATGACACTCTATAAAAACAAGAGAGAAAGTCCTCCATTCCTCTTAACACTTAGGATATTCAATAGGAACCTTCATAACTATTTAGTAGATTCTGGTGCTTCCACGAATGTAATGCCACTATCAACCTGCAAAGCACTTGGGCTCACCCCAGCCAAGTCATCCAGGAAGGTAACACAATTAGATAAAACTGAAGTAAATGTAGTGGGTGAATTAAATAGGATACACATGCAGCTAGCTTCTGATCCTAGGGTGCAGCTGGCTTTTGATCCTAGGTTGCAGAAGTATATAGATATTCAAGTAGTGGACATTCCAGATCAATATGGCATGCTTCTGAGTAGAGATTGATCTAGAACTTTGAACGGTTATATGACAACTGACTTTTCCCATATGTGGCTACCATGGAAAGGGTTACCCAATCAAATACGTATTGAAAGAGAACCCAAGATGAATCATATGATCATAGAGTACAATCGACCCAAGGAGATTCTATTCTCAGAAGTTGATTTGGGAGTCTATCTTCCACACATTAGTCAGTCAGAAGAAGTCCTCATGCTGAGTTGCTTAAGACCCTCTAAACCACTTATAGAAAGACCGGAAAGTACAGAAGCATACATTCAATCGGATGCAGAAGACTCTTTAGAAGAGGATGAACATGGGGTATTCAAAAGGATTCTGTGATTTCGTAGCCAGATTTGCGCAAGATCAAACTGTTGTTGGAAAGTAGGTTCAAATGGAGAAGTTATTATTACCCAACTGATGCCGCATACATGATGCATCACATTCTAAATTTACTTGCCAGCTATGTCAAGAAGTAGTCAAACAAGTGCAAAGACAATTGAAGATCCCCATAATTCCGAAGGAGGCATCAACTGTTGAAAAGAGGGAAGAACTCGAGCCTCCACTTGATGAGAAGAAATCTATAAAATAGAATGATAATAGCAGAGATTTTTACTTATGGACCTTCAGATTTGATGGCTCAAGATGCAGACAAGGGTCTAGTGTAGGGGTCAAATTAATCAGCCCCACTAGGAGCTTGTATTTGGTGTCACAAAGACTGCAGTTTCCATGCATAAACAATGTCACTGAATATGAAGCATTAGTGCAAGGGTTGCTGCTAGCGTTGTGGAAGAAGATCAGAATTATCCATGTGTTTGGTGATTCTGAGTTAGTGGTGAAACAAATAAGAAAATAGTACTCCTGTAATGATAAGAGGTTGAATAGGTATAGGAATAGAGTCTAGGATTTGATAGAATGCTTTGATGGTTTTAACATCGAACTGATCCCAAGGAGACAGAATCATGTTGCAAATGCTTTATCTCAGACAACAAGTACATTAGAGCTAACATCTCTCACAGGATTAAAGAAGTTCTCTGTTGAGTTTGTTGCTACCCCGACCATACCTAATAATGTTACTAATTTCCAAGTTTTTGAAGATGATCAGCACATAATTAATTTTCTTACTTCATCTGATGTTTTCACTGCTCAGATAATAGATGAAGAAGAAATGGAACCTGCCGAAATAGATTTAGGAGTACTAAACCTGAAAACCAATACAATTCCATGAGGAATGGTAGAATTGGAAAGATTGTTTGATGCAGATAATTTAGGAACCCAAAAGAGCAAAGGAGAGTCCCCAGGAGGAAACTGTGACCTGTTTAACTTGGGAATAGAGGAAAATGTTAAAAATGTGTTCATTAGGAAAGCTAGTATTGAAGAAGAAAGGACAAGAATCATACATGCATTGATAGATTACCATGAGGTTATAGCATGGAGATATGAAGATCTAAAGACATACGATACCTCAATCATCATGCACACCATCCCGTTGAAGCTAGGAGCAAAACCATTCAGACAAAGGCAGTGGGTGGTAAATGCTCTGCTAGAACCACTGATCTTCAAAGAAGTTCAGAAGCTACTGTCAGCAAGGATAATATTTCCAGTCAGACATTCCACATGGGTAGCAAATTTGGTTTTGGTTTGAAAGAAAAATGGAGAAATCAAACTTTGTGTTGACTTCCATAACTTAAATAGAGGATTTGGAAAGGATAATTACCCACTGCCTTCTGTGGATGAAGTATTACAGATTGTTAATGGGTCCCAGATGATGTCCTTCTTGGATGAATATTCTGGTTATAACCAGGTGATGGTAGAATATGAAGACATATTGAAGACATCCTTTACTTGTAAATGGGGCATCTATGCATATTGCTGCATGCCATTTGGTTTAATCAATGCTGGCACAATGTTTCAGCGTGCGATGGATGTTTCTTTTAAAGGGTTAGTTGGAAAATGCATTATCATCTACATGGATGACCTCACAGTATTCTCAAAAAGGTGAGAAGATCATGTAGCAGATCTGAGAAAGGTGTTGCAGCAATGTAAGGATTATGGTATATCACTCAACCCCAAGAAGTGCATTTTTGGAGTAACTGAGGGGAAGTTGCTGGGACATGTAATATTTGAGCAAGGAATATCTATCGACCCAAACTGGATCCAAGCAATACTTAAAATACCTCCCCTAGCCAGTAAGAAGGAACTTAAGTCATACTTTGGTAAGATCAATTTTTTATGTAAATTCATCACGGGGTTTGCGGAGATTGTTTGACCTCTCAACGCCATGCTGAAGAAAGACGCTAAAATAGATTGGACTCCAGAAGCCAAGGCTCCCTTTGCAGAAATTAAAAAATCTATAGCCAATGCACCTGTCTTGGTGAGTCCTAATTACACTTTGCCATTTCAAATATACTCATTTGCTTCCGAGCATACTTGTGCTACAATGTTAACGCAAAAGAGATCAGCTGATGATGAAAGGCCCATCACTTTCATGAGTACCCCACTAAAAGATGCAGAGCTAAGATATCCAAATGTGGAAAAACAAGCATACGCTCTAGTAAAGGCAGTTAAGAAATTTCATCATTACATCTTAAGAAGTCAAGTAATTGCCATAGTCCCAGATGCAGCAGTCAAAGCATTGTTGATGCAGAGTGAATTAGAAGAAAGAAGAGGGAAGTGGGTGACCATACTGCAAGAGTTTGATGTAGATATTCAACCTATAAAATTGGTAAGAGGTCAAGCCCTTGCTAGAACAATGGCTGAAGTAGGCCCAGACCTAGTCTCCTAGCAATACATGTTGGAAGACGTTTCAAAAGATGAGTGGTACAGAGATATCATATTTTATTTACTCAATCAACACTATCCACCATAGCTAAATTTGGTTCAAAGGAGAGCACTCAGACTAAAAAGTAGCAATTACATGATAAAAGGATCAATCCTTTACAAGAAGAATCATGAAGGCATCTATCTAAGGTGTATGGACAAGTCAGAAGTCAATCAGGTATTAACCAATTTTCACAAGAGATTCAAGATAGGTCATGGATCAGCCCACTCAACAGCTAATCAGGTTCTTCGTGCTGGGTATTACTGGCCAACTTTATTCAAAGAAGCATATTCACATGTAAGAACTTGTCATATATGCCAGACCGCTGCACATTGAGAATGACACACAGCCATGCCTTTGCAACCAGTAGTGGAGGTATGACCATTTGCTTACTGGGGCCTCGACTTTATCAGTATGATCAATCCGCCTTCCTCTGCAAGCCACGGGTATATTCTGACCGCTACTGATTACTGCACTCGATGGTTTGAAGCAATAGCTTGTAAGCAATGCACTACGAGGTAGTTATTGAATTTGTTGAAAAGCATATTATCACTAGATTCATTTGTCCATTTGCTTTAGTCTATGATAATGGCTTTTCCTTCTCATCATCACATTTTTCTAATTGGGCATTTGATTATGGGATTACTCTCAAGTTTTCATCTAATTACTATCCACAAGGGAATGGGGTAGCTGAATCAATGAACAAAAATCTACTTGAGGTTATTAAGAAACTATTAGACAAAAACCGCAGAGACTGGCATACTCAGCTTAGGTTCACCTTGTGGGCTGATAGAATCTGACATAAAGCAACCTTAAACACATCACCTTATCACCTAGTCTATGGGATTGAACCCATCTTTCCCATCCATTTGAGGATCCCGATACTTCAATTCATGCAAGATTACCTTGAAACTAATGATCAGTTATCCTCTAGGTTGGCCCAATTATTGCATCTTGAAGAGAAATGCGACGCTACTATAGAAAACTTTGCTAAACATCAGGGGGTCATAAAATGATGGTTCGACAAATGAGCAAAGGTTAAAGCTTTCTGCATTTCTGATTTGGTCCTATATTGGGATAAAGTACATGAGAAGAAAGGAGAACATGGTAAGTTTGATAAACTTTGGTTGGCTCCCTATCAGATCTATGAGATCCTTGGAGACAACACATGCTGACTCAAGAGCCTAACTGGTGAGGAGCTACCATTGCCTATTAATGGCCAGTTCCTAAAGTACTATTTCTAGGCCTGAGAGGCAGTCATGCCTCATTTTAGTGTAAATAGTTAGGGGTTTGTTTGTTTTGGTTAGTTTAGGTTGCCTTTAGTTTAGTTTTGCTTTCTTGCCTTCACTTTCCTTAGTTGTTAGGTGCTTTGTTTAGGTTTGTTGTCCTTTTGGTTTATTTGTTGCGCTTGCTTTTTGCGAGGTCTTTGTTTTTGACATGGTGGTAGTTGTGTGGATCTGCAAGTGCTTCTTTGATGGGTGAATAATCATGAGTTTTCCTTCGAGAAGCCAAGGCTTCCACTTAGTTTTTGCTATGACTGTTATGCCAACGAGTACGGTGTCTATTCATTGGAAATGAGTTATTAGTTGGTGCACCTGAAGTATTTTCTAACCATATATCTTTTACACTCTAAATGACCTAAGGTAGCTAGGCAAGTCAGAGTGATCTTGTGTCAAGTAAAGGGTTGACTTCCTCTTCTACCACATGCACTATCAATCAAGATAGAAGGCAGGTGACACTAAGTGTTGCTAGCCTATATTGGGTAAAAATAAAAGGTGTTTTTCAACACCAGACCCATTAACAGTGCAGATAAAGAGACTCCAAATTGCAAATATTTACAAAAGGCACTATCCAAAAATGACCATCAAATGCCATCATACTAGAAAACATTATCTTTCATTTTCAAGGCTCATTACATCTTAAAAATTTGAGCATTTCCTACTGGCAGAATGTTCTCATCTTTCTAGCTTGTCTCAAGGGATCTTGGATGAACTTAGTTGCCAAAGGATGGGAATGAATACAATTGTACACACTCAGATTTTCAAGATGTGGATGGTTGCATTAGTTAGTGATCTTAGATCATTTGATAAGGTACCTTGCTCTTTCATTTAATATGTGGGTAAGACAGAGATTTCGGGTTCAAACTAAACATTTATTGTTGGAATGCTCGGGAGCATTCCCCAGCAGAGTCGTCATTTTTTGTGCCTCGCACACATGCCCCATTCAAGAATGAGGACCCCCTCTTTTGATTTGTCTTGGGGTGTTAATTAGATCTTTTCATCTCCTAAGTGGTTAAGTGGTCAAAGTGCATTTTGATCTGGATTGAAAGATGATATTGAAAAATCACTTCAAGAATCCGCTAGGTTTGATCTTTATTTTCCTTTTGAAGGCCTTGAATTGCCCTTTTGTGCTAAATTCTCATATGTCTGACCTTTGCATTGGATTGTCTTCCAACCGACCTAGTGCTAAAATCTGTTGTCTCCAACTTCAGGGTTGATTTCCTCTTTAACAGATTTCTGCGCTAGAATCAACGTTCTTTAACTTGCGCTAAATCAAGCGATCACCGACTAAGTCAAATGGGGCCAAAACACCTGTAAGTTGGATGGACTTCAAATGCCCGCAAACTGTGCCAATTGAACTTATAGGTCTTAGCACTGAAAATGGTCTTGTCCGATCAGGTCTGACACACCTGATTTCCCCACCAGGTCTAAGCTAAGGAAAAACCGTGCAAACCCTAAATTGACAGACGTATGCCTGTGCATTAATGGTGATTTTGCCAAGGGATATAAGGGGCAAATCCTCCATGTTAAACCATTTTTCTTTGCATTAAACAGGATTTCAGAGCTCTGTTCATGATTTTGGAACTTTCTTGCTATCGATTCGCTAAAGCTCGAACCTGCGACCACCTCTGTTTGCACAATCCAGACGCACCTTCATATTTACTAGGTAGGGTTTTAAACTTTGCCTTCCAAGTTTTCACTGCATAGCCATTAGGATTTAGATTAAATGATTAAATCTTTTGAAAGAATGAGTAATCTTATGGTTTCTAGCTAGGTTTTGCATATAAATTGTTCTTGATCCGTTTAAACCCTGTTAAGATTCCCTGTTGAGAACGGATCATCTTCAAGTTGACTAGAGACAAACTTAGACAAATTTCTCGTGGATACCTTCAGTTTTAGCACTAAAATGAGGTCCGATCGACCTGCAAAACTGTCAATTATTTAGTTGGTCAGAGACCTCTAGAGCTCGCGCTGCACTTAGAATTTTACTTTGCGCTAAAAAGCCTAACCTCCGACCTACATGCCCAAATCGCATTTCTCTGACTCAGTCAGAAGGTCCTAAAAGCACCACTAGCCTTGAAACTACCTTTGGCGTCAAAAGCCTCTTGCACTGAATTTGCGCTAAAAGACCTTGTCTCTGACTTGGTCGGATGCCCCAAATTCTCCCGCAAAGTTGGTAGTGTCCTAAAATTTTGCTGGAAGCAATACATCAGCTTTGCGCTGAAAATAACCCCTTCTGACCTACACTGCAATACTCACCACCGACTTGGTCGGTAGCAACCAAAACTCACAAAAATTGGACCTCGTCAAATCCCGTGCAAAAGTAATATGAAGAATACCGATAGGCTTTGCGCTAGAAACACAACCGACTGGCTTGATAACCAATGGAGGTCGGAGATCCTTGAAACCCGCACAGGTCGATACCCATCAAAACCTGCGCAAAGCATTTAAAAGCATAAAGGTAGTAAAACCTTTTGTCGGACCTACCTATTTTCCCCGCTGAGGTCGGATGACCCTGAATTCAGCGCTTTTCTGCCTATAGGTCGGACAACCCTCAAAATAGTGCAAAACCATGCAAAGGACTAATTTTTCAAAGAATTTCAAAGGGAACGTGCCCAAAATGATAGAATTAATGTTGTAATGCATTGTTAAGGATGATTTTCATAGAATTTCTTGCAATATTAGATGTTTCTTTACATGCATTATGATGCTTGTTATAATTGCAATGAATATTAGATTTGAGTTTCCTTCAAAAGGTATGTTAGTAGCAATAGCAGACTTGTCAAAGTTCATCTTAAACTTAGGAGTGTGTTATAAGATTCCTCAAGGTGTCAAACTTATAAGGTCCGGTCCTACAGACTAAATGACTACTCGGGCCCAAGCTATGAAGTACGAGTTCAAAGGAATCCCTCCAGAGACTAAGATTCACTCTGGGTGGAGTGATGTAGGAGATACAGACCTAGGTCACATAGACCTAGATGATTTTAGATTGAGGGTCTTCAGTCTAAACCCAACTCCTAGGGCTAGAATACTCAGACATAGTGGTATTTCACAAGTTGTTGCCTTCCCTACTTCAGTTCAATGTGTAGAACTAACAACAACTTGTGCAAATAGATATGATGTAATGAGAAGAATCCAAACAGCTAGTGGAGATATCTTAGCTGATCTAACCCCACCTTCTCTAGCTGAAACCTTTTATATTCCCTGGCACAAGGTCATGACTATGCTAGACAAACAAGGATCACAAGATACTTATAACAAGGATGTGGAAGGCTGCAGAAAGTACATAAATGACAATTGGGCAAAAAGAGAAGGTTTGCTCTCATCAAGCTTCCCAGAATATTATACAGAAGTGACTTCCATGATGAAATTGGAGACTTGGTGACTTTCTTGAGTAGGATATATGGACTGCCCACAGCCTCTACTTTTGAGGATTGGATGTTTGTCATTATCATTGAGATACTCAAAGGGACTAAGTTCCACTGGGCCTAGATCCTTAGCGACAACATTCGTGAAGCTTTCAGCAATTTCAAGGACAAAAGATACTTCAGATCGACATCCTATGTTGGTTATGTATTGGCAAGGAGAAATCACTATGTTTGGCTGTCCAAAATTGGAGAAGTTGGGAATGATGAGCAGACTTAGATAAAGGTGTATGAATGCTACCCGCAACTGACCTCTTCCCAATCCTTAATACATTTCAAAAGAGTAAATGATGCTTTCACAATGTGTATAGCTAGAATGCTACAGGGTAACACAGTCTTAAGGATTTCCACTGAGGCCATGAATGAAGTAACCAAATATAGCAGATGGTACATCCAGTTTGAGAAATTCACATATTTAAGGGTGCAAGGCTTCACTGGGATGGCTTATAGACTTCCTAGGTATCTTGATGATAAGCCAGTGCTGCTGGAGCTATCTGGACAATTAATACCCTGTGCTGAGAAGCTTAAACACTTGCACAGAACTAACATCCAATTTCCCATCAAGTTTGGCAAGGGGATTTATGCATGCCCTTCTTTGGCATCAATAGAACATTCTGATAAAGAGCTTTAGCTCCTAAATTTGCACTACTACAATGCAAGGGGTCATTTTGATCCAAATAGAGTGATGGAAAGATTCGTAAGCAAGAAGCTCTTCCACAAAATGCACATTGAAGATTTTTGGGCCAATTGCCCCGTTGATTATGAGATCATGAAGAAAGCACATTCAAGGCTGCCTCTAGATTTTATCAGGAAGTTTCACATTATGGTATTGCCAGACCAACTATAGGATGATGAAAATGTTATGGTCAGAGGACCATGGGAGGATCAGTACCATCAGCCCATCCCATTACCAAATTGGGCAAATGCAAAAGAAAGCTCCCTGGACATTGTTATGAGGGAACCTATTAGATTGAGCAAAGCCTGGGTAAGAGCTCAAGTGGTTGTTCTAGAGGGATAAGGAGTTCAACTCACTTACACAGCATTAGAATCAGATAAGGACTCTGGGGTAGAAGAGGATGAGCCAATTAATGTCACAGATGAGGTCGAGCCAACTGAGAATTAGAAGTCAGATAGTGAAGAACATACATCTCTGGCTAAAAAAGTAAAGAAGATGAAGAAGCGATCTGCAAGGTCTCCTCAAAAGAAAGATCAACCTCCCTGTACCAAGACAAGGGCCTCCAAGAAAAGAGATATGCCAAGTGGTTCTGGAGAAAGCTCTAAGGCCAAGAAGGTGAAAGTGAAATAAGCTAGTAAGGAGGATACTACAACCAAGAAAGACTCTAATCCTCCAACTGCCTAGCCTCCTACTACCCAAAGTGTGGACACTGCTGTCACAACCCCTGCTGTTTCTAATGCCACTTCTCCTTCCATTACTCCTTCCTCTACTGCATCCACTTCACCCATAACCTTGGCCTCCATAACTTAAGAAACATCTCCTGCCACCTCTCTTACCTCTAAAATTGTTGCTACTTCCTGCTCACTGGCAATTTCTTCTAGTGCCTCTAGCAGCCCTATCTCTTCTACTATTGCCATTTCATGCCCTTCCACTATCACTACACTTACATCTTCTACTTATTCCACTCAAATATCGTTACCTCCCATTTCTACCATCCTTTCACCTCCTCTTCCTCTACCTTCACTACCCTTTCCCTCACCTCTTGTCATTTCTTCCTCCTTATCATCAGTCTTGGCTAACCTAACACCCGCCAATGCTCCTTCCTTAGCCATATCTTCTGTTGTGCCTATTTCACAAATGCCTACAGATTCATTGGCAGTACCACTACTACCCGGGATCGAGAAAGTATGTGCAGAGTTGGGGTTGCATGAGCCTCAAATAGCATTTGAGGAAGAGAAAGATACATTGCCTAAAGTGAGTGATAAAGACTTCCATGAACCTTCAGCCAATGTGGAAGTCATTGATGTATTTGATAGTCCTCTAGACAAAGATCAAACAGAGGAAGTTTTCAAGTCTGCACAAGAAACTACAATGACAAATCTGGAGAACTTGGCCCAAGAAAAAGAGAAGGAAGAAGAGATAAGTCCAGAGGAGAATGAAGAGCCAGACCAAGAACAGGAACCACCCAAAGAGTTGGTTGTAATTGATAAGGATGGAGCTATTGAAGTGAAAAAATCTTCTACACCTGAATGGCTACAAGGCAGAATAACATATCTTGAGCCACAAGTAGAAGTAATGCAGCTTGATCTAAGTACGATCCTGTCACAGGCTTAGAAGCTTAAGAAGCAGAAGAAGGCTAAGATATAGTAAAGAATCTATAAGAATGAATCAGGATCGAGAATAGCAGAAATAGCGGTCTCGCCAGCTGATGTAGCAAAAGAACAAGTCAGGGTAGAGGATTACATAATATCTACAGTTGATCTAGGACTAGCCACTCGTGCTCAAAGAGTGGATGATTTTAAAGACTCAGTCACATCAATTTTGGAGCAATTGGACAAGGATGAAAAGTCTAAGAAGGATTTGAAGCAACAAAATGAAGAACTTCTTGCATGCCTCCAATTTTTGGTAAAACTAGTAGATGCAGGAGGAGATATAAGGACAATACCCACTTTCTTGTATACTGATGAAATGGCTAGATTGGGTGAGGTGAGATCCAAATCCCAAGGTACAGAGAATTGGTTACTGAAAGTTTTTGAGATGGGATGTGAAACCATTAGTGCCTCTGCTCAAGTGCACAAGAAACTGGTAGAATTGCATAAGAAATAGAAAGACTTGCGTGGAGAGTGTGATTCCTTCGATGAATACTATTCACACATGTATTATCGAATAAAGAGCATCAGAGAATTGCCTGCCCAAGCTCTAGTTGTAGAGAATATTTTGACTGGGAATTAGCTACCCAAGGCTGTTGAATGGTATCAACAGCTACTCTTGAGGAAGGAAACTTTTGAGAATATAAAAGAAGCATATAAGCTAGCAGATGAAGAGATGAGGTCAATTATATATGATATCAATGACTCTTTGAAGGATTGTTAGGAAGCATCCTACGATGATTATGCCCTATTCGATATCAAAAAATGCAAAGATAAGTTACATAAGGTAATTTTTGAAGATGCCACGCTCAGTATGGAGGATAGACTGGACAAGGCAAGTGACCTTAGAGCCGAATTAAAGGTGGTTCACAAAGTAGGTGCAAAGATAGAAAAGATATACAACAAATTTAGTTGGGAGCTAGAGATGTTTGACTACAGGATAAATCATTTAGAGGACCCAGATCCATCTGAGATTAATCCTGCACTTGACGCGTGGCTGACTTATTGCAAGAAGCTGGCTAGTGAAGACAAAATTGACTTTGATAATGAATCTTGATATTATTTTGAATATTCTAAGGATGTAATCCCATAATAATTGTAAATTGTTGTATTCGGGGCAACATGTGACTCTATTTTGTCCTTTTCTTGCTTCTAAAATATTTTTTTCTACTAATATA
This sequence comes from Cunninghamia lanceolata, assembly GCA_027924645.1. Classification (NCBI taxonomy): domain Eukaryota; kingdom Viridiplantae; phylum Streptophyta; class Pinopsida; order Cupressales; family Cupressaceae; genus Cunninghamia; species Cunninghamia lanceolata. The sequence goes on along the minus strand of BSBN01000186.1, from coordinate 16,460,718 downwards.
TTGAGTTTGCTAGTCAAATTGACTAGATTCAATGTATTTGGGGGCTATTTTTCATCTTTTTCATAGAAGACAAAATGTAATCCAAGAGTTGATGTGAGCTATTATAGTTGTATTTATTGATGTAATCTAGACCATCGGTGTCGAGTTAATCTCCACTGCTCAATTGAAAATGTGGTATGCTACTTTTCTATATAAAGGTCTACCATTTCCTTTGTTTGGAAGAGAGATTTTGATACCAAATTATTGACTCTATGCCATTTGAAGTAATACAAAGCAAGTTTCTGCAGTAATTCTAAGAATTTGTATCTTGTGTTGGCTCATTTTAGTTTTCATGGTTTGCTTCTTGCTCTCCCATAGTTAGTTAGTTGTGCTTTTATAGTGTTTATGGTTTTCTATAGTATCTGATGAATACTCCAAGTCCATACTTTTAGTTATTTACTGATGGTAAATAGCTGTGTAAAGTTAGTTTGGGGTGATTGTTTGTACTGAAGTTCAATTGCATTTCATAAGTTAAGTTGCGCTGTTTATTAGGTACTTAGCAAATGAATGCGATCTAAAAATATAATGACCTCCATTGAAGATAGCACTATTTTCTGTAGTACTGTAACACCCATTTAAGTTTGGTAACTCAGGAAGTTGGTTTAAAGTTTGGAGTATTTGTCTACTAAAGATAACCTATGCATTGTGAATGTCACTTAGGATTCTTCTAAAACCCTAACCTTTTGTATTTTCTTTAGAACCATTGTTGGCTATTAGAATAGGAATTTTAGTAGCACTTTATCTTGGTTATCAGCTGAAAATCATAAAAGGGTTTATGTGTATTTGCTACCCCAAACCTGAAGATTTGCAGATTACATGTAAGACCCCTTGTAGGCATAGCTAAAACATACTAATTGAGAGATTCCAAGCAAGCTAAGACCTAGCTATATTATACTTGGAGTCATCTTACCTAGGGTAGGATACTTTTCAAGAGAGGTGTGAAACTAATAATCACACCTACGTTGCTGCGTGCTAAAACCACCATCAACACATGCCGAAATAGTTTGAGCTACATTGTATTGGTGATATCCTAGAAGAGTCCAAAGGGCAAAAAAGAAGCAATCTTTGACTAGATGTTACTCATAAATTGTATCACTTAGAGACATTCCCTTTGAGGAAACGCAATCATGTAGGGTCCCTCTACAATAACCTCTCTCAATTTTTTATATCTCTGAGGTGTTTGCCCATGGTGAAAGGTTTTCTGCTGCCCCAATAATCGTCAGAAGGAGGCAGTGTAAAGTTGCAAAGGGGTGTAACTTTTGTTCTTCTCCTCATGTGGCCAAACTGATAGTTCCAACATGTTTCGATGGGTATGTTTAGGCTAGGCATGGTCCTATTTTACACCCAAATATGTCGAAATAGTTTGTACCTGCGATATCCTTGAAGAGTCAAAAGTGCAGAAAGGCAAAAATATTTGATGAGTTATTACTTAGAAACTGTGTCACTTAGAAACATTCCATCTAAGGAAACATGATTACGTAGGGTTCCTCTACAATAACCTCTCTCAGTTTTTTATATCTCTAAGGCATTTTCCTCTGGTGAAAGGTTTTCTACTTCCCCAAAAATCATCAAGAGGTAGTGTAAAGTTGCAAAGGGGTGTAACTTTTGTCTTGCTCTTGATGTGACCAAACTAACTATTCCAACGCATCTGGATGGGTACATTTAGGCTAGGCATGTACTTATTTTTCACCCAAACATGTCAAAATAGTCAGAGCTACATTGTACTAGCGATATCCCTGAAGAGTCCAAAGTGCAAAAAGGTAGCAATCTTTGACAAGTTATTACTCAGAAACTGTGTCACTTAGAGACATTCCATCTAAGGCAACACAATCATGTAGGGTCCCTCTACAATAACCTCTCTTAGTTTTTATATTTATGAGGTGTTTTTCTGTGGTGAAAGGTTTTCTGCTACCCCAAAAATCGTCAGGAGGCAGTGTAAAGTTGCAAAGTGGTGTAACTTTTGTTCTTCTCCTCGTGTGGCCAAATTGACAGTTCCAATGCATCTAGATGGGTATGTTTAGGCTAGGCATGGTCTTATTTTGCACCCAAACATGCTGAAACAGTCTGAGCTACATTGTACTGGCGATATCCCTGAAGAGTTTAAAGTGCAAAAAGGCAACAATCTTTGAGGAGCTATTACTCTAAAACTGTGTCACTTAGAAATATTTTATCTGAGGAAACGTGATCACGTAGGGATCCTCTACAATAACCTCTATTGGTTTTTTATATCTCTGAGGGGTTTTCCTGTGGTGAAAGGTTTTTGGTTGCCCTAGAAATCGTCAAAAGGAGGTCGTGTAGAGTTGCAAAGGGGTGTAACTTTCATCCTTCTCTTGATGCAACCAAACTGACTATTCCAACGCATCTGGATGGGTACATTTAGGCTAGGTATTATCTTGTTTTTCACCCAAACATTCTGAAACAGTCTGAGCTACATTGTACGAGCGATATCCTTGAAGAGTCCAAAGTGCAAAAAGGTAGCAATCTTTGATGAACTGTTACTCAAAAACCATGTCACTTAGAGACATTTTGTCTAAGGCAACACGATCATGTAGGGTCCCTCTACAATAACCTCTCTCAGGTTTTTATATCTCTAAGGTGTTTGCCCGTGGTGAAAGATTTTCTGCTACCCCAAAACTTGTCAGAAGGAGGCAGTGTAAAGTTGCAAAGGGGTGTAGATTTTGTTCTCCTCCTCGTGTGGCCAAATCGATAGTTCCAACGCATCTAGATGGGTATGTTTAGGCTAGGCATGGTCCTGTTTTGCATCCAAACATGCCAAAATAGTCCAAGCTACAAACACTAACTAGTCTTCAATCTTCAAACACTACAAATACCATGTTACCCTACATAAAGCTATCTTTTAGCCTTTTATAAAGGCATGCCCATCAAATTCAGCTGCATAGAGATGATCATTTGTACTCCAAATTCCTTTTAAATACTGACCTTCCAATCCTTTTTTCTGCCCCCATATCAATTAAATATGACCTTCGATTATGATTTGGCGCTTGAGCTTATGAGAGTTTACTGGAGAGGTTAGTTGAGTTAGGTTGAAGGGTCAGTGAACTAATGAATTAAAGACCCTTTAGTAGGTTGACTTAAGTGATAGTAAATAGTGATTATAAGTCAATATTAAATTAAAACAAAAGTACACTTTACACACGATAGGTAATTTAGGGTTTTAAAGTATTAAGAAAAGTAGATTCTTTTTAGGGTTTAATGCCCAATATGCAAACCCTAACTATCAATAAGAAAGACTTAAATATTCTAACTTTCATCAAGAGATATCTAAGACATTTCATAGACCTCAGGGACATCAGAAGAAAGAAATTAGAGTATGACACTTATCATAGGCTTAGGGTTCTAAGACATGAACAACTTCACATTCGAATCAAACTCATGACTCCCCTTGATAAATAAACTCTCCTTGAAGATTACATTGAATTATGATTATGAAAGCTTGTGTCTTATCTGACTTCTTATTGCATGAACAAAACCACATCCATCATGAACATGAACCTTGCATCATATCAACCTTCCAAGATAGACCTTATCATGAAAACCATATTCACAACAAAACCTTGCATGAACAAAACTACATCCACCATGAACATGAACCTTGCATCATATGAACCATGTTTGTCTTGTGCAACATCAACATGAACTGAGAGACCTTATCATGAAAACCATAGTCACAACATCATGCACCTCATGACCATCACCTACCTTGAATCACTGTATCACCTTATCAACATCATGGCATCAATCTTGACATCAATGACAAACAACCTTGACCCTTTGTCTTCAATGATAATCTTTGTTACACACCATGTGTTTCTATCTACTTAATATTTACCTAGAGATTGGTTAATTTGTTTGGAAAGTGAGTGATTATGGATTTCTGCATCCATATATGTGTTTTTATCCATTTACTATAGATTGGATATTCTGTGAAAATAGAAGTATTTATGAATCTTTGTTTCTATGTGTGTTATCTATCTTGAATGCAATATGATGAGAAAAAAATAATGCAATGTCTTGTATTATATGTAGTTATTTTAAATTAATGATGATATTTTGATCAGCTAACTACTGTGTCGATGATCTAAGTGGATGCAGGAATAGGTTGTCCCTCCAAAAAGGAGGGGAGGTATCACTCAGGAGAAGGACTTGGTCTGGTAACTTTACTAAAACCTATATTGAGCAATCACACACTCACAACCCTATCTTGACCTAGGTTACATGTCAAGTCAGTTGGGTAGTGGTAAGTGATGTTTGTTGTGAATCTTGATTGCATGTTTGATAATTGTATACACCTAAAATTGGCTCAGGTCGAATTAAGTAAATATCTTAATGTTTATCTTAATTCTCATTTTCTTCTGTCAATTAAATAAATATTGGTTCATTGTCCCATAATTAAATAAAATTATTTTTTTTAATTAAGTTCCCTAAATTCTTATAAATGTCTAGTAATCCCACATCATCCAATTAAAATCCCAAAATCATTCTAATGTCCTAAGTCCAAAAATCCACCTCACAAAATCCACTTCATCAATCCACCTCATCTCTTCCACCTCACCATGTTGCACATATAATTAAATATTCTTAATATTTAATTAGCTAATATCCTCTATTATCCAAAATTGAATTCTTAATTCAATTGTCCCCCACTATTCTCCAAAATTGAATTCTTAATTCAATTGACCCCCACTATTCTCCACTCATTGAATTCTTAATTCAATTGTCCACCACTATTCTCCACTCATTGAATTCTTAATTCAATTGTTCCCCACTATCCTCCACTCTTCCCAAAAGTGAATTTTTAATTCATCCACTATCCTCCACTGTGAATTTTTAACTCATCCACTACCCTCCACTCTGAATTTTTAATTCATCCACTATGAATAAAAGATTCACTTTTATTCCTAGCTATTGATCTCATCAGTTGATCCTCACCCTCCATTTTCTTTTTAGAAACTCTATAAATAAGACCCCTCTCTAAGCAATTAAGGACATTCATTCTGGCATCAAATCCCTACCTAATTTCCTCTAGAAAGATCTCTTCTGGCACCATCATCATGCTTAATTTCTCCTCCTCATTCTAGTCATCCCATATCTTCCATCATTAGTGTGTTGAAGTTCATCTTCAATCACATATTGTATCTCAGCCATTCTGTTCTTGTCACCGTCAACAAGCAAGGAAGCAAGCTCCCCGAGGGCCAATTTTCTTTAGCATCAAGCTCGAGAATAGATAGGCGAACAATGGAAGCCGCAGGGTAACAGGTTTTGTAAGTTTGTACTTCATTCATCTATTCTTGTTATTTGCATATTTCATTGATATTTGGGTTTATTTATCTTTATTGATCAGTCTCATATTCCCATTTACATTTTGGTGGCCACCATGATCTAATCCACAATCTTGTGAGTGTTTGTCTTTGAAAGTCTCATTGTAGGATTCAGGTGTTTCAGAGAGCATTCAAGAATCGACTCTCGCAAGTGGCCTCCTACGTGCAAATCAAGCTCACCGTTGAGTCCGGGAGGCCTTAGAGGTAACTAAATCACATATCATTCTCTCGTGTGGATTACTTGAAAATTTTGGAAATTTTTTTTACTTTTCCACGTATTTTTTGCAAAATAAAAAAAAAAAATTACCTTAGTTCTTAATTTTTATTCTATTCTAACCAAAAAAAAAAAGTAAAAAAACAAAAAAACAAAAAAAAAGTTGCATTAGAAGTTATTTTCCTTTAACATTGTCATTTGGAAAACAATTAAAAAAAAAAAAAAACTAAACAAAACCAAAACACAAAACCCCCCCGTAGCCCCCTGACCCCCTCCCATCCCCTCCTCTCCCCACACTCCTGACCCTCCCCCCAAACCCAACACCCCCTCTCCCCTCCCCACCTCCCCTTCCCTCCCCCTGCGTGCCCCCGCAGTTCCCAACCCTTGCGTGCCCCTGCCACTCCCGCCCAACTCCAGCCCTGTCCCCCACGCCCAAACCCCCCACCCCCACGCTCCTCCATGCCCCCCCTCCCGTAGCCCCTCGCTGCCCTTCCCCCCTTTCGTACCTCTTGTCCCCCTCCCCTGCCTCCCGATCCCCCTCCCCTGCCTCCCGACCCCCCCTCCTCGCGCCCCTGCACTCCCGCCGCCGCCGCCCACCTACGCAGCTGACCTAGCTCCCCCACCGCGCCCCTCCCAAACCCTTACTCCACTCCCCTCGACCGCCGCCACCTGCCGCACCACCTGCCATTCCCCCACCCCATTCCCTGCCTGCCCACCTCTGCCGTCTCCCGACCCCCACGCCACTTCCCCTCCGCCAACCTCCAACCCGCCACCAAACACCACCGCCACTGCCACCACCGCCACCAAACACCACCACCACCACCCAACTCCACCACCTGCACACACCACATTTAAATTAACAATACAAACATAAAAAAATAAAAATAAATAAAAATAAAAAATAAAATAAAATAAAATAAAACAAAAATAAAAAAAGATTTTCTAAGGCACTCAGTGCCTGGTCACATGGAGTACCAGGGGTCTATTTAAAACCCTTAGCATAAACTGTTAACTGCCAGGTGGCATGTGACCAAAAGCCTGATAACTGCCAACAGTAACATCAAACAGTCAAACTTACCCCTCTTGTGCTCCCTACATGCCGAAATCGGCTTTTTTTTCAAATTTTCACAACTTTTGCATACGGTCACAAAATCACACAAAATTGGTGGCATCGGAAAGAGGATTCCAAGTACTTTGCAGTTGTGAAGAAAATTTCAGTTCATTCTTCATCAAATTTTTTTAGATTATCAATTTTCACATAACAATCTCCTTGGGCAGTCTACGTGCTTTGTTTTCGATTCTGTGACTTGCAGGTGATCATTCGGGGCTGGAACAACATCCAGATCAACATCTACATCAGTTTGGATAGCGAAAACAGTCTGAGTGCACTCATTCTATCTCTCATTTCTTCATAATCTTGTTTGCATACACACTTCGATTTGGGCTCATAAAGCAAACATTTGTCTTCATCACATATCAAATTGGGCTTAAAATCAACTAGTGTTTTCAATCACATCTTCAAATTGGGCTCAAAATACACCAGTGTCTTCCATTCACATCTTGATTTAGGATTTAAAACAGAACAAGTGTTTGAAGTGCCTTCCTCACATTTTAATTTTTAAGGGATAATTTACAACTGCAAGTGTGAATCAAGAGTGCGTGTGTATGCTCTCTCCTCGCACCACGAGGTGACCTTGGAGATCAAAAACACCTCACTTGATTCACTTTTGTTTACCCTTTCCTAGGAGGCCTACTAGGGGTTTTCATCACCCCTAGGGACGACCTCATCCGAGGCTAAATCAAAAGACACCCTCATTGAAATTAGAATCTTATCACTCTTAGCTAAGCCCCAAAGAACTTTCTACCTTTGGGAAGTGAAGGTGAAGGGTGGGTTACCCCCTTCTCCCAGCTGTGTGACAAGATTTCACTTTTAATCCCTAGTTAACCTCGTGTAAACATTGCCCAAACCTAATTGGCCATACCCTATATTAAACTAGACATTAGGGCATGTTGATGTGTCTTCCACGTGTGCTTGTTTAAGCATCATCATATACTTCAAATTCAACATTCAAAATTGCTTATGTGTCTTGTGTGAGTGACTCATGATTATACATGTGTGATCATTACCAAATCACATTAAACACCAGACACATAAGACAAGTCATTCAACTAATTCTTCGAGGCACATTTGATCTTGCCTTGTGACACATTTGCATTCTGTTACGACGCATTTACTGCTACACATCCAAACTAGTCATCTTTTCTAGTCTTGTGTTAATGGCAAACCACTTAGAATATCTTGATCAAAAACTCCAATATCTATGATTGCAAATCAACTTAGATCCCTCGCCCCAAGACCGTATAGCAATTTGTCAAAAAATCCAAGTCTTAAAACAAGAATTGACAAGCTTGCAAGCTAAACGTGCCAGTACTAGCTATGCCTCGCCCCAAACTCCTATGTCTTTTTCCCATACTTATGACAAGGCAAGCACCACTTCAAGTTGGAAATCGTATACCACTTTGGCTCCTAATCAACCTTCACCTCCAACATACCACCAAGCCCATCCACGAGGGAACCAAGTGTTTTCACAACAAGAACATGTAAACCCAAATCCACCGTGGCAACAAGATCAAATGCCCTCAACTTCATACCATCCCCAAGATCTTTTGTCTACATATCCTACCATTTTATCCAACCACCAAAACTATCAATTGCCTCCACAACAAGCACAAGTGAGCCTAAGTCCACCTTTACAACAAGAAGCACATGCAAATCCAAGTGGTCCCTAGTACATAAATCAAATGAGTCCAAGTTATCCTAGGCAAGATCTAATAACCTTTGACAAGGGAGATACCAATCTAGAGTGGCCTCCACCATCCAATCCCATGCCAACACATGAGCCAACAAGTCCTATGATAACACCACTATATGATCCTACCCCTAGTCCATTGGTCCACCAACCTTCATCACCTTCATCCCCATGTTCTACCAATCCTCCAGCACAAGATCCCTTGGACATAATCATACAACAATTGGTTCAAACAAATTTGATTAAGCTGCCACCGATAGAACCTTTTGAACCAATCCTTAAACCCCCTAAGTATAATGAAAACCATTATTGTGCATACCATAGATATAAGGGCCATACAACAACCAATTGTTTCAAACTTAAGAGATTGATCAAAAACCTCATAAATTGTGGTAAGATTATTCCTTCATCCAATCCAAATCCTAATCCACCCAATCCAATAAGCCCCCAACCTAATCCTAGTCCTAAGCCTACAACATCATCCGCTATTATTGCTCATCCATTATATCATCCATCTACCCATACACTAGCGATGGATGTGATCCAAGGACTACTAGCAGAAAGTCAACCCTATCCCCAAAGTCTAGTCCTTTACCTTACCAAAGATTCTTCCAATACCGTGTCAAATCCTACAACCCCTTCATGTCATCCACAACCCCTTGAGCTTCTCAAAGAGCCTTCTACCATGCAGTAGAGTCAAGGTCTGTCACACCCTCATGTTGTTGACCAAGAGCCTATCTAAGAGCCCTCAATTAACATTCTTAGCCCTTCAAGCCCATCATGTGACCAACAAGCCATCAAGCCTATTCAAGAGTCTCCTATTATGAATCCAAGTCAAGAGTCATCATACCCTCATGTTGTTGACCAAGAGCCTATCCAAGAGCCTTCCACTTCCATTCAAGCAACCCAAGAGATATGTCAAGAGTTTAATCCTAAGCATGTGGAAACATTAAGCCCTAGTCCAACTCAAGATCAAAACACTTTCATGCAACCCATCCATAACCTTTACCTATTCTACGATCAAGGTATGCCCTATGAAGAGGTTGTCCTTGAACAACTTAATCCCATACCCATCCATGAGCGAGAAACCTCCATTACTCCTATCCATATTCCACCTAGTCCCATTCGTGATCCAGCAACTTCCACTTCCTATGATGAGACACTTGCCTCCCAAGTGCACATGGATGATCAACCCCATACTGGGACCATAAAGAGCATAATGATGATCAAGATCCAAACGATCCTTCACCATCCATTATTGACCAAGCTACAAATCCTCCACCATATATCCTTGGTCTTACTACCTTCATGCATGAATGTTCTTTCTTAGAACACCAGCAACCATTATCTGCTATCGCATCTTCCTCATCCAATACAGAACTCGTTGCTAGTGCACCTATACATAATCTTGCTGTCCACCACATACTCCAGAATATGAACTCTCAAGGTAAAGGCTTAGGCCTTCATGAACAAGGTATTTTGGAGTTCGTCCATGTCAATGTTCCTCCTCCTTCATACGGCTTAGGATACATACCCCAAGGTGAGCAAACTCGAGATGTTGGTACTTCCTCCACTCCTCCAAAGTCCACGACTTTCCATCGCAAATCCTATCATATTCCCAAAACATATGTCGCCATCCCACCTCCCTTATCATACACATCCCAAAAGCATGTGACCATACACCTTCCACCATCCAATCTACCTCCGCTACTTCCAACTCCTAATATCCCACCATCCAATATACCTCCGCTACTTAACTCCTAACACCCCTCCATGCCTTTTATCACCACTTCTTCCAACACCCTATTCATCCATCTATAAATCCTCTCAATATCCCAATCATGGCCAACAAATGCACATGGTGTCTAAACAAAGAGCTTTCACCAACCTCACTTCTACCATCCCACGGGGATTCAATGACAAATATGTGGATGCCGCTACCTATAATGTAAAAAATCCTAAGAGTCCTCATGACCTAGGATATAGAAGCCAAGAATCAAAGAAACATCCTTCTACAGAGAAGCCTGCACCCACAAATCTATATGCCAAATTGAAAAAGGTGTGGGTCCCCAAGCAACAAATGATTACTCCAAAAACTGCACAAAAGCTGTATACACCCAAACACATACCTTCACAGGTACTACCTAAAAAAAAATGGTTTGCGTACCCAAGCAAACAGCCCTAAAGTTACATGAGGCATCCACGTCTCAAGAATTCCAACCATTCACTTTCTCCCATTCCATCCAAAAGTCTCAAATTCTTCCCTCCCATATGGCAAGCCAAAATCAAAAAAATACTAAGTCTATGTGGGTCCATAAATTCCTAAATCATTCATCCACCAAGAAAAAATCTCCATTGCTTCCAACACCACCCTCATATCATCAACTTTAATGTTTATCATGGTATGTGCAACCCTTGGTCATGGTTCCCTTCCATTCCAAAACACTTCCATATAACTCCATCTCCCCTCCCTTCCACTACTATCCTACATATCTCCCTCATCCTAGGGTCCATGCTTTTGCATAAACCTTCCATCCACTATCACACCTTCCATAATCCTCTATCTACATACTCATATCTCACTTTCATACAATCCCCTACCAACATCTGTGAGAACACTTAACATTGTTCATGCGACAACATCCATCTAGTGAGACTGTCACCTTTCACGGAACTAGATACTTGAGTCTTTCCATATCCACCTTCTCCTATCTAAAAAGAACACGAAAAAAAAAAAGTAAAGAAAAATCCCTTCACCCAATGGTGAAAACCAGGCAAACAGGTGCCTTGGATAAGTACCATGATGAAAACCTGGCAAATAGGCATCATGTGTGGGTTGATCTTCTATGTCACTTACACTTGGGGGCACATTGTCTCATCCAACCTCTACATTTCCAAACTATCTATCCCATTATATCATTTTCCATCCTATCTTGTCCTACCATTACCACACCATCCTACCATCCTTAGCCATTACATAAATATGCCTATCCTATTGAACCCATTTACCCATCCTTCTGCCTTTTGATTTTGATGAAGACATAGGGGAAAAATATTGAAACATGTTTGGATATATCTTGGCATACTTTCTTTCAAAACCAAGTCCTATCTGTTGACCATTTATCCATCCCATTTAAACCAATCCATCATGTCATCCTATCATCATAAGCGCCATGTAAAATCCAATCATGTCATCCCTTGGTCATGAACTTTGTCTTGCAAAAAATTCTAAGCATTACCACCTAGAATGGGGCAAGTTATTCCTATGCAACATAGCCTTTGAAGATCACATCCTAGCTTCCCTATGATCCATCCACTATGGCATATCTTTATCATGAGCTTCCCATCTTATAGCTTATCCCCATCTGTTTATCATGAAGCTTTCCACTATAGCCTACCTATCCGTTTATCATGAGGCAAGCATCCATCCTTTATATGGCCTATCCTCTTATCTATCCATCTAACTTTCATGAGCCTTCCATCCCATTCACTATCATCCATTCTTTCATCCGTCCTTTGCACCTAGACTTGGTTTTCTCTCTTGTCATTGGTATCTAGCACAAAGGCTACTCAATTGTAAATCCATCGACATTCAAAACATTTCAAAAACTCCAAAAAAAAAAATCAAAATATATCCAAAAATCTAAAAAATCAACTATCCAATGAAAAATCCAAGCAATAAAACCAATCATATAATCTAAAACAATCCACTCCATCAACATTCAATCAAAATCAAAGCATCATCATCATTAATTCTTCCTATCAATAACATTCATTGATCCATTTCAATCAATCACTTCTTCCAATCATGATCAATCAAACAATCAATCATTGGTTTATGACTTGACAAGGGCAATACCTTGTTTGTTTTACATCCTTTGAGCACATTGAGAACACTTGCTTATGCTTAGATTGAGTGGACACTCTAATCATCACACCATCACTATCATCATTCAAAACAATCTAATCATTAAAACAATCGACCTGTCCAAGGAAAAATAGAGCACCATACCAAAACACTCAAGCTAATTCTATACCAATTATGGCAAAAAGACACATCTAATGCAAGAATGTTTTGTGATTGGCTAGATTAACTTACAGAGTCTTGATTTATGCTATCATGCCTTTCTATGCTACTCGAGGATGCCAAAATCTAGAGATGCTATGATGGGGGCATGATTATTTTCTTTGTCTGCTGCTTGTGGATTAAACTCTAGTAATGTGACGACTTCTGTCTAATGACATGATCAGCAAATGATCATCGAGGACTCCGAGGTCTAAACATGAAAAGGGGTAATCCTTGTCTATTAAAATGCAATAAGTACTCAGGTCATCTAGATTCAACTTTGACTAGATGCTTGTATTGACTTGCTACATCAAAAATCCATGTAAGCGATACTCATGTCATCTCGGTTCAGTTATACCTAGATGCTTGTATTTTCTTACAACATAATAATCTCAATGATGAAAGTGCTTCAAAATACTTGCTATATCAAGGTGACAAATATCCATATCCATATCCATACCGTATCCAATCACATCTCATAGCCATACCGTATCAAATTGCGTCTCATATCCATATCCATATCCATACCGTATCTAATTGCAAGTCTATCCTTAATCCATGCCAATCAAGTCAAATCAATCTTGTCAAATGATCCAATCACAATCAATGGTCTTGATCCTTGTCCGGTCATAAACCAACTCAATCAATTAATCAATCAATTGTCTTATACAGGATGTTGCATTATCGAAATCAGACCAACACACGAGTCTTATATGGCATGTTTCATTTCCTAAAACCAGACACTATCCTTCATGTTGCTCTAGGGATCCAGCATTCCCTGCCATGACAACACTATCATATCAAATGTCTTAGACAGGATGTTATATTGTCAAAACCAGACACGGAGTCTTATACGACATATCTCATTCCTGAAACCAGACATCATTGATCCATATCATTGGTTTACCACTTGACAGGGGCAATACCGTGCTTGTGTCATTTGTGCATACTTGCTTACTTGCTTGTGTGTGTTATCATTTTTATCTTGCATTCCATATCATTCATCCCTTTCTTCTGCATTCAACCATTTCATCTCCTGTCAACATATCTTATCGTGAGATTGTCTGTCTCACGCCTACTGCCTTCTCCCCGTCCAATCTCCTGAGGGGGCATCCTATCATCATAACCTGTACTAGGGGCAAACTAGGGCATGTATCATTATCAGACTATTCTTATTCTTTGCAACATGATAAAACACATTGCTTCAAAGAGGGGCAAAATGTATACACCTAAAATTGGCTCGGGTCGAATTAAATAAATATCTTAATGTTTATCTTAGTTCTCATTCTTTTCTGTCAATTAAATAAATATTGGTTCATTGTCCCATAATTAAATAAAATTATTTTATTTAATTAAGTTCCCTAGATTTTTATAAATGTCTAATAATCCCACATCATCCAATTAAAATCCCAAAATCATTCTAATGTCCTAAGTCCAAAAATCCACCTCACAAAATCCACTTCATCAATCCACCTCATCTCTTCCACCTCACCATGTTGCACATATAATTAAATATTCTTAATATTTAATTAGCTAATATCCTCTATTATCCAAAATTGAATTCTTAATTCAATTGTCCCCCACTATTCTCCAAAATTGAATTCTTAATTCAATTGACCCCCACTATTCTCCACTCATTGAATTCTTAATTCAATTGTCCCCCACTATTCTCCACTCATTGAATTCTTAATTCAATTGTTCCCCACTATCCTCCACTCTTCCCAAAAATAAATTTTTAACTCATCCACTATCCTCCACTCTGAATTTTTAACTCATCCACTATCCTCCACTCTGAATTTTTAATTCATCCACTATGAATAAAAGATTCACTTTTATTCCTAGCCATTGATCTCATTAGTTGATCCTCACCCTCCATTCTCTTTTCAGAAACTCTATAAATAAGACCCCTAAGCAATTAAGGACATTCATTCTAGCATCAAATCCCTGCCCAATTTCCTCTAGAAAGATCTCTTCTGGCACCCTCATCATGCTCAATTTCTCCTCCTCATTCTAGTCATCCCATATCTTCCATCATTAGTGTGTTGAAGTTCATCTTCAATCACATATTGTATCTCAGTCATTCCATTCTTGTCACTGTCAACAAGCAAGGAAGCAAGCTCCCTGAGGGCCAATCTTCTTCAGCATCAAGGTCGAGAATAGATAGGCAAACAATGGAAGCCGCAGGATAACAGGTTTTGTAAGTTTGTACTTCATTCATCTATTCTTGTTATTTGCATATTTCATTGATGTGTGGGTTTATTTATCTTTATTGATCAATCTCATATTCCCATTTACAATAATCATGTGAGAATTGTCATTTAATCTACATGTTGATAAGTTTACGATTTCATAGACAAAGTTTTATCGTGAAACGATTTTATGTTATGCATGTGTTTATGTGGTTATTGTTCATGTCACCAATGTATGTGTGGTTTCCATTCATTCATGTCATCAGTATGTGGGTCATGAGTTTATTTAGTTTTGAGTGAAGTCAGTAAAAATATATATATGTATATGTATACATATATATATGTATACATATATATATATATATGATAGCTTTTGCTATTATAAACATATAAATATATATATATATATACATGTGTATACATAGTTATTTATGATTTGTGAGATACTGATGAATTGGTGAGAACGTTACCATGTCTATGTCGATTTCATGTCAATTTTATTGTAATACGTGAATACATGATCAATATGTTAGAAGTGATTTTATTTATGATTTATGATAATAATAATAACAATAATAATAATATTATTAATATACTCCTATGTTTTTAAAAATATGTAATTTTAATACTTTTGGGAAAAATGATATTGTTTTATTAAATATTATCCATTTGTTATATATATATATATATATATATATATATATATATATATATATATAAACGGGAAGAGGTTTATTTATGTTATAAATTTAGTTATCAAATCTAAAAATGCATGTATTCCTTAAAAGGGAAAGACCTTTATTAAAGGTAATAAAGTTTTTTAAAAAAATTTATTAAGGTATGCAAAGCGCTCCATATAGGGCATGTAGCCTAAAACAAAGGAAGAGTAAACATAAGCACTCACCTTAGCACATGGGTATGGAGTTAAAAAGTTAGGATAAGTAAGGTATTAAAAAAAAGCCTTACCTCATGCCTTATTGAGCACTCATGTAAGCACATGGGTTTAGGGAATATATGCACCTCTTGGTGAATTTTTTAAAACACTTTTATTTTTATCTTCACCATGGAAAATGAACTAATTTTAGATTTTGTTAAGCTTGTCCTTATTGTGTCAACACTTTTTGAGTTGCTTAAGCATGTCATCATTGTATCAACATTTTTGAGTTGGTTGCAGTATAAAAGGGGGTGCTCTCCCTCATTTTTATTGGCACCTATTTCTAATCAAGAGCCTTCTCTTTCCAAATTTGAGTTTTGCGTTAGTGTCAAAAGTTTATCATTTTGCTTTTCTAAATTGTTTAATTTGGAGGAACGATCTAGAGTATTAGAAGGATGCAAGCAAAAGAGTTTTTGATCCATTTGGAGCTATATTTTCAGGCATGGGGATTTCTCTTTTATTATGCTTTTCTATTTTGAAGGCATTTTGTGTCGAATGCATTATTGTTTATCAATGTGATTGTCAACTTGATTATATAATAGCATTTATATTTATATATATCTAAGTAAGTGAAAATTGTGTTGTGAAAGTAGAAAATAATCTCAGTAATAGAGATTTGTGTCTATATGAGACTTTATGTATATTTATTAGTTTGAGTATGATTAGTTGATTGTATAAGGGGAAAGACAGTAAACTGTAATTTTGCAAGTAGAGTTATTTCGACATAGGTGTCATGATGAAACTTGGGATAGGTTAACCTTGGGATATGTGATCCATGGAAGAGGGGGAATAATCTAGAATATATTTTGATGTAATTGTTAAGCGAGGATATTCCTAGGATTTGTTGATCCATTGGAAAGGGAATATCTTATGTGTAGAGAATGATGCATTTATTAAGTGGGGTTATTCCTTGGATTTGATGATCCATGGGTAAGGGAATAACTTTTGTATAGAGATTGTTGTCTTTTCCAATCGAGATAGAAGGGTGGGTGAATATGAGACAAGAAAACTTTGGCCAAAGTGGTGTAAATTGTCAACGTTTACACTGTCTAGATTCACTGTGATCCAGGTTTGCATTTCTAGTAGGGATTTCATATTTTGATGGTTGTAGCCATAGTGTGATAGTACTAGTTAATGTAGGACACAACACCTTTCTCAAATTACACCTATTTTATTTGGGGTTAACATATCAATCCCTTTGTCTAAGGATAGGGCCATTTACCAGTTTGGTAAATGTGCAGGGGACCATAGCTAGTCCGTGGTTGGAGGTAAATCACTTGAATGATGCTTCCCCTCATGCAGTTGGTGGACATGAATATTGAATATAGATAAGTATACAATCATGTATCTCTATTTATCAGTTAAGCTCTTGAAGCTTGTATGTATATTATGAAAAACTTGTAAAGATGATTATTTAATTCTTTTATTGAGAAAATAAAATTTGATTTATGCAATGGGAGTTTGGAATATGTTTCAAATGTGCATTTTGTCTACCTATGAAAATGAGATCTAAAATGAATGCAAATTACATCTAAGATGTACCCAATCTCAAGTCCAAGGGACCTCAAGATTGGACTAAATCACTACTATGCTTTTATACTAAAACATGCACCTTATCTAAGTAAACTAGTGATGATATGTCCTAAATGGATGATAATCTAAACTAAGCTTGTTGAATTACACTAAGAGCTATAGATGTGATCACTCAAATTGATAGAGTAACTTTGCATATGATGGCTTGTTCCAAATGGGATGTGGAGACCTCAATTTATAGATTTTTAGAGATTGGATTGGAGGGATAGGATCAATTTGAAAGATCAATGGTGGACATTGCTTGAGGATCCTCAAGCAACGAGAATTAGACAAATGGCATGATTGGATTGGATGTGGAAGTTGCCCCAAGATTCAAGGGATGATCAATAGATGCGAATGCAAGTTTGAAAGGATGGATGGCCAAGATTGAGTAGGTGTATGACATGTAAGGACTCATTTATGAAAAGTTAAGGCTTGGATTTTGTGAGGAATTTTGAATTCCATAGAGAGGACAAGTGGAATTTAAAATTAGAGGAATAGTGTTCAAATAGTGCCACATAGAATTTTAAATTGAGATGAATAGTAACACATGGAGTGGGGTGGAAGAAAGAGGACAAATGTACTCAATTTGGAAGATTTGCCCATGCTTCCAAAGTACCACTTGTCATGTACATGTGTGTATATTGAGTGACAAGTGGACTTCTAGAAACATGGGGGTTTGTAATGATGAATTAATTAAAATTAATTCATGTGCACATGGGTTAGAAGAAAATAATCATGATTACAAAAAGTCATCAAAAGTGCATAAAATAGGGAATTAAATAAATATGATAATTTATTTAATTTTTTGGATGAACTATAGTAAAAAATATTTAATTTTTAAACTATAGTAGAAGAATTTATTTTTACGACATGATAAAGGTGCAGAATAAATTAATTAAATAATTAAAAAATATTTAATTAATAATTAGATTGGACAAAGTGATGTAGGTGGATTAGGGTTGAATACATGAGTGGATGAAGTTGGTTGTGACTATTTTTAGGTGTCTACATTTTTCCCCTCTTTGATATGGTGTCACGGCTGTCACAGTTAGTGGGTTGACGAGATATCAAAGAATATAGAATTTTTTGATAAATATGCCCTAGTGAGTGAAAAGGAGTTGAATGGGTGGTGAGGTGATGTCCCCTTCAGAGATCGGCAGAAAAAATAAAATTTTCAGCGATTTCTCAAAAAAGGATGAAAAACGATGAAAGATGGTAGAAACGGTGGTCCTGAGACTGAAGAACGGGGATGCAATGACAGAAATGGTGAAAAAATGGAAAAAAATGAGGTGGAGATGGAAAAAGTGGAAGATAGAAGTGGATGGGGGAAAAAGGGGGGGAAATGATAAAAAGTGGGATGAAAAAGATAAAAAAGAAGTGAAAAAAAGGAAAGTTGAGTGGGTTAAAAAGTAAAAAAGAGAGCTAAAAAGCTCATTTTACTTTTTGTCATCATGGAGGTGGAAAAGAAGAGAGGAAGAGGAGCGATTGTGGGGATTCCTCTAGAGGAGCACCAAGCAAAACGGGTGCGGGAGTACTTGCGACCAGTTGTAGTAGACGAGCCGGTGAGTGGTTTTAACCTTGCCTTGTGATTTTGGGTTTGAATTGATTGAATGATAGCTGTGTTAGGGGAAAATGGGTGGTTTAGGGAAAATGGGTTGGTGGGTGAAGGGTGTGGTTGTATAGGATTGAGCGGGTAAAAGGGGAATTAGCACATAAAATGGGCAAATGGGTTGACAATTTTTGAAAATTATAATTTTTAAAAAAAAGTTTTTGGATGGGTGTTTTGATTTTTGGAAAAAAAAATGTGTTATAGGTTTTTGTAATTTTTTTTTGAAAAAGATTGTGATGGGTTTTTTATTTTTTTGAAAAAAAATGGTGATGGGTTTGAAAATTTATTATTGGGTTTGTTATTAGATTGTTGTTATTATTAGTATTTTATTTTTTATTGATGTATTTATTATTATTATTATTGTTATTATTATTATTAATTTTGTTTTGTTTGGTTTATTAGTAAATTTATGTTTATTTTATTATTAATTTTTTATTGTGGGAGGATTTTGAGTGGTGGCAGAGAGGTAGAATAGTGTGCTTAATGGGTGGTGGGGTGAGTCAGATTAGTACCTAGCGGGTGTTAGGCTAAGGGATAGGAGCAGGGGTTAGGTTGATGGGGAGGGTTCAAGAGGGCATCCTTTGGGTAGCGGGGTGAGTCTTAGTGCCTAGTGAGAGCTAGGCTAAGGGACAGGGCGCAGGGAGTGGCAGTGGCTAGGGGGAAGGGGATGGTGGAGCGCCCAATTGGCGTTTGGAAGGTGGAGGGGTGTAGGTTGTAGCGCGGGGTGTGGGTAGGGTAGAGGGTAGAGGGTAGAGGCTAGGGTGTGGACAAGGGTTTAGGAGGTTAGGGGGGATGGGGGGAGTAGTGGCGCCCATTGGGTGCATGGATGATTGTGTGGCGCCCCTTGGGCGGCGTTGTTTGTGCTTCATTTTTTTTTTAAATTTTGATTTTGACTTTTTATTTTTTATTTTATTTTTAATTTTTGATATTTGATTATTATTTTTTTATTTTGATTTTGATTTTTTGATTTTAATTTTTTAATTTTTTTTTATATTTTGATTTTTATTTTATTATTATTATAATTTTTTATTTTTGAGTTTGTGATTAGGAAATCTGAATCGAAGGTGAAACACAAACTAAATGCATACAAACAAGAAGCTATACCTTGATAAGAAGACCCAATCTCATCAAAGGGGAAGAAGCTTGCACCCAAAAGCTTCTAAGATGTACCCTAGATAAGGAAAACAAATGTGAAATACTCTATCCTAATTACAACTCAGAAGCTAGCTCAATAGATATTTTGGCATGATAACAATACTTGAGAATTGGATGGATAAATGAGTTGGAGGATGTTGTATTTATAGGCATTTTGGAGAGGTTTTGATCCAAGTGTTGAGATTGATTTGGGAGATCAATGGTGGAGGATGAAAATGATGTGGAGGGCCCAGATTTCATCTTGGAGAAAAGGAGGGCTAGGAATAAATATGAATCTTATATTCATTTTTGGTAAAAGGGTGAATTAAATGAGTATGGGTGAGATGGAATATGTGTGAATTAAAAATTCACATGGGGAAGGGTAAAATAAATTAAAAATTCATTTGGAGATGAGTGGACATAAATAAGGTATGGCATGGGTAAGGGGTGTAAGAGATATTAATTGTGATGTGGGATATATTTCAATTTTTTATTTGGAGGATGTGGGGAAGGGTGTTAAACTAGGTTTGACCACTTAAATGAGGGGTTAAGATTAATTAAATATAGGTTTTATTTAATTAATCCTAAGGCTAGGATGACGTAGGCCAGGGTAGGCAATTAAATAATAGCTATTTAATTACCTAGGGTAGGGATAGGTCAATTAATAGGCCGAATTAATTAGTTAAACATGATTTAGCTAATTAATTGGATTTAGTAAGGAGGGGGGAATTGACCAAATAAATATTGCATATTTATTTAATCAATTGGCTAAAATTTGAACTATTGAATTAATAGAATTAATTCAATTGTTGGGGATAAAATGGTGAAAAAATTAGGTGATGAAGGGATAATTAATTAAATAAAAATTGAATTAATTGATTAGAGGGGAAATTGGTATGTTTAGGGATGTCAGGAGTCAGTTTGATGATAAAGATATTTTTAGGTGTCTACATTTGCCCCTCAAGACCTAGGAGGGAAATGGCGTCAAGTCAAAGAAAAATATGCCCCAGCTGCCGGGAAGGAATAAGATGGGTGAGGGATGCCCCCTCGAGAGGTCGGCAGAAAAATTAAAAAAAATTAAGGTGAGCTCTCGAAAGGACGCGACAGGAGTGAAAGTTGGATAGAGGATGGAAAAAGAAGATGACAGGAAGAAAAATGGAGGAAAAAGGTTGTGATATACACCCTAGAGGGGAAAAAGAGTGGTCAGAAGGATGACATGGCTTACTATATTAGGACTAGTGGGCCTAAGGATGCCACATTTGCACACATTGACCTGGTGAGAAGAAGGAGCCAAGGAGAGATGGCAGAGTGCAACTCCCAATTCCCACAACTCACAGACATTTCCAAGCATTTTCGATCATTTGGCCAGGTGCCGGAGGCTGGACCCCAGGTAGGGCCTAACCCTAGCTTTGTGATTTTTTGATTGTGTCACATTTGTTTGTGCTCGAGAATTGGGTTTTGGGATTGCAGCGCTATCACAAGATCATGTAGCACGAAAAATAAGTGGATTAGCGCAATCCACTAGGGTAGAATAGAGGCAGATTATCGCCATGTGTTTAGCGTTTTGGTGCTATCTTCTGTAGTAGCGCAATGTGTGGAAGAGTTAGGGTTTTGGCATATTAGCTCCAACTGGATGTTAGGTTAGCGCTATTTTAGGTAGTGGCGCGATATTTTGTTTTAGCGCTATGTAGAGGATCAGCGTAATATGTGATATATGCACTATTGAGAGAATTGGCGGTGTTCCTTAGATTAGTTCCAAGTGGCTGGGTGGTGCCATTTTTGAAAATGGCACATAGTGGTTTGCGCAATGGCGCTATTTTCTGTAATAGCGCCATGAGGAAAAGTGGTAGCACCATTGTTAAAAATGGCGCAAAGTATGGTCTATTTTGGTGCTAAATGATCCTAGCTTTCAACATTAGAAGAAAGGGGTTGATTTGGCAGAAGATAAGTAGATTTTTTAGTAGAAAGTTATGGATGCAGGAGACGAGGTCATTTATAGTGTCCTCGCAGGAGCGACACGTGCCATCTGTGATGGCACTATTTGATCAGTTTGATGATGCCACTCAGGCCTGACTGGCGAGGTTGGGGCTCTTGATAGCTGTGTCAATGTCAGTTTTGCAAGATCATAGAGCTCTTATTAACGTGGTTATAGAGCGATATCAGCCAGAGACTTGTATATTTTTACTTCCGACTGGCAAGATTACTATCACTCTTCAAGTTGTTTATTGCATCCTCAATCTACCTATTCATGGCCGTCGGGTGAAATACGACACGAGGAGGGGATGGAAGGCCTTGATCAGACTGTTTGGCTGAGATCACATGGTTTTGTCAGTAGATGAGCAGGAGATAAGTTATGAGGGGTCACTAGCAGCGGGTGCAAACCACTTTGCCTTATTCCTATGTGCATTGATTGGTGGTGTAGTGATGCCCGATAGGAGGGGTAGGGGATTTCCAATTGGCTGGGAAGAGATGATCGAGGGGATGGTTAGACATGAGACCGTGTACACCTGGGGACCAACGATGCTAGCAGAACTGTATCATGAGATGCATACAGTTGTCTATCACTATGATTCAGCTTTATCAGCCGGGGTTACTTTGCTGCATGTGTGGATCTGGGAGCATATTATGGTCACTCAGCCGAGATGTGGGTACTATCATTGTCTGTTCGAGGCCTTTGTGTTCTTGTATTAGGATGCTAAGCATACATACATTGGTCAGGTTCGGTATTGGAGACGGGTGTTGGATGATGTCATTCGAGTTACATGACGACCCTATGTCGGAGTGGAGCCGTGGCCAGATGATGATGTGCACATGTCGTTTACTTTCCAGCAGTATTATTTGATAGGTCAAGGAGACCATATGATCAACATGTATCTACCATCGTGAGTTATGCAACAGTTTGGGTTGCAGCAGGATACTCCACAGTAGATGGCAATTTTTGCACAGAACCATTGGGATGTCCATTATTGGATGACAGCTATACAGCCCCGGGTTGCTCTGTAGGACTTTGTAGCTTTGCAGTGGTTGTAGTGGGATTGGAAGAGTACTATCAGGGATGCAGGTACTACGCCTACATATGAGACATGGTGGTGGATGTGGTGACTGACTCGGTTCACTAACCCATCAGATGAGGTAGTCCCTACAAAGGAGGTGGCGGGTTCAGGAGATGAGGAGTCAGAGGATGATGGGGATGATGATTTCGATGCAGATGATTTCTTGGAGGAGGGTGAGGAGATCATTGTAGACTACATCATGGAGGTTGGGGGAGATGGAGAGGAGAGGGAGGTTGGGAGGGATGGGCAGCTGATGGATGTACTAGCAACAGCGATAGATGGACAGGTGCCCCAGCAACAGGTGAGATAGTAGGCACCTGTATAGTAGGTGCCTATTAAGCAGGTTCAGATTGGGGTGGTGTGACGACATGGAGGGCCTCAATGGTGTGAGGGATAGCTAAGGGTGGATAGGGGTGTTCTACCCCCACCGCAGGTATTGCAGCAGTAGCAGGCTGTTGCAGTAGGGCAGCAGGTAGAGGGAGGCACCTCAGGGGCAAGTGGAGAGTCAGGGCTTCGAGCGTTGACCTCTTGTCAGCGGCCTGAAAGTGGAGAGGAGGAGGTTGAGACCCTACGAGCATAGGAAGCCAACCTGCAGGAGGCTTTGGAGAGCCGTGAGGCAGAGTTGGTGCAACTGCGGGGGACAATGGCATTATTAGATGGTTTAGATGGATAGGTGGCTGCACTGCATGCATAGTTAGCCCAGGTTCAAGGTGAGATAGCCACTTTGATAGGGGAGCGGGTTGTGGTACTTGCGAGAGCCCAGAAGGCAGAGGCTACAGTGAGTAGTTTACAAGCCTCAGGTGCCAGTATGGCCCCAGTTTTGACATTGATGCAAACACAACTATCTCAGGCACAAGGACAGTTATCAGAGGTCAGTCGACAAGTAGATTATTATCGGGTTCTCTATCATGCGGCAGTGCCAGTAGAGTAGCATGTAGCTAGCTATAGTGAGCTTAGTGGGGCCAGGTCATCTAGGTCACATAGATCTAGATCAGTTCAGTCTGTCTAGCAGACAATGGGTCCTACATCACATGTGCCCCAACAGGTTCCATAGGTTCAGGTTTGGCCACAGCCATAGCCACAACCACAACCACAGACAGGGCCACAGCCACCACCAGGACCAGGACCAGGACCCCCCATTGCATCAGAGAGAGGGTCCTCTATGTGACAGTGTATCATTTTAGCCCTTAGAGGCATTGTATCAGGGCATTATATATTTTTTGACATTTATATATGAGTGATGCATTTTTGGTGATGATGATATATGAGATGATGCTTTTTGATGGCCTATTTGTTTATATATGATGCTCTTATATGATTATGATGATGCTTATGTTGATGGATGCATGATGCTTTATGGATTATATGCTATGGATGTGTTGTGTTTATGCAATGTATGATTTTGATGTTATGGATGTACCTATTGATGTAATATGATTGATGTAATGATGGTTTACTTATTTTGATATATGCATGGTTTGTGATTTATGGACTATGATGTATAATGCAAATAAATGTTCAGATTAATAAACATTTATTATGGATGCAAAATGCAATGGAAATGTATGTTTATGTTATGTCTGGAAATATAGATATGCAACTAGATGTAAATTAAAATGCAACTAAATGATTAGGATTGTGATTATGCAATGTAACTAAATGATTATGAAATGTAATGATTTATGATTTTAAAATGCACCTACATGATGACAAACTAAATGATTATGATATGCAACTATAGGATTCTACAATGCACCTAAATTAAATGATTATCTAAATAAAATGCACTTAAGTAATTATAACCTAAATGATATATGGTATGCACCTAATGATTTTAACATGTACCTAGATGAAATAATTATGATATGGAAACTAAATGACTCTAAAATGTACCTAAATGACATGCAAGTTAAGGGGTTCTAAAATGTAGCTACATGAAATACCGATGAAATGATATATGATTTGCAATGTTAAATGATATATAAAAGGCACCTATTGAAATGCAATTTAAATAATATGTAAACTAAATGATACGTGGGATTGAAACTAAGTGATTTGTGAGATGCAACTTAGGTGATATGTGAGATGAAAACTAGGTGATATGTGAGATGCAAACTAGGTGATATGTGAGATGATTAAGTCTTGATACACATGATGTTCTTTGTTGGACCTTGGGTGGTGGGGCTGTGTGATAGGGGAATAGGGGGAGTGGGAGAAGGATGGACGGATATGATATGCTATGGTCAGGTTGGGAGGGGGGAGGAGTGGGATGGTTAATGAGGGAGTTGCTAGGTCATGAAACACCATGTCATTGAGGGGGGATTTTCTTTGGCTCAGGATGTGTTGAGTGAGAATAAGTTGGAGTGGCATTAGTGAGGGGATTTGGTAGGGTGAGGGGGGGGTAGGTTAGGTGATTACAAAATCTAGGCCCAGATGGTATAGGTGAATAAATGATTAGGACGATGATTTGAGCTAGTAATAGTAGTTGAAAAATATTTATTGAGAGCATTTCTTAGTTTACTATAGCAATGTAGGATACAGTTCACAAAGGTATGAAATGACCTAGGTGATGATATATATCCCACGAATGCATGGACTAGACCCACAAATAAAAGGTTGATTTCATGCGTACCCAATGTAGAATAATCTTGCCTAGCCTAGAAAGGGGACTCATAGCGATGAGTGCTAATAGTACATATAAGGTTTTGATGCCTATATATGCAAATGGTGCACATCATTCTAGAACCGACCTAGGCTTCAAGATATGAATACTATTCTTGGAGTAATGAAACCAACCCACAAGCACAGCATACAGAAACAATGACCGTGTCTACTCCAGGTGTTGTCCGCTACTTACCATGATATAATGAGATCAAGGTAGCTTTGGAAATGACCTAGAGTGAGACAAAAAGATAAAAATCAAAAATCAAAAAGACCAACAAAAGATATAAATAGCCTTTGTGTGCTCTTGCCAAGATACATGATGATATAATGACAGATTCTTGTCCATTGTGGGAACGATATATCCTAGGACGTGAATCAGTTGGATTTGGTTGGATAATTTTTGAAAGGTGGGCAAAAGGATAGTTAGGCCATGTGTAGGGTTATAGTTGGTATGTTGATTGATGATTTTTTTGGGTTAGGGACAATGCTTCAAGTGTATACTTAGCGTGTGTATCATTTATTAGGTCCAACAAGCTCAGTGAATAGGGACCATCAAAACGGGTTGGATGGGTGCATCTTATGTACCTAAGTACTAGAAACTTCCTTCGTATTCCAGACTGCCTACATACCCTATGTCCACGGGATCAAGGTACTTTCAAGATGCGGGCGAGATGAATATGTAGTTCTGGCATGACTTGATGATGTGGGAATGGTTTTGGATGGGTGTGATGTTGAGATTTGATCGATGTTGATTGTCACGAGTTATAGTGAGATTGATGTATGGGGGTGTTTTGCAGTGAATTGTTAGGAAGGATTTTTTGGATTTTGGTGATTTTCTATTGTTTTTGGATTTTGTGATTTTTTAGTGTTTTTAGATTTTGTGATGTTTTATTATTTTTGGATTTTTGTGATTTTGAGCTGTACATAAGGAAGCTTACAAGGATCCTCATTCCATGAGTTAGCCTTGGGTGGGATAGTGCGGGGTGGGGCTGATGGGACTTGATGTTTCAAAATTTCAAGCCATGGGATGTGTGTGATATGGAGTGTTGTGACGAAAAGAGGACTTATTAGATGGTATAACTGGCCACTACACATGATGCCTGAAACAAGTTTTCACCATGGTACCAATCCAAGGTGTCACCAAAGTGATTTTCACCATTGGAAGTCTTTATTGCACTCGGGTTTTTCTTGATTTTTTTTTTTCTATTTTTTTGATTTTTTTGATTGGGGTAATTGATGGGTTATGCATAGAATTTCATCAAGTGTAGAATGTTCATGGGCTCATCTAGAGGCTACCCTTCAGGTGTTGCAAGTGGGTATGCTCATGATCCATAGCTAGCTGTGATGACATATGACCCTAGCCAATTGGGTTCAAACTTTCCTTTCTTAGGGCGCTCTTGTAAGTTTTTTTGGTTTTCCATAAAGACAAGGTCACCTACTTCAAATCTTTAGTTTCTGATTCTCTTGTTATAGCTTCTTCTAAGGTGATTTTGATAGGCCTGCAGGTGGTTCAACACATCCAGACGTTTCTCATCTAGTAATTCTAACTAATGCAACCTTGCGACTCGATATTCCTTATCAGTGATTATGTTTTGTAGAGATACTCTTAGGGATGGGAGCTCGACCTCAATAGGTAAAATGGCTTTGGATCCAAAGACCAGGGAAAATAGAGTGGCTCCTATGGGGGCATAGATGCTTATGTGATAGGCCCATAGGGCGGGGTTGAGTTGGAGGTTCCAGTCATGGCCAACTTCATTAACTGTCTTCTTTAGAATGCAGAGGATGGTTTTATTTGAAGCTTCTACTTGACCGTTTCCTTGAGGGTAATATGGAGTGGAGAAGTGGTGTTGGATTTGAAATTTTTCACACAAAGTGCAGACTTCCTAGTTCTTGAATGACTTTCCATTGTCGGTGACAATGGAATGAGGGATACCATAATGACAGATGATGTAATGGAGGATGAACTTGGATATTTGGGTTCCAATGGTGAAGGTGAGTGGTATTGCTTCCACCCACTTAGTGAAGTATTCGATAGCTGTGATGATGAATTATGGCCATTGGAGGATGGGGGATGTATTTTGCCTATGAGGTCAAGTCCCCACTGTGAGAAACGCCATGGCATCATGATTGGTTGCAATTCCTGTGCTGGTGCATGAATGAGATCTCCATGCTATTGACATGGTAGACATATTTTGATAAACTGGTAAGCATCTCGTTCCACGGTTGGCCAATAGTATCCAGTCCTCAAGATCTTTTTAGCAAGAGCGGGTCCACTTGAATGTGCTCCACAGATGTCTGCATGTACCTCTTGCAAGGCCACTTTAGCTTCCCTAGAGTCTAAACATCGTAAAAGCATGCCATCAAGACTCCTTTTGTATAGGATATCTCCTACAAGGGTGAAGCGGGAGGCTCGACGGATGAAAGATTTTCGTTGTGAGGTGGATAGGTTAGGGGGATGATATTATCATGGAGATATAGATAGGTTTCTTGATAACATGGGGATAGGGGACCAATGACTTTGCACACTAGCTCTAATTGAGGAACATCATATGCTGGGATAGGGAGTTCTTCTATCAGGAATTTGCACCTCTTGCTGTCTTTCTTCATGTCGACCAGGGATCCGATAGTGGACATGGCATCTGTAGCTTTGTTGTTTAGCCTTGGGATTTGTTTGAAGTGGATGTCATCAAAATAGTCTTTGAAGTCATCGACTATCTTTTTATAAGGTAGGAGTTTATCATCCTTGGTCTTGTACTCGTTGTTTACCTACTGGATGGCTAGTTGAGAGCCTCCATACACTGTCAACTTCTCAATTTTCCATTTGATTACCATTCAAAGACCTGTGATAAGGGCCTCATACTCTACCACATTGTTAGTACATGGGAATGTGATTTTGAATGACTTGGGGATTGTGTCACCTTGATGGGTAACAAAAAGGACGTCTGCCCCCAAGCCTCTGTGTGTGTATGATCCATCGAAGTACATTTTCCATGTTTCTGTTGCCAATGTTATTGTCAAGATGGCTTTGTCAGGGAACTCCGCTAGTGTAGGATGTTCTACCGGAATGGGTACTTCAACCAGCTGATCAGTGATAACCTGTCCTTTGATGGCTTTTCTCTTAGTATATTCAATGTCAAATTCAGTGAGGATCATGACCCATTTTGCCTTTCTCCTAGTAAGAGCAGCTCTATTTAGCAGATACTTTAGTGGATCGATCTTGGTGATGAGCTTGGTTTTGTGATTGAGCATGTAGTGTCTTAGTTTTTGTGAAGTAAAGACCAGGGCTAGATATGCTCGTTCAATTGGTGTATAGTTTAGCTCATAGGATATCAGAGTGTGGCTGATGTAATAGATGGCTCTTTCCTTTCCTTGCTCATCGTGTTGTGCTAATAAGGCTCCAATAGATGTCTCTATTGCTGACATGTATAATAGGAGGGGTTCTCCTTGTCTTGGTGGAGTGAGAATAGGGGGATTAGCTAGGTATTCTTTTAGCTAATCGAAGGCAGCCTAACACTAAGTGTTCCAGACAAAAGATGTATCTTTTCTGAGTAGATGTTGGAATGGTTGGCATTTATCGGCAAGTTGAGCAATAAACCTACGAATGGACTGGAGTTTCCCTTACAGACTTCTTAGTTGTTTTAGTGTTTTTGGAGGAGGCATTTCAGTGATGGCTTTGACTTTTATGGGATCTACCTCATTTCCTCTTCTGGAGACTATGTATCCCAAAAGTTTTCCAGAGGTGACCCTGAAGACACATTTCTTTGGATTCAAATGAACATTGTATTGCTCCAGTCAGTTAAAGATATTTGCTAATACATCTAGGTGTTCTTCTCGTGTCTTTGATTTTCCTAGCAAGTCATCCACATAGTCTTCTATGATGTGATGGAAAAGATCATGGAAGATGACAGTCATGGCTCGTTGATACGTGGCTCCAGCATTCTTTAGGGCAAACGGTATTACCACCCAACAGTACGTCCCCCATGGACATATAAAGGTTGTCTTATGTTAGTCTTCTTCTACGATCTTGATTTGATTATACCCTGAGAAACCATCCATGAGGGATAACATCTCATGTCCTACTGTAGGATCCACTATCATGTCAATGTTTGGTAACGAGAAGTCATCTTTTGGGTAGGCTTTGTTAAGATCTCGAAAGTTGGTGCAACAACGGATTTGGCCATCAGGTTTGGCTGCTAGTACTAGGTTGGAAACCCATTCAGGATAATCAATTGGTCAGATGAAGCCAACGTCCAGTAGTTTCTTCAATTCTGTTTTGACTAGAAGGGCCACCTAGGGGTTCATTTTTCTGAGCTTCTATTTACTGGTTTTGCATCAGGGATACTGCAAGATTATGGATGACCAAAGTGGGATCGAGCCCTGGCATGTCTGCATAAGTCCATGCAAAATTGCAATTTCTACATTTGAAGAAGGCTAAAAAGTTTTCTTGCTCTTGTGTGCTGAGAGATTCTGCCTTGAAGGTGATTTTCGGCTCTTCTTCCATCCCAAGATTCATCTCTTAAGCTGGCTCGACCAGGATGGGTGATCTGTCGGGATATACCTTGTCTATCTGAGGAAGGCCCATGCTTCCATCTCCTAGCACCTCGTGGAGGTTTTCACTAGGAGACAAGTCCTTATTTTTACTTGGGATCTGACACTGCCGTGGAATGATTTTCATCATCAGATCCATGTTTGATTTTTATATTTTTATGACTGGAAGAAGGGGTTGTCTCCCTAAAATAGGCAGCTGTATCAAGTTCCATGATGTATCCTGCTCTATGATCTCCCAGGGGGAAGTGATCTCTAACCCCCATCATTTCAGCGATTGCTTCATCATTTGGTGCTACGTCGAAGACAGGAGGTCCCTATTGGTCCCAATCTTTGAGGTCCGGGTATATAAGGGGTAAGTCATTAGATGAAGAGGCTAGGGTGGTGACTATGTATATGGTACATATGGATGAGTCAAAGAAATCAGTGAAGTCACTAAAGGAATCTTGATGGCCCGTTTTGTTGACATTATTGACTTCAGGGGAGACCGTAGTGACCTCGGCTAGGATGCATTCCCCACTAGTGAGGATACATTGTCATTGACCATATCCTAACCCTTGGGTATAAGGATTTCTTGTCGTTTGGACTGGTTCCATGATCCCCTATTCATTAAGGCCGATATCGCCTGGTCCTTTTAACCCATGTTTTTGACAATTTCTGACCCTTTACCATAGATCTCTGTTGGTATTGTGGGAGCTTCTTGGGCTGTTTCCTCATCTTTATATAGCCAGGATGATATGTCTTCGAGCACATCTTGATCAAGGAGATGTTTCCTCTCAAAGGTAGGTGATGGTTTGCACTTGATGACAACTGTATTGGCTTCTTCTTGCTTTGGGGTACTGAACATCTTAGGGTTGGGTAACATGCCCACACAAAAGGTGCCATGTAGGTTGTACTCCCCACATCCCATGTCACTAAGCTTGATCTTAACCTTGGGCGGTGGAGGTGTTTGGGATGAAGTGGTGGCAATGTTGGAGGGGTCGATGTATGAGGTGGAAGTTGTGGGATTGGCTTTGGTGATGGCTTTGTTATATGGATAGAAGGTGTGGTCATGGCCCTCCAAGAAACTGTATTATTGGAAGGGGTAGGGATCGGCATAGATAGTTGCTTCCGTGCCATTGTGAGGGAACTTTAGACATTGATGGAATGTGGAGGGGACTACTTGCATGGCATGGATCCATGGTCAGCTGAGAGGAATATTGTAGGGAAGATCAAGATCAAGGACCTGACATTTTGTTTCCATTATCTTTTGTCCCACTTGAATAGGGAGTTTGATAGTACCCTCAGAGAGTCGTTCAGTGTCATCATACCCTT
The DNA here is from genome assembly GCA_027924645.1 of Cunninghamia lanceolata. Classification (NCBI taxonomy): domain Eukaryota; kingdom Viridiplantae; phylum Streptophyta; class Pinopsida; order Cupressales; family Cupressaceae; genus Cunninghamia; species Cunninghamia lanceolata. Next base: position 16,429,233 of record BSBN01000186.1, on the reverse strand, counting down.
TGATGTTATGCATTCACTAGTGTCTACAACCACATCCGAGTATCCCAAGTGTTTTAGTAATTTAAGAGTGCATATGTTTAGGCCAGAGCCACCATCTATTAAGACTCTTTTGATGATATGCTTATGGATGTCGACTTTGATGTGTAAGGCGTCATTATGTGAGTGTTGTGAAGTAGGAAGATCCTTTTCTAAAAATGTGAGGTGATGAGGAGCGGTGATATGGCCCACCATGGCTTGGAATTGATTCACATTCAGGTTGGTGGGAACTTGGGTTTCCAAGAGTGCTTTGTTAAGGATGTCTTTATGGAGAGTGATGCGCGAAGCAGCTCAAGTATGGAGATTTGCGCAAGGGTCTTTCCTAGATGTTCTAGGAGATTGTACTGATTGGTAGGCAATGGACATGTGGTTGGATGAGTGGGTAGGGAGTGTGATGTGGATGCGGGCATTTGATCAATGGTAGGGGTTGTGTGGATGGATACGTGGCCACGATGAGTTGTGACTGTGCAATCGGGTGGTTGAGCCCAAATGGTGAGTGTGTTGACATGGTTAGACAATGGTTCTATCCACCCTATGATAGAGTCATAGGATGCAGGAGGTGAGGTGATGTTGTAGGCTTGATTAGATGAGGAGGATTTGTTATGATTGGGCAGTGGATCCTTGTAAGCTCCTAGATTAGCATTAGGCGATGGGTGGGTGTTTTGCTCAAGATTGAATTTGTTCTGATCAACGAGGTCTTGCACATAATGCTTTAACTTCATGCAATCAGCGGTCTTGTGGCCCACAATGCGGTGGTAATCACAATAATCATTTTCGTTGTACCACGCGACTTTGAGCTCACTCTCTTGGTGTGGTTTAATAGGTGGGAGAGTGATCAAACCTTTCTTTAGACATTTGTCGAGGATATCTTCAATGGGTTCCCCTAAAGGTGTGAATTGTCTTTGAGGTTTGTTTTGTTTAAATTGCCCCCTTTGGGTATTTACATTAGCGGTATACGTATTTGAGGGTGTTTGATTTTGTACATGTTGGATGGCCTTCACATCAGTGAGACCATCATTCAAGGTGGTTTTGTTCTTTCCCCAATAGTGTGGCTTTTCGTTTGATTACGTACTGTTGTTGTTGTTTGTATTGGGGACGTTGATATTGAGTTTGATGTTGTTGTTGTTGTTGTTGGACTTGTAGTCATATAATTTGATCAAGCCCTTGGTGATGAGGGCTCGTTCTATGGTAGTACCTTTGTCGATGACTTCTTCAAAGGTAGACACACAAAGGATCTATAAATGGAACTCTATTTCCTGATTGAGGTTAGTCACCAACATGTTGACTAGTTGTTTTTCAGGAATTGGCCAAGGGAGTTTGCTTGCTAAGCTTCTCCACCTCTGTAAGAAGGAAGCGAAAGATTCTCCACTTTTTTATTTTGTGTTACAAAGGTCTGTCATAGATATTTCATGTTCAAAGTTATAGGAGAAATGATTTACAATTTTTTCCGCAAGCTCAAGGAAAGACCTAATGCCGAGGGGAAGATGTGCGAACCACTCAGCGGCTTGACCACCAAGGCTTCTTGGAAATAGTCTCATTAGATATGTATCATTGTTTGAGACTTCTAAGAAAGCAAGGTAAAACTCCCTAAGATGATCCCTAGGGTCTCCCTTTCCCTTGTATTTATCAAATTTGGTTGTTTCAAAATTCTTGGGGAAAGGGGGCATGTACAATGTCCGATCAAATGGATAGGGACAAATATCCTCAAAGGAATAGTGCTTACGCTTGCCCCTAGTTTGTATATTGTCTACTTTTTGAATCAAGGTTTGTACAATGCTTGTGAGATTTGGGGTTGTGGTGGTTGAGGTGTGTAGTTTTGATGATGGATGAGGTGTTGGAGATTGGGTGGGGTTTGATGTTGGAGGTTTTGGGAGATTGTGTTTTGGTACTGTGGGGTGGTGTTTTGGTTGAGTTGTGAGAGGTGTTGTTGGTAGGGGTGGATTTGTTGGAGAATATGGGGAGGTATTTGAGGATTGGGATTATGATGTGTTGATGATGCTATAGGGTTTTGTATATACGTAAGATGAGATGGATTAACATTGGATGGGTTGACATTGGATGGATTGATATGAGATGCGTTGACATTAGATGGGTTGGTCATGTTGTAAGGTGGTTGTGAAAAGAATTGTGGCATGTAGGCTATGGTTTGAGGGTTGAGTGGAGGCACACTCGTGGAGGAGCTTGTATGTGTGAGGTTCCCTTGCATGCCTAAGGTGATTTGCAGAACGGAAGAGTGTATGCTAGTTGTGATTGTGGATGTGGTGATAGGTTGGGAGGTGGTGGGATTGGAGACACTTGTGGGAATTGTAGATGTGGTAATGTTAGATCTTGTGTTGGTGGTAGATACGGTGGGAGTTGATGTTTGTAAGATGATAGGTTGGGTGTTTGTTGTAGATGGTTGGGAGGATGTGGTAGGATTGATGTTAGAGGTGGATGGTTGGGACAATGTCATGTTGTGGGATGGTTGGGCACCAATTTTGAGGAGGTAGTCAAGATATCTATTTGGATCCGACCGTAGGATTTTGTCAAGCAAGTCCATGTTGTCAAAGTCTTGTGTAAAGTTCAAGACATCTAGGTCATCTTGGCTAAGGGTGGGTGGTGGTGGTGGTGGTTGTGGTTGCAAGAAATGGAAGGGGTTTTCATTGGGATTATATGTTAGAATTTGAAAGACCGTAGGTGGGTTGTGTGTTTGGATGATTAGTAGGTTGTTGTCATTGGTATTAGGCATCCCAATGCCCATATATTGTCTAAAGTCTGCCATTGCTTGATTCTTCTTGTGTTGTGATCTAGTTATGGGCATGCAAGTGTATGGATTTGATTTTGAGGTGGATGAAAAGAGGGATGGAGACCTTAGAGAATCTGGATTGATTTGTTGGACCCAAAAGAGGATGTGGTATTGGAATGGAAGATGAAAGGGTGATTGTAGCGTGATAAAGGATAGATTTCTCACTTCTAAGATGAAAGTGTCAATCTAGGGATGATAAGAGTGGGCGGTATTGAATTTTGCACAAATTTGGAACAAAAGGTAGATGATAGATGATGTTTGCTTGAGGATGATTTGATCGAAGGGATTTTGATGTTGATTTTGGATGGTGAAATTTTTAGATGAACTAGATGTTTATGATGTTTTTTGAAAAAAAGGATTTGAAGGTCAACGAATGAGCTTAGGTAAGATCTATTTTTTTGTGTTGCACAAATGGATTTTTCTCTTTGTTTGGGGTAGACTAATGACCTTACACAAAGAAGGATGATTATTTTACTTGAAAGGTTGACTAATGACCCTCCAAGCAAAATATGATGTAAAAGATGAAATCTAGATCTAGATTTAGCTCAAAGGGATGACAATTTTTTTGGATGTTTGATTGATGGTTCTTTGATGGGTGTTGAATTTTTGAAGATTTTGGATATGTTTTTTATGAGACAAGCGAAAGGATTTCAGAATGATTTATTTGTGGGAAGGATGTTTGTTTGGTCCAAAAAGGTATGCAAAGATCAATGAGGATGAAATTGAGTGGATTATGGTATATCAAAGGGTCCGATAATGATAATGATTGATTCTCTAAGGTCAAAATGAAGGTATGATTGGAAAAATTAGGATCAAATGAAGGGGGTATCTGACAAATTTTTGGAAGATGATTATGGATTATGGAAAAGCAGGTCCTAAAGATCACAATGAAATTTTCTCTAGTTTTAGGCAAGTCAATCTATAAATAACGCCAATCCACAGGTGAAATGGCACCAAAAGCAGATAGAGATGGTGCTGAAACAGGCCAATGTTGGTCGAGGCTCTAAAAAAAGGTCGATTTTGATGTCAAATTTGGATTTGTTTTGATATGAAGTTTGATCAAATGATTTTTATTGTCTCTTGGCAAGTTTTCTTGAAAATGATTTAAGCACAATAACAGAAAATAACCAAGATTTTGTTTTGTGAAAAGACGTGTGATTTTCTTAAACAAGCACTTTGTACAACCTAAGGCGAAGATATGATAGTATTTGTTGAATCCCCTAGCTGCGTCTATTCAAAGTGGGTAGCTCCAGGATCTTGGTAGCACCGGCTCCCCCTTATAGTGCACTCACTTCTCATGCATACCAAGATCTAGGTTTCCACGAAGGCTTGTCCCTCACCAAACCTTAGGATTGTCCCTACTACCTCGGCTAAGAATCGCATGAATCGGGGCCGCTTCAAAGGTTTCCCTTCTACGTCAACAAATTGAAGGTTTTTGGCTTGCTAAAACAAAGTTTCATAGTAAGTGCATTCGTTCAGGTGGCCATACGTGCGGTAGCACTACTCTCCATTATGGAGTCTCCCAGCCTCCAAGGGTTACACCTTGGAGGGTTTTGGGGGAGGTTGGTTGTCGGTATGACACAACAACACCTGTTGCTTGTGACTTTCGTCATAAACACATTATTTTATATAGCGGCTCGAAAGAGCTTGGCTTTAGCTTATTGCCGTTTGGGTCATTCCCACCTTTTGAAGTGGGTTGGCAGGCCCTCTAAAGATTAACAAAAGCAACACAACCACAAAAATACTTTTAATCCCCAAGTTCATACAAGGATGCGAGGGGAGAGCATACGTATACTTTGTGTTTGCATCACACTAAACAAGGTTCATTTTAGTTCTTTGGATTATGTTGGGGGTGATTTATGCGAGTGTTGTGAGAAGTTTTTGATTCCTAAGGTCACCAATGGTGCGAGGGAAGAGCTTACACTTTTCACCACACAAACATCATCACGAAAATACTTCACACAAATTTGATTTGTTTTCTTGTTTAGATGAGTGAAAAATACATATTGTTGTTCTTTTTAATCCAATGAGTTTATTGATGCGCTTTGTGGTTCTTTTTAAAGCCCAAAATAAAAATGTTTGTGGAGTTGTTGGCAAACACTTGTGAATTTTAGAGCACCAAATGCAAATGTTTTCTAAGCTAAGGCACACAAAGATTTGTTTGTTGGTTGTTGATCAATTTTATTGCACCAAATTGAAATGTTTGTTTCTAAGCTAACATGCAAGGGTTCTTTTTAAGTCCCAATTGAAGTGTTTGTTTTAAACTAAAGATAAACACCCTGCAAAAACTTGTTAGTGGTTACAAAATGATGGTGATGACCTGCAAACAACTTATTAGTCTGTGTATAGAACCTAAAGTTAGCCTGTAAACATAGCGCTAAAACATAGAACAAATGGTGCCACTGTGGACTGCAAATGGTGCTAATGACAGAAACTGATCTAAAAACTTGACACCCTAGCAAATAGTGCTGATATACATGCAGATGGTGCTGATTTACAAAATAGCATTAAAACAGGCTAGAGAAAGCGCCATAATAGATGATAGCGCTAAAATAATATACAGAAGGTGCTAAAATAGACAATAGCGCTAAACTAATACACAGAAAGTGATAAAACATAAAATAGTGCTAATATGAACATAACAAGGCGCCACTGCCCGTGCAGTTGAAGGGTCTGGTCAACAGTTGAAAATAGTGCTGCTCTGGGTGCCGATAGCACCGATACGAGCTTGAACTTATCAAACTTAAAAAATAGAGGCCTACTTAATCAAACTAGAGGGTTAGACTACAAAGAAAGGACCTGGTTAGTCTTGTTAGCCTAATGAATGGAAAACAAGACAAGATAAATGTCAAAATATGTGTTTGTTTCTTTAAGAAAATTTTGGCATAACCTCCCCCTCTTCGTTGAAGATTCTTGCAAAAATACAGTACAAAAAACCTAAGAAAATAGCAAGAAGACAAAGAAAATCAGACAAATTTGTGAGTGAAAGTTAAGAGAGAAAGTGCTCTACCCAATAGCACTAAAATGCGCCAAAGATGGCACGACTGCGCAAGTAGATAGCGCCAGACCTACAAAAACACGTCTCAAACACAAAAACACAAAATTTGATTAGATTTAGACCTTGTGGGTCCCACCGGGTGTGCTAATGTGATTAGGAAATCCAAATCAAAGGTGAAACAAAAACTAAATGAATACAAACAAGAATCTATACCTCGATAAGAAGACCCAATCTCATCAAAGGGGAAGAAGCTTGCACCCAAAAGATTCTAAGATGTACCCTAGATAAGGAAAACAAATGTGAAATGCTCTATCCTAATTGCAACTCACAAGCTAGCTCAATAGATATTTTGGCATGATAACAATACTTGAGAATTGGATGGATAAATGAGTTGGAGGATGTTGTATTTATAGGTATTTTGGAGAGGTTTTGATCCAAGGGTTGAGATTGATTTGGGAGATCAATGGTGGAGGATGAAAATGATGTGGAGGGCCCATATTTCATCTTGGAGAAATGGAGGGCTAGGAATAAATATGAATCTTATATTCATTTTTGGGAAAAGGGTGAATTAAATGAGTATGGGTGAGATGGAATATGTGTGAATTAAAAATTCACATGGGGAAGGGTAAAATTCATTTGGGGATGAGTGGACATAAATAAGGTATGGCATGGGTAAGGGGTGTAAGAGATTAATTGTGATGTGGGATATATTTCAATTTTTTATTTGGAGGATGTGGGGAAGGGTGTTAAACTAGATTTGACCACTTAAATGAGGGGTTAAGATTAATTAAATATAGGTTTTATTTAATTAATCGTAAGGCTAGTATAGGTTTTATTTAATTAATCCTAAGGCTAGGATGAGGTAGGCTAGGGTAGGCAATTAAATAATAGCTATTTAATTACCTAGGGTACGGATAGGTCAATTAATAGGCTGAATTCATTAGTTAAGAATCATTTAGCTAATTAATTGGATTTAGTGAGGAGGGTGAAATTGATCAAATAAATATTGCATATTTATTTAATCAATTGGCTAAAGTTTGAACTATTGAATTAATAGAATTAATTCAATTGTTGGGGATAAAATGGTGAAAAAAATTTGGTAATGAAGGGATAATTAATTAAATAAAAATTTAATTAATTGATTAGAGGGGAAATTGGTATGTTTAGGGATGTTGGGAGTCACTTTGATGATAAAGGCATTTTTAGGTGTCTACAGAGTTTTAATAATATTTTTTTTAATTTTGTGAATATGATTTTGTAATTTTTGAATTTTTAATAATGTTTTGTGATTTTTTTTGAATTTTTATAATGTTTTGTGATTTTTTGACTATTGATTTTTTTATAGGTTTTGGGCAATCAGGGGAAGGGAGATGGGGCGTGAGGAGCGGGGGAGAATTTGTGGCCGACGTGAGTCGTGAGGGTGGGGGGTGTTTAATCTGGATAGGGAAGGTGTTTTCTCGTGGGGGGTGGGTAACAAGCAAGGTTAATCAGAGATGGGAGAGGGGGGGTTTGCTCAACTTAGGTTACAAGGTCATAGGACGAGTGACTTAGAAAATGCAATAGGGGGAGAGTAGGCATGTAATGATGACATGAACTGACATGATGATGTGTTTGGAATAATACAGGAGGACAGGGGGGTTCTTCAGCCTCAGGAGAGGCAATCGCCCACATTCAGGCTTTGGGAGGAGTTGGACTAGGCCAACAGGTTCGTGCTAGGGGTGCTTGGGCTAGATCATGTATCAAATATGCTACAGGTTCACACGGATAGGGCCATGATGACTATCAGTGGTGGAGCATTTTCAGCCAGAGCATTGTGTCTTCCTGTTTCTGACAGGGGAGGTGACTATCAAGTTAGAGGATGTGTGGAGGATTCTACATGCCCCCCTTCATGGAGAGAGAGTGGTTTATCAGCATGGACATGGCAAAGAGTATCTGGACTAGGTGTTTGCCTTGAGGTAGGTGTCTTACTCAATAGACAGGACAGAGATGGTATATTAGACAATGATGGAGAGGGGGTTGGATTCATTGGCTCTATTTTTGGTAGGGTTGATAGCAGGGACATTGGTTCCTGATAGGAGATCTCGCGGATTCCCTATGGACTGGGGGTATTACATCAGATGTTGATCGATGGAGTGGTGTATGCATGGGGCCCATGTATACTAGCCCATTTATATCATGACATGTATTCAATGGTATACAAGCGATCAGGGAGCCTAGGCTATGGGGTGACATTATTGCATATCTGGGCATGGGAGCATAGCCTAGTGACTCAGCCACTAATAGTGAGAGATAGGCCATGATATTGGCCATTTTTTTATGCATATATAGGACATTAGATGTGGCGATAGTTGGGAAACATGGGATATTGGAGATGGGTGATAGATGAGATGGTGGAGTTCATGTGGCGACCTTGGAGGGAGGTGGAGAGGTGGGCAAATGATAATGATCAGCTAGGTTATGCGATGCAGTCACGGTACCTGATGGGGTGGATAGAGCTGATCATACAGAGATACCTTCTAGAGTGAGTGCAACGATAGTTTAGGTTAGTACAGGATGTGCCACAGGTGGATGCAAGGTTTGCACTGATACGGGATGAGCAACAACAGTGGGGGCTAGTGTCTAATGCAGAGATGGTCATAGCAATGTTTGTGGGGCTTCAGCCATAGGCATGGGATGATAAATGGGATGTAGTGGATGTAGGGACCACAACAGCCTATGATGAGTGGTGGGCTTGACAAAGACCCATGAGACTCACAGTAGCCATAGGGTTTGTAGCGGTAGTGGAGGCAGTGGGAGAGGAGGAGGATGATGATGATGAGGATGGGGATGAGGGTGATGAGGAGGATGAAGATGAGGATGACGACAATGATAATGATGATCATGAGGCACAGGCAGAGGAGTTGGATGAGGATGAGGAAGAGGATGAGGATGATGAGGAGGATGACGATGAAGATGATGAGGAGGATGTACAGGCAGCCAGGATGGATATAGATATTGGAGGTGATGGCAGAGGTGATGCAACTGGTGGCAATGATGCAGATGAATCAAAGTTAACCTGAGCACAAGAGCAGATAGCTGAGTTACAAGTGTAGATAGTCTAGCGAGAGGGGTAGGTAGTGCAGCTGGAGGGATTGGTGGCCTAGCTATAGGGACGGATTAGGGATGTGGCGGATGTGTCAAGATTACAATCTTTGGTGTAGTAGCGGGATGCTTAGATAGTCTAGTTATAGGGAGACTTCGCATAGATAGTCGCCGCACAAGCACAGGTTACGGGATTGTAGGCACAGGTGACACAGTTGCAGGGATTAGCACAACAGTATGCACAAGAGAGAGAATAGGCCTATCAGGCATTGGGGTTAGGGATGAGAGAGATGATGGAGATGATACAGCAATGAATAGAGGAGGTCACTAGGGAGGCGTAGAACTACAGGTTAGTATATGAGGCTATAGTGCCCACAGGACAAAGAGCCAGTTACCATAGTAGATCTAGGGCTTCGAGTTTCAAGAGGACAGGACGGTCAGAGAGGTCAGTTCGGCAGCCCTCTCCATCATAGTTGTTAGCAGCAGCACAGATGTCGCCTCCACCGGCACCAGGATAAGTAGGTCAGCAGGATATAGGGGGCCCACGTCAGAGGGATTCAGGACCAGCTGATTCAAGCAGGGACAGCTCCGCCTAGGGGCATGATGTATACATGTACTATTTTTTGATAGGTCTGATGACCACATTTTGTATCATGATAACATTTTGATATATATATGAAATGAACTATTCGATCAATGGACTATGTTTATGGATGGATGCATTGATTTATGTTGTGGTATTTGTGATTTGATGCATTTATGGATGTGCTTATATGATGAATATAGATGTTACGATATATATATGATGGATGCATGGATGTATGATGATCGATTATATGCTTGTGATGTTATTTGATATGTATATGTTTGTGATGATGGAGATATAACTTGACATGTGTTTAGATACTAGATGGAGCGTATGCATATTTATGATAGGTTAATTTAAATATTATGTATGATGTGGTCATGTGCATATAATGTTAGGATAGATGAATTTATGTATGATGCAGACATATGCATATATGTTATGTGGTGATATATGCTAACGTATTTGTGATGCAGGATGATAGGTGATCATGACACACTAATAGAACCCTGAAAATGGTCACAAAATGATGCGAAGATAGCAAATAGTAGAAAATAGCGGAAATGGGAATGGAAGTGTTAATGAATCTTGAGGCAGCAAGGAGGGATAGGGTGATGAGGGTAGATGCAAGTGCAAGGAACAATGTCGTATTAAGATATTCTGCCAATAATAACAAAAATTGAGTGCTACTGTTGATATAGCATGAGATGTTATGCACCAGGGTATGTGGAACCAAGGTGACAAGGCATCCATGCATAGGACTTGACACTACAAACAATAGGATGAACCCATACATGCCCATAATAGTACAACCTTGTCTAGATGAGGGAAGGGGACTCATAGCATAAGTCCTTAATACACCAAAGGTATGAAGAACCTTAGATGCAAAAGGGAAACAATATGCTAGAACTGACCCTACGATCCATGAGGTATGAATACTAATACGGAATAATGAGAACCTCCACAAGCATAGCATACAAAAGCAATGACCATTCCTCATTTGGATTGTTCACCACATGCCATGATATAATGAGATCAAGGTAGTTTTGACATAGTCCAAGAATGTTGCATAAGATAAAAATCAAAGACCAAAAGACTAGCTAGCCTAAAACACACAACCATTGTATCTCTTGCCAAAGGATGGATGAAGGATGGGCTGATTTTGTCCATTGTAGGAGGGATGCATCCCAGGACAAGAATCGATGATGGATTAAACTAGACTAAAGATAGGCAAAGGGATACATGTTTCAAGTTGTGGAAAAGACAATATGTTGGTGAAAGATTTTTCATGAGTGTTATGCTTTGATGAGATGCCCAGCAAGTATATTAATCATAGGTCAAGTACAATCAACAAGCTCAGAAAAGTGGGACCATCCAAATGTGTTGGATAGGTACATCATATGTACCTACATACTGGGTTCATATGAAGAGGGTAAGCTGTTTTGAACAATTTTCATCATGGTACTTATCCAAGGCACCATAAGGAGTGGTTTTCACAATAGGACAGATTATTTCTCTTTACTATAATACATATTTTTAATTTTTTAAGATTTTTTGATTTTTTTGTATTTTTCTGCCATAGGGTATTTAGTGGACTAACTATGAAATCGCTTCAATTGAATGATATTCATTGGCTCTTCTAGTTCTTCTCCTTCAAGGGTGGAGAGGCGATATGCTCCAGAGCTATACTTTACAGTGACAATGTAGGGTCCTAGCCAATTAGGCTCAAATTTCCCTTTCTTTTCTCGCTCAAATAGATTCCTTTGATTTTCTTTTAGGACCAGATCTCCTACTAGAAACTCCCTAGCATGGATCTTCTTGTTGTAGGATCTGCGAAGCCAATTTTGGTATGCTTGGAGGTGACTGAGGACATTGAGGCATTGTTCATCCAACAGCTCGAGCTCTTGGAGGCGTGCAACATGGTATTCTTCATCAGTGATGACATTATCCAAGGAGATTTGCAAGGAGGGCAATTCGATCTCAATTGGCAGGATTGCTTCCACTCCAAAGACAAGGGAATATGGTGTAGCACCTATGGGTGTACAGATACTAGTGCAGTAGGCCTAGACGACGAGGTGGATATGGAGGTGCCAATCATGGCCAGTTTCATTGATAACTGTCTTGAGGATTTTGAGTCGGGTTTTATTAGTTGCCTCAGCCTATTTGTTACCTTCTAGGTAATATGGGGTAGACCAATGATGTTGAATGTGGAATTCTTCACAAAGATCCTAAACATCATGGTTTTTGAAAGGCTTACCATTGTCGGTAACAATGGCGGATGGGATACCGTAATGATAGATGATATGGTAAAGGATGAACTTGGCAATTTGGTTGCCAATGGTGAAAGTGATGGGGATAGCTTCGACCCACTTAGTGAAGTATTCTATGGCAGTGATGATGAATTTGTGTCCGTCGAAGGAAGATGGGTGGATTTTGCCAACGAGATCTAGGCCCCACTCAAAGAAAGGCCATGGTGTAGTAATAGGTTGTAACACCTGAGAAGGACCATGAATGAGATCTCCATGTTGCTAACAGGGCTTGCACTTTTTCACTTACTCATATGCATCATGTTTCATAGTAGGCCAGTAATATCTGGTATGCAAGAGCTTCTTGGCTAGGACAATTCCACTTGTGTGCACTCCGCAGATACCTGCGTGGACCTCATGTAAGGCAAGGGAAGCTTCTTCCATGTTTAAGCACCAAAGGAGAGTGCCATCATAGCTTCAACGATAGAGACTGTCGGCATGAATAGTGTAGTGGACAGCTTGGCAAATGAGTGATCTTTGTTGTTTGCAGGTGGATTCAGGGAGAAAAGTATGATGTTGGAGATAATTGTAAATGTCATGATACCAAGGATTTTCTAGACTAGCAATTTCAGACACAAATTTTGACTTAGTGACACGATATGCTGGCATTAAGAGATGTTCCACAAGAAACTCACATTGGTGACTGTCAGGAGGCATGTCCAGAAGTGAACCAATAGTAGACATGGCATTAGCTACTTTGTTGTGAAGGCGAGGTACCTGCTCAAACTGTATGTAGGTGAAGAATAGTTTGTATTTATCAACCATTTTCTTGTAGGGCACCAGCTTATCATCCTTTATGGTAAACTCGTCATTCACTTGTTTGATGATTAATTAAGAGTATCCATAGACTTGTAACTGTAAGATATTCCATTGTACTACTATTTTGAAACCAATGATCAAAGCTTCATACTTGGCCACATTGTTTGTACAAGGGAAAGCCAGTCTATAAGCTTTGGGGATATAATCGCCTTGCGGGGTCACCAGTAGTATTCCTACCCCCGAACCATGATTAGTGAAGGATCCATCAAAGTATAGTTTCCAATGTGTAGGTTCTATCATGGTTAGAATGGACTCATCTTGAAAGTCAATGGATAGCGGATGATAATTTGTGAGGGGTGCTTTGACCAACGGATGTGCTACAACTTGTCCTTTGATTGCTTTCCTATCAACATACTCAATATCAAATTTGCTCAACAACATGACCCATTTTGCCATTCTTCCTATGAGTGTGGTCCTGGAAAGGAGGTACGTAAGGGGGTCAACCTTAGATATGAGCTTGATAGAATGACTTAGCATGTAGTGTTTTAACTTTTGAGAGTAGAAAACAACAACTAGACATGTGCGTTCCATGGGGATGTAATTAAGGTCATATCCAACTAAAGTCCTACTAATGTAGTATATAGCTCTCTCACAACTAGTATCATCCTATTGTGCTAAGAGCGCTCCCAATGCTACTAAAGTTGCTGATATGTATAATAACAGGGGCTTTCCAGGGATAGGTGTCATTAGGACTGGTGGTGAAACAAGATACTCCTTGATGTAGTTGAACGCATGTTGACAATTCTGATCCCACTTAAAGTGTGCATTTTCGCGAAGTGAATGGGAAAAAGGATGGCATTTGTCTGCAAGTTGAGTGATGAATCTTCATATAGCCTTTAGTTTTCCTTAGAGACTTCGGAGCTACTTGAGTGTCTTTTGAGGAGGCATTTCTGTTATGGCAGTGACTTTAGCAAGATCTACCTCGATGCCCCTATGGGAGACAATGAACCCCAAGAGTTTACCTAATGTTACACCGAAGACACATTTCTTGGGGTTGACGCGAAGCTTGTACTCTCTAAGCCATGCAAAGATCTGTCGTAGGATCACAAGATGTTCTTCCCTTGTTCTAGATCTCCCTAGGAGATCATCTACATACTCTTCCATTGTCTTATGTATCATGTTATGAAAGATTGTAGTCATTGCACGTGGATAGGTTGCCCCTGCATTCTTTAGACCAAAGGGCATGACTTGCCAGCAGTATGTGCCCCAAGGATAGGTAAAATTTGTTGTATGTTGATCTTCAGGGGTGATTTTGATTTGATTATACCCTGAAAAGCCATCCATGAGGGAGAGCATCTCGTTTCTTGCTGTGAGATCTATAATCATATCAATGTTGGGAAGTGGAAAATCATCTTTTGGACATGCTTTATTAAGGTCTCAGAAGTTGTACAGCAACGAATGCCCCTAAGTTTCCTAGCAACTCGCACAATATTGGAGACCCCCTCTGGATAATCGATAGGGTGAATGAAGCCAACATCTAGTAATTTTTGTATCTCTTCTTTGACGAGCAAGGCGACTTGAGGGTACATCTTGTGGAGTTTCTACTTTACAAGTTGTGCATCAGGATGTACCACAAGATGATGAACAACCAAAGATGGATCCAATCCTAGCATGTCGGCATAGGACCAAGCAAACACATCAAGTGTTTCATGAAGCACTATGGAGATATTAGATTTTTCTTCTATACCAAGACTTTTTGCTAGATGTGTGAGCTTAGGTGATTCTTGCATGCCGAGGTTGATTTCTTGTATGCCTTCAATTAGAATGTTGGAACTTGCTAGTGAGATGGTATTGGGGGAAGATTGAGATCCTCATCTTCTAGTGCCTCAGAGAGGTTTTCACTAGGAGATATGTCTTTATTTTTCTCTTTTGTGTCTGAAAGTGCCTCCGAGAGGTTTTCACTAGGGGACGATTTTCCATTTTTTTATTTTTGCTTTTTTAGACTAAGGATCTCTTCTTCCCCAAAATAGGCATCAGTGTGCAAGCATATGTCATATTGTGAGGTGTTGTGAAGTTCCAGGAATGCGCAGAGAGCCTCATCATTTGGAAATACATCGAGAGGTGGAGGTCCTTGATAATCCCAAGCATTGAGTTTGGGATGAACTAGGGGGAGGTCAATAACAAAGATGGCATTATCGGGGAAGATGCAAGAAAGGTCCAGATCTTCACATGAAGCTATGATGACACTCGACATGATGTTTTCAACACTAGAAGAGGATTCCATTACCTGTACCGAGGTTTTAGCATGTCCTCAGATTGTCACAGTCAGTGGAGCATATCCTAAACTGAAGTATTGATCATATTTCTTGGGAGATGTAGGATCAACTAGTATGGGTTCTATAACACCTTTTCATTGGTACCAAGTCATGTTCCACGATAAGGCATTTTGGTAGAAATTTGAAATGGTATAGGATATTTTTCTTTGAAGTATTCTAGATTGACAGGTGCTGGAGTAGTTTCATCATGATATAGCCAGTCACTTAGAGTTGTTTCTTCAGCTTCTTCTTCTTTATAGACCTGTGCTGGTACAAAAGGAATTTTATCATTGATCTAGTGCTACTGTTCTTTTTCCTTCTTGAGAAGATGATGGCCACGGGAGTGGGGGGACAATGGTAACTGTCCCACGTGGAAGGTATTATGGAGCTCATACTCACCACATACTTTGTCTACGATCTTGACCTTTTGAGGTGTATGGGTGGAAGATGAAGTGGAGGCTTGTGATTGTTCAATGGTGACTTGTGGCGTGAATGACAATGTGGATGGAGTGGATGAGGGATCTTTGACATGATCCCCATAGGTACTCGGACAATGGAATTGTTTATCATAGACAACCTCTAAGGCCTTGCAATATTCAAAAGGTTGTTGATCGGCAGGGATAGTGACTTCCACACCGTTATGAGGGAACTTGAGGCATTGGTGGTAGGTAGAGGGAACAGCTTGCATGGCATGCAACCATGGTCAGCCTAGGAGGAGATTATATGGAAGGTCAATATCAATCACGTGACATAGAGTGGGCATGGTGAGTGGACCTACCTTGATAGGGAGGCATATAGTGCCTTTAGATTCTCTCTTCGTGTTGTCATATGCCTTGATGGAGATAACCAAAGATTCAAGTTAGTCATTGAATACCCTAGGAGCTTTATGAATTTCAATGTACATATGTTCAAGCTGGATCCATTATCCAAGAGGACCCTCTTGACTCTATGGTTGGCGATTTGGACTTCAATATGAAGGGCTTTATTATGTGCGGGGTTAATGGGTGGCATGTCAGCATGACTAAATGTGAGATGATAGGATGATGATAATTGAGCGACAAGGTTTTGGAATTGGGTGAGAGGTATGTCGATAGGAACATGGGACTCTTGGAGAGACTTGTCAAGTATTTCCCGGTGGATGGCAGATGTCCTAAGGAGTTCCAAGATGGAGATTTGAGTAGGAGTCTTTCCAAGCTGGTCAAGGAAGTTGTATTGGGAGGTGGTGGTAGTGGAGGGTGGGGATGGTCCCTTTACAGTTATATGCCCACGACGAGTGGTAACAACACATTCAGGGGTAGAATTTTTAACTTTGATAGTGGTGACGCGAGCAGAATCAAAATCAATTCTACCCACTATGTTATCATAGGGAGGTGGAACGTTGTTGTAGTTGATATTGTTGGTTTGGTTATTAGGATTGGCATTGCAGGAGGATGGTTGGGAAGTGGTTTGATTATTGTTGTGGTGGGGAAGAGTGTCTTGGTAGACTCCTAGGCCATCATTGGGTGATGTATTATCATGGTCTTCTATTTGGATTCCACCACATTCAACGAGGTCTTCGACATAGTTTTTCAATTTCATGCATTTGTTTGTGGCATGGCCCCTGATGCGGTCATAGTCATAATACTCATTCTCTTTGTACCACACGGGCTTAGGTTTGTTTTCATCAAATGGTTTTGTTATGGGGAATTCAACCATGTTGGCGTAGAGTAGCTCTTCGAATACAACCTCAAGTGGCTCACCCAAGGGGGTATATTTGTGCTTCAGATTGTTAGGAGGATTGCTCTTTAGAGGAGTGGGCGGGACCGATACATTGTTAGAAACATTTTGAACTATATTTGTCTCTTTTGGTTTAGGAGAGGCGATTTGGATGTACTTGGAATTGGTAGCACCATCTCCTACGGTGTTCTTGTTTTTTAGCCCAAAATTTAGGTTTGTTGTTGGAGGTTTTGTCATTGTCGTTTCTACTATAGATTTTGACTAGACCTTTTGCACTAAGGGATTTTTCAATAGTGACTCCTTTCTCTATGATTTCGTCAAAGGTTGATGCAAAATGTACTTGCAAGTAGAAGGCCATTTCTTGGTTGAGGTTTTGGATGAAAATATGGATGAGTTGTTTTTCGGGGGATGTCCAAGGTAGCCTACTAGCAAGGGCTCTCCATCTTTGTAGATAAGTAGGGAAACTCTCGCCACTTCATTGTTTGGTGTTGCAAAGGTCAAGCATAGTGATCTCATGTTCTACATTGTATGAGAAGTGGGCGACAAATTTCTCTAAAAGAGTAGCAAAATTAGATATGGAGCCATAAGGTAAGTACATGAACCATTCTAAGGTTTGTCCTCCTAGGCTTCGTGGAAAAAGATGGAGGAATTGGTCATCATAGGTGACTTCTTGGCATGCCATGAAGAACTCCTTGATGTGATCACGAGGGTCTCAATTTCCTTTGTATTTATCAAATTTTGGCATTTCAAAGTGTTGAGGAAAAGGTGTGATGGCAATGTTTTTGTCGAATGGGTAGGGACATAAGTCTTCAAACTTATAGTGTTTCTTTTGGGTCCCTAGTTGGATGTTTTTAAGGGTATTTTTCATCTCTTGCCATTCTTGGTCGAAAGGGTTAGCAAGAGGTGGTTGTGGTCCTTGGTGGAGTGGAGGTTGTTGCATTGACGATTGTTGGTATTGAGGGTGGACATATTGTTGTTGTTGTGCGTGAGGTGGAAAACCTATGGTTTGTGTGTAGGTGTGAAAGCCATGTGTTTGTTGTTGTGGGATGACTTGTTGAGTTTGAGGTTGGACATATTGTTGATGTTGAACATGTGGGAGTAGGCCTATGGCTTGCGTGTAAACATGGGACCCATATGCTTGTTGTTGCGGGATGACTTGTTGAGCTTGGGGTTGTGGTTGTTGTTGGATGTCATAAGGAGGTTGCATTAATGACTCATGGTGGGGTTGATGTATGGAAGATTGATACGTGTGTGTGGGATTAGCATAGTTTGTTAATAGGTTTTGGGGTTGGTTGAGTGGATTCGCAATGGGTGTTTGAGTCATGGGTGGTGCGACTGTTTGTGTGATGATCGATCTTGGTGGAATGTTTAGTGGAGGGAGGGGTTGCGATACAATCATGGTGGCTTCTTGTTGATTATTTGGTGGAGGTGGTATGGCAGTGATGGTGATATTAGAAGGTATCCTAGAAATGGGTACATCAGAAGGTAGAATGTCATACGATAACCTAATGAGAGGATTGTATGCTTGTGGTTGTGAAACATTTCTAGCCCTCATGTTTTGTCCCAAGGTGTGAACGGAGGCGGTGTTGGAAGCAAAACTAGCCCAACGATTATCATAGATGGGTTCGTTAGGATTAGGGACACGCCCCCATGGTTAATTGTGGATGGGTGTTGGTGGCTTCTCATGAAATATGGTTTTGAGCTTGTCATGGTCATATGAATATGGAAGGCGTGCACCATGTTCAATAAGATGTTAAAGAAATTCATCCTTATGGTTGTCAATAAATTGGTCAAACTTGTCATGTAACCTCTTTTCGTTAAGGAACTCAATGAAGGTGGGGGAATAAGTTTGATGAGGATGAGTGGATGCTTCACCCATTTTAGGTTGGTTGACATATTCCTCCATGTTGCTCATGGTAGAGCCGCTAGGAGAGAAGGGTTGATAACGGATGTCCATTTTCTTAGCTTGTGATTGCATGACGGGAGGCATAAAAGGTTAATTTGGGTTGGATTTGGACAATGAGGTACTGATGATGAGATGATGAAGATAGGTCCAAAATCTAGATCAAGATGATTAAAGGTCGATGGTTATCCTATATACTTAGGGTAGATAAAGAGCCTAAGCAAGAGTACAATAGGATTATTTTACTTGGGGTAGACAAGATGCACCAAGTAAAATGAGATTTCTTGGAATCCACTAACTTAGGAGTCATCTAGATTCCTAAGTTAATTTATCCAAGGGGGTTAATGATTGATCTAGAGTTTTTTCCTTAGGATTTGGATGTGGTTAGATTTATTAGTCGATTTGGATGGATTTGGATGATGATACAGTTGGTCTTGATTGATTCAGGGTTATGATTGATTATGGATTGATTGAGGACAAAGTTCCAGCTAATGATGTCTAAGGTCCAATGGTGAGGATAATGATCAATAGTTAGGATGAATCACAAGCTAAGAGTAATGAATGGATAGGGACATGGATTGAGATTGCATATAATGTCAAAGGATGGTGTGGAATGGGGGTTGTCGATAACTCTAAGGACAACAGTTTGACTTTGTGATGAATTTTTAGACTGTACGTTAATTGAGATGACTAGGTGCTGATATAGAGATTTAGGCGCTGATGCAAAGGGGTGAGTACTGATGTGGAGGTTTAGGCACTGATGTAGAGGTTTGGACATTGATGTAGAGGATTGGGTGTTGATGTAGAGGTTTGGGCATTGATGCAGAGGATTGGGCATTGATGTAGATGATTGGGCGTTGATGTGGGGGATTGGGTGTTGATGCAAAGGATTGGCAATTGATGTAGGATAGTGATGGTTTTGTGTGATTTTTAAGGTGATGAGTTGGATTTTTGACAAATTTTGGGCTTGGGATGTGATGATTTTGGAGTTTGGAGGTTCGAATGTTTCAATAGTTCACTTTTTCAAATGGCTCAAATGATGTTTGGGTGATGTCAATGAGAGTCTTCTTTGGCAAGTGATACAAGCATTTCAAACAAGTGCATACAATGTCCAAAGGTTTTGTTGTGAAATTAAACAATCATGCACAACCTAAGGTGAGGATAGGACAATATTTGTTGGATCCCCTAGCCGTGCCTATTCAAAGTGGATAGCTCCAGGATCTTGGTAGCACCAGCTCCCCTCCACGGCACTCACTTCTCACGTATACCAAGTTCTGGGTTTCCCAAGGCTCATCTCCCACCAAACCTTAGGATTGTCCCTACTATCTCTACTAAGAACCATGAGAATTAGGGCGGCTTCGAAGGTCCCACCTTCTGCACCAACAAATAGAGGGATTTGGGCTACTAAAACAATGGTTCCTAGTAATTGTATTCGTTCAGGTGGCCAAATGTACAGCAATGCTACTCTCCGTTATGGAGTCTCCTAGCCTTCAAGGGTTGTGCCTTGAAGGGTTTTGGGGGAGGTTGGTTGTCGGTATGACACAACAACACCTGTTTCTTGTGACTTTCATCACAAACACATTATTTTATATAGTGTCTCGAAAGAGCTTGGATTTAGCTTGTTGCCACTTGGGTCATTACCACCTTTCAAAGTGGGGTGGTAGGCCCTCTAAAGGTTCAACAAAAGCAACACAAGCGCAAAAATATTTTTGATCCCCAAGTTCATACGAATATGCGAGGGGAGAGCATACATATTTTTAGGCTTGGGTCGCACTAAACAAGGTTCATTTTTAACTCTTGGATTATGTTGGGGGTGATTCATGCAAGTGTTGTGAAAATCTTTTGATTCCCAAGATCACCAAATGGTGCAAGGGAAGAGCATACACTTTCATGACACTAACAAAACCACAAGACAATTTACACAAAGTTATAGATTTTCTTGTTTAGATGAGTGGAAATGCATGTTATGGTTCTTTTTAACCTTTATGAGTGAATATGCAAGTTTGTTGTTCTTTTTAAACCTAATGAAGATGTGAATGTAATTTGTTGTTCTTTTTAGACTGTATGCGTGAAAGATGTAAGTTGTGTTCTTTTTAACCTTTATGAGTGAATATGCAAATTTGTTGTTCATTTTAAACCCAAATGAGTGATGTCTAAGATTAAACAAGCAAATTCATACAAAATGCATCAAAATAACATGTTCTAACTTAACAAATCCCTGCAAGGAACTTGTCAGTAGTTGTAGACAAGTCTTCGATGGTTGAGTGAGGCTACAAAACTAAATGTTAAACAAAAAACACTATCTTTGGTTAGGTGCTAATCTGAGAGATTGGGCACTAATGCACTAAACAGGCGCTGATATAGAGGGCTAGGCACTGATCTGAGATAGGCAGTACCTCCTCCTTGTAAATTTGATATTTCCTGCAAAATAAAGAGCTAAGGTGGCCAAAAAATCAGTAAAACATCATTTAAAACATCATGGAAACATAAAATGTTGCCTTTGATTTAAAATTCATAAGAAATGATTGATTTTACCTTGTCCCCGGATGGGCACTGATCTACCGGGTTGAGCGCTGATCTACCGGGCTAGGCATTGATGTAGCAGATAGGCGTTGATGTCCAGATAGGTTCTGATGTAGTAGATAGGTGCTGATGTAGCAGATAGGCACTGATGTATCAAATAAGTGTTGATGTGCCAAATAGGCACTGATTTGCAGAAAATTAGGTGCTGATCCAACCTGTCACAAGAAAAGCAACACAAAACATGCAAATTTGTTAGCTAAAAGGTGGTGGGGGTCCCACCATGCATGCCAACATGTCTAGCTATGAAAATGACACCTAAAATGGATGCAAATTACATCTAAGATGCACCCAATCCAAAGTCTAAGGGACCTCAAGATTGGACTAAATCACTACTATGCTTTTATACTAAAACATGCACCCTATCTAAGCAAACTAGTGATGATATGTCCTAAATGGATGATAATCTAAACTAAGCTAGTTGAATTACACTAAGAGCTATAGATGTGAGCACTCAAATTGACAGAGTAACTTTGCATATGATGGCTTGTTCCAAATGGGAGGTTGTGACCTCAATTTATAGATTTATGGAGATTAGATTGGAGGGCTAGGATCAATTTGAAAGATGAATGGTGGAGATTGCTTGAGGATCCTCAAGCAATGAGAATTAGACAAATGGCATGATTGGATTGGATGTGGAAGTTGCCCCAAGATTCAAGGGATGATCAATGGATGAGAATGCATGTTTGAATGGATGGATGGCCAAGATTGAGTAGGTGTATGACATGTAAGGACTCATTTATGAAAAGGTAAGGCTTGGATTTTGTGAGGAATTTTAAATTCCATGGAGAGGACAAGTGGAATTTAAAATTAGAGGAATAGTGTTCAAATAGTGCCACATAGAATTTTAAATTGAGATGAATAGTGACACATGGAGTGGGGTGGAAGAAAGAGGACAAATGTACTCAATTTGGAAGATTTGCCCATGCTTCCAAAGTACCACTTGTCATGTACATGTGTGTACATTAGATGACAAGTGGACTTCTAGAAACATGGGGGTTTGTAATGATGAATTAATTAAAATTAATTCATGTGCACATGGGTTAGAAGAAAATAATCATGATTACAAAAAGTAATCAAAAGTGCACAAAATAGGGAATTAAATAAATATTATAATTTATTTAATTGTTTGGATGAACTATAGTAAAAGATATTTAATTTTTGAACTATAGTAGAAGAATTGATTATTGCGACATGATAAAGGTGCAGAATAAATTAATTAAATAATTAAAAAATATTTAATTAATAATCAGATTGGATGAAGTGATGTAGGTGGATTAGGGTTGAATACATGAGTGGATGAAGTTGGTTGTGACCATTTTTAGGTGTCTGCACATTTAATCGAAGGAATTTAAGGAAAAATTTTTTTGCTTCCGCTATCAGTATCTTGGTCTATTTACTTTCAAAGTTAAAATTGGTAAATCTTAGTTGGTAGAACAAGTGGCATGTTACAACCTTGAACCTTGATTGTTGATGACTTATGGAAGCCTATAGCCCTAATGTTATGTTGCATACTAAAATTAGGTAAGACTCAATGTACTCTCATAACGTCGCCTTATAGCAAGAGGAATTACATTTAATAACCACAATGGTCATCAGGTGCTCATAAGCATATGATTTTGACTATCTTATTTAAAATAACAAACATACTGTTTCCATCCCAATATGGTATAATAACAAGAAATTAAGATATATTTTCAATTGAGCAACTCATAAATAATATGGATCAGCATACTCATTTGTATATTTTCAATTGAGCAACTCATAAAGCATATGAATATTTTCTATTCAACATGATGATTCATTTTTATTTTAAATACAACTTTTGTCTTTTAGTTCTAGAATGAGGTTTAGGTGATACTTGAATAACAATAGCTGTCTTATTTGATCAACAAGCATCCTATGTAATATAATTGGACTTTAAATATTTGAAGTAACCATCTACAAATATCCATTGAAATGTGGATTTATAATGCAAATATGGATGCCATCAATAAAAAAGTTTTGTATTAACCAAATATCCATATAGGCATACATCAATATCTGTCGATATAAGTATAACATATATACAAAATGGCTATATAGGAATACAATGTCTCCTATATGCAATACAAAATATATATCAACAAATTCCATATAGGCATACAACAAAGGACCCTAATAAGCATTCATTCCCCTCTATTCAGTGAAGGGAATAGATCACGAGTAGCCTTTGATCTTCGAAAGGATGGAGATGTGTATGAGGGTGGTCTACTACGAACCCAAGGGCTACTTCTCCTATTTAGTTCTCCATGGACCTGTAGTTGTTACATTAAAAAGTATAGACATTAATATATAGAAATTACATGTTATAAAAATGAAACATTTAACAAAATAATCACTTATTGCTACCATATAATATGTCTCCTCATTTGCCTTAGTAGAAGGATTAGGCTATGGTGATGTCATGTCAGGTATAGAAACCATCTAGATAGAAATTAAACTTCAAGTCAATAATCATTTGATTTTTCAAAAATAAACAACTATAGCAATGAATGTAAATTGAAATTTACTAATCTGCCTCATACCCCCGTCAATGGCATGGAGCTATGAATCACAGTGGACACACCATGCTCCATTGCCCTATGAACTTTGGGAGGTGTATCCACAGCCTGCATCATCTGAAAATAAAACAACATTATTCAATTATGAAACTAGAATAGTGATGCAAGTCATGGTTCCTAACATACACACACGTTCACCTAAACATGGAAGTACACACAATAAAGTACACTATGATATTCATTATCACCAATGCATCACTATGATACAACTAGACACATAATACACATAATCACAGTGAAGATTTTGCTCTCTTGGTGATATACTATATGTCTTTCTTATAGATGTAGGGATGGAATAAATTGAGCCAATAGGATTGACATAAGTTTATAGGGGAAAGGGTTAGTGTAGATTTGAAGATGTTGGTTAGGGGTGACTTGTTGCTCCCATAATTAATACCTAAAACCTAGATGATGTTCGAGTCAATCATATGCTATATAAGATGTCATAGGTTGATGTCCCTCTCTAGTGTCATGTCTTGGGGTCTAATTGGTGGTAAGTGGATGAGATTATTAAAGAGAATTTGTTGAAGAATAGTGTGAAGGGGATCAACAAGCTTTGGTAGACATGTATGGAAAATGTGGTAGCATAGACAAGGCAGTGAGCTATTTGAAAAGATGCCTCAAAGAAAAGTGGTCTCATGGTGATGTCCTTGTCTATGCATCTGGCATTCCATGAGAGCAAATTTCTTTGAGGCATTTTTCAAATTTAACTATATTGTAATTGAAAATTTGCCATCTATCAACATCTAGCTATTAGTTATGCAATGTCTAATAATGCTTTGAGTTTCAAAGATGTGCAAGGCAATGTAATCAATGATATGAATATAAAATACAAAAATCTAGTAAGTACAATTCATTAGTTAAACTGTTTATTTTATTACCTCAGTGAAGCTTTGAACTACACCACCACTGGCAGGTGTTGCCGTGAAATCTCTAAGATTAACCTATTCAACATCCAAAATCAAATATTAGAATACCATTCATATAACAATGCTATTCACATGTAATATTTATAATTGTTTACTAGTTACATACCCTGGCAATAGATATCGTAGTGTAAAATGCAGGTGGAGTACTGCTGAGAACTGCATCAATGCTATGACCCTGAAATTTCACCAAAATCATCAAACTAAATTAGTTAATCTTGCATTTCAAAAATAAAATTTAATAAATTAAATTCAATGAACTTGCTAATAGTTGCCTGAGTATCAAGGCCAAAAGTCTCACTCAGGAGGGTATCTGTCATCACCATCTACTTAGCTGCAAATGTAGCCTACGCACCTGCATCTTGACTATCCATGGCATCATAACCACAGGCTGACCTGCAAGTCTAACAACTATGGGGTGGAACCCTACTCCTCACACTATCTCCCAACCCACACTGTGTTGCAGGACTAGCATGCTCTATGATGCTATGGGTCAATGCACTAATGGACTGATGTGTCTCGACCTCAACACTCTCCTTCACAATGGAATGGATAGACACATGCTCATGTGCTGGTCTGCTGATTACTCATCTCACTGGCCGCTATGGGTCAACACGTGCCCCTGGTCTATCTTGTGCTGACCCCCCACCTCTACTCTGAAACTCTCACATATCAAAATAGTTTAGCACTTTATTGAGGACAAACTCATAGTAGAGTTTCCTCAAAAAGTATTGTGGGACCTCATTATTGTTGCATGGAGGATAGTCAAAAAATATCCACCACCTCTACCCAAAATTATCCCTTATCGCTTGGTTGTTGCACCAATGGATAGGGAACCTTTTGCATGTAATGGGTGGAGGTTGATTTATTCGTGGGTTTGTGAAAATGGAACACAAGTCCAATCTTGTAATTTGTAACTTTTTTACTTCTTCATACAATAGCTTGTCTGCATAATACTCTCTAAATTCTCTCCTTTTTGCTGACCAACAAGATATTTGCTTGCTAATTGAATCTATATTTGATAACATAGATTCAAGAGATTGAGCAAGAGTGGATCTATGCAAGGTTAAAGTTGAAGGATCTTTCAACCTTGCAATTATGTCTTCAATTTCTTTTTTATTGTTTTCAATTTGCCCCAGTAGATTTTCTTGTGTTCCAGGAGCATGTCGAGGAATGGATGGAGGAGTTTGTTGTTCAGGTTGTTCTTCAACAGGTATTTCTTATTCAGGTGATTCAAGATTTTATGGATTTTCAGGAGGAGGAGGAGGAGGTGCATTAACATTTCCTATCAATTAAGGAAATTTACATCAAAAATCAACTAAACCTACCTATTTAGAAATAAATTTAGACAAAAAAATAAACAAAACTCACTCCTTTGGCTTGCTCGATGTTGTGGAAACATTTTGGTGATGAATCAGTGAGATTTTGGTGTCAAATTTGATCTTAAAAAATGTGAGCACACTCCTTAGGGTTTGCAGGCTATGGGTGTTGAGAGAATAAAATGAATGAATGAGTGGAAATGCTCTTTTTTATATATTGTTAAGCATAATGCGCTCGCATTATAACACGAGCGCGATATAATGTGCTTGCGTTATGGCTTAATTTTTTTTGAAAAAAGGTTGGCCACTTTTTGGCCCCCTAACTTTTTACACTTACCCTGTAGTAAGATTAAAAAATAAACAAAGGAAAATATACATATGCATTCACTCACCATACACATATTAAGTCTCCATCGAATCCTCATATATTCATTATATCAACATACAATACATGTTGTCATATATCCTTAATATATTTTTAATTACATATCATACTTTATTTTCATATCCCTTCTATTCTTTATTTATCTTCTTATTCTCCATCTCATCTATCCTCTCTTATTCTTCTACTTCTTCTTGCTCTCTCACTTCTACCTTAATGTGGTACATATATGTTATTATCATAGTTTCACCACATATAGGGCTGTGTCCCTATCCATAGTCCTTCCTGGATGTGCCTTTTTCAAGTTGCTACAAGTTGCCCGATTGTGTTGCATTTCTATTTCTTTGACCTATTGTAACTTTGATTATTTCTACTCTATACAGGGATGGATTATCTTCATGCCAACCTTTGGAATCCTTGCAAGTTTTCACTATTGGCCTCCATTAGGCCACCCTTTTATGTTTTCAACCTAATGGGATTAATTCTATCCTACCAACACTATACATGACCATCTTTTCCATAATGACCACAAAGTGCACATTTCTTTTTAGTCCTAGTGAAATTCATATTGTTATCCTTTTTAGTGGCCTTAACTTCATTAGACATGGGAGGGGAAGTGTTACCATTTAACTCTAGATAATGAGCATGTGGGCATGTTTCATCTATGTCAATCGATTTGGAAATCAATACAAGTATATGAATATGATTATGAAGACCACATGTATACTGCATTAGTACTTCATTTAATACATCTTTACCCATTTGTATAACCTTCCTAAATAATTCACTAGTGTATTCTTGCACACTTTTCCAATCTTGGCCTACTAAAATGTACCTCAGTTTCAAGTTATATAATTGTTAAGATTCTCCATATCATCTCCTTCAAATGGTGCTATTTCAATCTTGCCTTTCATCTTGAAAAGAGGCTAGATTGGAAGACTTTTAATAATGTTTAGAGAGTATCCATTACTAGATTTGGGCTCATCCGATCTCTCCAAGAGGACTTCCATAAGGCCTTTTATGGTCTCCAATGGTTAAGATAGACTTGTAATAGCATTCTTTATCTTTTGGAATCTTCCTTCAACATCCACATAATGTCCTTATTCTACCATACTTCTCAAGTTCATTTTCCACTTGTAGCATTCAATATATGTTTACAAAGGTAAAATATTCTCTCCACTCAATCTAGTTGTGGGCATGAACCTGAAAAATAGTCAAAACACACCTTCCAAAATAATAAACTTTCTCTAAAAACCCTTGATTCATAAACTACCAAGGCTGATACTTAGGTTATTCACTAGCTCATAGATTTTAAGTCTTAGAAAAATATGAGAGGAATATGATGAAATGTATAATCTATTTAAATGAACAAGGAAGACTAAATAGAGCATAAAGAAACCATAATGTTCACCAAAGATACTATGAAGAAACTCCTTGTGGGTGAAAATTCTAGCTAAAATGTGGATAATAATCCACTTAAAAGTACTCCAATTTCTATAAAAATGATTCTACAAGATCTAGGTTTACTACAAAGATCTCCATTCAAAAACTCTCCAAGGACCACTCCAACTCTCTCAAGAATGTATTCCCCTGCCTTTGCAACTAACAATAATCATAAAATAAAATTTCCTACACAAAACCTCAACTACGACTCCCAAAGGTCACTTAAAAATTCCCTTCTCACTCAAATTCTCACATCCATAAATGTTTTTATAGAAATATATATCACGTAGAAGGAAAAACAACTTGGCATGCAAAAGAGGAAGTTAAAAAATAAGATATTTAAAATGTCACTAGATGCACATGCAATTGTAGATGATGAACTCATCATTTTTTTCAAGGGTGATCGCATGCTCGTTGTGGTTTTAAAGAATTTTTCATAGTAGGAGATAGATCGCTAGGGTAGATAACACATTCATCATAGTATATGGTGAATTCAACATGGCATTTATATTTTCACCACTTGTGCAAACCACTAGTTTCACAAAAAACTAGAAAATATTCTATTTTGAAAATCTTCTTGCACACCAAAGGCTACACATGAATGTCCCACATCACCCTAAACCTTTTCTAGCATACAAGTAGTCTTCTATCCCAATACATGCAAAGAAGTACAACCATTTTTGAATGAACAACACATTACTATAAGTGACATTACTTTACTTATAACATTAAATTAGATCAAACCTCCACCAAAGAAAGTGGTTGTTCAAAATCAAATAGAAGAGGAATCTCATATTTTCACCACTTGTGCAATCCACTAGTTTCACAAAAAACTAGAAAATATTCTATTTTGAAAATCTTCTTGCACACCAAAGCCTACACATGAATGCCCCACATCACCCTCAACCTTTTCTAGCATACAAGTAGTCTTCTATCCCAATACATGCAAAGAAGTACAACCATTTTTTAATGAACAACACATTACTATAAGTGACATTACTTTACTTATAACATCAAATTAGATCAAACCTCCACCAAAGAAAGTGGTTGTTCAAAATCAAATAGAAGAGGAATCTCATATTTGTTTCCAAAACTTTATACAATGGAGGTCATTGCCTCAAGGAAGGGAAACTTATCTAATTCAATGGTCAAAACAAATCTTTGACTACTTTTGCTAATCCAAAATGGAATTGGATAAAACAATTGAATTCTATAATAATTCCAAAATATGATTTATATGACCATAAACACACTCAATTGTTTAACTATCAAAACAAGCTTAATATAAAAAATTTTATTTCTTGTTCTCAAACAATTATAAATTCTAATCAAAACTTGATGCGACCTCTACAAATAGATGGAACTCTTCCATAACTTCCATTGATACAAACAAGATGAAAGCTATGGCCTTCAAAAGTTTCTCTACAATATTGCTCAAACATGTTGCATATAACATCAATGACATTCAAGGGGAATCAAACATATAAGGTGAATCAAAAATATAAATACTCCTTCAACATTTCACTCATGGTTAAATGATCTATATGATTTAAGTTGAACTTACCATTGTAATGTCAATTAATAAAAATAAATTTGAGTGGTCTAAACCCATTAACAAACCCATGAACAAGGTAATTATTGAATTATTTTATATTTAAACCCATCTTATAAATGAAAATATACATATGCATAACCTGCAATAGAAATTGAGTTAAATGGCACCCCAATTTAAAATTATTAAGTTTTGGAGTCTTCTAGATTAATTTTGCAACAAGTTATTGATAAGTCTTCAATAAAATTTAAATATCAAATGTAACTAAATTATGAGCTACAATAGTTATAGAAAGTGAATTTATAAATAGAGCACTAAAATAAATGCAAAACAAGCAAGATAGATTATAACACTTTAGCCAATCCATTTGTGAGCTTGAGTAAGATCTAATGTGCTTGTGATCTTTAAATAATTTACTTTTTTAGATACTAAAAAATGCCACAAGTCCATTTTCTATGAATGCTAAGTTTTTCATTATTAAAACCCTACATCAAATCGTATATTTATATTGGTATGATCTTCTTTCCATATTCTTATTTTCAATTCTTCATTTCAAATTTTTTAAAACAATTTTTAAAATTTTTAAAATGTAGGTGTATAAATAAAGTAAGTTCAAAACACACATATAATTAAGAGATATAATATTTTTATCATTTATAATTGTGTTTAAGCACTCTATTTAAATATCATTCATTTCAATGGTCAAACACTCAATAGCAATTTTACACCTCATTCACAGCAAAAAGTGGTAAATATTTATCCTATTTTTATTGGTCCAAATTAACATTTGACTGTTAAAGTGGATGATATTTAAGAATAGCTGTATTTAAGAGTGTTTCTGATTATAATTGTATAGAGATTTATTTCAGATCACATTCCATTCATTATCACCAAAACAATAAACTTAAAAAATCAATTTCAAATTAAATACTCAAGCAAAAAATTCACATATTTATATTGGGCTTTTATAAATATTTTAAATTTTAAATTTATTCGTACTATATTTTAGTCATAAGTCAATTGATATTTAGAAGCAAACATAATTTTTCCAAGAAGCATGGTAACTCAAGATCTACAAGGCCAATTTACCTCTATTATATTATATTCGTCACTCAATATATTACATAATAATTCTCTCGAAAGATCTAGAAGGCTAATTCCCTCATAATACTATATTCTGCTCATAACTCAATATCATTAGATGTAAAGGCTAATTGCCTCACAATAATGAAATGATTACACATTAGGAACACCAAAGTTTTGAAGTAGCGTGCTCTGCACATAATGGCTGAGCGGCATGGCGGCTCGGTCCTCACGCTTCACACAGTGTCGACCGGCGCAGAGCTCTCGTCTTCAATCCTCTTTATCTTTAATGACAACTCTTACTTCTTCTACAATTGCTAAACAATTGTTTTGTCGGAACAGAACATAATTTCTTGTTTGCAGATCTTTAATTCCTTTAATTTTGGCTTCTAAGAGCTCCCATGTTCAATCTTCCTTTGACTCTTACTTCTCCTCTAGTTTTGGCTTTCTACAATTGTTAAACAAATGTTTCGTCGGAACAAAACATAATTTCTTGTCTTACACATCTTTATTTCCTCTAATTTTGGCTTCCAAGAGCTCCCATGTTCAATCTTCCTTTGACTCTTACTTCTCCTCTAGTTTTGGCTTCCAAGAGCTCTCGTGTTCAATCCTATGTTTGATAACTCTTTCTTCTTCTCCCACATCTGCTCCTTGCCAAATTGCCAAACAGATGTTTGATCCGAACAAAACTTAGTTTCTTGCCTTGGACACCATTAATTCTTTTTGTTTTGCAACAATCCTTCTCCAATCCACAACATTGTAGAGCACAATCAAAATGCTCTTAAATCCTTGTAAGAGTCGTATCTATTTTTTACCAGAGCCCCCCATCCCCACTGTAGCAATGATATCTGATCCAAGATGCATCAATAGATTGACAACGGCGAGAACTCCAAGTTTTTCCAGTATGTCTTGAAAATCATATTTCAGGTTCTGCCATTGTGAATGGATTAAGAGCCGTTAGTCTTGAAAATCTTATGATAGTGACTAAGTCATGGCTGTGCCAATGCAAACCATTGCTGATTTGAGGACACTTAGAAGCAAACCTTGGTGGCGGGCCTCGGGCCTGTGTTCTAACAAAGCATTGGTGAAGCCCTTTTGTAGAGTATCAAACAACCTTGAGAAAAGAAAATAGTCTCATCAGGCGGTTTTAATGGCCTTCACAACTCACATGTGAGGAGGCTGTTTTTTTGTTGTATATTTTGTCACTAAGATTAACTTCAACTCTCACTTTAAGGGTAGTGGAAGTAGTTTAGTGGTTTTGTTGTCCAACCTAAAAAAGAGCGCAATTGAACGGATAGGATTGCATCAGATAATCTGACAACAGTACGTCTTGCCAGCAGCGTGGGGTTCGAGGGGGTTCAACGCGAAAAATAAGAGCCAGTTGAAGGATGTGACAGAAGCGATCAGGAGGCCTGCGATTTTTACAAGTCTGAAGTAGGTTGGACAATGGCAGAAGAAATGTTATTTATATGCATATACGGCTGCCAAGGGAAAAGACTTGGACATTCAAAACCAATTAAGTATTGCCAAAAGCTGAGCAAATTTTCTGGCAGAAATATTGTATCCAATAAAGTAGATGTACTCCTTACGCGTGCTTACTCTGATCTCTGAGCACTGAGCAGTCCATTGACAATGAAATTTTAAAAGTTATGATTGATTTTGTCAATCTGCTTTCTCGGAAAACAATCATGGCCCACAGGGTGAATACGAGCTGTTCACACGCCAGACTCACCCTGCATCCTTTGCGTGTGATTTGCTTTCTCTCACCACGCATCCTTCGCGTCTGATTTTGAATTATAAGACTGCCTCTTTAGTTAGTGTGGCACAATATTTGATGATGTGGCCCTCAAACTTTACTTAGTTATTATTAATGATTTGCATTAAATTAGTGAACAATACATCAATTATAAGACTGCATCTTTTCTCATTCAAACATCTTTGTTCTTTAGCAAATAAATGTCATATTGACTAAATGCTCTAATCAAACATTTTATTCTATAGTTCAGGAAATTAAAAACATAGATTTGATTTTAACTAGGTAATAATGGATAAGTTATAAATAATTTATTTATTTTATAGAACTAAAAATATATATAATTATTTATACTATAAGATTTTAAAATTTCAATTATATTTATATATTGTATATTTAAAAATGAAACCTAACAACTTCATTTATATATTTATATGTATAATATAATATTATTAAATTGTATATTTGGATTAAACATATTC
Organism: Cunninghamia lanceolata; assembly: GCA_027924645.1. Taxonomy (NCBI): domain Eukaryota; kingdom Viridiplantae; phylum Streptophyta; class Pinopsida; order Cupressales; family Cupressaceae; genus Cunninghamia; species Cunninghamia lanceolata. Next base: position 16,396,625 of record BSBN01000186.1, on the reverse strand, counting down.
TATATGTAATATTTATATTTATTTATAATTTAATTATATTTATTAATTTGATAGCTGCAAAAGAACCTATTGGAGTAAATGGTTTTTACCATTTTCACATGCTTAAGTTTAACTTAGGCAGCTGCATGTTAGGTGCATTTTAGTTTTTGATAGTTGTGTCAGTTATTTCTTGTACCGACTCATATTTTTGTCTTTAAATAGGCACTTGTGTATGTATTTCATCATCTCATAATATATTTTCATCTCCGGTGAAGTATTTCTTGCATATGTGAAGGTTTTATGTCATGTCCCCGTGTTGATGAATTGTAATTGACTTGATCATGTACCACTCATTTCAACTAAATATATAAAAAGCACTAAATTAAATAGCATAGATTTAATATATATATTAAATATCTAAATATTAGTAATCATAAATAGATCAGGTAATATAAATTAGCTAAATAAACAATCCATATCCTAAGACAAGACTGTGTGCAATTCATAAAACCATATATCCATACCAATATGATAATGATAAATACAAAAGCATGTTTGGAATGAAGCCGCCCACATAAAGGCAGTCGATTAGTCTTTGAAGCAATGCATATAAAAGATCAATGATCCTACAATTAGCAAAAGGAAATAAATTAATATAAGGGAGATTGACTTTTAAGATAAAACAAAGCAAGACTAGCAATCACAATGATGAAGCGGGTAGATTTGGCAAACAAACAATATTAATATAAAAGTCAATAATTCCCTATAACCAACTACAGGAAAACAAACAATGATATTATAATACATTTTAACAAAATGAGTGAAGTAATAACTATAGCAGTGATAATATTTCAAAAGGGTTTGAGTTAAGGTGACGTCCCCATGAAGGGAGGCAACCATTGGGTGAAGAGGCAACATTCCAAGGAATATAATCAACACTAAATTCCAATTTCATGGATGGGGGGAGTCCAATTAGCACATCGGCATTGTCTATCAACAGCGAACCATATTTGTAACCATCACATTTAATACAGATCTCGATTCCTCTCAATATAGCCCAGCGAATCATACAAGCAAACCATTAGATCATCAGCAATTATACTCTTCAAGGAGCAATCTGTAATATAAATCAAAGCAGCAAACTTGGACAGCGATCTAGCATAATTCGTCATATTTTGAAGCAGATAAGAAGAGAATAAAATGCAATCAGCAGCTACAAGAAGATAAGCATGGAATAGAGAAAGGAAATAAGATATTTCCATCAGCAAATAAAATAATAAAATCAACATAAGAAAGGTATGTGCTTTATCATTGCTTATAGATTATTCTATGCAAGATATAAATGTTAGAATATATCAACATAAATATAGCATATGAATATTGTTTATATAAACTTAATAAGAATTTGAAATACATCATCATTAATATATGGATGAACATCTATCTTATGTATAAATTAGGCAATATAAATGTTAAAATATAATAAAATGAACATAGAAAATGGATATTGTTTATACAAGCATAATAACAATTGAAATACATTAACAATCATTGTATGTATAAATACTCATGCTAAATAAATATGCATATGGAATATGAATAATAATATAAGAGTATAGATTTAACTTGAAATGAATGTTGTAATTTAATGAATGTGATAGCTAAAATCCTTAGATAATTAAGCGTATAAAATGGTGAAAGATATGGAACCATGAGGCACATGAATAAACATGAAAACTATGAAAGAAGGCATATCGAAAGCCTCATTATGAAATCATGGCATCTTGTGATCCATGGTGGATCACAAGATGAGAAACATTGGAAAACCTTAGGACATGACTCATGATCCATCCAAGAAAGGTGTTTGAACCTCATCATTAGGGATGTATATGGAACGTAGGTGACCCCAAGTGGATGAAGAACACCACATGTTGTGTGAAGTCCCTTGGGCCAAGAGATGAAGAACACCGCATGTAGTGTGAAGCTCTTGGGCCTATGATAATTTATGAGCTCATGATAATTGTGCCCGACGTGAGGTGACTCTCGATGGAATGAAGAATGCCACGTGTTGCATGAAGTTCCATCGAGCCAAATGGTGAGGAACACCGCGTGTAGTGTGAAGCCTTTGGGCCTCCGTAGGGATGAAATGTGCCCTAATACATCTGAACTTAGGTGGAAGACGAGGATGATTAATAAGAAGGAATCAAGAACCCAATCAAGGTGGAGCGTGGGAAGTGTATGAACAAATGATGAATTGGAAACATTATATAAGGACATGAATATACAATTTGAATATGGATGAATAGTGATTATATTGTTAATATATGGAAATGAAAAGAAAATGGAACTCTAATGTTCTCTTTTGTGAGTTGAATTGTGCAAGGTCAAAGGAAAAATTTGGACTCACCAGAAGGGGACATTACATTTTATCTGCAGTTTGTGATCTTAGGATCGGTGGCATACACCAACATGGTATCAGAGCCTCCCATTCTACTCTCCTTCCGCCATTAAGAGTTTTCATCAGAAGTTTTTGAGATTACCCTGAGGCTGCATTGGTAGACCTGAATTTGGTTGGCATGCACCTTTATTCATTGAGTTTATAAATTTATATATCGATTCTTGGTCAGAGACCATTATCAATTTTATGGAAGATCTAATTGTGATTTCATTGAAGATTTGATGTTCATCATTGGGTCTGAGATTACTAAGGACGGTGACAATAATGTCGTACAATTATTGGAGCCATTTGAGCCAATTCTACTATCTGTTTCATCCCATCTGATCAATGTCTCATCCCATTCGAGCCATAGGAGTTTTTTGTTGTTCGAATCAAATTCCTCTTGGACCTACGTGATGCTGTAAGACCTTCTGAGCACTAGGTGCGAAGGATTTTTTTGGTGCATAATTTATACAATTATAAAGTTGTTGCAAAAATATTTCAAGCCTTTGCAGTAGCTGTACGGCGTGTCAGATATATATATTCTTTGCTTTAGACTTTATATTTTATAAAGATTGCCCTAAATATTTAGGGTTCAAGTTGTTGCGCAGCGGAAGCATGATTGTGGGCCTGTTTGTACGACCTCTTGCTAGTGTTCGGTGTGGCAAGAGATATATATATCCCACATTGTTTCTATAGAGACATTTTTTGGCCTTCTTATATCCTGTTGATCCTCATTATATTGTGAGCTCAGGTTTACAGTGACACAAACTCTTTTGTCTCTTGCGTGGATTGGATGATTGGGACATGTGCTGACTTGGTGCTTGCTGTGTGGATTGGATGATTGGGACATGTGCTGACTTGGTGCTTCCTGCTCGTTGATTTGGCCTACCTAAAGTTTGTTCCTCTTTGGAAGACTTTCCAAGGGCTATAGTCATAGTGATCCTCCTATTTAACTATTCTAACCTTCTTCGAGCGCCCTATCTGATAGAATCAAAGTGTATACACTATTTTGTATATTTATGGACAATTTTGAATCCATCCTCCCTTTCAACAAATCGGGTTCCGAAGATTTCTTATTGGCACAAACATTATTAAGTTAAACTGAACTAATACAATATAAGTAAATTCATTCAAAATAATTTGAATTTGAATCAATTTTAATTTTTATCTCACAAACAAAATTTCTTCATACATTTTTGTAATTATATATATATGTTAATCCTATTTTTGATCTTTATTTTGCAAACAAAATTTTCTATATGTTGATGTTTCGAGAATTTAAATCAAATTAGATAGATCAAATTATCTCAAATAATTCGATCTAGAATTACTGGACTATTTTCAACTTATTCTTTTTTTCTCACCAAAGTGGTTGGACCCAAGTCTTCTAAATTTTTCTGATGACGTAGAGGTCGGGTAACCAATTCAAGTACATCTCTTGCATTAGCAAACCCATGAATCTAGGCAAAAGTAAATTCAACTGACCATTTAGTACTAATTCCTCTTGCCTCTAATGGGTTAGCATGAGCCATTCCCGTGATAGATAAGTCGGGTTGTAATTCGCGTATACGTCGTATTTGATTCAAATTATCTGGTTTCTCTACAATTCGTGGTATTGGTACACACATCTTTATACATGTATCTTGTAAAAGTGATAATTCAGCAGCTTGATATCGTTTATCCATATATGGAATACCAATTTCATGAATGATCATTCCACATCTAATTAAGAATCTTGCTAGAGATACTTCTAGCAGATTATCTCCCATGAAAAAGATAGATTTACTACATACCAAATCAAGATAATCCTTTAAACTTTCCCATATTCGTTCCTCCCTTTCCTCCAAACCTTGGGTCTAAACACCCAATACAGAACAAAACTTTTCAATCCAAGCACGTGTTCTGTCTGGACCGATAGGAAAAGGAGCTATAATTAATTCACATGCAGTGGAAAAATTTTGTTAATTGATTGAGATATGGCATGCTACCAGTGAATATTTGAGATAAGAAATGAATCCAAATTTTAGGATGACTGATCCTTTGAATCCAGTACATATGATGTCCTTCTCAGGAGCTAGAGGAAGTACATCTCAGGTTCACCAATTAGTAGGTATGAGAGGATTAATGTCAGATCCTCAAGGACAAATTGTGGATCTACCCATTCAAGGGAATTTCTATGAAGGACTTTCTTTAACAGAATATATTATTTCATGTTATGGTGCTCGTAAAGGAGTTGTGGATACTTCTATACGAATAGCAGATGTTGGATACCTCACACATAGACTTGTTGAAGTAGTACTAATGGTCCCATTTCTTGCTCAAAACTAGGTTTTTAACCTTTTAATTTCTTTTGGAGGTTTTTTTGAGAAGCTATCTTTGATTTTTTGAATAAATAGTGATAATGGTTTCTTTGGAGAAAGGGTATTTTAAATAGTGGAGTGATTTTATCCTCACTTATCTTAGTGAGAAAAATCTCTTGTCCTATTTGTGTAATGATGTTCTTATTCCAGTGACACCTTGTGAGTATTGTATTTGGAAAGGTTATAGGGTTAAAGTCTTTAGAGTTATTTTTGAGCATGTAGATGATGAACTTTTGGAATCACTTGTTTATTTTGAGTGCCCTTATGCTCTATGGACTTACATTTGAGAATCATATGGAGATCCTGATACTCTTCCATCCCTCAATGACCCTCTTTCCAATACCGATGTCCCTAATTATCCTTCAGAGAAGATAGACCTGCTTGTGATCCTTTGGACATTTCTGAGACTTTAGATGAGGTTGCAGTTGCTTTAGATGTTCTTGATTCTTTGTCAGAGATAGTTGATCAACCTTCCATCATTCCTAACCAATAGGATTATCATCGTCTTCTTGATTGGGATTCGTATTTGTCAGACATTGGTTCATTGTTCGTGGAATCTCACATTTCAGACTTGGAAGACACATTTGAGGGATTAATTTTCCTATTTGATGATAGTTGTGGTACAACTGTTGTCACTCCATCTCTATCTTTGGAGAATGTTCAAGATTAGTTTCTAGTGGTACCTTGTTTGTGTCTTTCTATTGTGATTGGGCATGTTCCTGATTGGTTCGTGGCATCATCTTCCAAGGTCTAAGCGACACGTGTAGATTTCAGAGAATATCATCCTACATTTGGATTTCACTTGCTAATTCCTATCTAGAATGGGAAGCATACCTGCAATTGTACCTGGTATTGTTTCTTCCAAAAGGAAGACAAGTTGTTTGTCGACATTGGATCATATTTTGTCTTCAGACACTTGTTAGTTTTGCAGGTGATTACACATTGTGGGGGGGCTACATAGTCTCTCTCTTTCCCTCTTATGGGGGGGGGGGGGTCATTTATTGTATATATACATGATGAATGTAGTACTTGGGGGGTATAAATGAGTCCCCCATGCATCATTTTGTTTTCTTTTCTCTCTTTTGGAGAGGGGTTTTTTGCCACAGGGATTTTCTCCTTTTCTCTATTTGTGAGAGATTGCATTGCATTGCATTTTGCTTTGTAAATGGGTACCTAACATGGTTGTATAGCCAGGACCCATATTGCATCTTGATTTTGCATAATAATTCTTCTCCCTAAGTTGCACTTAAAGGGGGGTGTTGGAGTAAATAGTTTTTTCCATTTTCACATGCTTAAGTTTAACTTAGGCAGCCAACATTTAATGCATCATAATGCATAGTTAGGTGCATTTTAGTTTTTGATAGTTGTGTCGGTTATTTCTTTTACCGACTCATGTTTTTGCCTTTAAATAGGCACTTGTGTATTATATTTCATCATCTCATAATATATTTTCATCTCTGGTGAAGTATTTCTTGCATATGTGAAGGTTTTATCTACAGTTTGTGATCTTGGGTTCAGTGGTATATGCCAATAGAACCAAACAAAGGCAAAATATATATTGTATGAACATAGCACCTTTTGACACACTTGCACCCTACATGCCATGGAAAGGTATTGTTTATTCCATTTCTCCAAGTTTTTATCAATTTTATCCCTGATCCACTCCCACATCTCTTTGAGGTTAGGACAAATGGCAAAGGGTATTCCCAGATATCTCACTTGTAGATTTGGGCCCCCCCCATTGAAAGCCATAGTGTTTTACCCAATTTGGGGGGTGTCTTCCCATCTGAGCATAATAGACTTGGCATTGGAGACTTTAGCACCTAAGGCTTGGCAGAATAGATCCAACTTTTTCATCAAAGACTTCAAGTTGTTTTTTTCTAATTCAATGAACAAGGAGGTGTCATCAGCAAATTGTACATTAATCAGCTCATTAGTATCTGGCAGCTTGATACCTTTCACTCTTGGTGAGTGGGAGTGTTTTCTTAACAGATAGAACAATGCATCAGAAGCAATCACAAAGAGTGTTGGACCTAGGGGGCAGCCCTATTAGATGGATCTTTCTAGCTTAACTTCCTCAGAAAGTGACCCATTTATATCAATTTGTGCAGAGGCATCTTTTAGAAGAGTATCCACAATTTTGCAAAACACTACTTGGGAAAACCAAAGGCTTTGAGAACAGACCTTAGAAATGACCATTCCACCCTATCATATGCCTTTTCAAAGTCCAGGAGTAGCATTGCCACATTTTTCTTAGACATCTTAGCCCATTCCATGGCCTCCCAGCTTGTTAGGAGGTTTTCTAAGATGTATCTCCCTTTAATGAAGCTAGTTTGGGTCGTGCTAACAAATTTTGGTAGAATGCTAACCAGTCTTAGCGCCAACACCTTGGACAAAATCTTATAAGAAACATTTAATAGAGTTATAGGTCTCCAGTTCTTGACAAGAGTTTTATCTCCCTCTTTTGGGAGGAGCTTGATAACACCTTTATTTATGCTGGTGCCTAGTGAACCACTGTCTATTGCTTCCTCATAAACTTGGAGCAGATCCTCACTCACCTAGATTTTGAGAAACACTTGTAAAACTCAATAGGCAACCCATCACGCCCTGATGATTTATCATTCTTCATGGAGGATATTGCCCAGAGAATTTCCTCTTTGGAAATCTTTATAGATAGCATAGTCACATCCACATTTGAGATTTTTTTGGGAATGAGTCTTTCTACCAATCCTGTAGTAGATTGGCATTCTCCCCCCCTTCTGAGGTGAAGAGATCTTTGAAGAATGCTAGAAATGTCTTTAAGATTTCCTCTTGGGAGGTGAGAAGCCTTTCCCCATCCCAAATTTGGTTAATTCACTCCTTGGCATTTTTTTCCTTTAGGAATTTGAAGAAGAACTTGGAACCTTTGTCCCCAAAATTTAACCAGTTAAGCTTAGATTTGACTTTTTGACCATTTATCCTTTGGTTCTAGATTTTTCTTAAACCATCTTTGGCTCTAATAAGCTCTTCATTCTAGGGCATATTATTAGGGGATTGCTAGAGTCTAGATTCAGCCTTGAAGAGGAGCTCTTGAAGCCTACTTTCGTCCCTTCTCCCATATAGAGTCCTTTTTTTCCCCACTATTTGGAGGAGTTTCCTCCATGACTCCACATTAGTGTTCCACCTTTCAATGATTGTAGCCCCTTTTAGCATCCACTTGTTCAATTCCCTGATGGAGGCAATGGTCTCCTTATAGTCCTTGTCTTTTAGCAGAATGGTGTTGAGAGAGAAGGTTGAATTCTTCCTTTGTTGTACTACCCTGTCCTGACAAGGAGATAGCACAACCATTATGGGGTGGTGGTCAAATAGTGTATAGGGGTAAACACACACTTTAGTGCCTCTATGGTCAGGGAGAAAGTTAAAGAAGTCTTTGTTAGCATAAAATCTGTCGAGCCTGCAGTATATCCTGCTTCCACCTTTTTGAGCATTACATCAAGTGAACCACACCCCTTTAAAATCCCTTTTTCCTTTTTCTATGGGGTCAACTAGCCTGAGCATATGCTTCAACCTAAACCATAAATGTTTTTCATTACCTTTCCACACTATGTCTATCCCACCCCACTTATCCTTTGCCTACTCAACCATATTGAAGTCTCCTCCCAAGATCTAAGGGATCTCTGGGAGGTTAGCTAACCACTGCCACAAGGGGATTCTTTCCTTGTAATCATTTGGTGCATACACAAAACACACCCCAAATTCCTGATTCTCTTTTTTTAAGGTGATCAACACCACTCAATTGCAAGGTGAAGTGCCACTACCAGTGATCCATTATGTCCATTGATTGGAGACTAGAATGTACGCATCCGCCTTGCCCCATTCATGGGAAGTGGAGAATGCAAAGGCTCCATTCCAGACAAATCTTAGGCTGGTTTCTAGAGTAAAACCAATTGCTATGGTCTCTTGCAGCAAGATAAATTATTTGCTTTTTTCTAAGTTAAGAAACTTTCTAATTATGTATTTTTTGTCAGGGGATTCTAGTCCCCTAATTTTCTAACAAGCACAATTAAGCTTCATCATCCCTAGTCATGGGATTATCACTCTGGTCTTGCCTGAGCTACTCAAAGCATTTGGGCAGTCTATCGTCCACTTCTACCTTTTTTGTCACTGGTGATTGGTGCACCACACTAATTTTCTTCCTTTTACGCTTGGCTATTACTACACTTTTCCCATTTGTGACAAAGCCCATGTTCTTTCTTGGCCTCCCTGGGCCACTCTTTGGCTTTAGGACTAGGTCACCATGCTCTTGAGTGACATTCTCATCTTTTTCGCACACCAGTTTGGTCAGGGTTTCAGAGATCACTGGAATTGGCATGAGAGAGACTGACTGACATACAGGATTGGCCCTCCATACCCTTGCAGTTCAACACCTAGAGAGGTTCACTAATAGCCCATCGCCACCAAGATTTCCATTGAGTTAGAGATAGGGCTTGATTTAGTGGTATGGTCTAGGGTCCCATGGTAATTAAGCTTTTGGGGAAGCATATTTTAGTTATAAGAGCACAATCTAAAAATTCACCAATTGGAGGCTCGAAAGCTTAATGGGTTGTAACATCAATAGTGTGAGAGGCAACCTTAGGTTTTTCTGCCAGTCCCAAAGTCAGATCCAAAGGGCCCTTTCCCATAACATTATCCCCAGGCACATCTTGGCTCAGGGGCCATAGCTTAGAAGTGAATTGATTTGCTCCTTTCCTAATTTCAAGCTTCGAGAGCTTTTGGGGGTTCTTAGGTTTTCCAAAATTTTATTCAATGCTCTACCTAATCCTTTTCATTGCAAGTTGCTGGGCATTCAACCACCAAAAGAGAAGGAAATCGCCCATGACATTTGGGGTTGATAAGGGACGGGAGGGGGGATGAGAAGTGTTAATGACAACCGCATCCCCTAGTCCAATGTCACCCTTGCTAGGCTCCTCTTGCTCAAGGGCATGGAATGGGTTTAGGTGGGTAAACTTAATAGAGTTGCCAACATGTGGCACGATTGCCATTGGCATATCCACTCCTCCCACCCCTTCTAGTGGATGGCTAAGACTATTACCGGGGCTTTGCAAACCAACATTGTCACCAAACGACCAAGGCAGGTTCTGAGAATTTCCCATTTCCACCTCAGCTCGTGGTACCAACGTGGTTCCACTAATGGGTTTGGCCTTTGCAAATGGTTGAGCAGGCTTGGTGTTTCTCCTATTTTGAATAATAGTGTAATTTCTCCTTAAATGGCCTTCATTTCTACAAAGGAAGTAGGCGTTATATCCACCCAAAATTTCTAATGGACAAGATGTAATCCCCCGCTCTTCCACAATCTTCAAATTGTTGGGGATTTCAATCCCAAGATTGAGGGAGACCAAATCCATAGCATCAAGGTTGGGGAGGACAACCTTGGTATCATCAATTTTAACAACTTTGTCGACTGGCTCCAAAAAATGTGGGAGGAGATTTTTAACAATAACCCACCTAGGACACAAAAAGGCAATAACCTCATCAGCAATGGCTGAGGCTAACCAGGCTAGAGCGTGGAAGGCACAACCCCCTAAATTCCAATAGGGTTTTGCAAGGACTTTCTCTTGCATTGAATGATTTTTAAAGAAAATAACAAACAAACCCCAATGACTTTCTCTTGCATTGAATGATTTTTGAAGAAAATAATAAACAAACCCCTTTGAAGTAATCTATAATAAGAAACATGAATTCCAAATTTGTTTTGCCATGTATTTGCAAATGAAGAATCAACGAATCTCATAGTAGGAATTTTATTAATATCAACCGCAACAAGAAAATGGTGGTGTCTTTTAACCTTCCCCTTTCATTACTTATAGTTTCTTTCATTTCATTATTTGTATGCATAAAGAGATCTTTAGGGGATTCAGAAGGTAACTTACCTTCCCTTCCACCATCCTCATTGTAGACAACTTCTACAACAAACTTAGCGCCTTCCACCGCTAAGAACCCTTGCTCTGCAAGAGCTTCCTTGAAATACTTTGCTGGAGCAGAATGAGAAATATTTTGGATGGTAGGATTTACAAGAGGGTCAGAGGGTATTGTATCCCCCTCCAGTAATGCCTTAAAAGAGAATCAAATCCAACAACACTAGTCCCAGGGCTGAATGAGCTCAGGACACATGTGAAAGGTAAAAGAAACACAAAGACGAAGAGACACATGCATGCACAAATGGGAAACAATAAATGAAAATAAACTTAAGGGCATAGGGGATACCCAATTTCAAACCTTTGGGGGAGGTTCGACCTCCCCATGTCTTGAGAAGCATGTTAGACATGCCAATCCAGATCAGCCCTTGAAACTCGCGCCCTCTACCCTGTAAATAGTAGCACCTTCTGATGAATCAGTTCTAGCTCCCACAAGATTCTATAAGTTCTCTATCAATTTAATTATATTTAATTTATATATAATATGTAATATATTTAAATTTAATGTTATATAGTATACTTTACAATGTAATTTATTTAATATATTTTTTAAATAATGTTATATTATAAATTGTATATTTATATTAAATATTTATTTATAATTTAATTATCTTTATTTTATATATAATATAATTATATTTATTAATATGTAGTATATTCTATATAATGTCAATTATTTAATATATTTTTAAAATAATAATATATTATAAAATCATATATTAAATATTATATGTTTAATAGTTAAATATATTTGTTATTTTATTATATTAAGGGTAAGTGCACAAAGATGAGGGGCCAAAATGGGGTCTTAAGTTGCCATTTTTTTTCTTTCTGAAATCAGGAAACATTGATGTTGGATGAGAAATTGAAGATAGCTACACTCAAAATTTGAAGATGGAACAAAAACAAGAGTTGTAGTACTCTGAATCTAGTTTATAAACTACTATTTTTTTCTAAAAATGGTTGAGATTAAGGGGTTCAAAAAGGGGGAGCACACAAATTGGTCTTGTTTTTATGAAAAAAAACATAACATAGCGTCTAGTGTGCTCCCCATAAAATGTTAACTTTTTTTTAGTATTTCAATAATCGCTCCATTGAGAAATTAGGTAACACCATGTAGTTTATCCTTAATTTTTCTGATAGTTGTTTATTGAATAATTGATTTTTTAGTAATTTTTAAAGTGGACACATCCTGAAAAATAAAAATTTGAGCATGCTCCCCCTGTAAAATGTTTGAAAACTAATAAAAAATCAACATTTTTTTTTGAATTCGTGTAGAATGGAATCTAGTTTCTAAAAATATAACTTATTTCAATTTTCGATGAATGGTTAAAAAAAAAAGTCAAAAATACTAGACACCAATTTTTGACAAAAACTAGACACACTAACAAAAGAAATTCAAGATGAAACACTAAACTTACTCAAAATGTGAAAAAAATTATATGGTTAGATAGCTAATAGAGAGCTTAAGATCATGGTGGTATTTTTTTTGAGTTTTCATTGAAAAAAGTGCCATCTTGATGGGGAGCACGCTCCAGATTATCTCTAGATTTTGGTAAAGACTTATAAAAACATGTCAAACAAAGCTGAGCATAACGCGAGTGCGTTATAACACGCTTGCGTTATGATGAGCATAACTGGCAATACACATGCCAATTGCATTTGCTTGAAAGTTTCTAAAGCCTTTTCAACAAATGCATTTTTACATATCTTGCAATGATTGCATTCCATTATAGAACATCTCTTTGAGGTGTTACCTCTTACAATTGACATGCCTTGTTTATGCTTCCACACTTTACATACATGTCTACAAGGGAAGCTGCACTTCCTATCATCTCTCTCTCTCTCTATTTCTCTCCCCTCTCTACATCCTACCCTTTCTCTGAGTCTCTACTTCCCTCCCCTCTCTACCTCCCACCTTCTCTCACTCTCTTCTTCCCTCCCCTACCTACCTTCTACTATCTCTCTCACTCTCTACTTCCCTCTCCTATCTACCTCCTACCCTCTTTATGAGTATTTTCTTCCCTTCCCTCTCTACCTCCTACCTTCTTTCTCACTCTCTTCTACCCCTGCCTCTCTATCTCTTACCTTCTCTCTCACTTTTTACTTCCCTCCCCTGTCTACCTCCTACCCTCTCTCTCAGTCTCTACTTCCCTCCCCTGTCTACCTCCTACAGTCATCTCCCACTCTCTACTTCCATCATGTCTCTACCTCCTATCCTCTCTCTCACTCTCTACTTCCCTACCCTCTCTACCTCTCCTCCTCATTCTTTCCATCCAATGAAATTTCATAAATTATCTTGTTTCCATTTCATTGAATTCCAATTTATATCCTAATCCATCTTTACATGTCCTATTTTTCTTAGCGTGAGTGCGAGATCCTGATGGGCCAAATAGTGGCAATGGAGAAAAAACTTGGATGAAAACATGCTAATATTTAGACTTGGATGGAAAGGACATTAATAGTTCTAGCTCAAATATAGATTCCCTTAAAAATGTCTTAGGATTACCTCATATATAGGCAAGTGGGAGCCCCAAAACTTGCCAAAGAAACTTGCAAAATAACCCATTTAGTGTTATCTTGAAATTTTCCACAATTTCATCTTGAAGCTGACATACTTTTTTGTAACTAAATTTAATCAAATGAAAAGGGTTTATACAGGAAGTTATTAAGATTCTAAAAATATAATATACACCTCATAATAATTTTAATAGGTAATTATTATTAATTTTTTACATACACTATGTCTAATTTCCTTATATATATATATATATATATATGGAAAAACATCAATAACTTTCAACATATTAATCCTTTTTTAAATCCAAAAGAGGTGTCACATTCTAGGATTTATTGGGTATACATTAAAATTTAAAATTTTTGAGTTTCATATATTTTTGACCAAGTTAGGTTGGCTAGAAAAATAATTTTTAATATTTTAAAAAAGTCACGATAAAAAATTCATAAATAATTATTTATTTACTTAAAAAATTCCAAAAAATGTACATCATATCCACTCATGTGTCCTCTACTTAAATCTAAAATATGGAGGAAAAATAATATCTTTTTCTCATACTTAGGTTGGCCAGAATGACACCTACTTTTTATGTTTTTCTAAAAATTTTAGTATTGCTTCATTGAAATATCTAATTTTCACCAAACTGTATTTAAAATTTTCAAAAAAAGTAGTAGCCTATAAACTACATTCATTTATTACAACTTTTATTACTACCTTATTTCTAGATTGTGTAGATATCTCATTCAATTTTTGACGTGAAGTTACTCAAGTCTATTTTTCACATTTACATTGCCACTTAGGGGTAGTGTTTGGCCCATCATGATAGTGCACTCACCCCTTACATTTCCATGTTCTTTGTTGACAAGGGAGAGCGAGAGGGAGGAAAAGGGAGAGAGGGTGGAGATGGAGGGGATAGAAACCTAGGAGAGATACCTAATGATATGGAGAGAGAGAGAGATAGAGAGTCTTATTTTTCTTGTTTTGGAGAGAGAGAGAGGGTGGGTCTGGTTTATGAGTTTAGCATTGCTTAAGTTTAGGGTTTAAGGGAATCATTAGGGTTTAGGGGTTTAGGGCTTCTCAAGTTTACGGTTTAGGGTTTTGGGTTAGGGTTTAGGGGAATTATTTAGGGTTTAGGGGTTTACGGTTACTTAGGTTTATGGTTTAGGGTTTAGGGTTTAGGTGTTAGGGATTTATGGTTGCTCAGGTTTAGGGTTTAGAGAGAGAGAGTGAGGGGATTGATAGATATTGGGAGAGATCTAGGGAGATAGAGGTTTAGAGTTGCTTTCAGGGTTTATGGTTTAGAGGTTTGGGGTTTAGGGTTGCTCAGTTTTAGGGTTTAGGGGTATTATTTAGGGTAACTTAAGGTTTGTGTTTTATGGGTTAGGGGTTAAGGTTTAGAGGTTTAGGTTAGGGTTTAGAGAGAGAGCACTGATAGGGAGATATAGAGGAGACCAAGGGGAGACATGGAGATAGAGGGTGAGGGACATGGCTAGAGACATAGTTAGAGAGATGAGAGGTAGAGGGATGATAGAGACAGGGAGATATGGTTTAGGTTTGATCAGATTTAGGGTTGATCAGGTTTAGGGTTTAGGGGTTAGGAGTTTAGAGAGGGAGAGATATGGAGATAGAGGGTGAGGGACATGGCCAGAGACATAGCCAAAGAGATTGAGAGGTAGAGAGATGATAGAGACAAGGAGATAGGCATTTAGGGTTGATCAGGGTTAGAGTTTAGGGGTTAAGAGTTTAGAGAGGGAGAGATAGGGAGATAAAGGGTGATGGACATGGCCAAAGACATAGGTAAAGAGATTGAGAGGGATGATAGAGACAAGGAGATAAGGGTTTAGGGTTGATCAGGTTTAGGCTTGATCAGGTTAGGGTTTATGGTTGGTATATATATGATGTATAGAATGGTGTAAATGACTAACATATTAGCACTTATAATGTTCTGATGGTGTCTGTGGTTGGCAGAGGGTAGAGTGAAACCTGTGACTAGCTAGGTGTAGAATGATGTTTATGATTGATAGGTAGGTGCTACGAAGGAGCATATTGGTGTTGGCAAGAGACATAGTGTAGCTTCATGAGTGTTGTCATTGATGCCAACAAAGTCCATCCCACACATCCACAGGACATGGTGAGTCTTTACCGGAAGTCAGATTGAAGAAGTGTTGTGGTCCGGTAAGCAAGAACAGAACATGCAACAAGGTCCGACAGTCAGGTCCGGATCTCTTAGAGGAAGTATCTCAGTAAAATGTGGATTTGGGGAAGTCTAGAAGAGTACCTTGACTGATAGTTTCCAAGGATTGAGCCTTCGGTGAAGAAAGAGTAAAGAGATATGAGCACCTAAGCATTAGGTCCCTGTTTGGCAGAGTAGACAAAGGAAGAACTGATCGACAGAGCATCAAACTTTAATACGGATGAGTTATTGATTGTGATCATGTTTCTTAAGGTATCATTCATGATTAGCTAACATAATTGATGACTTCTATAAGCATCTCTTTGATACACATCACTTGGTAAGCAAGTATTCAGCCGACAAATCAGAGTTTAGGAAAATATTGACTATTCCAGATGCCGACTAGAAAGGTGTTGAAATCATTAATGCAGATATATATACTAGATGGATTTAGATGTGAAGGTGTGTGTTGTATGAAGAAAAGTGAGAAGAAAAGCATAAGAGCAGAGTAACAGTAGTAATAAAGGTCCGGTATGTGACAGGACAATAGCACCAAAGAAGAGGAAGAATGAAGTGCAGTAAATCAGTGTATTGAGCCTAACCGGAATTGAACCTCAGCATATGTGGATGCTTCTCATCAGTTCAAATATCTTGTTACATTATTTTGTATCTTGGAGACAGTGAGTCTCTTGTAGGCAGTGAGCCTCTTGTGAGCAGTGTGCTTGGGTAGTGAACCCTAATTGGCAAGTGCCATCTTGTACTATCCTATTCTCTTAACAGAGAATACATCTTGGGTTAATCACCCCATGGTTTTTCCCTTAACAAGGTTTTCCACGTCAAAATCATTGTGTCATGTGTATTGATGTTATTTCTATTTCATAGTTATGTTTGCTTATATAATTTGATGTTGTATTAATTGTTAAGGAAGATCAGAGAGTTGAAATAATTTAAGATAATTGATTCACCCCCCCTTTCAGTTATCAACAATTGGTATCAGAGCCAAGTTCCTCCAAACAGAGCCTAACAACTTGAGGAAGATTTGGGAATTCAAATGGATGTATATGGTATGAGGGAACAACTTCAGTCTACCCTAGATGATCTTGAGCAATCTAACTCTGAAGTCAATGAATTGAAGGAAATTCTCAAACACGCTGATGATTTCATAAATGAACTAAAACGAAAACTAATTATCTCTATGAAAAAGAGAAAGGATCTACTTCAGCAATTGGCAAGTCAAGGTGAAGCCAATGATACAAATGAAGATCTGAAGGAGAAAACTAAGTTATGTGAAAAGTTGTCAAAAGAGGTCATTATGGTAAGACATGAAATGGAATCAGGAGTTATGAAATTCACTCAAGAAATTGAAGAGAAAAGAAAAAATGAAGATGATCTAAGACAATCTCTCAAGGAGAAATCAGAAGACTGCCACAAAATGGATAGGATAATCAGGCATCTAGAATTTGATCTTGAAGAAGCTAGAGATAATGAAGACTAACTTGAGAATCAGATTGACACTCTTAAAAGGGATCTTCAAACAACAAATGAATACAAAGAGAAATTCAAGATAAGCTCTGCTCAACTTGAAGTTCTTCTTCAAAGCAAAAAGAGGGTAGATGACAAGCAAGGCTTGGGGTATGAAAAAGGTGAAAGCTCTGGATCCAGTCAGAAGAACTCCAGATCAGAAAATCCAAGAAATAGGCCTAGAAGACATCCAGTAAGGTAACCAAATGCTCAAAGATATCCATCTTTCAATGGATACTGCCAGAACTGCAATAATTTTGGTCATAAAGCAAATCAGTGCAGAAGAAGAATGAACCAGACTAATTCATCCTTCTCCGGACAGTGTTTCAATTGCAAAAGGTATGGTCACAAATCTCATGAGTGTAGAAATATGCAAATAAACAATTCATTCAGTAGAAGATGTTTTGCATGCAATAGAATGGGACATATGGCTAATCAGTGTAGATCAAGAGGATATCAGTCAAATTTGCAAAGAAATGTTGTCTGCTACAATTGCAATAGATCGTCATATTGCCAAATTCTGCAGAAGTAAGAATCAAAACAATAAGGGTCCGTTACATCACAATCAAAACCAAGACAAAGGAAAATGCAAAATGAATGTGGATGAAATTCAAAGGGAGATGAACAAGATTTGGGTAAAGAGGAGTACAGATAATGTTGAAGATGGATCCGCACCAGAATCTAGTGCTGATATTCCTTCCGGAAACTAAATAAATGAGCTCTAGCTCAGGGGGAGTCACAAAAAGAAAATATTTTCCTCCAGCCAGTCAATTGGTGCCTAAGATTGGCACATGAAAGGTTGCGAACTCAAAGGGCTCTCAGAGAAACATCTAAATAACCATTGGAGAAAATATGAAAGATCCGCAATGAATTTGAAGAGGTTAATCATCTGAGATTAATCTAGTTTAACAGTCATCTAGTAAGAATAGGATTTTCACAGTTAGATTCGGTATGATTCAAATTTGAGGTATCTTAATCTACGGATAGATCAAATGCTTGGGGAAAGGAACATAGATTGTCATCAATCACCGAGAATAACTCTAAGTATATCTCTGTGATACGTAAAAGATCTTTCTCAGAACAAGGAGAACAAGGCAACCAGAATAACTTAAGGTGTGCATTTATTGCAATATGGAATTAGGGTTTTCTCATAAATAAAAGGGCTCATTCGCCTGTCATTTGTACATTTGCATTCGAGAAGAAAAGAAAAGGAGCTCTGCAACAAATTGTTTCAAATTTCTCAAAGATCAACCACTGAAGTCAATTCATCTAGCAAATTAATCTGGCTCACTCCGCGAACCCTAGAAGCGCAAAAGGTATTTTCTGTTATTGAATATCTCTCTGTAAATCTTTTAAAAGAGGCTACTCTGAATATTGTGAAGATCACTGATAGGCCTCGCCCCAAATTCAATAAACATCTCTACAAATCCCTGGAAGTAGATCCCCTAGGGGCATTTTCTGGTGTTATGCATGGAGTTCTGCATGTAGAAGATATTAGGGTTTACATTCACGCAAACATTGAAGAATTTGGAGAATTCAAGTTGAGAGATATCTACCACAAGGAACTGATAAATGAATCACTTGAACTTAAACCCCAATATAAGGCCATCTGAGAAAAACATTTTGGGCAATGCATTCATTTCCCCTATTTTACTAAAGATGAGTGGGTCCGTAATGCTTTGAGTAGAGTGCATGACAACTTCATGTGGCTGAATAGACCATTCAAGATCACAAAAGATGCAATTAAAGTGGTAACTAGTTTGCACTCATCTGGAGGGTTACCTATTCTCAAATCTGTCAAGAATCAAACTGTGAGTGAGGCTACTGGATCAAGGTTTGACAAGAGAGCAATGACAATAGAAGATATCACTGATCTAGATATCAAGTTTGCCTCCATGATCATCGGTTATAAGATATATCACTCTAGCAGGGAAAATTTAGTACCTGAAACTGCAATTTACACTCCTTATGAAATGTTGAGAAAGGATGCTGACTATGACCTTTGTGAGCTCCTTCTAAACCAACTTTTAGAGAAACTGTAGAAGATAAATAAGGATAAGAAGAATTCATTCAAATATGGTGGCCTGATACTATATCTATTCTTCTACTACATGAATGATCTACCCGGATCAAATGGGTGGATATGGCAAAATGACAGACCAATAGCAATACAAATCAGAGACTATCTGCATGGAATTGGTGATGCCAATGCATAAAATACAGTACTCTAGGGGTACTTTAAGAACTTTCAGAACATGATGCAAGCCAGAGAGATAATTCCTCAATCGCTAGTTGAAAAGTATAAGGATACAATATGCTTTATGGTAGAAACTAATCAATGCCTAATGAAGGTAGTGGAACCAAGAACAGTATGGATCATGCCAATGGGGTATGAAGTGGATGAGAAAATTGTAGAGATGCATGTTCAGCACATGCTAAGTCAGCCCAAGGATCCCAAGGCAGAAAGGTTTGGAACCTTTGAAGAATTGAGTGTAAAGATTCATGTGGAGCTCAGACAACCAGAGATAAATAGAAAAGTAAGAAAAGAAGTAGAGAATGTTGTGAAAAGTTTTGGCATATCAAAAGAGGCACTTGATGCAAATAGAGAGAAGATGGAAAGGGTAGAGAAAGAAAAGGAAGAAGCAGAAAAGGAAAGTACTCCGGTAGAAGCCCCCTCCCGAACCAGATCCTCTAAGAGCTCTGCACATACCACTGCTAAGAGCTAAAAGGCATCAAAACTGGAAGCAAAATCATCTGGTAAAGGAGAAAAGAGAACTAAGACAAAGGCTACAAGATCATATATAAACCTCAAAGATGATGAAGAGATCAAGAAGATGAAGAAGAAGAAGAAAGTATCCAGAGAATCCTCTACCGATCTAGACAAGGAAGAAGAAAAGACATATAAAAGTGTTGAGAAGCCTACTCTTGTGATATCATCAAGGCAATTATTGTGGATGGAAACCTAAAAACATTAACAGAATTCTATGATGAATGTAGTGAAGCTGACCAGAAGATCTTGCAAGATGTCACAATCAAGTATATGAATATCTACAACAAAGCTTTCATTGAAATCATATCTCTAATTCCTAAAAGCCTTGAGAAGGAACTTGAAATCAGAAAGAATAATGCTAAAGCAAAGGATATGGAGATCCAGGAATAGATAGCCATTCAGCTCAATCCTTCCATCACTCCTAAGAAAAAGAATATGATCTTCAAAGATTGCAAGGATGAGTTCTGGAGCAAATCTAGGATGAATCAGCTTATGCTTGGAGAAACTGATAAGGTGGCTAAAGAAATAGAAGACATCCTCTGAAATGCATACAAAAGATTCAATATTCCTATTATAGAGGACTTAGGTGATGATCCCTCGGCCATGGATAACAAAGAAGAATCTACTGAGACAGTGGCAGAAGAGGTAAAGGAGACAGGTGAAGAGAAAGATAAGGATCTGGATTCCCCTACTCTGGAAGAGGAAGTCCATAAAGAAGCAAACATCTCTCCTCTGGTTTCCCCTGCAAACTCCAGATCTAAAGGAGAAGAAGTACAGGAAAAAGAAAAAGGTCAAACAGAGAAAACCTTAGATGATAGTGCTAAGGCTACAAAAGGGGAGAAAACCCTATCACCGGCAAGAGACACAGTAAAAGCAGTCAAAGATTTCTTAACCAAAGAGATGATAGAATTTGATGAACTGGAACTTCTTCAAGGACCGTTCAATTTTGACTCCCTCTCCCCTGTTCAAACCATGAAGCTAACATCCTTTACTTCAGCAAAGGCAAAAGAAAAACTTTTGAAATCTCACATAGAAGATTGTGAGCTAATTGAGATTGAATCCGGTGCATTAGAGAAATCATGCCATCCTCTCAAAAGGATTCCTCAGCCTCCACATCTGGTAACTTAAAATCTCTTGTCAATTCAATTAGCACACATTTTGATTCTTTGGAGAAGTCAGCTGAAGAAAAGGTCCAGAAGGAGTTTTTGGGAAAAAGATTCTCCGAAGTGCAGGGTCTAATAAAAAATGATAGGAGAGTTATGGATATTGGAATAAAGAGCTTAGAAAATGCTCTCAAAGATGGCAAAGATATCTATAAATTTTGTTTATCCTGGCGTAAAGTGACCAATGATATTGAGGAGAAAGTAAAAGAGCAAGAGGATAAACTGCTAAGTTTGTCTCAAAGTTTTGATCCTCTCTCCTCTTCCATAGTAAATCAAGAGTGTCAGACTATTGTAGTCACAAATACAATAAAGAAACTTGAGAAAGAAAAGAAGAACATAATAAGCTAGATGGGAGAACATAGAGGGATCACTATCCCTAAGTTAGAGGCTATGCATGAAGCTCTAACTGATGCTCAGGCCACAACCTGGACCACTGATCTGACATATCTTAAGAAGGTAGAAGCTTTTGCATTCCTATTGAGTGGTCACATCTCAATTTTGGATAGGCTGAAGCAAAGTTGGGTGACAGAAGTTGTACAGTTGAAAAATACCTTTGCAGATATACTTAAGTATATGTAAGTACAACTTGTATATATACTTATGCGGATATAGATTGATTTTTAAAATTTTGGTGTGCGGATTCTACCCTTTGCCATTGATGTCAAAGGGGGAGTGAGGAGCAGTGAAAAATAGACCATCAGCCAAGGGGGAGTGTAGTATGACACTTAGTCATTTTTCACTAAGTGTTGCCATCAATGCCAAATGGGGAGATTGTTGGCAAGAGACACAGTGTAGCTTCATGAGTGTTGTGATTGATGGTAACAAAGTCCATACCACACATCCACAAGACATGGTGAGTCTTTACCGGAAGTCAGATTGAAGAAGTGTTGTGGTCCGGTAAGCAAGAACAGAGCATGCAGCAAGGTCCGACAGTCAGGTCCAGATCTCTTAGAGGAAGTATCTCAGTAAAATGTAGATTTGGGGAAGTCCACAAGAGTACCTTAACTGATAGTTTCCAAGGATTGAGCCTCTGGTGAAGAAAGAGTAAAGAGATATGAGTACCTAAGCATTAGGTCCCTGTTTGGCAGAGTAGACAGAGGAAGAACTGATCGGCAGAGCATCGGACTTTAATCTGGATGAGTTATTGATTGTGATCATGTTTCTTAAGGTATCATTCATGATTGGCTGACATAATTGATGACTTCTATAAGCATCTCTTTGATATGCATCACTTGGTAAGCAAATATTCAGTCGACAGATCAGAGTTTAGGAAAATATTGACTATTCCGGATGCTGACTAGAAAGGTGTTGAAATCATTGATGTGGATATATATACCAGATGGATTTAGATGTGAAGGTGTGTGTTGTATGAAGAAAAGTGTGAAGAAAAGAAGAAGAGCAGAGTAACAAAAGTAATAAAGGTCTGGTATGTGACAAGACATCAGCACCAAAGAAGGGGAAGAATGAAGTGCAGTAAATTAGTGTATTGAGCCTAACCGGAACTGAACCTCAGCATATGTGGATGCTTCTCATCAGTTCAAATATCTTGTTACTTTATTTTGTATCTTGGAGACAGTGAGTCTCTTGTCGACGGTGAGCCTCTTGTGAGCAGTGTGCTCAGGCAATGAGCCCTAATTGGCAAGTACCATCTTGTACTATCCTATTCTTTTAACAGAGAATACATCTTGGGTTAATCACCTTGTGGTTTTTCCCTTAATAGGGTTTTCCACGTCAAAATCATTGTGGCATGTGTATTGATGTTATTTCTATTTCATAGTTATGTTTGCTTATATGATTTGATGTTGTATTAATTGTTAAGGAAGATCAGAGAGTTGAAGTAATTTAAGATAACTGATTCACCCCCCCTCTCAGTTATCAACAATTGGCACATAAAATATACCAAATGGTGCAAATGTCTAACAGATTGGCACTATGATCTTCTAATGGTTCCTGGTGAGGTATTTATTTCATTTTGATTATTTTTAGAATCGTTTGAAATGAAGCTTAGATTGATTTGGGATGGAGTTGGGATGAACTGGATTGGTTTAGGGATGATGAGAGGTGAAAAGGACTAGATTAGGAATGATTTGGGAATGATTAGAATGGTTTTAGGGATGGTCTAAAGTGGTTTAGTGCTGATTAGGGAATGATTAGAATGACTTAGGAATAGTTTAGGGATGGTAATTGAGATGAAATCTAGGTTGATTGGAAAATGATTAGGGATGAAGTTAAATTGATTTGGATGTGATTTGGGATGGTGTGAAGTGGGTTAGGGCTGATTAGAAGTGGTTTAGGGATGATTGGAGATGAAATTGAATGGATTATGGATGATTTGGGATTGATTATGAATGAAATTGGTTGGAATGAAAGCTTAATGTTTTCATGTTTTCACATTATAGAGATTGGGAGAGATAAGGAGATAGAGGTTTAGGGTTGCTTCTGGGTTTTATGGTTTAGGGGTTAGGGGTTTAGGGGTTAGGGGTTAGGGGTTAGGGTTTAGGGGCATTATTTATGGTTTATGGTTTATGGTTTAGGGGTTAAGGTTTAGAGGTTTATGTTTATGGTTTAGGTAGAGAGGTGAATAGGGAGATACAAAGGAGACCGAGCCTAGGAGATATATCTATGTCTCCTCTATCCCTCTAACTATACCTACCTCTCTATCTCTCTCTCCCTATCTCTCTATCTTGCTAGATCTCTTTCGTTCCCCTCTCTCTAACTGTACCTTTCTATCTCTCTCTCCTTCACTATTTGAGGTTTACATGAGTTTAGGGTTTCTCAAGTAAATATGGTTTAGGTTTTAGGGTAATGGTTTAGGGGAATTATTTAGGCTTAAGGGGTTTAGGGATGCTCGAGTTTAGGGTCTAGGGGTTAGGGTTGCATGAGTTTAGGGGTTAGCATTTAGGGTTTAGAGAGAGATAGAGTGAGGGGACCAATAGAGATGGCTAGAGATAAGAAGATAGAGGTTTAGGGTTGGTTCCAAGTTTTATGGTTTAGAGACCTTAGGGGTTTAGGGGTTTAGGGTTGCTAATTTTTAGGGTTTAGGGGTTAGGGGTTAGGGTTTATGGTTTAGGGGTTAGGGGTTAAGGCTTAGAGGTTTAGGTTTATGGTTTAGGTAGAGAGGCAAATAGGGAGATATAGAGGAGACTGAGCCTGGGAGAGATATCTATGTCTCCTCTATGGCTCTCTCTAACTATACCTACCTCTCTATTTTTCTCTCTCCCTATCTCTCTATCTTGCTAGATCTCTTTCAATCCCCTCTCTCTAACTCTACCTTTCTATCTCTCTCTCCATCACTATTTGAGGTTTACATGAGTTTAGGGTTTCTCAAGTAAATATGGTTTAGGTTTTAGGGTAATGGTTTAGGGGAATTATTTAGGCTTTAGGGGTTTGGGGATGCTTGTGTTTAGGGTTTAGGGTTTAGGGTCTAGGGGTTACGGTTTAGGGTTTACAGGTTAGGGGTTTAGGGTTGCTTGCGTTTAGGGGTTAGGGTTCAGGGCTTAGAGAGAGATAGAGCGAGGGGACCAATAGAGATTGGGAGAGATAGGGAGATAGAGGTTTAGGGTTGCTTCCAAGTTTTATGGTTTAGGGACCTTAGGGGTTTAGGGTTGCTCATTTTTAGGGTTTAGGGGTTAGGAGTTAGGGTTTAGGAACATTATTTAGGGTTTAGGGTTTATGGTTTAGGGGTTAGGGGTTAAGGTTTAGAGGTTTAGGTTTATGGTTTAGGTAGAGAGGTGAATAAGGAGATACAGAGGAGATTGAGCCTAGGAGAGATATCTCTGTCTCCTCTGTCCCTCTTTCTAACTATACCTACCTTTATTGCTAGGTTTTATGGTTTAGGGACCTTAGGGTTTTAGGAGTTTAGGGTTGCTGGATTTTAGGGTTTAGGGTTAGGGGTTATGGGCATTATTTAGGGTAGAGGGGAGAATAGGGATCCCTATCTCTATCTCTCTAGACATATGGATCCCTATCTCTTAATCTATCCCTCACTACCTCTCTCTCTCCTCCTCTTTATCTCTCTCCCCATCCTTCTACCTCTTGAAATCTCTCTCCCTATGTCTCTAGACATCTCTTGATCTATTTCCCTATCGAGCTATCTATCCTCATAACCCCATCTCTTAATATAGCCCACTCTACCTCTCTCTCTCTCTCTATATTTCCCTATCTATCTCTCCCTTGCTAGATCTATCTCCCTATATCTCCCCTCTCAAATATACATGTATCTATATCTTTCTCCCTCTATAGACCCCTTTCTCTATCTTAATCCCCATCTCTCCCTTTCCCCCTCTATCTCCACCTATCCTCTCTATCTCCATGTCCCTCTCTATCTCTCCATGTCTCCTGATCCCTCTTTATATATAGGATAGAGAAATGGAGAGAGAGAGAGAGAGTCATTTAGATACAAGGTTACCTTTATGTTATCATGCTTCCTAGAATATAATCGCATTATAATGTGATCACGTTCTTGGAAGCATGGAAAATGGTAAAAAAACATGTGGGATCCGTGTTTCAAACCCCACATGCCTGTTATTCCTGCTTTTCATGAGTATATTGGCCAAAAAAATTCTTTTCAAGTTGGTTGACTAATTGAGAATCATTTTTATATGAATCCACCACCTCTTTTTGTTTTTTCAATGTAGAAGAAGTGATTTATCATGTTTTTGGAGAAAATTTGATTATTTAATCTAAAATTTTCATGTTTCATGTGTGATTTTATTTCAAAGCTAATTACCATTGATATATAGATTAAATTTGATAATATATGTTTGTTTTTTACATAAATTTTACTAATCCTATTCTAGAATAATATAGAATTCATAATCAAACTTGACAAAAACAAGAATTTGAGGATTTTGAAGCCATCTTTTGGAGAATTGGTCAACTACAATATCGAATTCTAAGGTATGTTCAATTTTAATTCACATATATATGTTCTTATGTTCTTTATGTATTTAAATGTCTTTATATCTTTATATTTTTTATGTTCTTTATTTTCTAAGACATATATGTGTCTAGGTATATTAATTAGTTCAGTCAAAGGGACTCCAAATTCCCCATGTTTCCACCTTGTTTTAGCCTTCATGCCTTTATTTCACCTATTTTCAGATATACAAGAGAAAAACATTATGAAATACTTCATAAAATAATTTTAGTGAACAACTGTTTGTTATACTCATATTCGAGTGTATACATGGAGCCAAAATTGATTTTGGAAGACTCTAAATTTTTGCCCTAGGATGATATAGAAGGATTTATTCCTTAATACATGCATAATTCAATTAATTAAATAGAACCATGCATGAAATGATAGTTTTATTACAAAAATGGAGGAAATGAGCACCACAAACTATTAGACAAATTGTTACAATTCACTTTGATACCACTCAATCCATAAAAATTATGATGGAGATTATGTATTTACTTCATCAACATAACAAAATTCTAGAGAAGAGAGTTATATATGTAAATATATGGACATACAAGTATCATGACATAAGATTATACAAAAGGAGTTACAAGGAGATAAAACACTCAAAAGGAGGTTTTCATGAGTGTAGGACAGTCATGTAAGTCTATATAACAGTCCACTATCATAGTCTATATAACCCTACTGCCATGTATGATCCTCCTTGCATTTGAAGGTCATTTTACAATGCTATGAAAGTTATAATTTATTACAAAGTGGTCCTTCTTATTGCATCTATGTACAATGAAATTCATACATTTATACACTGTTTACAATGAATGTGTAAAGAGTTCTCTTCCTACAACTATGCACATGCTATAGTTGAGATAAGAGTTTGTGCAAATTACAATAATGAAAACCATCACTGTTATGCTACAACATGCTACAAGTCATCTATGTTACATGGTACAAAATTTATGTTACTATGGAATGCAAATGTACATGCTTACAACACCCAAAACATGTCATCACTAGCTCTTACATTCTCTATTTTCCTTGTCCTTTCTTGACCTCCAAGTGCCCATACTTCTCATACTCACCCATAGTGAGTGAAACATACTGCTTGCTTTCTCTACAAGTGAAAAAATTGAACACAACTCAATCCATAGGAAAAAATTGGAGTGCTAATCAAATGCCCCTACAAATGAAAGCAAATCACACTTATCTCCTTTGCAAATCAAGTAAATACTCTATCCAAGTATCATTACATACTAATATCATTCAATGTTGATGTAGACTCATGTGAGAGTTGTTCTCTCTTTGAATTTGATGTTTTAGTATGCTTTTTTTTTTCCCTTTGTGGTTGCTTACTCTTGCGTTTTTCATTTGGGTGAATCTCTAGATGAAGCTTCCAACACTTGTCATAACAATATCCTCCAACCTTGAAATAAGACCAATAGTTGTTAGCTTTGTGCATACTCAAATTAGATTGTTTGTTATCTTCTTTGAGTTTTTTTTGGCCTTTCTCTTCCCTTAGTTTTGGAGAGTTACTTCTTTTTCCATCCTTGCTATGGAAAATATGCTCATTAGTGGTGTTTGCTTTATGCATCATTCTACAATTTACTACTTCAACTTTCTACTTCTTAGAGATACAACCATTCAATTTTCTCCTTTAGGCTCCCAAATGATGCACTACAAGGTGACAACAACTTGGTTTTACAAAGTTTCACAAACTTGTGTTCTTGATTTGACTCACAAACTCTCTCAATGACCCTTCAATGCATTAAGTCTCCAACACATAACTAGGGTTCAGACCTTCATATGAACTAAATGAGGCATCTAACAAGATTATGTTCACCTACTAGAACCAACTAAACCACTCTTCAAGTCACAAGGATCCCCTCTTAGCAACCAATCTGCCCAAGTCCTCAAATCCTAGGTGCTTAAGGGCATCATAATGCATAAGGGCTCCAAGCTATCCCCCAATCCTAACATAAGAACACACCATTTCAATATAATATATTCAAACCAATTTTGTCACTTTTAGTGCCTGGAAATATCAACCAATGTTTGATCCACAAATCACTTCTTAAGGCCTAGTAGCCTTCCAAACTTGAAAAACGTGCATAACTTTGTGTAAACTTAGCCAACCTACAAACCAAAAAAGTATTTAGACACCCATTATGGAGTAGAACAACATATCAAAAGATTTAATGCCCTTGTTTCAGGAAAATGTGAGTTCTATGACTGGCCCTCTCTAGAAATAAGCCTAATTTGGTCCAATTAACAAAGCAAGTACCCTAGGATCATTCAATAACCACTCCAAACCCCAAAATAGAAGATCTATATGTCACGAAACTTCAAATTCTACTTTTGTTTAGTATATCCATGCTCATCTAGGGTGCAAACTAGAAAACCCTTCATTTCTTCACAAATAACAAGGTTTTAATGAAAATCTCATATCCACTCCAACCTAGAACAAACTAACACTTGATTCACCTTTAAATAGGCCTACATATGCTATAGGAACACTTACTTGGCTAGGTTGCATTCAAATTCACAAAGAACCACTATTTAACCACTCTTTCCACTTGTAAAATACATGAAAATGCTCTTAGAGCAATAAACATAAAACCCTCTTAGACGCCTTCCCTACACAAAACCTTCCACATTCATGTTAGAGACATCTAAATGAGCCTATCCACCAAGCCATAGGTTTATATAGTAGGTGGATAGGTAAATTAACCATTTTTTTCTCTCAAAACCCTTATTCTAATAGTCCATTAGGCAGTTTCAGAAATTCAATTAGAAATCCCTCTAAACTCAATGAAAACCCCTCAAAATAGGTGGAAATGAAAGTTAACACATATACCTAACTCATCCAATGAATTTTAAGACTTGACAGTACCATACAGTGCTTAGGTACGGTCTGAAACAGTGAATTTGCAGAAAAAATGAGTTACAATAGAAAATAGGGTATAACTTCTTATTTCTTCCTCCAAGTTCATCCTCCTCTCTTCTATTCAAACTAGATTCAAGTGTATATGTGTGTTCAAATGCATACTCCATGACTTATGTATGTTCAAGTTATCTTGATATGAGGTGTCTTATTTAGAAGTTTGTAAAACCTTGTTATTAATTTTGACCGTGCTATTCATTGTCATTATAAAATTTCTAATGATCATTATTTTATTCTTCATGCTTGTAGAAATCATCATCATGCAGAGGAAATGAGAAAAGACTCTAACACAAGAAGAGCATGAAGCTGAGAATGAGAGGAAAAGAGAAAGAATGAGGTGAATTTGGGAAAGTAGGAAATTGACAACCATACAAGAAGATATTCCACCATTGCCAATTGAAGAGGAACGTGATACATCTAATGAAGCTAAGAGAGAGAGATGGAATTGGTAGCACAAAGGGAATGAATACAAAACCTCCATGCAATGAGGAAAGTGAATCTCCAAGTTGGAGGCACTCCATTGTCCACAGGTCAAGTTGAAGGAACACCATCATTATCTTCTCGAATTGGAGACACTCCATCTTTCACAGGTGAAGTAGAAGGCACATCTGCATTTTCTTCTCATTTTGGTCACATGCCATCATTCACACCTCAAGTTGAAGGTACATCATTTTCAACCTTTTCACCTCCAATCAAAGGTACGTCATCTATCCCATCTTAAGTAAATATTAAAAAAATTCCTAATGATCAGTCTACTTTACCAAATAAAATGCCTCCTAGAATTTTGCATAGGAGGCCTAAGTTTCTAGTTAATATTGATGAGAATGTATTGGAGCCCATGCAGGATAAGATTCCCATGTGTACTTGCCAAAGATATGCAAATAAGATATGGAAATTATTCTTTGAGAATTTAAATGAAACCGGAAGATGTCAACTCTTTGTTGAACTAATGAGAAATCTGAAATTTAGGCCCACTATGAAGATTCTTGTCCTACGAACATCGAATGCATCAAGTGAAAAGTTAATTGTCAGGAATCTAATGAGTGCGTATGAGAGTGTGGGTTCCACCTCATGCACCAAGGACAGTAATGTCACATGACGTGTCATTACATTGACAATTGTAAGCCAACAAACAAAAAAAGCTTGCCTCATTAGAAAGACAAGTCAAGCATTGAAAATAAATAGAAAAACTCTAATGAGAGGTGTTGAAAGACATCAAAGAGTTTAGGATCCAAACACTAATAAATTGTGGGCATTCTCTGGGAGACTCCCACGGAAAGACAAAGTTGTTGTCGAAGCTTTGAGATCACTAATTGAAGACTTTTGGAAGAATTACACAAGGGTACCTATAGGTCAAAGGGATGTGGTAAGAAGGAGAATTGGTAGTCGAAACTAGGAGCCACATCCAAAGCATTTTTTGGTAAATTTCTAGATATTTTGAAATGCTAAAACCTTTCTTTGTCAAAATAAATCACACACGCACTACTTGTTGTAGATTAAATATTGATTTCTAACTATTTTGATGTTTAT
The DNA here is from genome assembly GCA_027924645.1 of Cunninghamia lanceolata. Taxonomy (NCBI): domain Eukaryota; kingdom Viridiplantae; phylum Streptophyta; class Pinopsida; order Cupressales; family Cupressaceae; genus Cunninghamia; species Cunninghamia lanceolata. The sequence continues at coordinate 16,366,355 of BSBN01000186.1, read as the reverse complement.
TGGTCTATATGTTTAGATTTGCATACTAACAATGTTTTCCAAGGTTGTGGCACACGTGCCCTGCCAACTACCTCAAGAGACTTCGTATCAATGATTTTATGTGATAGAGAGGAATGTCAATAATTCTACAAGAAATTATGCTTGGATGACACATGTCAGCATTGCAGTGGCTTGCAACGTATGCCAATATGTGAACATATGGAAAGAACGCATACAGTTGGAAGCGAAATAGTAGAGTTCAGTAAGTATAAAACAATGGCATACAATACAAGAGATCGTAAAGAAGCAAAGAGGTGTGAATATGTTATTCAAAAGATTCCAGTGTATCAATTTATGCCTATATTTCATGACAACATAGTGTATGAGTATGTAAGACATGCCCATAGAGCTCAATGGTTGGACTTGTAATTCAAGTTATGCAAGGACACATTTCCAGTTGGTAGCATTGTTTCATTCGTCAACTTTGCAAAGAACTGCAGTCTAGAGCCATAGTGTGAGGTGCAATCCCAATATTATAACTTGACACAAGTTTCTATATTTGTGCAAATCACATTCATTCATGCAAATGATAGTATAGAGGATGAGAAAAAGATCTTAAGGGAGTATCATTTTTATATAAGTAATGATCGCATGCATTCTGTAGAGTTCGTGCAAGGTTTTTTTCAGGTGTTCTACAATGATCTGGCTAGAAGGGGCATATCATTTAGTCAGCATATCATATGGTCAGATAACTGTGCATCATAATTCAAGAACTCACATAATTTCTAATGGTTGAGCAGGAGGCATAATATTACAAGTGTTCAACATATGTGGAACTTTTGTGAGGTTGGGCATGGAAAGGAGGAGCATGATGGTGCAGGAGCATGTATCAAAAGAGCCATATCATGACAAGAGTTAAAGTATAAAGACAATGCAAAGTTGACAGATGCAAAATCAATCATCGAGTGGTGTAATACTTCGATGGGTCTAGGTAATGAAGGTAAGTCTTCAATTCGTAGATTTTTTTGGTTGATAGATGATACTAACATTGCACCATATGAGGACTGTTGTACACTGATAGGATCAAGTGAGCTATACTCTATCAGAAGCTCAATTGTAGGTTCATGTAGTATACATACGTGGAAGATGGCATGCTTTTGTTCTCCATGTACAATTCAAGCCTGGAATGAGTGTGAGTCAAGGGAGTGGGTTGACAAATGGCAATTTAGTTATCTTAGCCCACTTGACACGTATCGACCCCCTGACGACACTGGAATTGATAGAGATGGAATCGTCAATTGACTTTGACCACATATTAGATCTAGTTCAACCAAGTAATATATCTACTTGCATAGTTAAATTTGAAATTCCTAATGTTATCTTAAACTTTGTAGTATTTTTGTAATGTTGACTAATTTCATCTAATTTGCTACCCATATCATTGTAGGGCATGTTTATGCAGTTATTGTAGATGAAGATAATGAAGAGGGAACATATTATTACTTGTGTCATTGTGTTGAGGCCAAAAAGAAATTGGAGGCCCCAATTACAGATGGAGAAAACATTAAATACCTTACAGGCTTAGTGGTTGTTACTAGAACATGGCTTAGAAGGTACCCACATAAGAGTGTCAATGTTTGGCTGTTTGAGGACTTTGACACGCATCAAAAGATTCTTCATTACTCCAACCTTATCGTGGCAACCAATGTTCATTTGATACAATATCGAGGTAGACCTTTGAACAAGGCCTTATGGAAGGTGTGTGAGTCTAACCATGAGACCATACTTGACACAATAAAGAGTAGACAAGAACCAAATGGTTTGTTGGATTAATTTGTAAGTATGCATATAAATTTCCTAGATGGTTACTTGTACTTTGTTTTGTATATAAATTGTAGTGTTAATTGCTTCCCTCCAGTATATTTATGTTTAGTCAATTTTGCTTTTTGATGCTTCTCACAAGAGGTCACAACTCCAATCTATCCAACTACAGAAAAAGAAGCTCGAGAAAAGATGATGGAGAGTGATCATCAGATGGCGGTAAGTTATTGATTACATAAGTGATGTTATATATTTCATGTACATTTTGTTATAGTAACGTGCATATTGTTTTATTGTATTAACATGTGGAGCTACATGAGCTTGAACTATCGAAGAGGTCTACATGTACGTAAACTAGATGTTATGTTCATGACATTATGTATACAACAATTTATATTAAATATCTAATACATGATGATAAATTATCCTTGAGTAGTGGTATGAACTATGGGCAGTGAAGGCCTCATGTTTCATTTGATTTGTTTTCTATGGTATAAATTTGATGTTTGCATCATCATCATCATGTTATGCTTCATGGGGTTAGACCTAAGTAATGGATGAATTTGATCCTAATTGGTCTTAATCATGTTCACTCATGTTTCACTCATGTCATATCAAGATTCATGTCAAAGGGTTTGGATGTTAGTTCATAACATTCATGTTTATCATGTTACAATAGTAGGACATAGTTGCTTACGGCATTTATTCTTTCCATTGGATCATTGGATTTTGGTTATGCTTCTCCATCATAACATGTCATGCTCTCAGGAGTTAGATTGGGTTGTGGTTCTTCCTCATGTTTGGAAAGGTGCTAGGAGTGACATTTTGCATTCCATAGCTCGTGGGGCCGAACAGACTTTGCTAACGCATCGAGGTGGGGAGGTAAATGCTAGGGGAAGTCTCATTTTGTGTGCCAAGCATTGCATTTGTTCGGGGTAATATCGGTAAAGTCCCTTAAGATCCCTAAGATGAAAAACCTACCGAACTTTGATGGGACAGTTCTCAGAATTTGTGGCAGCTGGGAACGTTCCATTTGGATCTATAGGTGTACATGGATTCCATCCACAATAACTTCTCTCGATTTCATTCAACTCTAGTACGTTTGATCGTGCCGAAATCAAACACATTCTTGTAAAATGCTTCAGTTTCATGTAGTGGAAAGGTGCTAAGAGTGACATTTTGCATTCCATACCTCTTGGGGCTGAATGGACTTCGCCAACGTGTCAGGGTGGGTAGGTAAATGCCATGGTAAGTCTCATTTCATGTGCCAAGCATCACATTCATTTGAGATAGCAGGCTACTGGCAAAGTCCCTTAAGATCCCTAAGACAAAAAAATTGCCAAACTTTGATGGGACATTTATCAAAATTTGTAGTAGCTGGAAATGTTCTATTTGGACCTACAAGTGCACATGGAGTCCGTCTACAATAACCTCTCTCAGATTCGTTCAACTTCGGTCCGTTTGACCGTGTCGAAATCAAATTCATTCTTGCAAAATGCTTCAATTTCATGTAGTGGAAAGGTGCTAGGAGTGACATTTTGCATTCCATAGCTCATGGGGCCAAACGGACTTCTTCAACACATCGGGGTGGATGGGTAAATGCTAGGGGAAGTCTCATTTCTTTTCATATAGACCATATATAGTCATTATATATATTTTATAAATTTGGTTTTACTTATTGGTTTTTGCTTCGTATATATATTTTATATATAAAGATAGAGATTTTTTTATATATTTATATATATATAAAGATAGAGATATATTTATATATTTATATATTTATATAAAGATAGAGATCTTTCTATATATATGGTTCTCATATATTTAGATGAATATACATTTATATAGACCATATATTGTCATTATATAATTTTATAAATTTGTTTTTTGGCTTATTGTTTTTCTTTTGTATATTGTTTGCATATATATATATATTCATGATTACTCATTTTTTTACTTTCACATTTTTATTTCCTCTATCTTATCTTTCACTGGTCCCTCCTTAGTCTCCTTCAAATAACCGTGTTATCCGTGCCCACCCTCTCTATCTTTTTAAGGAACTCTCTCTGCAATTCTTACTCAATTGTTTTCTCTGACTGTCCTCTTGATGATGGATCATGGAATATGATCCGAAACATTGAGACAAAAAAAGCATACACAGTTTTTCCCAGAAGCACTACGATTAATTATGGACTATGGAAATATCATGTCTACAAATGTATTGATTGATATTAAATTTATCATAAAGAATGTATAATAATTATATAAAGGAATATAAACATTATGGCCAAAGATGGCCAATGACTTTGTGTTTTAGGAAATGTCTCTTCAATTGTCATGGGTGGTAAAGATAAAATCTAAAAATAATTATTCATAGGAAGGTTATGCATGTAGCCATGTTTTCTACTTGAAACCAAAAAGTACTTTGAATCCATAAATTTTAGTTACCCTTTGGCATACTATACACATATTCAAAGTAAAAGTATGGTGGTCCTTGGTCAAACTCTTTAAGCTTCCACTGTTGACTCACAAGATGATCTAGAACTCCAAATCCAACCATTCCTTAAACATGGCATTGTAAACAAAATTTAATATATTTATTTTCTATAGACAAACATTTGGAAGACATACTTTCTTTGAGATTTATCTTCTGAAATGGTTTCTTGTGATGGGCCGGGGGGCTTCATTTTCCATTATATATTTTTTGGTGTGGTTATGTGCATCATGCCTGCGAAGCTATCACCATCACAAATTAAAATGGATTAATATGAATGGGACAAGTTGGATAGAAGTGATAGATCTACTATTAGGTTGTGTCTTTCTAATTCTATCTTGACAAATGTTTTAGTTCAACTAAGTATCTTGTAAATAAGTTATTTTTGAAAGAAATTTGTATTATTTAAAGATGCATGAGAGAGAGAGAGAGATGAAAGTGATGCAAGAGCATCCTTTGGGTGCATATGGTAGATGTTTACTTTTGGTTTGATTTAGTTTGTTTTGTATCAATAAGGTAATTTTTTGACCACCTTGAACCTTTAGAGTTATTTGGGATCCCTTTTGATGTTTGGGTCAAATGTTGTCAAAGTTACAAAAAGTGTCATTATTGTTAACAAAAAGTGCATCAACTTTACAATATTGGTTAGAGGGAGTTAGTAGTCAGTTGGGAAGTTAGCAATGATTTTAATTCAATGTAAACAACATGAATACATACCAACCAAGGTAGAAGGAGAGTTTTTGAATGGGAAACACTTCATTTTTGCACACTTTTACTTGCATTTTTTTGTGAAAATAGATTGAAAACTATATTGTATGGATTGGTACAGAATAGTATGGACTTGCAATTGATTGGAAAAGTTGAATGATGTTTTCTATATTTCAAACAATTTTGGTTTGAGTGAATTTCATTATGTTTTGAAGAAGTTATGGCCGTTTTAGTGTTGATAGTTGTAGATTTTTACTGAAAAGACAACAAATAACATACTGATACAACCTTGTACAAAATATTTTTAGGTGTGTGATGGTGTGGACTAGTAATGGAATGTATTAAGGTTCAAATGAAATTGGTTTGGTGTGATTTCCTTGAGTTTTGATCAAGTTATGGCAAATTTACTACTAGTTTCCCTATTTCAGAATTAGAGTTTTCAACGAGTGTAATAATTTCATAACTTTTATTTTAACCATGGAAAAATTATGAAACTTGGTGAAATGATTCTTAAAGCAATTGTCCACATACCCATTAAAGTAAATTGCACCAAACAACTGTATGTGAAAGTTATGCTAACTTGTATGTGTTCTTTTATAAGAAAACAATCATAAAACACTAGTTCAATGAGGGCTTAATCCAAGGTTTGATCATGAATGTGTGATGGATCAATGATATGTATTGTAACAGGTCTAAAAAATCAAATTTTTCCATGTTCCTTGTTGTTTTTCCCTTTGTTTAATGTCATTAGGTTTCAAGAGCAAAGTGCTAAGTTGTACTAGAATGTAACAAACATTGCTTGTAATGGGTCATTGTGAGAAATGTGTCAATTGATTTGTGTTTGAGTCCTTTCTCTGCATCATTTTTGGTATTAGAGCCCAAAGATCTGGGCAAGGTAAGTTTAGGAAGTTTGTGTAGTGCATTTGTCAGGTTGAAGTGAAGAACCTGGATGCCAAAAGACTAGGTAGTGAGGAAAAGGAAAAGAAACCTAGGTGAGGTATCACAAGAAGAATTTAAGAAAAGAGAAGAGATAGCAAGATGCAACAACAAACTTAGAGGGAGAAGATGAAGGTCAATAAAATAAGATCAGATGAAGAGTTTGATAGAAGAATGGTAGAGTTCAAAAAAAGTATTAAAAATATAGTACAACAGTATCTTGAGGAAGCATACCAAGGATCTGTTGGGCATTGGCCAATACATAAGAAAGTGAAATGGCCCATAAAGATGATTTTTCACAAAAGGAGAAAGCAAAAGATGGTTACTTTGAAAAGAAAAGATGAAGCAAAGGAAGAAAAGACATTCATTGGCATGGGCATGATGAAGGATCAAGAGTGTCTTCAAGAAAATAATGCAAAGGTCCATTAGCAAGAGACACATCCAAGAAAATAATAGATTGGTGATGATCAGATAGTTGACAAGAAGATGTGTATAGTTGAGATCAAGGAAGAACCAAGAAAACAAGCACCAACAGATAATGAAGCTTAGTAAATTAGCCTCATGGTTTTTCTCTATTGCATGTTGATAATAATGCTTGTATAGATGCAGACCAAGGAGAGATTGATGAGGATGATGACATGGATAGTAGTAATGTGGCATATGAAAGTGACATAGACTATTGGAGTCTTGCAGTTGAGAAGAAGATCCTCAGGAGGAGGTACAAAAAGCAAGCATGAAACAAAAGAGTGAAGACCAAGAAACATGGAGCAAATCAAACCAAGCATGGGAAGGATCAAGAAGAGTTCATAGAATAGCTAAGCATGCAACGCTAACCATCATTTGAGATGGAACTCAAATTTCTTTTTCCTACAGAGTATGATGTAGGAGCATCCTTTGGGGGCATATGGTAGATGTTTACTTTTGGTTTGATTTATTTTGGTTTGTATCAATAAGGTTATTTTCTAAGCACATTGGATCCTTTGGTGTCATTTGGGGTCCTTTTTGATGTTTGGGTCAAATGTTGTAAACATTGCAAAAAGTGTCATTATTATTAAGAAAAAGTGCATCAACTTTACAATATTGGTTAGAGGGAGTTAGTATTCGGTTGGGAGGTTATCAATGATGTTAGTTCAATGCAAAATATGTGAATACACACCAACCAAGGAAGAAGGTAAGTTTTTGAATGAGAAACGCTTCATTTTTACACACTTTTACTTGCATTTTTCTATGAAAACAGACTGAAAAATGCTTTCTATGGACTAGTACAGAATGATATGGACCTAAAATTGATTGGAAAATTTGAATAATGTTTTATCTTTCAAATGCTTTTGTTTTGAGTGAATTTGATTGTGTTTTGAAGAAGTTATGGCCGTTTAGTGTTGATAGTTGCAAATTTTTACTGAAAAGACAATAAAGAACAGACTAGTATGGCCTTGTACAGAATATTTTTAGTTCTATGATGGCATGAAATGATAATGGAATGTATTAAGATTCAAATGTGATTGGTTTGGCATGTTTTCTTTGAGTTTTGCACAAGTTATGGCAAATTTACTACTAGTTGCCCTATTTCATAACTAGGGTTTCCAACGAGTGTAATAAATTCATAACATTTATTTTAACCATGGAAACATTATGAAACTTGGTAGACATGATATTTCCATAGTCCATGATAATCAGTAATTGTAAGCTTGTGGAAAAAATGTGTTGCGTTTTTTTGCATCGATGTTTCGGATCACACTCCATGATCCATCTTTCTCATTCTCATCTTTTCTTCCTGATGATGGATCATGGAGTGTGATCCGAAACATCGATGTAAAAAAAGCAACATAGTTTTTCCAGAAGCTTACAATTACTGATTATGAAACTTGTTTAAATTCTTCTTAAGGCCATTTTTCATATACCCATTACAGGAAGTTTCACCAAATAGTTGTATGTGAAATTTATGCTAACCTATATGTGTTCTTTTGCAAGAAAACAATCATAAAACCCTAGTTCCATGAGGGCTTAATCCAAGGTTTGATCATGAATGCATGATGGATCAATGATATGTGTTTCAAGAGGTCTGAACTATCCAATTTTCCATGTTCCTTGTTGTTTTTCCATTTGTTGAATGTCATTAGGTTTCAAGAGAAAAGTGCCAAGTTGTACTAGGATGCAACAAACATTGCTTGTAATGGGTCATTCTGAGAAATGTGTCAAGTGATTTGTGTTTGAGTCATTTCTCTGCGTCAGAGAGAGAGAGAGACTAATTTAAAATAGACTTGTACATATAGTAGACCTTAATGGACCTCCAACAAATATGCAATAGTATTACAATAGTTATATAATGTATTGATAAATATGGAGACTGATAAAGAGACAGGAATACAAAAATTGGAGATAAGAGATATGAAGGGAGAGAGAGAGAGGGATAGAGATACTAACTTTTGATCAACTATTTAATGCTAATAATCCAAAGTTGGAGAGAGAGAGAGAGAGAGATGCTTATTAACCCCATATCCACTGAGGCTTAATATCCTCTGCAAATAAAATAATCACTATTGGCTACATTGCACAATATTAAGACAATTAATCTTGCCACTTCTGTTTTATACTTGAAACTAAAAATTACTATGAATCTATAAATTTTAGTTACCCTTTGGAATACTATACACATATTCAAAGTAAAAATATGGTTGACCTTGCTCAAACTCTTTAAGCTTCCACTATCAATGCACAAGGTGATCAAGTACTCCAAATCTAACCAGTTATTTAATGTGGTGTGGAAAAAAGAAAATTTATATCTTTATTTTCTACAAACAGCACATTTATAAGACATACTTTCTTTAATTGAATGAAATCCTAGAGGATGTGTAGAAAATCAAATTTCATAAAAGAAAGCACTTAGATTTAGAAAAGGATTACTATGAAACCCATCAAAGCAAACTATGGTTAGCATGACTAATCAAACTAATAACCTTGGGATTGTAATTAGAAATATCCAAGCCTACAATTTTTTTTTTAAGATAATGCGCCTGGTAAACTTTTTAATGTGACTGGCGACGCTGGTGCGACACGCCCTCCGGCTCCATGCGAATGCTTTTGCCCGGAGCAATGAACCGGTGAGGCCACAACATGGGGGACCTCATCCCCTAGCAAGAACACTTCAAACCCGCGAGCTCATTGGCCCAGTGAAGGCGTAAAGCCTTGCGAGCTTGTTGGCCCAGCAGGGATTTGAACTCTGGTGGCCGCCACTACAATTGAGCAACTTAACCATCGAACCATGCCATCATCAGCAACATCCAAGCCTACAATTAGTCCCATGTTGATTGTTCAAATAAATTTTCTACATATAATCAAAATAATGTCTATATGGGTCTACAATAGACAACATCCATACTTGCAATTAGTCTCATGCTAATTGTGCACACAGTTACTACATAGAATCAAAATGATAATAATGTCCATAATTTTCAATACTTGTTTTTGGTGGCCTCTTCAATTTGGACAGGAACTTGGCTATGAAACATAAGATATTTATAATCTATTGGAGTCTAGATTAGTATAGAATGAGGTTTCATTATTCTATCGAATTACAATTGAATGCATTGCATGCATTACATAATTCAATGCATGGAAATTCATACAAAATAGAGGAATGCTTGCCCTCTAGCCTATCCCTTGTGTTCCTATTATTTCTTGTGAGATTATTATAGGTTCTTCCACCTATTATCATATCAAAACCTCCAATTGAAATAATCATTTCATCAAGTCTTTCTTTTGTGAAATTTTGCACATCTTCCACCTCAATCAATTTACCCTTTAGATGTGTTTTTTCCAACCAACTTTTGAGGATAAGCTTTTTTTATGTACAAATTTTTACAAATACAACATAAATGAGTGTTATATTGAAATGATGCAAAGCAACTTTTGCACCCCAATTTTTAGAGAAAAAAAAGGATATTGATCCCCTTTAGATAGATATGCTTCAAAATAAAAAGATGGTATCCTATAATGAACAAATCAAAGTGATGCAATTTTCCTCTTCCATTTTTACATCTATCAAAGCCAATTGACTTACTACTACATGAAAATATTTTAAATGTTTGGTTACAAAGTCTCCTTCATGCATATTTAAAGAATATAGATTTATTTTCAAAAAAAAGTTTTTTACAAGACACTTAGTTTGATATAATGCAATAATTTTATCTCATAAACTCTTACCAATATTTTGAACTAAAACAGTCATCAAAGATTGAATTAGAAAAACATAACCTAATAGTAGATCTATCTCTTCTATCCAACTTGTCCCATTCATCTTGATCCATTGTGAATGGTAGAGGAGTGAGTGCAACAATTATTATGCTCCATTGATCTATCTCCACTAAAAGATATTCAACCTTCAATTTCCACAACTCAAAGTTTTACCTACTAAACTTCTCAATCTCTCTTGTCAATTTTGTACCTAGCCCTACCATTTCAACTGGATGGGCTTGACATGCTTGGGAAATAAGAAGAGGGCCATTCAAGGGCACTATCACTTGTAAATAATTCATTGAAACAAAAAAATTACTTGCATACATGCTTTTACCCACTACTATTCAAAAATCAACTTTACTTGCATGCATGGACCAACATATTTAATTTACTCCATTTCTTTTCTAATGAAGGACAACAACATAGATCACTACATTCTTTTAATGTTCAAATGATGGATGGACAACAACCAATCACTAGCAACAAAATTGTATGCTCTCTTCTCACGATTTTTCAACGTTCAATGTACAATTATATAGGAACCACCAATTAATTTATTTTACATTCTATCTTGGCATATCCATTGTACCACTCATCTTTTTATATTAGAAACAACACATATCATTGCATGTTTCCAATGTTCATATGATGGTCGAGGATCGGGGAATCAAAATGGACAAAAAAATATTACAAATTTATGCTCTTTTTTACCTTCTAATATTATATACTTCAACTTATGTAAATGAATAAGGATTTTAGTTTTATTTTTCCCTCAAAGAATTCCATATTCTATTTTAATGAACTAGAAAAATCTAGAGCGATTGTCAGCATACCCATTGCACATTAAGGTAAAGAGGAGGAGAAAGAGGTAAAGATATATGTATATATAGAGAGAGAGGTAGCAACAGAGGGAGAGAGAGAGAGAGAGAGAGATAGATAAAAATAAATGTAGAAAGATATAGAGATAGACATAGAGAGACAAAGATAAATAAAGAGATAGAGAGGGAGATGAAGATATATAGAGAGGTAGAGAGATAGAGAGGCATATATATATATATATATATATATATATATATATATATATATAGAGAGAGAGAGAGAGAGAGAGAGAGAGCAACTTTCCCTTTGTATTTTTTTAAAAGTACCATTTCATGAGGCTCTAGTGGAGCTAGATGATCTAGACCAACCCATGCCAAGATCCACTTTTTATATTGTAAAAGTACCACTATCACACTATGTTTATGTAATTAAGCTTAGTTTTGTAATCTCATGATAGCCAATGATTTTGTGTTTTAGGAAATGTCACAACAAATTATATGACTACATTCTTTCAATGTTCAACTGATGGATGGACAACCATTCACCATCAACAAAATTGTATGCTCTCTTCTTAAGAAATAACTTATTTATTTTGTCTACATGTTATATCGGTGTACCCATTACACCCTAAGGTGCAATTACTAGTTATAGATGTTATTACTGCCATAACATCTTTCCCAACTAGACTGGTCCAACTAAATGTTTTCTATTCTTGATTATACAAATTTTGTATTCATATTCACTCCCTATTGATGGTAGGTACTTTCCCAGCCAATTACCAATAGAATACAATCAGTGATCAATTAAAGAAAGGTTAGCCTTTGAAGAAATGTGTTACTTATTTTCAACTATGACCATCAATAAATCTAAGGAAATGGGATTGGCCTTGGTGGTTTCAATGTAGAACTAATTCTTGTTTACATGTATATCAAATGCATCTGGAACAATTTATGGGCATCCAAAATTATATAATAAATATTACTAGTATAATTAATATATTACTTTTTATATTTATGTTAAATTATTGCAATTAATAAAAACATAACTATATTGTATTTACAAAATGAAGGAATAAAATGTTCCATGCAAAGACCAAAAAATTAGACACAAGGAAACAAAATTGTTAAATGAGGGTATGAAAAGGAATTTTAAATGTGGCTAACCACAACATATCAAGATACATTGGTGGGTAACCGATAGCAACCAAACTACCTTCTAACAACCTGTAGAGCTAAAACTCTACATTTTGTTTCAGCTTTGTTTTTGTCTTAGTATTTTCAAGTTGATGTTTCTTATCTGTGGATATATGTTTCTCGTGCGCGGATCGCACCATGATTCATGTCATTATGGAGCAACAGTGTTAAGCGAACGCTACCATGTGTTTCTTCCATATGCTTCTCTTCTATGTTGCTACAGAGTGAGCCACATATCTATAGTAGTGTTTCTTTTATTTAAGTTTCATGCTTGTTACGGGTTGTGCCACATGTTGATACTGGAGGCCATGACAAAGTTTCTTTTGATACCGCAAACTTGTAGGTTGTGCCATGTGTCATTTTGTGGTGTAGATGGAAGCTGCCGTGTGTATATCCTTTTTGACAAAGCTTTGATAGTACTGGCATATGTGGTGGGCCCATAATATTGAGACACAGTTTATAGCTTGTACCCGAGTGTGCCACATGGTGAAAGCAGAGGGTTGAACTACTTTCTTTTTTATGCTTTCGGGTGAAGACACGTATATTGTCTTATGATTTTTAGTTTCTATCAGAGTGCGACAAGTGTCAATCTCCGCGGGATTCCTCATGACCTTTTTCATAAAGTTATTGATATTGCCAGAGGGCACCACATTTCTAATTTTGTTTTAAGTGGGAGGCGCCATGTGTCACAGTATTATTTCTCTATGCAAGAATTAAAGAAGTATGTGGCGGGTCCCATATAATGTCTCAGTTTCTAAATGTTGCTGAAAGTGCCAAGTGCCATAGCTACAAGTTACTCAGGGCATAAGGATAAAAGATTTTAGTGTTGCCGGAGGATGCCAGGTGTCTCAGTGTAAGAATGGATAGTGCCACATATCATGTTTTAAGGTCTAGCAGATGGAGACAAGTGGTGCTATTTTGTGTACTTTGTTTTGAAGGGAAAGAAGTTAAGAGTTAAACGGAAGCTGCTACGTGTTACATTTTTGAAGCCGTTTAAGCATGCGGGTGCTGCCACACATCTTAATAGCAATACAGTTAGTATGCCACACATTTTATTGCTTAGCCAATGAGCACATAGGGAATAGTAGTTGTAGATTTAGAAGATCTCAGTGATAGAGGAGTCCTAGTTAACTTTAGTTCTGTTGATGCCGTTGAAGATTCTGGGTAGTTACAGGTGGTCTTGAGCCAAATTTTGTGGCTATATATATAGGAAGAAATTGTAACAAAAGAGATGGATAATTGACTTAAAATTTTCAAGATCTTGTTGTGACCAGATTGCATCATTTTGCCTTAGTCTATCTATTTCTGATAAGAAGGCTAATATACCTGTGCATGTCATTGTGCCTTTTGTATTTGCTGAACTATTAATGAAAAAAGCTTTGTTCTGTGCCATTGGTGATGTTATCTGTGTCTTTGTACAAACCTTCTGAGTTTAGCCTTTGATCTTATTCATCTACAATCTGTCTATATTGATCATGCAACATTTGCTCTTTAATATAGATGAATCTTAAGAATCTATTCATTGTGCTAGTTAAGGAATTACTTTTCATTTAGGCACATCGCCATAGGTTTAGATTTTACATATTATATCTGTAATCTTGTTTCTTCTTCTAACCTTTACTCAAAACCTCATTAAAATAGGAAGAGCCAGCTTCTTTAAAATCTGGAGGTTGTTTCAAGTAGCAAGTCCCATATTCTTGAAACTTCCCATGTTGGTGTTGGAAACTACACAATTTTACAAATCAACACAACCAATACAAAAGCATGCACTTTTATTTTAATGTGTCTAGTAGGGTAGTTGCAACTATAATATCTAACAAAATTCTTCTATCATTTATGCTTTAATGGATGTCCAAACCCTGCTCAAAAGCTTCCATTTTAGCATAGGCTTAGAGTATGTTGTATTTGGCATTTTAAACACAACAAACATTGGAATAACAAATGCAAATTTATATCATGTATCAAATACAAACAAGGGAAGCATTTACATTATTGTATCAATAATTTCATATCTTTTTTATTTTATTTCTAAAGCATCTACACAAACAAACTTATAAAGAGTAGCAGTATGTCAAATATTGCATATCTAAAAAATACAAAAAAAACTGAAACTAAAATAATAAACAAATCAAACATATAAAATAAGAGACCGTACAATGCATATTACTTTACTCCCATTTACATTAAATTTTTATATTGAAAAACAAATTCAACTATTACAATATTTCTAATGAAGGTAGAGTAGCCACTACATTTGCTTTTTATTATTTGTACCTCTCAATGAATTATTAAAAAGTTTCCTACCCAAACTAAATTTTTATTTTTTTACAAAGTTAACATACAAACTTCTCAATTAAAAATATTTTAAAACTGAATTATTAATTTGATGGACGTCAATATGCTTTACCTCTTATTCCAACCTTCATCTAAAATGAGAAGAAAAAATATTATTATTATTATTATTATTATTATGATTATTATAATGCATCCATTTTTTAGCATGCATATAGGAAAATTATTACTATGTGTAAATAATGAATTTATAGACTTGTATATTACATAGACTAATAAGAAAGTAGTTTTAGTTAAACGTTAAAGTGTATATTTGATAATTTGAGGCATTATACATACGAGCATGTGATGTGCAATGAATATATGATCGAATGGGACTAGGGATTTTTTGAAAACGAGTAACAATAGGAAAACATGATTTATTTTTCTAAAATGACGAGCAACAGCTTGGTAGTAGTTTTCACCTCGCAAATCATAGTTTGTGATCTTTGCTACCAACGTCTTATAGGTTTAGCAGTATAAGATGAAGGTTTGCAACAAACAAATCCAAGTTTTTTGATGTCTACCTTGACAAACCAACAAAGTTTATCGGCCAATTAAGAGAAATCAGAATTGAACATTAAAAAATAAGAAATTATTCAATCTTTTAAGTTTATAAGTGTGTTTTTTGAATTATTATTTTGACGGACAGGTTCCCCTTGCTCGTGGCACCTTAGCCAAATGACGACTTCTGGTTTACATGTATGCTTACTCATCATTTTGTAATCGCTTGATAAAAGAGCAGAGATGACGATATCTATTTAATCCGGTTGTTTCCATCAAATATATATATACATATACATCTTAGCCAAAGGATGACTTCTGGTTTAGATGCATGCTTACTCATCATTTTCTAATCACTTGATAAAAGAGTAAAGATGACGATATCTATGTAATCCGGTTGTTTCCATCAAATATATATATATACACACAT
The DNA here is from genome assembly GCA_027924645.1 of Cunninghamia lanceolata. Classification (NCBI taxonomy): domain Eukaryota; kingdom Viridiplantae; phylum Streptophyta; class Pinopsida; order Cupressales; family Cupressaceae; genus Cunninghamia; species Cunninghamia lanceolata. Next base: position 16,350,904 of record BSBN01000186.1, on the reverse strand, counting down.
ACATACATATATACATACACATACAAGCTAATAAAAATTGATTTGAAATTAGATAGTTATAAACTAGTATAGATATAGATTAAATACATTTATCTTAAAAGTCAAGAAATATCATATATACTTAGATGTGTAGATTTTAATTTTTAATTAAGAATTATTTTATTTTATCTACATTATTTACAAGAGTTATTTTATTTTATTTATGAAGAATTTTTTTTTAATAAAGAGTTATTTTATTTCATTTACTTAAGAGTTATTTTATTTTACTTTAGAACTATTTAAAAATTATTTTATTTTATTTACAATGTTTGCTTAATTTTTATTTCAAGAACTTTTTTCTAATCAGTAAGGATGCTAGGCATCATAATATATTATATTAAAATATTTAAATGTTTTTACAATAAGAGGGTCCAAAGACTAGATTTTACATAAAAGAGAAGATAAAAATTTCTCACAGATATTCAAAGATAAAATAGAGCTAAAACCAATCCAAAAAAGACCAGTTTAAACATAAACTTTATGGATTCATAACATTAAGGTCTACCACCTTAAAACCATGGAACCATACTGGTTCATCATCTTCAACATTTAGAGAGTCACCTTTAGGAAGAATGGGACAAGGAGGTTCGAAATGAACCAAAAAGGTCCAAGAACTATATGCATCTTCAACTCTCTCCTTTTTGCTAGTACCAATTGCTTCTTATGTGCACACAAAGAGCACTCAAGATTTTCACTATTATTATTTTGAAGACTGAAAATCAAAGCCTGATAAACACAATTAACAGAGGGCTTTTCTAAAATTTGAGTTTGAGAAAACAAACCACCAATATCTACCACTCCCAAGTGCAGATCATAGTTTGGAAAAGAAAGATGCAACTTGTCTACTAGAACCATAAAATCATGAACAAAATTCATCGCCAAACCCTTCAGCATGTTGACATTTTGGATCACATCCATAGAATTTGATAGAAAATGTGAAACCAAATGAGAAGCATAACAAACATTACACTGCAAAAGGAAATCTTTACTAAAGACCACCATCAAAGCCTCTTCAACATTGCCATCATGAAGCTCAAAAGCCCTTGACAACCCTCCAGAAACTATACAACCATGGATAGGTTACTCCTAAATTTGAATGGGAAGAAGAAGCCTGGTATTCCTGGGAATCGTCGCCATCGCCAAAACCAGAGAGCAAAGAATGCAAAGAAAGATGCAAATAAAATCCAATCTAGCTGAGATAAAAAGCCTTTCCACATGAGCCATCATAAAATTCCAAGTCCTTGAGAAAAGAGGAAATAATTATCGATACACAAAATAGGGACTAGCAACAATTCACTTGTTAAAGCCTTTCACTACACACACTTTATATCAATGAAGGTCATAAATAAAGCCAATTTGTCATGTGCGCAATTGCCACATTGACAAAAATAAAAACAACTCTCATTCTATACCACAAGGGAGAATGACGACAACCATCTGTGAAGATATATGGCACACAAGTGTGAGATGTGGATGATCAATTGCAACACATAGGGAATAAATTCATGTGCTAAAAATCTGCCAAAAAAACACTAAAAAGTTAGGCAAAAGGGATCATTTCTCTCGCAGGGAGAGAAAGATTAAGTCTTATTATCAGCTTTCAAAATAATAAAGGATAATCAGAACAAGAGTCTTGATGAAATTGTATAGAACCCTTTAGAATGGAACGCACCAAATTGGCTAGGTGGTCGGCAACTTTGTTGCCTTCTCTATAGGTATAAAGACATTGAAAGTCATCAAATTTTTCCATCAACCTCTAGGATTGATCTAGAATATAACTAATTTTCCAATTATTTCCATTTTTCTTTTGAAAGGCTTGAATGATAATTTGTGAATATCCTTCTTGAATTAGGTTTTAAATTCCCAAGAGAACTCCTGATTCCAAGAAGGGCTTGGGATTCTAATTCATTAATGGTCCCATATGTTATTCTCTATGCTTTAGCACAAATAAGCTTACCAAAGTTATCTTTGATCACAAAACCTATACCCAAGATTCTAGGATTACCCTTGGATTCTCCATCAAAGTTCACTTTATACCAATTGGGAGATGGAGGGATCCAAAAATTGAATTGTGATCTTTACGTGAACTAGTTGAGATAGACTTGATCATACTACCCTCTGCTACTACCTTAGTCTTTTTCCATTTAGATAACACCACATCATCCCAATGAGTAAAAACTGGACCCGTAGTCTGAAACATAACAATTTTTTAAATGGAGCTCTCTATTTTATAAATTAAATCTTCAATTTGGAGAGCTTGTTTTATGAAGATCCTTCTATTCCTTTCTAGCCACACATTCCAAATTAGGATTGAAGGAGATATTACCCACAAAGCTGAAAACATAGCATTTTTGAAAAGGGCTGGCCAACTTTGGAACAAATTAGTAAGAGAATCTGGAAGAGGAGCATACCAATGAATTTTTTGGAAAAGCCAAGTCTAACACTGCATAGAAAAGGGCATAAGAAAAGTAAATGATTTATTGTTTCATCTTTAGAGCTACACAAAATACATTTGAAAGCTCTAGCAAAGATGAGCTTGGTCATCCTGTCACTGGTTAAAATCTTGTTTTTAAGAGCTAACCAAGTAAAAGCACCTACCTTTGGTAGAATTGATTTCCCCCAACAAAGATAATCTGGCCACCCAGAATTCTTGATATTATTAGAAGTGAGAGAAACGTAGCCTTGTTTTTAACTAAATATGAACCTGATTTGGAAGGGCACCAAAACAACTTATCTGCCAAAGGAGAGAAGGAAACTTTTCTTTGAAGGAGAATTTCCTTAAGATTATCTTTTTGATTCTCAAGGAAGTTAAGATTAGAAAAATCTTTCCACTCAATCGGGTTCCCAAGAAGGACAACATTAGTGTTGAAATAATCCTTCACATGGATACCCTAATGAAGAGAGAGTACCTTCTTAGCCTTTAACAACCCCTACATAGAATCTAGTTTCAAATATCCATTCCAAGATTCTTCCTAGAAAAGAGCTCTTTCCCCATTATGAATAGTCTAGGAGAGATAAAGAAGAATAACTTCTCTACATCTAATAATAAAATTCCATATCCTAGACCCAAGAGGAGGATTAGCTACTGTGAAAATTATCTTCGGCTCTTGGGAATCCAGATATTTGGTTTGCATGATCTTGCACCACTTGAGATGGGGTTTTTCATACATTTGCCATGCTAATTTTGCTCCAAGGGAAAGATTATGGGCTTATAAACTTAAGATACCAACACCTCCTTTCATTTTTGGGATGCAACATTTCTCTAACGAGATGAGAGTTAAATCTTTCTTCCTTGAATTCTCTAGAATTCCTTTCCACAAAAAGTTCCTAATAATTTTCTGAATAGTCATAATAACCCCTTTAGGCATGTTTAGCACCAACATTAGGTAAATTGGAATGGTTGTTAAAATAGATCTGATCATAGTTAGTTTCCCTGAAAAAGAAGGCCATCTATTTTTCTAGGTAGAGATCTTATTTCTAATGGAATCCAAAACTCTTAACTAGAATTATTTTCTATTATCACCAGAGAAAAGTGAAACTCCCAGATGTTGAGAAGGAAGAGTGCCCAACTTAAAACCTAGAAGATGACATATTCTTTGCTGGATTTTGGCATTTGTGAAGAAGAAAAAATATGAGATTTCTGGGGATTAACTTGCTGCCCTGGAACCACACAATAAGAGTCAAGGGCTGATTTGATAACTTTGTCTTCTACCAAAGAATCTCTACCTAAAAGAAGTGTGTCATCTGCAAAAAAGGAGTGTGTAGCTAGAAAAGAAAAGTGAGGACTTCTCAAACCAATCCAATTGTTATTACCCACTGTAGAGTGAATAATTCTACTCAAAGCCTCAACCTTAATAATGAAAAGAAAGGAGGAGACAAGGTCACCTTGATGAATACCTTGAGAAGTCTTGAAGAACCCACAAGTTTTACCATTGAGAATAACTGAAAATCTTGGTCCTAAAATGCAAGCATGAATCCATTTATAGAAAGCATCTAAAAGACAAAATCTTTGAGGACTTCTAGGAGAAACTTGTCCAATTAACCCTATCATAAGCTTTTAACATATCCAACTTCATCATCATAGATTTATGTTTTTGATCATAAAAAGAATGAATAATCTCATGGGAAAAAATAGAACCAGGTCTGAAGTTTCTTTTCCTAGCACAAAACCCCCTTGTTCCTCAAACATAATATTAGGAATGATAGAAACCAGTCTCAAAGTGATAGCTTTTGTACTAATTTTGTATAAAGTATTACAGAAATCTATTGGTCTGAAATCAACAAAAGAGAAGGGATTCCTCTTTTTGGGAATCAGAGCTAGAAAGGTGTTATTTAACTCTTTAAGAATATTTCTAGCGTTTTAGCTTCTTCCACTACTTGCCAAAATTCCTAACCAATGAAATCCCATGATTTCTGAAAGAACAAAGATGAAAAACCATCAAGACCTGGGGATTTATCTGGGGCCATTGAGAACATGACATACCTGATCTCTTCCAAAGAGAAGGGCTTGAGGAGAAAACTATTATCTTTTGAAGATACCAAGGAAGGAATATTGTTGAGAATGGCATCCTAGGAGTCATTAGGAGAGAAAGAAGAAGACAACAAAGTTTTATAAAAGATAATGGCTTCATCTTGAATGTCCTTTTCATTTGTTAGCAATCTACCATCTAAAGCATTAATGCTATGAATAGAGTTCTTATAGCTTCTTATAGCATGAAAGAACTTAATATTTCTATCCCCATCTTTGAGCCATAATTCCATAGAATGCAGCCTCCAGTACAATTGTTCTCTAGGGAGAATCTCCTACAACTGAGATTTCAAATAAGATTCCTCATCGAAACTCTTCTTATCCATACCAACAATAATAATTTGTTCATTCAAAATATTCAACTCCTCTTGAATTTGTTTTTTTCCACAAAGATGTTCTTAAAATGATTAGAATTCCAAATTATAATTTGACTTTTTAAATACTACAACTTTTTAGTGAACTGAAACATTCTAGATCCCATAATAAAAGCAGAATTTTTCCTGGATTGTTCTAGAAAAGGAAGACAATTTTGATCTCTAAACCACATAGATTCAAATTTAAAAGGTGCTTTGAAAGAGGAGATGGATTTTTTTGTCAAAGCAAAGATCTACTTGATAATGATCTAATCTCAAAAGAGGTAGGATAGAAGAAACCAAAGATTTAGAATTGATGAACAAAGTAGAAGAAACCAAGAATTTATAAAGTCTTTCTGCTATCACTTTCCTTCTGTTAGACCAAGTAAAAGAGCCATTTTTGGAACGTAATCAACAAGTTGATTATCTTATATAAAATTACTAAAATCTTGCATAGTTTTTAAAGGAGGAATAATGCCTCCATATTTTTCCTCAAGTGACAAAATTGCATTGAAATCTCCAGAAACAATAAGAAAATCATCTTTAATAGGGGCTAAAGCTAAAGAAAGGATTCACCATAGGAGTTTCTTGTAAATAGTAGAGTTTGGGCCATAAACATTGCACAACCAAAAGGAGATGTTTGAATGAATGCAATGAACCTGGAGGAGTATCCAATTAGCCTAAAAAAGCCACCTGATTAATGAGCATTGTATTCTCATTCCACAAAACTGCCAAATGCCCAGAAGCTCCAAAAGAATCAACCAAATAAAAATTCCATTTTGTCCATTTAGAGAAAACTTGTTCTCCTAGAGAGGCAGCAAGTTTTGTCTCTTGTAAAAGAATAATATCAGCAATACTAGAATCTAGTTCACGTTGATTAAGCATATTTTTTTAGGGGCATTAATGACCCTAACATTCCAGCAGAGGATCTTCATTTCTCTTGAGGAGAGAGACAAGCCCTTCTCGATCTCAAATGTCTGTCTAAAGTACATTGAACACCCAATTCCACTTCTTCCTAAGTTTTTTTAGCCCTTGATTTTCTACCTCTTTTAGTTTGAGGAGTGTATTCCTCTACCTTTAAGTCAGATTGAGAAATGGGTCTATGTTCTATGAAATCAAAAAGGTCATCCTCATGTAGGACCTCATATGCAATATTTTCCATAATTTCATTCCCAATTTTAGACATAATATTATTAAAACCATAACATGAATGTCCTTCTCACGTATGTCTAAATCATGACCATCTGGGATAACTTCAAGAGCTTAAGTGGAAGGAATAGATAGATCTTTATTTTCAATAAGAGAATCAGGGACCAGATCTAAAATATCACTTACATGGGGAAAGAAATCCTTCACAGAAGGAGAAATAACATTATTACTAGAGAAAGGAACATTTGATGACACAATCTCTACAATTCTAGAAGGAGAAACTAAAACATGAATAGCTTCCTCTGCATTTAAAGAAGTATCAACAAACTCTTTCTTAAGCTCAAGATTATTGGTTTGGAAAAAGTTCTTTGCATATCTTCAATACCAGGTAATGGAGCTACTAGAGAAGCCTCTTATTCTGATTTTTCCCTATCCTCACATACTAGAGAATCCTCTTTAGATGGGGCATTGGTATCTCCAAGTCCATCCTCTGGGCTAATAGCGTCAACCATGGGATTAAGAGGAGGAGAGACAATAGTAGCATGAACATCTAAACCTAAAAAATCCTCTACATTATCTTTCTTCAGGGGCATATAGAGGTCATTGAAGTGCCCAAAAAGGGAATAGATAGAATAGAAGGGCTCTAACATTTCAATACAAACTTCTTGGTCCCACTAACTAAAAAGATAAACACAAATAGTTTTATGAGGAATGGGACAAGAGGAGTCAAAATGAATACAAACCCTAACTAGTTTCTCAGGATCTGAAAAGGAAACCAAATCATGTTTTAAAAAAGACCCTAATTTCTTGGCAAGGAGTTCAATGATTTTTAAATCTCTATATTACATTGGAAGCCCTGGAAATTGGACCCAAAAGGCAAAGAGATTAAGGTGATTAGAAGAGGCATCGAAGTTCAGACACCAGTCTATAAGGCAAAGATCCTTACCAAAACATAGCCAAGCTTTGAAATCCGAAACAAAATCCCTTTCTTCTTTAGAAGGGAAGGTAGCCATGAAAATCGTTTTATTAAGATTTAGAAAGAATATATGTTGAAGATCACACCAATTTTCTTTTGCCCAAGAGAAAAAATCAGCTTTATCAAAAGAGGGGCTAGAAATCTCACCACAAAGAGCATTATCTTTCAGATCTTGTATGTGTGGGGAAACAAGATTATCTAAAAAGACAATCTTGACCTTTGCATCTGTAGATGTAGCAGAAAGTGGAGAAAGGCAGATATCAGATTTAGGAACCCAAACTTTAGCCGAAGTCATTTTATCAAAACCCTAATTTTTCTTTGGCCCTAAGTCTTTGAGGTGCATTTTTCTCCCAAACCATTTTATTTTTATCTCTTTCTTATTTGGCCAACGATTTGACCACCCATCTTTTCTGCAGGATCCAAAATGACCTCTTGAAACATTGCTAAAAGATAAACCACCAGTCACTTCTCAAAAAAGACTTTCTTCAGAGTGGAGAGGCAAGCGAGACCTCAAGCTTTTAACCACATCAAAAAATTTCTTACGTCCATGTGGAGCCCCACTCCTGTTTCCAAAAGAAGTACCTTATGCTCCCCTGCCATCAATCCTTGAAAAAGATTTGCCATCGAAACTTGGACCTGCACCATTTTTAAAAAAATGACCATTGGAGGAGCGCTCCATTTTTGTTTCCTATTGCTCACCTTTACATCTCGCAAGCATACTCACAAGCATAAAGTCAATTTTTTTTACTTAAAAGTTATTTTTATTTTACATTAGAACTATTTAAGAATTTTATTTTATTTTATTTAGATTGTCTAGTTTATTTTTATTTGAAAATATTTTTTTATTTAGTTAAAATTTATTTTATAGTTTTAGTTTTTCTAATATATGTCAGCTAAGTTTTTGTTTTTATTAGTACTTTCCTTTCACAATATGATTGTAATCATTTTTCTTTACTGGTTAATAATATCTATTATAATACTTTTTTTAAAAATAAAAAAAAGTGATTTATTAATATAAAAGCTATAAATATTACATAGAATACACCCAAGAAGAGGGTAGTGAGATTACAAGAAACAAAGGATAAAAAAATCTACTAATAATTGCCCACTAATGATTTCAATGCTTATTTACTTGATTTATTTTTTAATTGAAGAGTCCAAGGTGGCTTGTTTGTCACAAACAATATTCTCATAAGCCTAGTTGAGTCTAATTTCAACATTCTTCTCTATTCCTCTAGTTTTTTGGTCAAAGATGGGAGAAGAAAGAGTATCCTCATCAACCTCAAGACTAACATATGAAAAAATAACATAATTTACATCCTTGCAATCCTCTATAGTGAATTTTTTCTCTCATAGAATTTTAGGTTCATCCTCGACCACCACCTTTCCTAGCATTGTAGATTCATCCTAGACCTTTACCTCATTTTGATCTACCTTGGTAGAAGGCTTTGCCCCAAAATCCATTAAAGATTCTATAGGAACCAGTGCTAGGGATGAGGCCGAAAATGGATTGGAGGGGTCATTAAAACTTTTGTCTTGATTTTCTTTCTACTTGTTTTCCTATCTTTTTTTTCTTTTAAGGGATCTTTTTTTTCCACAAAAGATTGACGCTTCTTAGGGCAGTTTCTTTGAAAATGATTATGCTTGTGGAAAAAAATACATTTGAAAGGAATATGATCATAGTCAACTTTTGGCATAATCCATTAATCACTATATGAAATAATATTACACATAAAATTATGAAGCAAAGAAAAAATACAAAAAAAAAGTTAAAGTAGGTAGAGAGGAAGGGTACAATGTGTAGAATGAAGGAGGTGACAATGCATTAAAGAAAACAATAAGGATAAAGGTAGGGGTAATTGTGTACTAAAAATAGATGACTCTAAGGAGAATTATCCTCCCAAATATATAGTAGATAGCTAAGAATTCAGGAGATTATTGGAGAAGGCAAGAAGATTATGGAAGGTGATTCAGATAAGGAGCTTACAATCTTCAAAATTTCTATCTTCAATATTAATCTCATGGTGGATTTGAATGTACCAAACATACATATCCTAAATGATCTTTTTAATTCAAGGGTTAAGGTCATGAAGAAACAAGCTAACATAGTAAAATTTATAGGGATCTGGCCTTTAGTTGACATAATAAAAGATTGGATGGGGAAAGCTGGGATCTACTTGTGGTAATGGTTTCCTTTATTTGACCATAACAAAGAATGGTTCACCAATACCCCCATATGGTTTAGAATGTACAAACTCCCTAATGAATTATGGACTAATGATATTTTAGGGTGATTAGAAGATCTTTGGGGGAGTTTGTTTATAGTTTAGAAGCCATGAAAAATGAGCTGACCTCATATGTGATAATATGTGTGAATTTTGATCTTAATAAACCTATTCGATAATGGGTTGTTGGGTGTAGGAACTTGACAATGAATGCCTACCAATTAGATGTTTCAAATGTTTAAGGTTTAAGGTTTAAGAGGAAGAATTGGGATCAAAATTAAGTACTTACCATGAAATCAAGGTTTGGAAGGAAATTCCAATAGAGCAACTAAATCAAAATTCAAATTCTATTTCCATGAAACAAATGTTAGTAAAGGTGTCTCAACCTTGCTTCTAATGTTAAGATTATAGAAAGTGCAATTTTTAGGTTATAAAATAGAAAAAACTCAATTTATGGGCCACAAAGTTTGTTTTTGGCCAAAATAAAAATTTCGGTTGTTTAGCATCAATTCCTAGGTGCTTGGCATGTGGACCTCTTCAAGCTCTACCATTTATAAAAAAGAGGCCCAATCAACCTCTTAGATCATGAGTTATGGCTTCCAAAAGTTGGGTGTCCTGCATTGGAAATGTAAAAACATCTAAGACACATAAAGGGGGAGTTACACTTGTTAGCCAACTTATAATGCATGTTATGTCACATCATATGGAATCTTTGGTTGGGGAAAATGGAGCCAAAATGGAATGCCTAGTTTGGTGAGTGGATGTTAGGAACCCATGTTTAACCCTTCTCTTTACGTTGTTAGTATATTACATTTGGATGCATATGCTTTGTAAGTCATCCCGTGAGCATATTATATTATCCCACATTCATGGGAAGTAATAGTTGTTTAGATGAGACTTAGTATATAAGTACGTGTTGAGGCCAATGAAGGCATCCATGAATTTATTGTATTGAGCTTGCTCAAAGGAGGTTGGCCCCTTGAAGGGGCCTGTGATCATTAAATTCCTTCTATGTTTCTGCTATTTCTGTTATTTCATGCATTTTTCATTATATTGTTGTAGGAGGTTCCTCTCATCTGGTATCAGAGTGCTTTCTTGGGCTCGCTGGGTGGAATTTTTGCTGAATTTTTTTTGCAGTGGCCCCCAATCACTGTGATTATTGCAGTAGTTCTTTCTTTTTCACATCTATATTGTTTATTTCAATTGCAGGTTTAGATCAGGGAATATCCCTATCTGCTTAACTATGGGAAGTTTCTAGGCATAGCCCTAAAACTCATTATGAGGACTACCACAGAAACCTTGAAGTAGCTAGCCCATTGAGAGGACCTGCCAGTGAAAAGGGCAATGACCCCTACTTGATTGACTAGTTCCCATCTATGAGGTAAGCCAAGAGCTCTCATTTGTAGCAAAGGGGTTATCAGTTGTACCTGAGCCGTGGAGTGAGGGGTACTGCCCCAATGTGCAAGTCGTTAGACAACATTCGTGGTCGGGTGACTCCCCTAAACCTTTAGGAAGCCAAACATACTTGGGGTCCATATCTATTGATAGTAGGAAAATTGCCACTTGAATCCATCTAGAGCAATTTGCAAATCATTTCCAGAAAACAAAAATCCATTTTTTCTCCATATCCTCCTTTCTTTAGCTTTGTTTCCCTTCAAAATTCATTGGAACCTCTGAAATTTCATTCTACATATTTCCTTCCTTGAGGACCCTATCCCAAATTTGTTTATTTTTAGGGTTTGTCGTAACTTCTTCAATTCTCACCCAATAGCCTTCAGATTTTACCACAGTGTTCATTTCATACTTCTGTCCTTTATCCCTCTTGGACAAATTTTCCCATTCTTTCATTCCGCTTTTGAAATCCCCATTTTCTGCTTCCCTATCCCTTAGAAAGTGTCCAAAACCTAGTCAAACCCCAATTACCCATCAGAGTTTTTCCCAAATCTAATTTTTCCTTTACTAAAAAGGTTTCTATTTTTATTTTTCTATCCATTCCCAAAAAAAAAAATCCTAGTCATGGTTGTCACCCGCACAGGAGCAAAAAACATGGAGGATGAACTTGTAGCCCTCAAGACCAAACTCCAAGATCTGGGTGGAAAAGTTCTCAGCCTCAAACTTTAGTATTCAGCCATGAATAATAGATGGAAGCTGGAGTCTTCTGCAAACACTGGTTTTCTTCTTCCAACAATTTTCATGGGCTGAAGCTTGATTTTCCTTGCTTCAATGGTGATGATCCGACTAGATGGATATACCGAGCAGAACAATAATTTAGTCTGCATAATACTATGATGTCAACAAAGTTCCAATTGCATCCTTTCATTTGGAACATGAAGCCCTTCATTGATTTTGTTGGTACATCAAGGCTCATGAAGAGCCAAAATGGACAGAGTTTTGTAAACTCATTTTGCAATGATTTGGCCCTAGTGCTTTTGATGACTTCATAGGAGCACTCACTAAACTATGCCAAATAGATGGTGTGAGAGAATATCAAGCAGAATTTGAAAAATTGGCCAATCAAATAGAGGGATTATCTAATAAATTTTTCAGGAGTTGTTTTGTCAATGGTCTAAAGGATGCAATTCACTTTGAGGTTAAAATGTTTCATCCTAGCACAATGATGGAAGCCCTATGGATGACTAAGTTCGTGGAGGACAATATCACAGCTCAATAGCGATCCAAATCCAATTTTGTTCCATTCAGAAATACAGCTTCCCAATGACCTCAAATAACACCAACTCCTACAACAACTCCTATCAAGCATTTGATTGAAGCAGAGATGTAGGCACATAGAGAAAAAAGGGCTTTGTTATAATTGTGATGAGAAATTCACTTAGGGACATAGATGTGTTGAGCAAAAGCTCTATCTCTTGGATTTGAATTCTTTGCCTGAAATTGAAGTTTATGTGGATGCTCAGGATATAGTGGATGATCGGGTTGACACTCAACAACCACTTGTTGACCCTGTTTCTCAGGAAGACCCCAAAGATCTAGCTCCATGATTTAGCAGGAGTCAGCACCCCACAAACCATGCATGTCAAGGGTTTCTTCAAGAAGCTCCCTCTTACAATACTCATTGATTATGGTAGAACTCATAGCTTCATTGACCCTCAGATCGCCAAACAGGATGATTGTTTTGTCTATCCTTGCTCCAGCTTTGAAGTCATGATTGCCAATGGAGGCACATTACCTTGCAAAGGGAAGTGTCACAATGTGCATATCTCTATGGGAGATTATAACCTGCACTTCGACATGTTTGCCTTGCCCTTAGGCGGATGTGATGTGGTTTTGGACGCCCAATGGTTACGCACACTTGGACCCATTTTATGGGATTCTACTAAACTTTGGATGTAGTTTTCAGACAATGGGAAAAACACACATTGAAGGGCTTACAACTAGGGTCTCTCAGCATCATAAGTTCACATCACATGGAAAATATTCTTAAGAAGAATTCACATGGTGTCATCGCTCAGCTCCACTCCATTCAGATGCAACCATCAGCGGTCTCCTCTACTCATTCAAATCTCCAATGATGTTTGGATAGGTATGCATGTGTCTTTGCTGAACTAGTGGGATTGCCACCTTCATGACCAGAGGACCACCATATTTAGCTCCTTCTTGGAAGCATTCCTCCCAACATCAGGCCCTAACACTACCCATTTCACCAAAAGACAGAGATTGAGATGCTCGTTTGAGACTTACTGAAGCAAGGTATTATTCACCCTAGTACTAGTTCCTTTTCTTCACCAGTCCTTCTTGTCCAAAAAAAAGATGGGTCATGGCACCTCTACATGGACTTCTGAGAACTTAATCACATCGCAATCAAGGATAAGTTTCCAATTCATATTGTGGATGAACTTCTTGATGAGCTTCATGGCGCTCATTTTTTCTCCAAGTTGGATCTTCGTTCTGGGTATCACCAAATTTGGGTTCATGAGGATGATATCCCTCAAATGGCTTTCCACGTGCATGATGGCCACTATGAGTTTTTGGTCATGCCCTTTGGCCTCACTAATGCTCCTTCAACATTCCAGGCATTGATGAATAAAATATTCTGGCCCTACTTGCGAAAATTCATTCTGGTTTGCTTTGATGATATCCTCATCTATAGTAAAACGTGGGCTAAGCATATATTCAAACATCTGGATCTTGTACTGTAACTTCTCTTTGATCGCCATCTCTGTGTAAAATAGTCTAAATGTGTTCTTGGCCAGGAGCAAGTGCAGTATCTCGGGCATATTGTTTCAGCCCAAGGGGTTCAAGTAGATCCTGCAAAAATAGATGCCATGAAAAATTGGCCACATCCTCACACACTCAAGAGCCTCCACGGTTTTTTGGGGCTGACTGTCTACTATCACAAGTTTGTCAAGGATTACGGGAAGATTGTAGCTCCATTAACAACTATGTTATAAAAGGATGCTTTTATCTAGACACATGGTGCTAATTGTGCATTTGAAAAATTGAAACAAGTTGTGTACTACACCTGTTCTAGCTATGCCAGATTTTTCCAAGACCTTCACCATTGAGAGTGATGCTTCTGGCAATGGAAATGGTGTTGTTCTCCTTCAAGAGGAATGCCCCATTACATTCATCAGCAGAGCCCTTTCTGGAAAGAATTTAGTACTCTCTACATATGAGAAGGAAATGATGGCTATTTTGCATGCAGTACAGAAGTGGTGGCCATACCTACTAGGGAATCATTTTTGCATCAAGATTGATCACCAGAGTTTGAAATATTTCCTGGAACAACGGGTCTCCTCCCTAGCACAATAGAAATGGGTCAGCAAACTAATGGGTTATGACTATGAGATCACTTACAAGAAGGGTAAGGACAATATTGTGGTAGTTGCTCTTTCTTGCACATTCAATGACCAAGCTTCCCTTTCAGCTATTTCTATGCCTATTCCAAATTGGTTTGAATTTGTCCAGCAGGGCCATGTCAATGACTCTTCATTATCTCAAATCATTCAACAGTTGGCCACTAACCCTTCTGATGTACCGCATTACTCTTAGGATGGTGCTTCTATGCGATATAAGGGTCATCTAGTGCTTCCCCAAAGTACAAATCTTTAGCAGGTTGTTTTCTATGAACTCCATGTTTCTCCATTGGCAAGGCACTCTAGGTTCCTCAAAACTTATGAGCGGGCATGACTTAACTTCTTTTGGAAGGGTATGAAAAGGACAATTCAACAGATGATGGCTAAATGTGATACCTGCCAACGCAACAAGGGTGAAACGACACTTCTTCCTGGATTGCTCGAACCCTTGCCCATCCCAACATGGATTTGGACAAATATTTCTATGGATTTCATTGAGGGGCTCCCTAAATCTAGAGGAAAGACAATGATCTTGGTTGTGGTTGATTGCCTCTCCAAATATAGTCATTTTTGTGTCCTTAGCCATCCCTATACAACCTCTTTAGTCGCACAAATTTTCATGGCCCAGATCTTCCATCTTCATGGCATCCCTTCTTCCATTGTCTCAGATCATGATGCAACTTTCACCAGTCATTTTTTGATAGAACTATTTCGACACACTGGCACCAAACTGAAGATGAGTTCCCGGTATCACCCACAAATAGATGGTCAGACTGAAATTATCAACAAATGTTTAGAATCTTATCTTCATTGCTTCACCTCAGAACAACAACATTATTGGGAAAAGTGGCTCCCTCTTGCTGAATGGTGGTACAATACCTCCTACCACACTGCATCTAAAATGACTCCATATGAAGTAGTCTATGATCAGGCACTGCCAGTGCTCCTTCCATACACGCCCAGTAGTTCACCAGTTCAGGCAGTTGACATGGTTCTTCAAACTTGGGATTAGATTCTTCGCAACCTACAGGATAATCTTCACATGGCAAGAGATCAAATGAAACAGTAAGCTGATCAACACTGTTCTAGGCACACTTTTCAAGTATGTGATATGGTTTTTCTTCATCTACAGCCATACAAGAAATGATCCCTAAAACTCAAAGGGCGTCATAAGCTAGCTCTGAAGCTCTATGGGCCATATAAGGTTCTTCAGAAGATTGGGTTGGTTGCTTATAAATTGGAGCTTCCTCCTTCCCGCGTTCATCAAATATTTCATGTCTCTTGTCTAAAGAAAGTTCTTGGAACCAACATTAGAGCACAAACTATTTTACCAGAACTAGATAACGAAGGATCCATCATTTTGGAGCCAGAGGCAATCCTTGATAGACGCACCTATCAGCTTCAATCCTGATCCATCACAGAGGTCTTAATTCAGTGGCATGGAATGCAACCAGAGGATGCTACATGGGAACCACTCCTTCAGATACAACAATAATTTCCACATCTTAAGCTTTGAGGACAAAGCTTTTTTTAAGAGGGAGGGGATGTTAGGAACTCATATTTAACCCTTCTCTTTACTTTGTTAGTATATTACATTTGGACACATATGCTTTGTAAGTCATCCCGTGAGCATATTGTATTATCCCACATTCATGGGAAGTAATAGTTGTTTAGATTAGACTTAGTATATAAGTACATGTTGAGGCCAATGAAGGCATCCACAAATTTATTGTATTGAGCTTCCTCAAATGAGGTTGCACCCTTGAAGTGGCCTACGATCAATAAATTCCTTCTGTGTTTTTGCTATTTCTATTATTTCATGCATTTTTCATTATATTGTTGTAGGAGGTTCCTCTTAGTGGATTATAATGAGGTTATGACAAGTGGAGGGAAGATCAAGCTTTAGGTTTTTGATCAAGCTCAAAAACTCTTCCTCTCTAGGACTTTCAAATAAATTATAACTTTCTAGCTAGATTGGGATTGTCGGGCCTTGAGATTAGCATTTTCCTAGCATATATTCACCTTCCTCCATGTCATGAACTTGAATACAAGAACTTCTTGCAATTTCTCGAGGACAAACTAGAGAAGGCGTTCCTTCACTAGTAGCTTGAGAAGATAAAAAAATAGTAGGAAAACGTGTTCTATTATATTGGGGTTTGCTGAACTCTTTATAGGATTCACCAATGAGATATGTGAAACAACCTAATTCACCTATTTGAGAGGATTTGAAATTTTGGTGACTTGGTTTTAAGGCCCACCAAACATTGGACCCTTTTCTCCATTATTGTGATTATTCTTCCTACTTCCTATTATGGTCCATCTTTCCTCATTTTTTGAGGAGGAGCTTTCCTAGAAGGTTTGTGAGCTAGCTTGGGTCATTGAGTGATAAGGGGACAATCCTTAATTTTATGCTTAGAGTATTGACATCTATAGCATGTGTTGGGCAAGTTGAGATAAATGACTCTTTGAGTAAGACATTGTTGACCAATCTGTATGTTAATAGAGTGCAAATGAGATCTTTAGATATGTCTACCTTGACACAAATCCTTTTTTATGGGTGAGTAGAAATAAATCAATGTTGTTCAACATGAACAACATGACCTGAATATATATATATATATATATATATATATATATATATATATATATATATATATATATATATAATGGCGCTCCCAAATTCACTGAACTCCCACAACTTTAGGGTTTCTATGTCCAACTCCATGAATGTGAATGGAGACTCTTCCTTCAATGGTGATCAGATGGATTCAGGAAGACAGAAACCCTCTTGCTCCTTGGTGAAAGACACTAGTAAACACAAAAAAGGCTATGAGGAGAGATGCAGGACACATGACCTCTCATTCAAGGACATTGTTGCTCATGTAAACTAGGATGCATGACCTAATTATGATGAAAGGGAAAAAGAACAAGCCGTGAACCACATGAAAATTAAACCCCTCAACCAGGTTGAATCATCCCCAGTCATCTAGTTCTCTGATGAATTAATAAATGAAGTAATCGAAGGAGAGATGTATTTCTCCGCCAATTGATTAATCAGACAATTCAATCACTTCTAGATTGGACTTCCTAATCTGCACAGGTGGATCATTGATGCATGGTAACCTTTGATGAAAGATGATCTAGGAGTTTACCCCTATGCTTGTGGATTTTTATTATAGTTTTTGATTGTGAAATGGACTAGGATGCTATCCTCCATAAGAATTGGATTTGGGGACAACACATGTTGTTGCTCAAACCTTGGTATCCTACATTTAATCCTTTCACCGAATCATTTAGGATAAAGCCTACTTGGGTACATCTCCTAAACCTCCCATTACAATTTTAGTTTGATTCCTACTTTAAAATCATTGGCAACCCCTTGGGCGAATTACTAGAAATAGATACAGACACCTCTGATTTCACACATACAACCTTCACCTGCATTCTTGTTGATATGGATATATCAAATGATCTCCTTGTCGAAATCACATTTAAAGTTGATGATTGCAGTTGGTCACAATTGATGGATTATGAAGGATTACCCTTCTGTCATTGAGGATTTTACGAAATAGGGCATACTACCAGTGATTGGTCTAGTCCCAAGCTTAATACTGACTCTTAGGAAACATGGTGGAAAGGTGCTCTTTCAGAGCACTACATTGTGGATGCTTCCCTTGTATGGGCTAGGGTTTGAACCCAAATCTCCTTAGTTTATCCAGGCGCAATCCCTATGGATGTTGGATTCAGTAACAAAGAACCCAAAGCCAAGAGTAAGGGTACAAAGATGGAGGACCAAAAGGGGGTCTTAAGATGCCACTTTTTTTTTTTTGAAATCCAGAAAGACTGATGTTGGATGAGAAATTGAAGATAGTTACACTCAAAATTTGAAGGTACAACAAAAAAAGAGTTGTAGTGCACCAAATCTAGTTTCTAAACTATTAATTGTTTTTAAAAATGGTTGAGATTAAGGGGTTCAAAAAAGGGGAGCATACAAATTGTTTTTGTTTTTGTAAAAAAAAACATAACATAGCATCTGGTGTGCTCCCCCTAAAATGTTAACTTTTTTTTAGTATTTCAAAAATTTCTTTGATGAGAAATTAGCTAACACCATGTAGTTTATCCCTAATTTTTCTCACATTTTTTTCATGAATAATTGACTTTTTACTAATTTTCAAAGGGGACACATCCTGAAAAACTAAAAATTGAGTGTGCTACCCCCTAAAATTTTTGATAACTACTCGAAAATTAAAATTTTATTTTTTGAATACATGTGGAATGGAGTGTAGTTTCTAAAAATGTAACTTATTTGAAATTTTGATGAACGGTTTAAAAAAAGTCAAAAATACCAGACACTGGTTTTTGATAGAAAATAGACACACTAACAAAAAAATTAAAGATGAAATCCTTAACATACTCAAAACATCAAAACAATTATATGGTTAGATATCTAACAGAGAGCTTAAGATTATGGTGGTATTTTTTTTTAGTTTTCATTGAAAAAAGTACAATCCTGATGGGGAGCACGCTCCAGATTATGTGAATTTTGTTAGATTCTAGAAAAACATGTCCTTAGATGGCCTAAACATAGTCCAATCCTTTGATTTGGAATCCCAAGGCAAATCCAAGCCTTAGGCTCGGTAATTACCAAGCTTAAGCATAACGTGAGTGTGTTATAATGCACTCGTGTTATGTTGAACTAAAACACTTATTTCCTCCCCTACTCTCTCCCTCCCCTCTTCTCTCTTTCTCACCTCTACTTCCCTCCTCTCTCTTACTCTCTACTTCCCTCCTCTCTCTACATCCTACCCTCTCTCTTACTCTCTACTTCCCTCCCCTCTCTACCTTGTACCCTCTCACTCTCTACTTCCCTCCCCACTCTACCTCCTACCCTCTCTCTCTTTGTGTC
The DNA here is from genome assembly GCA_027924645.1 of Cunninghamia lanceolata. Taxonomy (NCBI): domain Eukaryota; kingdom Viridiplantae; phylum Streptophyta; class Pinopsida; order Cupressales; family Cupressaceae; genus Cunninghamia; species Cunninghamia lanceolata. The sequence goes on along the minus strand of BSBN01000186.1, from coordinate 16,331,914 downwards.
TCTCTCACTCTCTTCTTCCCTCCTGTCTCTACCTCCTACCTTCTCTCTCACTCTCTTCTTCCCTCCCCTCTCTAGCTCCTACCCTCTTTGTCACTCTCTACTTCCTTCCACTCTCTACCTCCTACCCTATCTCTCACTCTCTTCTTCCCTCCCCTCTCTACCTCCTACCCTCTCTCTCACTCTCTACTTCTCTCCCCTCTCTACCTCCTACCCTCTATCACTTTCTACTTCCCTCCCCTCTCAACCTCCTACGCTCTCTCTCACTCTCTTCTTCCCTCCCCTCTCTACCTCCTACCCTCTCTTACTCTCTACTTCCCTCCCCTCTCTACCTCCTACCCTCTCTCCCACTCTCTACTTTCCTCCCCTCTCTACCTCCTACCCTCTCTCTCACTCTCTTCTTCCCTACACTCTATATCTCATACCTTTGCTCTCACTCTCTTCTTCCCTCCCCTCAATGCCTCCTACCTGTTGTGATGTTCACAACACACCCCATTATGCTCCTTAGCAAAATGGGGACCCCTGCTGATGTCTTGCTTTTTGCTTCTGCTTGTGTTTTTTCTGCTTCCTGGCGGTCTGGTAAAAATAAAAGTCAGGTGCATCATCATCATGATATATGATGAGGTAGGTCATCATCATGAGGTCTATTTGTCAAAGTTCATATTTTGTTTCTGTGACCTCATATTTTAAAAGAGCTTGAAATTTCATGCAGGTTTGCCTTTTACTTCACTTGAAAATTCATCCATATGTGGAAGTTATGCACGGTCAAAGTCTTGGTCAAACCTGATATTCGCAGGAGGATCATCATATTTTTATATCCTAAGTCATGTTGACAGGATCATCATGATCTTGGTCTATCACCCGATAAAAATCATGCAGTCGCTGTATCGGGACGTCAATCTTAGGTGGTAGTACCCTTTACCCGTCAAAAGGCCTTGTGCGCATTATGCAGCATCATGATTTTCTTAGGAGTGTCACATTTTATAAACTTGGTTTTGGTTACATGATGATGATCATCATCACCTTTTCCCTTCGGCAGGATTTTTTCTAAAACATGATCCGGTTGGCGAATATCATGATGACGTCATGATCTAAGTTTAACGAAGGCTCCAAATATCATGATGACGTCATCCCGATCTGATAAACGAAGAAGTAAATATCCTGATGATCATCATCATCATCATTTTCTCCCTTCAACAGGATATTTTCCGAAACACGATCCGGTTCCCAAATATGATGATGACGTCTTATTCCAAGTTCGACAAAAGCAAATATGATGATGATCTTCATCATGCTGATTTTTCTCGAGAGGGTTACCTTGGCCGTGAAAGGGTCATATTCACTTCATCATCCTGATCATGCTCCTTAGGTGACCCGATATCACAAATATCCCCCTGATCTCAACCGAACATGATGATGACGTCATCCTTAACATTTCAGTGAAGCCCGAATATCATGATGACGTCACCATCATCTTCCTTTCCTCGGCAGCATGATTATATTCATATCCTCCTATTCTTCTTCAGCATGATGATGATGATGATGTTGTTCTTTACTCCATTATGTAGAAGCGGAATATCATGATGATGAGGTATATCGACTAACCTGTTTTTTGACGCACCGACAGCGAATATCATGCCGATGAGCGGGAAATGAGGCGGTGGACATTTTAAAGTATTTTTTTTGGCGCCTCTGGTATTTTTCGGTCAGCGATGGTTGACCTGATCAATTTTGAGCAGTCTGAACGCATTTTGGACGCGTTTTTGAGTGCATTCTGATCCGATTTTCTCAATCTTGCGCAGTCACCTGGATTTAAACGCTTATTTTATTTTCATGCTGTTTTTTGTGATAAATGTGAAACTTATTGCTTGTCTTGTCTTGCAGGCTTGCAGTTGAGGAAGCAGCTGGAAAGTCAATACAGTGACCTCATGGAGGAAGAAGATCTGATCTCAGGAGCAAGAAGATAGAGATGAAATGCAAAAGGTCAAGGCCATTCAAGTAAAGAAGAAGGTTGCAGCTGAAGGTATTATCACAAAAGACAAACATAAGTTATTACCTAGCTGTCGGAACTTCTCAGAAGGGGCAATATTTTGCCCAGATTTGACCACTGCTCTGAGATATTTTTGAGAGCTGGTTCACCTGTGTTTATTGCTGTAACCAGGGGTTTGAACCAGGGGTTCAGTTAGGTTTTTGCTGTAGTGAGGACAATCAAAATATCTTTATATTGTGCCTCTCTACAGTGTAATACTTTACAACAGGGATTTTTAGGGCCTACAACAGAGATTCTAGGAAAACACAGCATGATAGCTTAGCATAGTTTAGAAGTAGAAGAAGGAGGTCGCCTGTTTGTCTGCAGTAAGGTGCGCGTGGAATGTATGGCTGCCTTACTGTATCTGTAAAGCTTGTAAGTTCTCTGTAGTATGATCAATGAAACTAAGAGTCATTCTTACATTGTAAATCATGTATGGCTATTCGTTTCTAATACAATAGAATCTGGAGTTCTGCATCTATCTTCTGAGTGTTCTCCTGCTCTTCTTTGTGTTTTGAAATATCTTCTTTGAGAGCTTGCAATTTTAAATGTATGTTTGTGAAAATGCTCAGAACTTACATTTAGGGTTTTTACTGTGGATTTGATCAAACTACTGTGGTATTTACATAGTGCATAACAGAAACACTTAGATCCTTCTGTAGATTAAGTGAGGTATAGAGTAGATCTTTCTAACTTTTCCCAACCCATCTGAAATATTTAGCTGAAAACGTAGAAATCCAAAGGAAATTGTCTCAAATTTGAAGAAGCATGATAACAGAGCTATAAGTAGACAGTTTTCATAAACAGATCAAGAAGAAAGCTGCAAAAATCCAAGAAAACCCTCTGAAACTTGCAGCCCAGTATCACTCTTATGCAAAGGAATGAAAAGCATTGACATATCTCATGACCTTTTTGCATATTCTTAGGCCAGTAAACCACAAAACAAACCTAAACTACGTAAGGCCCCTTGAACATTACAGCTTCACATTGACCAACTGAACTTGACCAACCGAACCATTGTAGACTTGGGATTAGTTGAATCACCAAATGATTCCTTCTTGTCTTTCAAGTATAGTTTCAGTTCATTTTATGTGAATTTTAACTTATTGTTATGATTGCATCAAAACAGTCATCAACAGTTTTCTGGCGCTAGAAGGAGGGCTAGAAGGCTGTATATCGCAATCATCAACAGTTTTCTGGCGCTAGAAGGAGGGCCTGATTTGGTTTAGGGTTAATTTTCTGAGTTTAAATGCTATATTCTGAGATATGTTAGATCTCATAAAATTTCAAAGGCCTAAAAAGTTGAAAGAGGGTCCTATTTTTTAATGGACTCATATAGGGGCAGTTTTCAAGTTGACATTCCTTCATTTCAGAAAGCTTTGAATAACCAGCTTTATCCCAAAAATTTATATAGCTATGGTTTATTTGGAAGGTGTAGGATACATAAGTCCATAGAGAATGGTGAGCTTAATTGTCTATCTTTCCTTACAAGATTAGATTTATATTTGAAAGGACTAATCTCTCTCTCAGATGTGTATAAGGCTGAAAGTTGGCAGGGAAGTGAGGAGATTATTGAGCGACAGAAGGATGCAGCATCAACGGTCATTAAATATGCAGAGAATACAAAGATGGAACCAATGCTAAGAATAAAGGGTAATAAGATCTCTTGGCAGGAATCATGTGATGGTAAAAAAAAAAATCTGTCTTTTCGTCAGGATCCAGCTGTGATTAAAGTTACTGAAAAGTATAAATATCCTAAAAAATGCAGAGAAGAAATCACAGCTCCTGTCTCTTTTCTAGATAATAAGCAAAAAAGATTTAATGAAAAAGAAAAGGAAAGTGAGGTTCATCTTGATACATTTGATAAATATATGGAACTACTAAGGAATATTTGTCAAGAAGAAGCCTCTGGGTCTGACCTGAAAAGTTTTAACGAACATGATTTGGCAAAGAAATGTAAACAAGCATTGGCAGAATTAAGATGCACTAAAACTGATAAGATCCCTACTGTAGAAACTAATGAAGTCATAGAAAAGAAAGTAAATCCTAGTGTTACACCTGACTTCTTTAAATTAAATGATCAAAATCAAGATTGTTGCAGGTCAATAGAATTAGACTCTTCACTGAATGATAAATATGAGTCATCTGATGAACAAACCTTGAAAATTGAAAATACAGAAGATCATGGAGCTGCTGTGCATAATCAGACATCACCCTCATGCTATGTTGAAAATAAAACAGGGGAGTACTCCTGTCAATCAAAAGATGTCATCCCACTTTTACTCTCAAGTGATTTAGAAATGATTAATTTCTGTATATCAGATGATGATGAAGATACTTACTTAAGTGCTAATGTGCAGGAAACTAATGAGAACATTGAGAGGTGTGCTAAATTTGAGGATAAACTGAACATCCAGAATGAAGGAACAAAGCTGGATGAAGATGAAGAAATGATACATCTAGAGTCATTCATCTTTCAACTTGAAAAAGGACTAGACATAGAACTGGGCAATGAAAATGCAGAGCTAAATGAAAAGCCGGCTATCAATAAACAAGTGTGTTCCACAGAGCTAAAGGCACATCAGGTTGTCTCTTTCCTTTCCTTAGTAAACAATGATAAATGCTATTTTGATTATGGAAATTCAAGAGATAAGACATGCTTATGGATTAATCATAACCCTGATGAGCTGCCTCAGTTACTAGTTAAGAGCTATTCTGATAAACACAATGAATCTAGAATATCAGAATTTTTTTCAGAATTCAAAGATAAATCTGCTATGATGAGGACCATAACTAGTACCCTGTTACTCCTGCACAACCTAAAGAAATATACAAGTAGGGGTGTTCTTGGGTCTATTTCCTGGGTCTCTATTTGCCTCGTAGAGGCTTGTATATAGTCTGGTAGGGTAGTTGTTTTTTGTTTTTTTGTGTTCTTCTTTTGCTATTTTCTTTTTAGGTTGGTTGTTTGTATAGCTTGTCTTCTTTTTGTTTCTTTCTGTTTGTACAGTTTTTTCTTTTGCTGTGTTGTTTGTACAGCCTGTTTGTTTGGTCTGTTTGTTGTCTCCTCAGCAGGGATCTTTATTTTACTGTAGAGTATTAAGGAGCAGAACTAGCAACCATTCAAAACAGTATATAATTTAGGATATTCAGGTTAACCATTTGCAATTTACACATAACTTGTCACTATCATGAATGTAGAGAGTTGTTCATCTTCTGAAGTTTCGTATTCAATAAATGTGATTGAGAATTCGAAGCAGGTTTCTCACGATGACACACCTAAAATCTTTGGGTTTGTTGAACCTACCAGTGTAGATATTAGGTGAAAAATCAGAGGTCACCCTTGCTACCATTACAATTCTCAGCTTAATTTCAGCAAGTGTCCACTCCTTGCATCATCATGAAGTTACAAATTGCTATATCTTGTGAAATCTTTCAAAATTAGAAAACAAAAAAAATAAATAAATAAATAAATGAATAAAGCGGATTATACTGAAAATCCAAATTAAGCCATCTAAGTAACTCTACCGGGGCTATGGACGCTCGCTGGCAGTGGGGCTCTACTTAGGAGAATTGTAACGATAACCTTGCCGGGGCTATAGACGCTCGCTGGCAGCAAGGCTCTATCCGGTCGGCTATGAGGGAATATCCTCACCTACGTAGGCTAATGTCAGTCACTAGTTTGTTCAACCGATCTTCAAGATGAGGATAATTAATCACATGCACACAACTAAACTGAAAATGGAAATTCATGCATCTTTATTGAACACTTTGAGTCTCAAGCTGAATAGTAATTTGCAGGAAAGATAGTTGGAAGTTATGAGTTCATTTCACCTAGTTTCCTTGAACACTCTGAATTTAATTGTTTTGTTTTGGTTGCTAGTTGTTGTGATGTTCACAACACGCCCCATTATGCTCCTTAGCAAAATGGGGACCCCTGCTGATGTCTTGCTTTTTGCTTCTGCTTGTGTTTTTTCTGCTTCCTGGCGGTCTGGTAAAAATAAAAGTCAAGTGCATCATCATCATGATATATGATGAGGTAGGTCATCATCATGAGGTCTGTTTCTCAAAGTTCATATTTTGTTTCTGTGCCCTCATATTTTAAAAGAGCTTGAAATTTCATGCAGGTTTGCCTTTTACTTCACTCGAAAATTCGTCCATATGTGGAAGTTATGCACGGTCAAAGTCTTGGTCAAACCTGATATTCGCAGGAGGATCATCATATTTTTATATCCTAAGTCATGTTGACAGGATCATCATGATCTTGGTCTATCACCCGATAAAAATCATTCAGTCGCAGTATCTGGACGTCAATCTTAGGTGGTAGTACCCTTTACCCGTCAAAAGGCCTTGTGCGCATTATGCAGCATCATGATTTTCTTAGGAGCGTCACATTTTATAAACTTGGTTTTGGTTACATGATGATCATCATCATCACCTTTTCCCTTTGGCAGGATTTTTTCTAAAACATGATCCGGTTGGCGAATATCATGATGACGTCATGATCTAAGTTTAACGAAGGCTCCAAATATCATGATGACGTCATCCCGATCTGATAAACGAAGAAGTAAATATCCTGATGATCATCATCATCATCATTTTCTCCCTTCAACAGGATATTTTCCGAAGCACGATCCGGTTCCCAAATATGATGATGACATCTTATTCCAAGTTCAACAAAAGCAAATATGATGATGATCTTCATCATGCTGATTTTTCTCGAGAGGGTTACCTTGGCCGCAAAAGGGTCATATTCACTTCATCATCCTGATTATGCTCCTTAGGTGATCCGATATCACAAATATCCCCCTGATCTTAACCGAACATGATGATGACGTCATCCTTAACATTTTAATGAAGCCTGAATATCATGATGACGTCACCATCATCTTCCTTTCCTCGGCAGCATGATTATATTCATATCCTCCTATTCTTCTTCAGCATGATGATGATGATGATGTTGTTCTTTTCTCCATTATGTAGAAGCAGAATATCATGATGATGAGGTATATCGACTAACCTATTTTTTGATGCACCGACAGCGAATATCATGCCGATGAGTGGGAAATGAGGCGGTGGACATTTTAAAGTGTTTTTTTTTGGTGCCTCTGGCATTTTTCGGTCAGCGATGGTTGACCTGATCAATTTTGAGCAGTCTGAACGCATTTTGGACGCGTTTTTGAGTGCATTCTGATCCGATTTTCTCAATCTTGCGCAGTCACCTGGATTTAAACGCTTATTTTATTTTCATGCTATTTTTTGTGATAAATGTGAAACTTATTGCTTGTCTTGTCTTGCAGGCTTGCAGTTGAGGAAGCAGCTGGAAAGTCAATACAGTGACCTCATGGAGGAAGAAGATCTGATCTCAGGAGCAAGAAGATAGAGATGAAATGCAAAAGGTCAAGGCCATTCAAGTAAAGAAGAAGGTCGCAGCTGAAGGTATTATCACAAAAGACAAACAGAAGTTATTACCCAGCTGCCGGAACTTCTCAGAAGGGGCAATATTTCGCCCAGATTTGACCACTGCCCTGAGATATTTTTGAGAGCTGGTTCACCTGTGTCTATTGCTGTAACCAGGGGTTCAGTTAGGTTTTTGCTGTAGTGAGGACAATCAAAATATCTTTATATTGTGCCTCTCTACACTGTAATACTTTACAACAGGGATTTTTAGGGCCTACAACAGAGATTCTAGGAAAACACAGCATGATAGCTTAGCATAGTTTAGAAGTAGAAGAAGGAGGTCGCCTGTTTGTCTGTAGTGAGGTGCGCGTGGAATGTCTGGCTGCCTTACTGTATCTGTAAAGCTTGTAAGTTCTCTGTAGTATGATCAATGAAACTAAGAGTCATTCTTACATTGTAAATCATGTATGGCTATTCGTTTCTAATACAATAGAATCTGGAGTTCTGCATCTATCTTCTGAGTGTTCTCCTGCTCTTCTTTGTGTTTTGAAATATCTTCTTTGAGAGCTTGCAATTTTAAATGTATGTTTGTGAAAATGCTCAGAACTTACATTTAGGGTTTTTACTGTGGATTTGATCAAACTACTGTGGTATTTACATAGTGCATAACAGAAACACTTAGATCCTTCTGTAGATTAAGTGAGGTATAGAGTAGATCTTTCTAACTTTTCCCAACCCATCTGAAATATTTAGCTGAAAACGTAGAAATCCAAAGGAAATTGTCTCAAATTTGAAGAAGCATGATAACAGAGCTATAAGTAGACAGTTTTCATAAACAGATCAAGAAGAAAGCTGCAAAAATCCAAGAAAACCCTCTAAAACTTGCAGCCCAGTATCACTCTTATGCAAAGGAATGAAAAGCATTGACATATCTCATGACCTTTTTGCATATTCTTAGGCCAGTAAACCACAAAACAAACCTAAACTACGTAAGGCCCCTTGAACATTACAGCTTCACATTGACCAACTGAACTTGACCAACCGAACCATTGTAGACTTGGGATTAGTTGAATCACCAAATGATTCCTTCTTGTCTTTCAAGTATAGTTTCAGTTCATTTTATGTGAATTTTAACTTATTGTTATGATTGCATCAAAACAGTCATCAATAGTTTTCTGGCGCTAGAAGGAGGGCTAGAAGGCTGTATATCGCAATCATCAACACTACCCTCTCTTACTCTCTACTTCCCTCCCCTCTCTACCCATACCCTCTCTCTCACTATCTTTTTCCCTTGACCCTTTCTAGCTCCTACCCTCTCTCGCACTCTATACTTCCATCCCATCTCCACCTCCTACCCTCTATCTCATTCTCTTCTTCCCTTCGCTCTCTACCTCCTACCCTCTCTCTCACTCTCTACTTCCCTCCCCTTTCTACCTCTTAACCTGTCTCTCACTCTCTTCTTCCCTCCTATCTCTACCTTCTACCCTCTCTTTGAGTCTTTAATTCCCTCCCCTCTCTACCTCATACCTTCTCTCTCAATCTTCTTCCCTCCCCTCTCTACCTCCTCCCCTCTCTCTCACTCTCTGGTTCTCTCCCCTCTCTACCTCCTACCCTCTCTCACTCTCTACTTCCCTCCCGTCTCTACCTGGACTACCCTCTCTCTCGCAGTCTCTTCTTCCCTCCCCTCTCTCGTACTCTCTACTTCCCTCCCCTCTCCACCTCCTACCCTCTCTCTCACTCTCTTTTTCCCTCCCCTCTCTACCTCCTATCCTCTCTCTCACTCTCTACTTCCCTCACCTCTCTACCTCCTACCTTCTCTCCCACTCTCTACTACCCTCCCCTCTCTAACTCCTACCTTCTCTCTCAAGACTCTCTTCTTCCCTCCCCTCTCTACCTCCTACCCTCTCTCCCACTCTCTACTTCCCTACCCTCTCTACCACCTACCCTCTCTCTCACTCTCTTCTTCCCTCCCCTCTCTACCTCCTACCTTTTCTGACACTCTCTACTTCCCTCCCCTCTCTACTTCCTACCCTCTCTTAGTCTCTACTTCCCTCCCCTCTCTACCTCCTACCGTCTCTGTCACTCTCTTCTTCCCTCCCCTATCTACCTCATACCTTTTCCCTCACTCTCTTCTTCCCTCCCCTCTCTACCTCCTACCCTCTCTATCACTCTCTACTTCTCTCTCCTCTCTACTTCCTACCCTCTCTCACTCTCTACTTCCTTCCCATATCTACCTCCTACCCTCTATCTCACTCTCTTCTTCCCTACCCTCTCTACCTTCTACCCTCTCTACCTCCTACCCTCTCTCTCACTCAAGCTTCTTCCCTCCCCTCTCTACCTCCTATCTTCTCTCGCACTCCCTACATCCCTCCCCTCTCCACCTCCTACCCTCTCTCTCACTCTCTTATTCCCTCCCCTCTCTACCTCCTACCCTCTCTCCCACTCTCTACTTCACTCCCCTCTCTACCTCCTATCCTCTCTCACTCTCTACTTCCCTCCACTCTCTACCTCCCACCCTCTCTCACTCTTTTCTTCGCTCCCCTCTCTACCTCCTACCCTCTCTCACTCTCTACTTCCCTCCCCTCTCTACCACTCTCTACTTCCCTCCCCTCCCTACCTTGCACCCTCTTTCACTCTCTTCTTCTCTCCCCTCTCTACCTCCTACCTTTTCTCGCACTCTCTTCTTCCCTCCCCTCTATACTTCCTACCTCTATTTAGGGGTTAGGGTTAAAGGGGAAATATGTAATTTTAGGGGTTTAGCCCGGTTGCTACAGTTTAGGGTTTAGGGGTCAGGGTCATTATTTGAGGTTTATGAGTGTAGGGTTTCTCAAGTTTAGGGTTTAAGGTTTAGAGGTTAGGGTTTAGGGGTTTAGGGTTTAGGGGTTTGGGTTTAGTGTTTAGAGAGAGATAGAGAGAGGGGACCAATAGAGATTGGGAGAGATAGGGAGATAGAGGGATGATAGAGATAAGGAGATAGGGGTTTAGGGCTGATCAGGTTTAGGGTTTAAGGGTTAGGATTTTAGAGAGGGAGAGATAGGGAAAAATATTAAATATTTCATGCTTCCAAGAATGTGCTCATGTTATAATGCGCTCGCGTTATGGGAAGCAAAAAAAAGGGGAAAAAACCATGTGGGATATGTGATTCAGACCCCACATATCTATTATTCCCTACTTTTCATGCATGCTATCAGACAAGAAAACACTTTTTCATGGTGTTTGACTTATTAAGAATCATTATTTGATCATTCCACCACCTTTTTTGTTTTTTCAATGGAGAAGAACTAATTTTGCATGTTTTTGGACAAAATTTGATTATTTAAAATGAAAGCTTCATGTTTCATATTGTTTTAAAGCTAATTACCATTGATATAGATTGAATTTGATGATATAAGTTTGTTTTTCCATAAATTTCACTAATCCTATTCTAGAGTTATATAGAGTTCATAATCAAACTTGCAAAAAAGAACAATTTGAGGATTTTGAAGCCAAATTTTGGAGGTATGGTCAACTCAAATATCAAATTCTAAGGTATATTCTTTATGTCCAATTTAATTCACTTTATGTTATTTAGAATACTCACAATTACTAAATGTGGAACTATCTAAGTTAAAAAGTTATCATTGTGTGCATTAATAGAATTAGAATCATTAAAATATGATATATACATGATTTTGTTGTATCTTGAATCATTATTAGAATTTGTTGTATCTTACAAGGGTACACAATACTTAGCTTGTTTGTCATACTTGTCTTCATACTTAGTCAAAAGTTGTTGACCAAAACACATGAACTGTGTATGTATGTCTTCCTACACTACAACCAAAATCAAACTATGGCTTGCGATAACAAAGACAAACTCTCAATTGCTTCTTATCACTTGTGATACCTCAAAACATTCTCTAGAACATATACATGTTCTAAATTGTCACTACATGCAATTCAGCATTGTCACATGTACCCTTGCACTACCATATATGCTCTAGCAACTTACATAGCTCAAGATGCAATAGAGAATTATTCACCAAGCGTCTTGTAATTGCTACCATACTAGTTCACTTGGTTGTAATAAATCTCCATGCCATAGAACAATGTCCAACTCCCAATGCATGGTTACCACATAGGCTTCTATCACTATCTTATCAATTTATGATCAAACTCTTCAACAAGATCTTGAACAATCCACAAATCTTAGTATGTAACAAGTTCAAGTCCTTAAAGGTCAACTGACCATACTGACCACATGACATAACCAATTTGTATCCTCAAGAGTTGATTTTAGAGCATCTATTTTTAATAAACACATTTGCAGTAGAAACATTCTATTTGTTGTCACGAGAACATCTACTACAACTTTTTCCACCATGATTTTTATCAAAACATTTACAAGTAGGTCATCATGAAACAAAACTCTAAATTATTTTCAATAAGATACAAGCATCAAATTATTCATAAACAAACCATCTTCAATTAAATAAAATCAAATCTATCATCTCATGCATGAAAGCAATCATATTTATAATTTATCAAATTGTTGCAATGTTATCAAATTTGTTACAATTTTGCAACTTCACAAATTTGTTTTTTCTGTTGCAGGTATGTGCTAATCGGTGTTGTCATTGATTTCAACATGTATGTGTTGTCATTGGTGTCAACTATGCTCTTGTTTTTCTTCTTTCTTTTGATGAGTTAGTTACTTTGTATAAATGTTGAAGATGATGAGAATATACTCTTGATATTGGGTTTCCAAGTTCTTTTGAGAAAAAATGATTTATATTGAAGACAAAGTTGTGAAGATGTATTTTGGCATATAGGATACTGTCTGAGTTTTTGCTCCACAATTATTTTATATTAAAGACTAGAGGATAAGATTTGGATATGTCTTAGAGAACTAGTTGAAGATGTTAAATCCAGAGTTTGGTGCTCCATAACACTCTGGTATGAAAATTGTGTTCACTAGTTTGAAGACCATGTCTGATAGTGTTTACAGTATGACTGGGGGAAAGCATTTTTCTTTGTATTTGTCCTCAATCTAGATTTTGGTCTTGTGGTTCTAGATGGTTTTTCATAAGGTTCATATCTATCTTCTATCTAAAAGATTTGTGATTTCTAGTTCTCCGAAAAGCAAGTTAATGTTTAGTAGAGTTCAATAGTGTTTGTTGTGAAGTAGTTTGTGATATATTTTTCAAGTGATGCTTGTTGTCTTCAAGTGAGATCTATTGTGGCTCAATTTGTCAACTCCTAGGTGACTTTATGTTGTTCATAGATGTCTCTAGATTATGTTGAAGGAATGTGTTTGATCCGCAATCTGTAATTGAGTTCTTAGAAGCATGTGCCTAAGTATTCTTGGTGTTTGCACTAGTTTGGTTGACTTAGGTGCCAAAACTCTTTGTGAATGTGTTATGTGGATTGTAGAAATGTGTTGAAGCATGTGAGGATGCATTTGGGTCTAAGCTAAGCCATGAAGTGTTCTTGTTTTATTCATTTTCTCTACAAGTTTGTTTAGGTCCAAACCTAATTTGAATTATGTATGTTTGCTAACCTTTGCAATTTTTCCAAAGGTTGTAGATTGTATTTCCAACCTTGATGTATGTTCCAAGGTTGGTGATAGGTATAAGTAAATGTAATGAATTCATGTAAATGTTAGTGGATTGAGAGAAAATGAGAAAATAAAAGTGTGTGTGTTGTAAGGAAGCGAAGGTGATATGTATTGCGCTTCATTGGAACTGAACTCGTGCATGTTGTAGATGCTATCATATCAATTCATGATAGTGAGCCACCCCTTGGTAGTGAGCCACCTCTTGGCAGTGATCATCCTTTTTTGGATAGTGAATCCTCAAGGGCAATGAGCCACCCCTTGGCAGTGAGCCACCTCTCGACAGTGAGTATCCTTTTTTGGACAGTGAATCCTCAAGGGCAATGAACCTCTTTTTATTCAGTATTGTTACTACATGTTATATTGTGACCTAACACTCACTGTGGTTTTTCCCTTTTATGGTTTTCCATGTAAAAATATGGTGTTCATGTGTGAATGGTGTTTATGTGTTTGAGTTTTATTTCTGCATTTCATGTTTATTCTTCATAACAGAATAAGGGGTTGAAGTAAGTGATTGTGAATGTGATTTTATTTAAGAGAAGTTAAAGTTTTTGATACAAATGATTCACCCCCCCCTCTCAGTTGTCTTGTGCCTCCAACAATTTGTATTAGAGCCAAGCTCCTTGGAAGAAAGCCTAACAGCTTAGGGTAGATCTAGGATGGTGCACAAGAAAGATATTCCTCAGTTTGATGGATCTGACTATGCCTTCTAGAAGGTATGAATGCAAAGTTATCTTGTTTCTATTGGATATAATGCTTGGAAGATAGTTGAAGATGAATACATAATACCTAAAGGTGGGCTAACAACTACGCTTGAGATTAGGAACTATGAGACAAATGGCAAAGCTAAAAATGCTCTACTAAATTCTTTATCTACCACGGAAATGGTGAAAGATGTGGATCTGGAAACTGCTCATGACATCTAGGTGAAGGTAAAGGCATCTATGAAGGTGATGCATCTATCAAGAAGGCTATATTGTAGAACTTAAAGACTAGATATGAAACTATGCGGATGTCTAAAGATGAGAACATAACAAGTTACATACATAAGATTGATGAAGTTGTTAGCAGCATCAAGGGTCTTGGTGGAACCTTAGATGATAATGATGTTGTAGATAAGGTACTTATAACTCTTCCCAAATATTATAGTCACAAGGTGTCTGCTATAGAAGAATTGTTTGATATGGTCAAGCTTTCAAAAGATCAATTGCTTAGTAAACTAACTACTTTTGAGATGAGCTAATTTGGTACTATTGATGGCCCTGTGAAAATCAAGACTACTTTTAAGGCCATGGAAGAAAAAACTACAAGATCAAATAAGTATGCTAAGGAACCAGATGAAGAAAATTTTGATGAGCTTAAAGCAAACTTTATAAGTAGAATGAAAAGAGGCAATGGAAATTTCAAAGGTAAGATACCTTTCAAATGTTTCAGTTGTGGTAAGATTGGTCACTATGCTTCAAGATGTCTTGACAAAGCTTTGAAGGTTAAGAACAATGTAAGTAAGCATAAGATGGCAAGAAAGAGTTACTATGTTAGAGATGATGATGGTGCAATTGATGATGAACCCAATTTTGAAGATGGTAATGTTAATGAATGCTTGTTTATTGCTCTAAGAGAAGAACTTGTTTTTGCTAACCTTGCAAGATGTGTGAAGGAATAAATTCTAGGACAGTTGTCAGCATTTTATGGTGAAAAGATGAATGGATCATTGACAGCAGATTTTTAAATCATATGACAGGAGATAAGACTAAGTTTGTTAAATTGGAAAAGTATGATGATGGACTAGTTAGGTTTGGTCATAATGCAACTGGTAAGATTTTTGGAAAAGGGTCAATTAATTTTGATGGAAAACATAATACAGATGATGTTCTTTATGTTAAGGGCTTAAGGAACAACCTTCTAAGTGTTGGATAGATGTGTAGGAAAGGGTATAATCTTATGTCTAAGGATAATGGATGTGAGATAAGGAAAAGCTTTGGAACAATAATTATTGTTGGTAAGAAGACTCATGGCAATGTTTATCAATTGAAAGGTACTGATAGTTGTTGTTTGTTGGCTCAAACAAATGAAATCTAGTTATGGCATAGAAGAATGTGTCACATTAACTTTGAAAATTTGGTGAGAATAAGCATAGTACAAGCTATGAGAGACTTGCTTAAGATTGTGATGCTTGCCAATGTTATGTGCAAAGAATGTCACTTTGGGAAATTAACAAGGACTGCTTTCAAGATCAAAGAATAATCCTCCACCGATCTGCTGGAGTTGGTGCATACAAACTTGTGTGGTCCTACAAGAACAAGAAGTCTGCAAGGTGATAGGCATTTCATGGTTCTTATTGATGATTATTCAAGAATGACTTGGGTCACCCTTCTTAGAGAAAAATCAGAAGCCCTAGACAAGTTCAAGGCATTCAAATCTATGGTTGAAAATGAGCTTGATTTGAGAATCAAGTGTTTGAGATCTCACAGAGGTGGTGAGTTTACTTCAAATGAATTCAATGGTTTTTGTGAAGAACATGGAATAAAGAGACAATTGTCTACCCCCCGGACTTCTCAACAAAATGGAGTGGTTGAGAGAAAGAATAGAATTGTTCAAGAAGCTACTAGAATAATGATCAAGGAAGCAGGCCTACAAGAAGTATATTGGAAAGAAGTAATACACACGGTTGTCTACATTTAGATCATAGTTTAAGCTAGCACAAAAGGAAAAAAGACACCTTATGAGTTTGGGTATGGAGAACTCCTTCTATCAAGTACTTCAAAGTTTTTGGAAGCAAATGCTATATCAAAAGAGATGAAGAGTTAGGAAAATTTGATGCTAGATGTGATGAAGGCATATTCCATAGGTATTCTACTAAAAGCAAAGCCTACTAGTGCTACAACAAAAGGTTGAGGAAGATTATTAAAAGTGCAAATGTGAAAGTAGATGAAGATTTTTAGAAAATCTCAGAGCCTGTTTGATATGAATTAGATGAGTCTGCAAACATAGAAGAAGTTGAAGGAAAAGACATGGAAATTCAAACTTTTGTGCAATCTGCTCCAGTAGAAGAAGCTCAAGTTGAAGAACAAGAAGCTCCAAAAAGATGTCCTAAAACCCCCAGTTATGTACAAATAAATCATTATGAAGATCAAATCATTGGTGACAAGAGGAAAGGTGTGTTGACAAGAAGCAAAGAAACAGAAGGTCAAGTAAATCTTTGTTTACCTTCAAAGGTTGAACCTAAAATAGTGAATGAAGCATGCAATGATGAACATTGGATCAAGGAAATGGAAGAAGAACAAATGCAAATTGAAAAGAATAAAACTTGGGAACTTATCCCTAGGTCTATTGATAAGAATGTGATTGGAACAAAGTGGGTTTTCACGAATAATTTAAATGAGAATGGAGAAGTGGTAAGAAACAAAGCTAGACTTGTATGCAAAGGCTATTCACAAGTGGAAGGAATAGACTATGAGGAAACTTTTGCTCTGGTGGCAAGATTGGAGGCTATTAGGTTGTTTCTAGCTTTTGTAGCACAAAAGGATTTCAAAGTGTATCAAATAGATGTGAAGTTCACCTTTCTAAATGGTAAGTTGGAAGAGGAAGTATACATAGAGAAACTAGATGGATTTTAGTTATTAGACAAACCTGATATTGTATGTAGTTTGAAGAAGGCTTTGTATGATTTGAAGCAAGCTCTAAGAGCTTGGTATGCAAGGTTGGACAGGTATTTGTTACAACAGGGCTTTATCAAAGGGTCTGCAGATAGCAATTTGTACATAAAAGCAAATGTAGATCAAATCCTGATTGTGGAAGTATATGTAGATGACATAATCTTTTGAGTTAATAAATGTATGTGTAAAAGTTTTGTAGATGACATGGAGAAAGAGTTTAAATGTCTATGTGTGGGGAAATGAACTTCTTCCTTGGGTTGCAAATTAATTAGACTGATAAGGGCATTTTCATTTCACAATCAAAGTATCTCAAGGAATTGTTAAAGAAGTTTGGAATGGAAGACTCTAAATCTATGTGTTCCCCATGACAACTAGTTGCAAGTTGGGCAAAGATGATGAATCCCCTAAGGCTAATCAGAGCAATTATAGATCAAAGATTGGAGGATTGCTATACTTGATTGCTGCCAAATCAGATATCATGCATGTAGTCTGTTTTGTGGCAAGATTTCAAGCTGATCCTAGAGAGTCACATGTCATGGTAGTGAAGAGAATATTCAGGTATTTGAAGGGCACTCTAGATCATGGCATGTGGTATCATAAGAACAATTAATTCAACCTAGGTGTCTACATGGATGCAGATTGGGTTGAATGTGTAGATGGCAGGAAAAGTACAAGTGGTGGTGTATTCTTTATTGGAGATAGAGTTGTGTCATGGCAAAGCAAGAAACAAAATTCAGTAGCCTTATCTACTGCAGAAGTAGAGTACATTGCAGCAACATCATGTTGCACACAAGTATTATGGATGAAACAAACCCTGAAGGATATCAAAGTTGTATTTGATGAACCAATTCCCATTCTTTGTGATAATATAAGTACTATAAGAATTTCAAATCATTTGATGATGCATTCAAGGACAAAGCATATTTCTATCAAATATCACTTTTTGAGAGAGTAGGTTTCATAGAAAGAACTTGTGAAGCTTGAATATGTGTCTACAAATGATCATATTGCTGACATATTCACCAAAGCCCTTTCTAAGGATACATTTGAGTATCTATGGGAAAAGTTAGGGGTTATTGCCCCTCCTTTGGTGAAATAGATGCATAAGGAAGTGCATCAGTCTAGTATGATTCAAGAGTCATTCTTTGTGTTTTTGGACTGGTGATAGAGGATTCCTCTCAGGGGGAGCAGGTAGTAGCATGGGAGAAGTGTTACAAATAGAAGGAAAGTATTCAAAGTGGCCAAGGATAGTGCAAGTATGTGTTGTATCATATTCAAGGGGAGAAGACTTGAAGAAGGTTTGTCACCCTTTGCCATTAATGTCAAAGGGGGAGAGAGAGTTCCTGTGAAAAAAAAGGAAGAGTAAGATGTATAAAAGAAAGGGGGAGAATGGGATTAGAACAAAACTTTTTCATGATGGTTTTTCACATCATATGTTGCCATCAATGACAAGGGGGGAGATTGTTGTAAACATGTGCTAATCGGTGTTGTCATTGATGTCAACATGTCTGTGTTTTCATTGGTGTCAACTGTGCTCTTGTTTTTTTGCTTTCCTGTGATGAGTTAGTTACTTTTTACTACTTTGTATAAATGTTGAAGATGATGAGAATATGCTCCTAATATTGGGTTTCCAAGTGGTTTTGAGAAAAATTGATTTACATTGAAGACAGAGTTGTGAAGATGTATTCTGGCATACAGGATATTGTCGAAGTTTTTTCTCCACATTTCATCTATGTTAAAGACCAAAGGATGAGATTTGGATATGTCTTAGAGAACTAGTTGAATATGTTAAATCTAGAGTTTGGTGCTCTAAAATGCTCTGGTATGAAAGTTGTGTTCACTAGTTTGAAGACCATGCCTGACAGTGTTTGCAATATGATTGAGGGAAAGTATTTTTCTCTACATTTCTCTATAGTTTGTCTTTTGGTTCTAGATGGATGTTCATAAGGTCCATATCTATCTTCTATCCAAAGGATTTGTGATTTGGTGCTCCAGAAAGCAAGTTATTGTTTAGCAGATTTCGACAGTGTTTGTTATCTTCAAGTGATATTTGTTATCTTCAAGTGAGATATATTGTGGTTGGATTTGTTGGCTCCTAGGTGACTTTATCTTGTTCATGGATGTCTGTAGATTATGTTGAAGGTGTGTGTTTTATCCACAAGCTATAATTGAGTTCTTAGAATCTTGTGCCTAAGTATTCTTGGTGTTTACACTAGTTTGGTCGACTTGGGTGCTAACACTCTTTGCATATGTGTTTCATGGATTGTAGAAGCATGTTGAAGCATGTGAGGATGCATTTGGGTCTAATCTAAACCATGAAGTGTTCTTGTTTTGTTCATTTGCTCTGCAAGTTTGTTTAGGTCCAAACCTAATTTGAATTATGTATGTTTGCCGACCTTGGAGATTGTTCTAAAGGTTGTAGATTGTATTGCTGACCTTGATGTATGTTCCAAGGTTGATGATATGTATAAATAAATGTAATGAATCCATGTAAAGGTTGAGGGATTGAGAGAAGATGCACAGATAAAAGTGTGTGTGTTATAAGGTAGTGAAGGTGATATGTATTACGCTTCATTGGAAATAAAATTAGGCATGTTGTAGATGCTATCATATCAGTTCATGGCAGTGAGCCACCCCTCCTGGTAGTGAGCCATCCCTTGGCAGTGAGCCACCTCTCAGCAGTGAGCCTGTATGTAATGGGCATCCTTCTTTAGATAGTGAGACCTAAGGAAGTGAGTCTCTTGTTATTTAGTATTGTTACTACATTATATTGTGAGCTAACACTCACCGTGGTTTTCCCTTTTAGGGTTTTCCTCATAAAAATCTAGTGTTCATGTGTGAATGGTGTTGATGTGTTTGAGTTTTATTTCTGCATTTCATATTTAATCTTCATAATAGATTAAGGGGTTAAAGTATGTGAATGTGAATGTGATTTTTTTAAAGAGAAGTTAAAGTTTTTGATACAACTGATTCACCCCCACTCTCAGTTGTCTTGTGCTTCCAATAGTTTCTATTTATCCCTCTTAGATATTCATTAGATCTTCTTCGTTCTCATCTTCTCATCATTATATATTCTTCTTTAATAACCTATCTCACCATTTACCCTTCAAATGATCTTGTGATTTCCCTTGTAATACCAATTTACTTATGAAAGTCCTAGGGTTTGATCATTCTTATTTTGAACTACTATTCAAACAATGTCATGTGATATTCCTAAGGTTAAAATGACTGTTCTATACATTTATGATTCCTAGAAAATCCCTCCTTTACACCTTGACAAGATATCTAATTATCTTCATAGGGTTTGATGTTCCTATTGACTGTCATGATAGTCCTAGTTGTGTTGATAGTCCATTTAGGGTGCTTGACAATTCTAATCTGTTTATAATTAGTCCTTTTCATCATTGTCATCTCTTACCTTGTAATCCTAAGGAGTACCATACAATATAGGTGACCATGCATTGATATCCTCATAATCATCCAAATTAGTAGAAAAAAAACTATCCATAAACCTAGGCATGATAGACTAGCAAGTATTTTGTTTCTAGGTGTTCTTAGGTCACTAGGTATTTTTCATATAATTGGTAATGTTCTTAGGATTTGATACAATCAATGAGGGATTTATTATTAGGTTATCTTTTCATGATACATAACAAATAATATCAAATGAGGAGAGCTCAACATGACTATTATTGATAGTGTGCATTTGTTCAACTTACAAACTATGATTGTCTTCTACCAAAGTGCCAATACCTTTGCATTTAATGTAGTAATCTTTCATGTGACTAGTGTAGTTCAAGAGCCTATTGCATATTTTCAATATCTGACCTTAATAGTGATCTAGAGTTTCATGATAGTATTCTATGTTTATGATATGATAGTCTATGTGGTTGTTTGTAATAGTCATAGTGCAATTTGATAGTCTTTTCCCTCAACATCACCTCCATAAGCAATTTGTCTAGATCATTGTATGATAATGTTCACATATGGGATATACTCGAAATATAGTTTAGGACAACTTGTTTTACATGAAATGATGATCTTCAGTCAAGTATATCATGATAATCCTAAATAGCTCCAATAATTTTTATGATAACGGCGGCTATCTTTTTATCATGGGAAAATACATTAGCATCTTAGGGTGATGGTTATGTATTACTTGTGATAATTTATCTTGGAAACCTTGCACTAATGATCTACCTTCACCTTATTGATACCTATGGGAAAATATTAAAGATATTTGGACAAGGCATTATAAACAACTTCATGATAGTCATGGTTGATAGGATAGTGCTAAAACTCACAAAAGATCCCCCTTTTTCATTTTTGGTTTCCATCATAACCCTAGTTCTGCCCTAAATTTTTGCACCTTGTTATTCTACCCTGACCCTAACTCTGTTGAAAATCAAACTTGTAATGATGGCAATTATGAATCATAAATCATAGAAAACATTTATAAGATCATACCAAATGATTTACCTCACTATGTAGAAGAGATTTAGCATGAAAGTGCATATAAAACATGTAGAACCATACCAAGACAGTTGATAAAGGATAGGCTCTATTGTTATGAATCAGCTGTTATGAATCTGCTGCTATTATGAATCATGATCTACTGTTATGAACCAAATTACATATATAAGGATCTTTTGTTATGAATCAACACATGTATATACCAAACTATGCAAGGATAGGCTCTAATGAGGGTTGATAAAGGAAGAATAAGTCTATTGTTACAATCTGCCCAAACTCCTCTATTCAAAAAGAATCATCTACCATTTTCATTATTGGGAATTGTTTTTGATTATATAAGGCGGCTAAACAAGGGGCCGAACCCTTAACAAAAATAGAAAGCCCTGAAGACAAAACAAAGCCTTACACTAGAAACAACATATACCACCAGTACATAATGGCAGCAGAACTAGCAAAACTAGCCACTAAAACTAAAGCCAAAAAATAGAGTAACAGAGTATCAGCAGTAAAATAACAAAGACAGAGGAGACTACAACTCTCCTTACTAGACCATAGAGTTGATAATAGCATCCACTTTTTCAGCCAAATCATCACTATCAGTATTGACAGTAACCCCCAAATTCTTCAGCACAGAGAGGTTGAGGAGAATAGAGGTCCTGAGCACAATGGAGAGAACCCATTCCAACTTCGCAATGCGGACCCGCAGACCAGCAAGATCAGCCCTCGGACCATCATTTGTCTCCATAGCATCCTCGGCTTCTTCCACAAACATATCACCCGCTTTGTCAGCATGGCTAGCAGAGTCAACAGTTTCCTCCCCTGTATCATGCGTTTCCTGCTTGTCTTCATCATCACCCAAAATATCCTAAATCTCCACATCCCTGTCATCCTCCCCCCTGGTGGATTCATCCGAGCTACTCTTAGAATAGTCAATGAACTTGGCAGAGGGAGCCGGCCTGCCAACAATACGCCTAGACTACCGAACTACAGAAGACAACCCCTCCCCACTTGCCTTCTTCACAGAGGAATCCCTTCGCTGTCCCACCGGGGTCCTACCAAGGGTTTTAGGGGACCCAACCACTGTCTTCCCAGTACCCATTTCACCAGTAATCTTCTGCTTTTTACCCTTCTTAGAAATAGTCAGCCCCGGGGAATCGACAGGATTTGCCACAGGAGTGCAATCTGCAGTTGTTTTGATAGGAACAGGGGAGGGCCTGGGTTCATCAACATCAGGAATATCCTTAAGATTAGAGGAGGCCTCGCCGTCCCCACTAGTGGCAGGAATGGATTTGGAGGGCTCGAGAGCAAGATGATGATTATACAAATAGAGATTAAGGCCCTGGTGGAGAGGGATAGGCTTCAGAGCAGGGTTTTTAGCCAGTTTCGCCTGAACCCTAAGGACAGAAAACTCCAGGGAAGAAAGCAAATAAAACAAAAAACTAATTTTAGCATTGTGACGGAAATGATTTAATAGGGGGAGATGGTAGTTATAAAACCTAGTAAAGCGGCCCTCGAGGGTAAAGTATTTCATGAGGATGAAACAAATAGTGTCCCATGGCTCTGGCAGCTTGGCTCTGTCAAAACTGCCCTGGTAAGGGACCAATTCTTCACCATCTCCGAGGAACAGTTGCTGGCTGGAGAGGTCAGTAATTTTAGTTTTACGTTGCAGCTTTAAGCCCTGGGTAGACATACCGGTATCCATAGCTATTACTCTTTCAGAAACTTCAAATCTGATGCCACCCACCGAAACCCATCGATTTTGCCAAGACCACGCAAACTGTTCAGAAAGAGCTTCATTATAATTATTAAGCCTCTCCAAATAGGGGCTAATCCCACCCTCCTTGCATTAATGCCAAGCAACCAAATTGTCCCTAAATTCACAGCACGAGACAGGTTCAGTTCTAATTCTGTCACCCCCCATAGCGGTATGACAGCGCATTCCACAGAAACCCCCAAACTCCTCAGTAGTCTTAACAGGAGAATTACAATCATTAACAAGGCAGATAATGTGGGTAATAACATCACACACAATCTCATAATAATGGGAGGCCTTACAGACACCAATCCCATGCTTAACCATAATTATGCGGCACAAGCCATGATGATCCGGCCATCCGCTCACCTTATGAGAAAGAGGAGCAGATTTGACAGTAGGAAAAGTACAAAAGGATGCGTACTTCAAGGGACACGTCAGCCCCTTCCCAAGAAACTGATAGTATGAGCTGTCTTTCGAACACATCAGCCTCCTCAAGACCCGGCCACGTCTTTAAGAATAATATTCTTACTATTCAAAGGAAGGTAATCAAATTGGCGCCAAACCCTCCAATTTGAATAACGCTGTCCAAGTTCAGCACAAGCGTCCGCCACACCATTGCCCTCATGGTAAATATGTGAGATATTCACATTTATAAACCTTTGCAAGAGAAACTAAATATCTCTGATAATGTCTTTCAACTGAATACCAACATTCGATTTATTAGTTATGGCATCAATGACCATTTTAGAATCTCCCTGAATCTCCAAACTCTGAATACGAAGGGATATGGCCAATTTAAGCCCCAAAAGAAGAGCCATAGCCTCAGCATAGTTATTGCTGTGACAACCTAGACCTCCAACATAGACAGCAAACATCCACCCTCTATCATCACGGATGATCCCTCCCCCACTAGCTATACCATTAAGCTTAAAGGCCCCATCAAAATTGAGCTTCATCCAGTTAGAAATCGGACACTGCCATTTAGTGTGAAGTCTCTGCAATAGTTTAGTATTGTTATAAGCTGGAATATGGTTGAGAACCTTCTAGTTAACCGCAATTTGTTCTTCCTCCGAAGTCAGAGGTTTCTCCGTAGTGCGGATATGGGCTGAAGTAACACTCTCCACAAGAGTCTTCATAAAAGTATGAGAGACCTGAGAGACCTCTCGCGCAGTATCCCTAAAGATCCGATGGTTGTGCTCTTTCCACAAAGTCCAACTCAAACATGGCAGAGTCTGATTCCATAACTCAATGAGCTAGGGATGGGAGAAGGGAGGATACCAATTGTTAATAACTTCCAGGATATCAGAGTTGCAAGCCCACTGAATACCAAAATTGCTGAGGATAAGGCTCCAAATATCCTTAGCAAAGTTACAATGAAAAAATAAATGAGAAACCGTTTCCTCCTGTTCACAGCATAGACAACATCTGTTGACCAAGGTGAAGCATCTCTTCTGCAAATTATCTTGGGTCAGAATTTTGTTATGAATAGAGGCCCACCAGAACATGTTAATTTTCGAGATCAGTTTGTGGTTCCAGACTTTTCTCCATATCTCCTTTCGATGAAGCTCAGGGACCAATAAGTGATAGGCAGACTTAACAGAGAATCGGCCATTCTTATCTGGCCACCAAAATTGCTCATCTTCACGAGGGAAGAGGGGAATTCTAACTTCCTGAATCAACTTTTGAACCAACTAAGCTTTAGAAGCAAGGTCGGGGTGATGGGGACAGCAATCCAACAAATTCCTCCAGCTCCTGTGACCATTATTGTTGGATATATAATCACTGACCTTATGGCCAAAAAACTAAGTAGAAATGCCAGCAATCGCACCCATATCTCTTTGAGAGATGAGAGCCTTGTCTTTAAGCCAAATATCAGTCCAAAACTTGATACCCATGCCATTTCCTAGCTTCCATCGGAGCCCTTGCATGAGTAGATTTCTAGATTGCAACATTTTGTTCCAAATGACCGATCCCTTAGGAAGACCTTCTTGTTGGAGGAAGTTAGACCAATCAGTGACATAAAAATATTTGGCTTGTATGATTTCTCCCCAATCTTTCTGATGGTGGATCAAATTTCAGTTAATTTTGGAGAGCAGGGCTTTGTTCATATTCCGTATGTTGCGGATATTGAGACCTCCATGGGATTTAGGAAGACAAACTTTATCCCAGCTGACCAGGGACATCCGTTGTTTATCTTCAGCTCCTGTCCATAAAAATTTTCTTTGAATTTGTTCCAACTTAGCAGCAAAAGAAGTAGGAATTTTGAAAAGAGAAAGGAAATAGGTGGGAATACCTTGCAAGGAAGCCCGAAGAAGCTGCAACTTACCAGCACTACTGAGGACTTTCCCCTTCCAACCAATCAATTTCTGTTGGGTTCATTCCAAAAGGCTATTCCAGAAATTTGGGGAAACTTCTTTAACTGTAAAGGGAAGACCCAGATAGATAGCAAGAAGAACATCTTCAGCACAATCAAGGATATGGATAATTTTTTGACGAAGAGAAGTGGGAGTATTAAAAAAATACACATGACTCTTTTGGAAATTAATGCTTTGCCCAGAAGCAAGGGCATAGAGGTTTAAAATATTCTTCCATCTCCGAGCTTCAATCACCGAAGAGGTGCCAAAGAGAAGGGTATCATCAACAAATTGCTGCACAGACATAGGGGCAAGGGAGGAAGCAGGTTTAATGCCCACAAGGTGTTTAGAGACCACGTTATATTGAATGAATCTCCCAAGAGCCTCAGCCATCATGATAAGCAAGTAAGGAGAAAGGGGATCCCCCTGCCGGAGACCGCATGAGGAGGAGAAAAAACCTCGAGGAATCCCATTAATCAATATAGAAAACTTGGCAGAAGAGACAACCGTCCAGATGAGGAGATGAATTTTATCATTAAACCCAAATTTTCTAAGAACTCAAAACAGAAAATCCCAAGAGACCCTATCATAGGCTTTAGAGATATCCAACTTAAGGGCCATACCTGGCAGTCTGCTCTTCTCCATGGAATGAATAGTTTCATGGGTGGAGATCACAGCATCCAAAATTTGGCACCCAGGAACAAAGCCTTTTTGAGAAGGAGAGATAATTTTGTCAAGAAAAGGTTGAAGTCTCATGACAAGGACTTTGGTACAAAGCTTATAGACAGTATTACACAAACTGATTGGGCGAAAATCAGAAAGATTGGTAGGTTTCAACTTTTTAGGGACAAGGTCAAGAAAGGTGTTATTGAGCTGCTTTAAGAGCTTACCAGTTTTTAAAAAATCCTGAACCGCCGCAGTGAGATCAGCCCCCACAATATCCCAGTACTCCTGAAAAAAGATAGGAGGGAAGCCATCCAGACCCGGAGCTTTAAAAGAACCCATAGAGAATAAAACAACACGAACCTCCTCCTCAGAAATATGCCTCAGTATTTCCCTATTGTTGTCCTCAGTTATTAGAGAGGGTATATTGTCAATAAACTGCTTAGTAGCCCTGTCATTATCAACACCAATGGCCGGTTCAATCAATAAGTTCTGAAAAAATAACACAACTTGTTCCCCAATCTCATTGTCCTCAGTGATAACATCCCCATTGTCCAGACACAGTTTAGTGATGGAGTTAGCCTTCCTATGTTTCATGGCAGAAATATGGAAAAAGGCAGTATTGCGATCTCCCTCCTTAAGCCACTAAACTCGAGATTTTTGCTTCCAAAAGACCTCTTCATGGCCCATAAGATTCTTCCATTCCAAAATCAGGTCATGTTCTTGCTGAGAGGTATCTTTGGACACATCACCTTGAGCAATCCGCTGCTGAATATCCTCAAGTTTTCTAGCTAAGGATTTCTTCTGCCAAAAACCATGACCAAAACTGAGTCTATTCCATCCCGGAACCTCATGTTTAATATGCAGCAGCTTCTTAGCTAATCTAAACATCGGAGTACCCTGAATAGGAATTTGCCACCATTGGGTCACCAGTTGCCTGAAATCCTTATGCTTAATCCACATGGCTTCAAATCTGAAAGGGAAAGGACCCCGATGACAAGAATCATGCCAATGGAAGAAAATAGGGCAATGATCAGATATGGTTCGCGGAAAAGCCTGCAATTGCATCTTATGATGAGTGTCCCAATTACTCGAGATAAGAACCCTGTCTAATTTAACCTAGATCAAATGGTCCCCACGTCTCCTGTTGGACCAGGTAAAAATCTGATTTTGAAGCTCCACATCAAGTAGTCCCCAATCATTAATAAACTCAGCAAAATCAAACATGCTGTCAGAGTAATCAAGGTTCCCACCATATTTCTCAGAAGGATACAAAGGAGTATTGAAGTCACCAGCCAACATCTATTTGGAACGCGAAGCCTTGGTCAGGGTATTACTCAAATCCATCCATAAAGACTGTCTCTGAGCTCTGGTGTTAGGAGCATAAATATTGATGAGATACCAGTTGAAAGATGGTAAGGAGAAATTGGTAACCAGGAAATGCTTGTCAGAAGCCACAAGGGAGCCCTGAAATTTCATACCATTCCACATAGTAACAATCCCGCCAGAAGCCCCAATAGCAGGACTAATACAAAACTCGGCCTTAGGCCATATGTAATCAACAATTTTCTTAAAGTTTTCCTCAGTCATCTTGACCTCCTGCAGAAGCAAAATGTCTAACTTATTATCCAAAATACAGTTTTTGACCTCGAACTGTTTTGAAGGGCTATTAAAACCCCTCATATTCTAGGATAAGATCCTCATTTTAAAGGTTTGAGGGAGGAGACCTCTAGAGTTTTTTGCTTACCAGAAGCAATTTCCTTAGCGATCTCTCTTTGCCGAGTTTCCCGAAGGGTTGGTCGCCCTTGTTTTGAGTCAGTGCCCACATCAACAGTCTTCTTTCCTTTACGAGTCTTCCTCTTAGGGGTAATCCAGCCTTCAGGATCATTCCAACTACCACTGGGGCCAATGTCAACTGTCAGGGAAGGATCAGCATCATCAACTTCCTGCACAGGGTTCCTGGTTGACTCAAGGTCATTAGCATCTAGGGGAACAGCAGAGGAAGCCTGTAGATCAAGGGCTTTATCATCTTCAACAACCTCATTGATCAAATGATCCTATATTTCACCCTCCTCACATCTAGAAGAATGCTGTCGGACTGTCTGACTAACAGTGTCAAAAACCTCATTCCAACCACCTATTTCTAGAAGTTGTTCAACATTCTCCTCCAACAAAGCAGTATCCTTATGGGTTACAGCCGTCGGGTTTGTCTTGTCCTTAGCCTGTTCAGGATGGTCTTCTAGGAAAGCATTTTTCGCATTACCCCCCATTCCCTGATGGTTAGGGGTAATAGCTGTTTGAGAGTGGTCGTCAACCTCATTATGGGATTCAGTCTGCCAACTCGTGGGCTTAGTTTTACATTGAGTCATTATGTGCCCCTTCTTCTTGCATATTTGACAGAAGGTGGTGGCGTTTTCATAAAGGATTGGCTGAGTCCATACCCCATATTTGGAATTTAACGCAATGGACACAGGAAGGGTTCGGTTTATCTCCACATTGACACAAAAATGAGCAAAAACACAGCGAGATTGAGTACGGGTAGTATGGTCCATAGTAACAAACTGGCCAAAAGAGTTACCAATAGCAGAAAAAATCTTTTCATCCCAGAATTCTAAGGGAAACCCAGGTAAACGAACCCAAACACGAGCAGATTTATTGAGATCCAAGCTAGGGTCAAACCCAGGTTTCCATTGGCATAAAGCAAGAGAATGCGACCCATAAAGCCAGGGTCCCCCAGCAAGAGTAGTAATCATATCTTCCCTACTGGTAAATTTAAACAGGAATACTCCTCTTGCCATAGCACAAAGGGAAACCTCCAATTTTGGCTTTTGTTGCAAAACCTCCCTTAAAGTTCTAATTATCATTGTATTATTCATGATGCATATATAAATCATCATCATATTGAGGAAACAAGCAAGGAATGTAAAACTAGAAGAGCGTGAAGCTAAGAATGAGAGGAAAAGAGAAAAATGAGGTGAATTCATGAAAGTAGGAAGTTGTCAACCATACAAGAAGACATTCCACCATTGCCAATTGAAGAGGAACATGACACATCTAATGAAGCTAAGAGAGATGGAATTGGTGGCACAAAGGGAACAAGTGCAAAACCTTCGTTCAACGAGGAAACTGAATCTCCAAGTTGGAGGTATTCCATCATCCACAGGTCAAGTTGAAGGAACACCATCATTACTTCTTGAATTGGAGGCACTCCATCTTTCACAAGTGAATTTGAAGGTATATCTTCATTCTCTTCTCAAGTTGGTGTCACGCCATCATTCACACGTCAAGTAGAAGGTACACCATCTTCTCCATCTCAACTTCAAGCCTTTTCATCTTTTTTACCTCCAACTGAAGGTACGTTATCTATCCCATCTCAAGCAAATATAATTGAAGAAATTCCTAATGTTGAGTCAACTTTACCAATGAAAATGCCTCCTAGAATTTTGCATAGGAAGCCTAAGTTTCTAATTCATATCAATGAGAATGTTTTGAAGCCCACGCAGGATAAGATATGGAAATCATTCTTTGAGAACTTGAATGAAATTGGAAGATGTCAACTATTTATTGAATTGATAAGAAATATAAAATTTACGCCCATTATGAAGATTCTTGGCCTAAGAACATCAGATGACTCAAGTGAAAAATCAATTATAAAGAATCTAATGATTGCATATGAGAGTGTCGGTTCCACCTCACGTACCAAGGATAGTAATGTCACATGACATGTCATTACATTGACAATAGTAAGCCAACAAAGAAAAAATCTTGCCTAATTAGAAGGACAAGTCAAGCATTAAAAATAATTAGAAAAACTCTAATGAGAGTCATCAGAAGACGTGAAAGAGTTGAGGAACCAAACACCAATGAATTATGGATATTCTCTAGGAGACTCCCACAGATCAAGGGGACATAATTTCTGAAATTGCTACCTCGGTAGCTGATAAAGACAATAGGGATCTGCAAGCAGAAGACTATCAAATTACCTGGATAAATTTGGGTAAATAGACCCGTGTTGAGGAGAAGGCTTCATTTGATTCTGCATATACCACTGTGAAATGCAGAATGCAGAAAGATAAACAAACTAAAGATAATTTGAAGCTACAACTAAGTTAGATTAAGGCATTTGTGAAGGGTCTTCTAACCCCCATTTCTAAGAAGCTAGCATCAATTGATGTACCAATTTTGATGACCAAGTAGGAAGTTGATTCTCTTCAAGCAATGAAAGAAAAGTCTTATGTGCTTGATAGGTGGGTTTCTCAATTTTTGGTAGAAGCTTTTAGCATTTTTGACAAATACTTTCCATTTTATGAAGAATCTTGTCAGTTGGAGAAAGAATTTGATGATTTTGTGGGAAGTCATAAAACAAAAGATAGAGAATTGGGTAAAAGAATAAGTTGGATCCACATATAGGGGAAGTGTCATGCAAAAAAAAATCCTAACAGGAATGGGTACTCGTTTTAAAGAAAATGGGTATTTGTTTAGGAATGGGCACCTGAGCCTAGAATGGGTACCCATTTTGTTTTTTATTATTTTTAGAAATAGTACCTGTTTCATTTTTATTGTTTCTTAGAATGGGTACCCATTTCTAAAATTTTGAATTTCACACCCACGCTTTTGGTTTGGTTTCAAGCTCGGGAAAGGCATGGGTAGCCGACCTTGAGCCCTGGACCTGCAAGTATTTGTCTAAGTGTAGAACAAGAGGAAAGACTAACTTTACTTATATGGCTGACGACATTTTTTTCTAAATTCTTCTACAAAATTATAACCCATTACAGATGACAGTATCTAGTTTTCAAATATTTAATTTTTTTATTAGACTTGTTTTTCTATTTATTATTTAATTTATGAGCAAACTTGTCCAAAAATTTGAAATGACACGTGTTTGTATTTTTTTAATAACTTTTAATTTTTAAATTTTTTTGAAAAAAAGTTATGTCATCAATCTACACATCATTCTTTACACGATGAAAAAAAAATCATTTTATGATTAGTTTTGCTCAAATTATGTTGGTCGTACACGATGGGTTTTCAAAAATAATAATTAGGGCCAATAAAAAATTAATAAAAAATATCCTCATCAAACTTCACTATACTACACATCTTTCCCCAAAAGATTTAGAAAAATACTTTTATTTAGGTCAAATTATGTTGGTCGTACACATGCATGGTATGGTAAAAAAAATGTGACTTTTAAACAGTGGTTTTTAGAAATGCCTATTGAAAATTAATTTGTATCATCTAGGTATTAAAATAAATTAAATATTTGGAAACTAGACTCTGAATACTATAATTCATATTACTAACTTTTTTTAAGATTCAATCTTTAAGTGCCTCAAATATTTAGGTCAAATGTGACAAATTCTGAAAATCAGGGAAAACACTTCCACTTTTTGGCCAAAAAGTGGACCCAACTTCTTGCATTGACCCAATTAGAATGAGTTTTAAAAACTCTAAAGGTGATCGAAAAAATGACTGAAGAAGAATTGGTAGAATCTGGTATTCTGCAGGTTGAAGAACCTAATTTTGTGGATGAAAGTATCAAGAGATCACTAAATATAAAATTGAGCAAATAGTTGAGTACCGACCTGCACTGTTAACATTATGTAAGGACCTTTTTAAATATATTGGTATTTTTGAGACTTTTGTTAAGGTAGTGGTTGGTACAGATATATACTCACATGACAAATATAGATTGGAACCAGTAGATAAAGTGAAGGAAGTCTATACAAAAAATGGATGATCTGTATAAGACTCAGGGTCTTGATGAAAATAGTCTGGACAAATTTGTGGAATCTAAGGCTCATTTCAAGCTAGCACTGGTAGATGTATGCAAAATGGAAAGAAGATGTGAACATGTTTCCTAACGCTTGAAAACTTTTAGATTTAGATATGGATGGCTAGATGGGCCTGATGTGGATAAAGTGGAATAACTTCTTTCAGATTATGCAGAATACAAGAAGTCTCAATCTACTACAAGGGCGTCCAGTTCTCACTAAGTTCATTTTGTGGACTTAGTCAATTTTGATATTTAAAAAAAATTATAAAATCACTTTTGTAAAAAGGGACTTACTTTTTTTATAAAGTGGGCCCTACAGAAATCTTTCTTTTCTTTTTTTATATTTTTGAGTTGAAAAGTCAACTTGGAAATCGACATTCAAAGACAATTCTATTTTAGAGTGTATTTTTTGAGTTGCATGAGGTTGATGATAAAAACAATGACAAAATGTATTGCATGTAGTTTATGATTGTTGTAATTATTCTTTTGAAGGGCCTATAAAAGGGATAGACTCATTTTGAAGAAGGGTCCGAAGAATTAGGCTTTCGGTCCACATTTAGATTTTTAATCTTTTTCAGCAGTTAGCAACTTTTATAGTATTTTAGCATAGAGAAGGTGGTTCTTTCTAGAAATAGATCCATATTTTTGGTACTTTTCCTAGATCTATTTTCTTGTGTTGAAGTTCAAAGAAGTTAATACAAGATGAGTATCAATTCTGTGGGATCTATTATCGTATTTCTGGTGTAGTGCATTGAACTTATTCTTTACTTCCATATTTATTCAAGAAATTTTGAAACTTTTGCACTAAAATTCTAAATTCTATTTCTAATTTGCGTATGAAATATAGTAGTCAGAAAGTATAATTCTAGTCATACTTATTTGGGAATCCTTTGATTGTTGCACTGTGATATGAATGATTGGGTTTTAGAAAAATGATTTTAATATTGTGGTTAATGAATTTCTTGGGTGGGTGTGTTGATACAAAGTTTAAAATTTAAAGTGTTGTGTCATTTCCTTCTCATTCCCTTTACAATCTTTTGATCTTTATTTCAAAATAGTGATAAGTAGATCAATTTATACTCAGTTTGAACAAATTAAGTGAATAACCAAGACCCCTTGTGAACTATCTATATTTACCTTATGTTTGCACAACATAGTTGTGACCCAACTCCCGAGACCTTGGAGATCATTGATTCTCTTTTGGATCAGCTATCCTTTTAGGAGAGGCAAGTTAAATCTGACCTGGCCTATGTTGCATGCATGTGTTAAATAGACCATCAAGAGTACTGTGTTGTAACTCGTATGTACAAATTTTGTACAATCAAGAGGGAAAAATTAACTTCTTGTATTTGCCTACCATAGGTAATGTTTACAAGCTTGAGCTTGTGTATAGGTGGTATTAGCTCCATACCCCAAACTTATAAAACTTTTGAATTTTGTGAAGCAAACAACCACTTAAGTGGACATGGAATTGTAAAATGGAGGAACAGTGGCATTCGACATTTGATATTAAGAAAGTCATTCCTCTAACAAAATAAGAAATACAAAAGTATTTAAGATAAAATGTTTGCAAAGCAAACTCATCAACCTAGTATCATCCCATATCAATTGGACATCATGTATGTTTGCACTCAATTAGTAATAATGTATTATGTTTTACTTAGTCAATATAAATTTATGTAATTTGTTTAAAATATGTTGAAAGGATATTGTTCATGGATGACAACGTACTACATATGAGTAGGTACATTGTTAGATTTTTGAATGGTTTGCAATCAACACACTTTTTACCATGTAAATGTGCATGACATCTAAGTTGGCATTGTTTAGCAATCTTGAGAGTTGAAGAAATTCCTTTCCTCGATCCCAGTCCATTGTAGCTATATAAACAATGCAGTTTTAAGTTTTCATGCAAGTCTTTGTAGCTATATCTCAAAGGGATTCGCAATCACACATCCTCCACTTTCAATGGTTAAGGGTCTCCCTAAGGTGTATTCCAATGTCTTACTCCTCAAGGGGTGATCCCACAATATTGTGTCCCACTTTTTGGCCAAAGTAGGACATTGAAATCAACATTTTTAACCAAATTTTCACTTTGTGCCACCTATAGAAACTAAATCGTTAAGAATTCGAAGATGATGTGAACTAATGATTTTTGAGATTTTGTTTGTAGATTCTAAATATAATTTTAAAAAATATTAATTAGTATACCTATATTTAAAAAATATATGTAAAGTATGCTGAGAGATCTTTTGAAGGTGCGTATTCTACCTGTGTGATAATAATAATAATAATAATAATTATAATTAAATAATTTTCTTTATTATATTTATTACTATATTTATTATTATTTTTATTATTATAAACATTCCCAACAATAATGTAATAATAGTGTAGTAATATAATAATATAAATATAATATTATTATATTTAATAATGTTATACCATATAATTATATATTAATTTAATCGATGTCTTACATGTTATACATGTAATTATATATTAATTTAATTAACTTTTTATAATAATAATATAATAATAGAAATTTAATTATTATACTTAATAAGGTTATGTTATATAGTTTTGATTTAAAATTATTAGGGTTTTTGATAATTAGTACTATTTGATAATAACTAATATTATATTAGTAATATTATTTTTAATATATAATATAATATAATATATAATTATATTATATTATATATTATATAATAATATATATTATTATAATGTAATAATATAAATAAATATTATTATATTTTAATGGTATATAATAATGTGATAATAATATAAATTTAATTTAATAAATATATAATTATATGTAGGAGGAGGGCAGGTTCTATAGGGTTGATTCCAACATTGTTTCACTTTTCTTGGTCGCAGTTTTGGATTCTGGGACTCCCAAGGACATCTCCAAGCTACTGGTAAGAAAGCTTTTTAAAGCAGATTTGATTATTGGTTTGATGGATCTTATTGGTGTAGCATCGCCCGAGTTGGGTGTTCCTCGATCAAGCAACTTTTCTCTTCTGCAAGATCCCGATGAGGTCATTAAGCTTTATCACTTCTTGCTTGATCTCAAAGGACTGGCTCTTATAGAGCATAGAGAGTACAAGTAGAGGTCGGTGTGAGATTCCTTAAGAAATTCTTCCAGTTGGAGATAGTGGCTAAACAGTTCAACTAGGTTCCTAAATTTCAAGCCTTTGCTCATAATCTAGGCTTCATGTAGTACTGGTCAGCTATGGTCTTATAGTTAGTCCTCTGTACTCTCAGTATCATGGTTTATGTCTTTTTGGTGTTTAGTATCAATGTACAGATCAAATTTTTGTCCTCTTTCTAGGTATGGTTGATGGAGGGATTGAATCTCATTTTGTATAGCTTCAGGGTAGGGTTTGGAAAGGTCCTGCATGGCCATTTACAATGGTTTTTGTCAGTATTGGCCCTACGTGGCTGGATAATTTTATTTTTGGACCCTGCGTGGTCTAGTTTGGGAAGGTTGGGATAGGGCAGTAAGCTTGGTCTATAGGCCTCTGGCCCCTACAATCTAACAGTATGTCTAACAAACAATCTCTCATGTAATTTTTTATTATATTAGTATAAATATTACCCCTCAGAGAACATATATATATATATATATATATATATATATATCACATGTAAGACATTAATTAAATTAATATATAATTATATGGTATATCATTATTAAATATAATAATATTATATTTATATTGTTATATTATTGTAATATTACTACATTATTATAGTTGAATGTTTATAATAATAAATATAGTAATAATTATAATAAAGAAAATTACTTAATTGTAATTGATATTATTATAATTATTCATTATAATTATATTATATTATAATTAATTATAATATTATAATTATAATTATAATATAAAATTATATTTATATTATTATGACATTTAAATATATTAGTATTATATTTATGTTTTTGGTTAGATAAGCGGCAAAAAAGGGTGCCGATCCTATGACAAAACAACCAACAAAGGCTCACCAAAAAACTTAAACAATAATGATCAGATCATTAAAGTTTTTGCAACATAACAAAGACAAAAGAAACTAGACACCACAGAGACAATAGACCGACACTGGACTGACAGAGTAGACCGAAGCCTCCAAAGCCTATGTGAACATCTTGTCCCAATCATCCATAAGAAATTGGAGCACATCCTCATACTCCTTCATCTTTTTGTCCTTCTTCTCCTGCCCCTTGGGAACCACCTTCTGGAGAGCCACCAGAGTAGTGGCAGACTTGTGCATAACTCTAACCGAGAATTTAGCCAGAGTGTTAAACTTCTGCTCTAGATGAGTGAGCCTAGCCTCTAGAGTATCATTTTCCTTATCCTTTTTGTTCCTGTCACCTTTTTTCTTTTTCTCAAAGTTGACAATATCTGAGCCCTACACATTGAAATTGGGGAAGTTGCTGGGACCCTCAACATCTGCTTCCTACATCTCAATTTTGTTACCTTTGTTAATCATAACATCACCACTGAGCTGTTTAGTTTCCTCCACAACTGTGTCCGTCTTGATGTTGCCTTCAGACTTCGAACCCTGTAGCTCAATAGAACCCTTCTTCTTATCTTCTTGGGAGTCCTCTTCTTCCTACATTTTCTTAGAAACCCCTTTGTTCTTTTCCTTAGACTATTCCTCTTCCTGCATCTCATCAACATCCAACTTAACCAACAAGGCATCTTTTCCTTTGTGCATGGAGGCCAGTTTGGCAGCAAGCCTAGACAATCTCCTAGTCATCAGCATACAAGTTTTGTTGTTAGTGGGCATGTAGAACTCATCCTCAGCACTGTCTGAATCCCCACTTCTACCTTTAGTACTAACTTCCTCAACCACCGGGGTAGCCTTAAGGGTCTTAATCTCACTGATAGTGTCTACATCTTCTTCTAGGGTTCTCCATTTCTTCTTACTAGGCAAGGATGGGCTACCTTGGAGGATTTTTCTTTTTGTAGGGGCCATCGCCAGACAAATGGGGTTGATATCTTTAGTGGTGGGTTCGGGGCTAATAGTCACAATGGGTTTTTTCTTGTCACTTTTTAAGGACTTAGCATAGGAATCGAGGTGATTTCAAAAATAATGACTGGGCAATTCTTCACTAGGGTGGGATTATGTGGCTGAGGGTCAATCCTGAAGGGAGTGAGGGCTTTAGGGGGGTAGAGGCCGAGATGGAATTTATACAGCCTTAAGATTAAGTCCTGGTGGAGCAGAATCTCAGGTTTGCTAGAGTCAAGGGCATGTTGTTCTTTAGTTACAATAATGGAGGATTCCAGCAACGAGAGGAGATAGAAAGGGAAGTTGATATGCTTACTATGCCTAAAAAGATTTAGCAACATGAAGTGATAATGAAAAAAACTCCCAAACCTTCCCTCTAAAGTAAAATACTTCATTATCATTTAACATACCTCATCCCAGGGTGGAGGTAAGAGTTGTCAGTCAAAACCCCTTGCAGGTTATTCAGAACCTCATCTTTATTGAGAAACAACTTCATACCTTTAGGATCTGACACCTTTCTCTTCCTGGGGTACTTTGTGCCATCAGTAGGCATCCTAGTAGCCATCCCAATCACCTCCTCTGAAATCTCAAACTCCACATTTCCAACCTTAACCCTTCTGCCATCATAGGACCGCATAAACTAAACTGAGAGATTTTCATCATGGCCTTACAGATACTCCAAGTATGAGGTAACTCCACCCTCATGACCGATGTGCCAATAGTCTCATTCTTTTTGAATTCCTCACAAGTCTTAGGCTCTATGCACGACCTATCCCCACCCATTTTACTAGACTCAAACAAGTTGACAATGCAAGCAGTAG
Organism: Cunninghamia lanceolata; assembly: GCA_027924645.1. Taxonomy (NCBI): domain Eukaryota; kingdom Viridiplantae; phylum Streptophyta; class Pinopsida; order Cupressales; family Cupressaceae; genus Cunninghamia; species Cunninghamia lanceolata. Next base: position 16,294,374 of record BSBN01000186.1, on the reverse strand, counting down.
ACAAAACAAGCACAATGCAGCAAAGAGCAAACATAATGAAACTCTCAGAAAACTCTGTAGCCTCCAAATCCCCAGCTTTAGTGTTTAAATTGATAGCAATGATTTCCAACTTTAGTATTTATATTTATGTTATTATATTATTATAATATTATTATATTATATTTATATTTATGTTTATTTATTATATTATTATATATAATAATAAATATAATATAGTATAATTATAGTTATATTAGTATATATTTTTTAAAATAATAGATTATTGTTATTAATAGTAACCCTAATTCTAACCTAAAACCTAACCATAACCATAACCCTAATTCTACCATTAATTATAACTGTAATCCTAACTCTAATTCTAACCCTACTTGTAGCCTTAACCCTAAATCCAATTATAATTCTAGTCTTCATTTTATCCCTAACCCTTACTCTATTACTAATTCCAACCCTAATTCCAATGCTAACTGTAACTCTAATGCTTATCCTAATTTTAATTCCAATCCTAATCTTGATCCTAATTGAAACCCTAACCCTAACCTTAATACTAAACTTAACCCTAATTGTAACCCTAACCCTAATTATAATTGTAACCCTAATCCTAATTTTAACCCTAACCGTAACCCTAAGCCTGACTATAATTCAAACCCTAATCCTAACCTTCATCCTAATTGTAACTCTAACCCTAACTCTTATTTGAACCCTAACCCTAATTGTAACTCTAATTCTTACCCCAATTCTAATAGTAACCCACCTTAATTCCAATCGTAATTCTAACCTTAATTTCTAGGTATGGTTGATGAAGGGATTGAATCCCATTTTGTATAGCATCAGGGAAGGGTTTGGAAAGGCCCTGTGTGGCCATTTACAATGGGTTTTGTCAGTATTGGCCTTGTGTGGCTAGAAAATTTTCTTTTTGGACCTTATGTGGTCTGGTTTGGGAAGGCTGGGATAGGGTGGTAAGCTTGGTCTATAGGTCTGTGGCCCCTGCAATCTAACAGTATGTCTAAGGGGCAATCTCTCATGTATTTTTTTATTATATTAATATAAATATTACCCCTTATGGAACAAAAAAATATATAATATGTATAACATCTAAGACATTGATTAAAATATTATATAATTATATGGTATATTATTATTATTAAATATTATATTTACATTATTATATTATTGTAATATTATTACATTATTATAGCTTGAATGTTTATAATAAAAAATATAGTAATAAATATAATAAAGAAAATTACTTAATTATAATTAATATTATTATAATTATTTAATTATAATATAAAATTATATTTATATTATTATTATTATTTTTTAACAAAAAGTGGCCAAAACCACTAAAATTGATTAACTAAAAAAGAGGATACAAAATGCCAGATTCAGAGAGGCATACTGGCAGGAAAGAATTGGCAAAGAAAACCTCCGGTTATAGCCTGATTTTAACAAAGTTATACATAATCACCTCAAAAATATGAGTCAGTCCAAACGAAAAATAGGACTTTAAAATCATGCCAGAGAACATACAAATTTCAATAAGAATTTACAGAGCAACTGGCATATACAACCATTGGATAATACAAAAAAAACATAGTTGCTGAAGACCAAAAACCTGAGAGAGATCCCCATTAATCTACTATTTCTATAATCTGCAAACCATGATCCTCGGCTAGGTCATCATCTTCTACATGCTAAGGAGGAGGAGGTGGTGGAGGAGGCACATAGTTCAACAAAAACAACAGAGCATTAAACATTTCTGACGCCTTTTCTGCCAACTGATTTCCCAATTCATGCCTGTGACAATGAATTGAATTTTGGAAAGAAATGACACAATTGTTGCGAAGGCCATGAGAAAACGTGTTGAAGAGGCAATGAAGACCAGGCGTTCAAAATAGACACCTGCAATCAAATAACCCTCCCACAAGAGTAGAACCTTCATGGAAATCATAATCTTCTAAAGCAGAGTTAAATGAGTCGATAGAAAAGTGAACATTCTGAATGAAATTTAACCCCAATTCCCTTACCCTATCTCTAGTTTGCAAGAGATCCATCACATTGGAGAGAAAATGAGAAGCAGCCTAAGAAGGATAAATAGCAACTGGAGTATGTAAAATTGGTAAATTACAAACCTAGATAATCATTCTGCCCATAGAAGCCTCATAGACTTTAAAAACTTCCTACATTGAATTGGAATTAAAACAGCTAAGAAGAGGACGTTCCCAATTTTGGATAGGCCAGGAAATTCTAGTATTCCGGCGAATAGAACCCATACTGAACTGCTAAACTCTGTGGATTACCAGAAAATGAGATAAAATAGTAGTTGCTAGAGTAGAAAACAAAGCATAATACCAAGTGAAATGAAAAATGTGCTTCGTATAACTCATAAATGATAGTAGAATATGAAATGCCAATTCACTTGTGCGAGTTCTGCCAGCCTTCATTAAGGATAAGCATCAAGGTACATTCCACACACTGAAAAATGAGTTCCCAACACTTTAAAAAATCGTCAGCTTAACAGCACGGAAGACCAAAAAATAATAATGCTTAAGTTAAAGATTATAATCTAAAAAGATGTACCAAATTATCATAACTTACACTTTTGAGTCTTTATCCAAAATATAACTAATTCCGGGGATCTGAAGGAAAGATTCGGAGTTCCATTCGATAGCAACATCATTAAAACTGAAAGCAAGATTAGCTAAAAAATTGGCTAAAAGATTACCTTCATGATAAGTATGCATTATCTGAAATGATTGAAAATGTTTTAACAAATCCCTTCCAGACTTTAGAATGTATTCTATTTTCCGGCTCATAGAGGAGTTATTGGTGAAAGCTCTAAAAATATTCAACGAGTCCCCTTCCACAATGATGTTAGTAAAACCATGTTTAATTGCTAAGTTCAAACCTGCTATTAAGGCCAAAGCCTCAGCCTCGTTGTTTGTTATTGTACCTAGCTTAATTGACAAAGCTCTAAGAATTATTCCATGGTGAATTCTAATAACACAACTAGCACTAGAAATTCCTAGATTACCTCTACTTGCACCATCAAAATTAAGCTTTACAAAGGATTCAGGCGGGGGGACACATTTAATAGATGATCGATCAATAAGAACTTTAGATTGAAAGCAAATCTTATTAGGCATCCTTAACTGCTTCCAATTCTTTAATATCATTTCATCCCAATTTGTAAAAATTTGAGAACCCGCCTTCTTTGATAACAATGAGGCTACAACCACTTCGGTAATAGATGTTTCAACTTTGCCCAACACAATATGGAGAGGATTATTTGTTTTTTAAAAAATTCTACTATTTCTTTCTAACCAAAGAGACCAGATGACAATGCTTGGCGAAACAATCCACAAAGCAGAAAAAGTAGACTTGGAGAATAGTATAGGCCAGCTTTGAAAGACTTGTAGTAAAGAACAAGGAAGAGGTCCCGACTAGTTTAGTTTAGAGAGAAGCCAAAACCAAACTTGTGAAGAGAAATCACAATTCAACAGAAGATGATCCACTGACTCCTCCACCTCATGACAAAGGGGGCATAAGACGGAATTTGCAACCCCAAGTTTAACTAATCTATCGCTAGTAAGGATTCGGTAATGCAAAGCTAACCATGTAAAAGTTCCTACTTTAGGTAGGCAGGACTCACTCCAGCATATCTTATAAGGCCAAGAAATGTTTGAATTAGAATCCTTAGTAGTGATACTTAGGTAACCTTGTTTAACTGTGTAATGACCTAATTTTGAAGGAACCCAAACTAATTTATCCTTTTCTCCTGAGATAAATAGTCTTCGTTCCTTCAAAATATTCTTAAGCAGGATCTTTTGCTCTTGAGGGACCAAGAACTCATCAAAATTTTTCCATTTAATTGTATTAAATTCTGAAATAGGATCAATTTCATAATAATCTTTAACTTTTGTTTCGCAAACCTGACATAGCAAAAACTTAATCTCTTGAAGACCTTTTGTTTTAGCTAAAGGGGGATGATTGTTCCAAGAATCATCCTAGAAAAGGGCAAAGCTTCCATCATGGATGACCCAAGATAAATAAGAAAAGATAACTTCTCGACAATGTATCAAAAAATTCCACATGTGAGAACCCTCCTTTTGATTTAGAGTAGTAAATAATCTTTCAGGACTAAAAGAATTGAGATACTTTGCATACATAATTTTTCCCCACTTAGAATTTGATTTTTCATATAGATTCCATATCAGTTTAGCTTCTAGAGCTTTATTTTGAGCTGCAATATTATGGATTCCAGCTCCTCCTAATTGTTTTGGAATACAGATATTATCCCAAGAAAGGAGAGGAATCTTTCACCCATGCAAATTGGTGCCATTCCAGAGAAATTTTCTCAAAATGTTCACAATATAGGTAAGAATAGTTTTGGGGACCTTTAAGACCGATAACAAATAAACTGGAATCACTGATAAGACTGTTTTAATCATTAGAAGTTTACCTACCAAAGTAAGCCATTTGCCTTTCCAGGAAGATATTTTAGATTTGATGCTTGTGATAAGCTTATCCCAGAACATATTTTTAATTGAACCTGAGAAAAGAGGAATTCCCAAGTACCTTGAGGGCAAGGTGTCAATTTGAAAACCAAGGTACTTAGATATCCTTCTTTGTAATAGTACAGAAGAGAAGAAAAAGAAAATTTTAGACTTGCTATGATTCACTTTCTGACCTGAAACTAAACAATATTTAGAAATGACTTCCTTCAAAACTCTAGCTTCCTTCATCACAGGTTGCCCAAACAACAGAGTATCATCTACAAACAAAGCATGTGTAATAGAAAAACTGTTTCTAGGAATATTAATCCCACTCCAGTAACCCAATGAATTCTGACTCATAATTAGTCTACTCAATCCTTCAACCATTAAAATAAAAAGAAAAGGGGAGAGAGGGTCTCCCTGTCTAATTCCTTGGGAAGACTTAAAAAATTCAGATTGAGAACCATTAATCAATACTGAAAAACTTACACCAGTAATACAAGAATGAATCCATTTACACCATTTTGGAGAGAAACCAAACTTAAGAAGAACTTGGAACAAAAAATCCTAGGACACTCTATCATAGGCTTTTAGTATGTCTAGTTTAATCAACATTGCAGGAAGTTTGTGTTGATGGATTGAGTGAATTACCTCATGAGTAATCAAAGCACCTTCTGAGGTTTCCTTGCCTGGTACAAAACCTCCTTGCTCATCAAAAACAATTTTTGGGATTAGTGTAGCTAGTCTTAATGTTATTGCTTTGGAAATGATCTTATAAAAAGTATTACATAATGAAATGGGTCTGAAATCAGCAAAGGAGGAAGGAGAAGAAATTTTAGGAATCAGAGCAATAAATGTGGAATTAATTTCTCTCAAAACAGTTCTATTTCTCTGAGCTTCTTCTACAGCCAGCCAAATATCCTTTCCCACAAACTCCCAACATTTTTGAAAGAAAATAGGAGTAAAACCATCTAGGCCAGGAGATTTATCTGGCTCTAAAGAGAACACTACTGCCTTAATTTCTTCCATGGTAAACTGTTTCATCAATTCCAGGTTATCTTCATGGGAAATTAGATTAGGAATATGATTCAAAACTTCGGTTACAGTGGAGCTAGGAATCTAAATTGATTCCTTAGAGAGTAATTTCTGAAAAAAGTTAACACCTTCTTTTTGGATAAGAGAGTCATCTTGTAATATATTTCCCATGGAATCTTTTATAGAGAAAATAGAATTTTTGTGTCTTCTTAACATGGTCGAGACATGAAAGAACTTGGTATTTCGATCCCCTTCCTTTAACCATACTTCCCTTGATTTCTATTTCTAGAAAATTTCTTCCCAGGTTAAAATTTCCTCTAATTAAGATTGAAGCATTTTTACATATTCAAAAGATACATTATCCATGCCATTTGAAATAATTGCTTCATTTAACTGTTGTAATTGAAGTTGTAGTGCTACTTTTTGTGAAAAAATGTTATCAAAAGAGGACTTATTCCATTCCAGAATTTGTTTCTTTATGTATTTCAGTCTTTCATTAACCCAATACATATGAGAGCCTTTTACAAAAGGAGCATTCTTCCACCAGGATTCCAATAGTCATAAGAAATTTTTATCTCAAAACACATAGCTTGAAATTTAAATGAAGCCCTAATATTTTTTTTTTCCCAAGATGGCACCAAGTTGAATAGAAATAGGAAAATGATCTGAAGCTGTAAAAGGAATAACAGAGGTACCAGAATTATTTGCCTCAAGACACCATTCGGATGAAAAAAGAAACCTAGCCAATCTTTCTGCTATATTTAAAAAACCTTTCCTCCTATTAGACCAGGTGAAGCTCCCATTGAGTAACGGACTATCAATCAAAGCATTATCTGCTATGAACCCTTTAAAATCCTCTATTACCCTCTGGGGAGGGGAAATCCCTCCCGACTTTTCTGTTAGACAAGAAATAGCATTAAAATCCCCCCCTAAAATAACTTTCTCTCCAGATAATTGCTCTAGAAGTGCTGCTAAAATGTCCCAACATTATTTTTTTTCCTAGTTGCAGTAGGTCCATAAATATTAAATAGTCAAAAGTTTAATGAAGAAGAAGTAATCCTAACCAATATAAAATTTGGAACAGAGCAAATTGATTCTACTTCACACACTTTACTGTCCCAAAGAACAACCAGACCTCCTGAGGCCCCTTGAGAGGGAGAGTGAACATATTTCCATTTCAACCAGCTTGGGAAAATAGAATCAGCTTGAGAATTTGATAATTTTGACTCTTGAAGTAAGACAATATCCATACTAGATGAATCTAACTGACGCTTGATCAAGCGTCTCTTGTTAGGGGCATTAATGCCCCTAACATTCCAAGAAAGGAGCTTCATTGCTCGCGGGGAGAGTTTCGTACTCTCCCTGATCTCATACATGTATCTAGGGTGGTCTGTAAACCCGCTTTAATTTCTTCTTGTGTTTTAAAGGCTTTTGGCTTGCATCCTCTCTTAGAGGGAGAGATGGAACTCTATTTGGTAGGAGATTCCTGACTTAATGATTGAGAAATGGACAGTTTTGTAGAAAAATCAAAAACTTCACTATTTGCTCCTAAAAATGTAGATTGTTCTACCTTCCCCTGATTTAAGCAATTATCAGGATCTACACTAGATATAGAATTATTTAAAAGAGTTGGATTATCTACAAGAGAATTTGTCTTCTCCATAATTACCTCATCTACCAGTTCTTCTATCAGGTCAGAGGCAACTTTACGAAAGGTTCTTTCAACAAATTCATTTGCTTCTTTATCAGAAAAAGGAAAACCATCGAAACCTGACTCCTCCAATTTATTTTCACTTTCCTTTATATTGTTTTCCTCATTGTTAAAAGAATTAAGTAGATTTTTCTTCACTTTATCATTCGAAAAGACAGGAGTATCGAGCTCCTCAATATTACCAAAAACAAACTCAAAGGGACATTCTTCCTCAATTCCCTTAATAGATTGGAGTTCTTCTTCGGAAACAGGGGAATTCACAAAATGGTTCAGTGATGCTTCCCCTAAGTTAATAGAATCTAAATTTTCCTTTGCATAGTTTACTTTGTCCAAAGCCTCGCCAATTCCAGTTGTTCCCATCATTTCTGTATTATTCATAAGCATTGGATTTTCAAAGACAACTACTTGTTTCCACTTCCCAAATTTGGAGTGGAACTCCATCAATTTGGGAAAGGGAAACGAAGTATTAAGAATTATAGAAAATCTCACTGGCATATCTGGACTCTAAAAATTTGACATATCATGCTTAATAAAGAAGCCCAATTTTTTTGCACAAAATTCAATAATAGCAAGATCCCTATATTCCAGTGGTAGATTGGGCAAAGATATCCAAAACAGAACAAAATTCATATTAGCTTTAACTGGGTCAAATTTGGTTCCCATTTCTGCAAACAAATCCCTTTGTCGTGATAGAACCACAACTTTTGAGCCAGGGTTTCATCTCGAAAACATCCATTTTCAAAAACCACCATAAAAACACAATCTCTCTCTTGTAAAAAGAAAACATCTGAAATCCCTTTCCATGTAACCCTAACCCAGTTAAGAAAATTATCAAAGTTAAAATTAGGGTTCCATACCGTGCCAATTAGGGCCCATGTAGTAAGATCCTGAATAGATGGGTTGACCATATCTTCAGGTATTTGGATATTAATAACTTCTAAAGAAACCTTATCCATATAGATGTGACTCTCCTCACCATGAATATAATTAACCTGAGGCATTTTTTCCTTTTCCTTCCATACCTGACGAACTCCATTTCCAGACTCTACCTTTCCTGAAGCATTGAGCAGATTTCGTCCAGTACTTCTGCCAAATGAGCCAAAATTGTTGTATCGAGGAGGGTCATGGCGTGCCTGAAAAGATCTCTATTGAATATTATGAAAACCATCTCAAAACCCTAAATGGTCATACACCGGGAAGAATGGGCGTCTCCGTGCCCTTATGGCTTCGAAAAATAAACTTCGTTGTGAAGGTAGAGGTCTTCTTGCAAAGACCTCAAAATTTTGTTGCATGTCGCATGTTCTGATTTGTAATAAAATTGTAATGGAATAAAATTTTTGCTACAGCTGAAATACATATATTATTAGTATATTTAAATATAATAATATTATATTTATGTTATTACATTATTATGATTTTATTTTATTCTATTTATATTTATGCTTATTTATTATATTATTATATATAATAATAAATATAATATAATATAATTATGGCTATATTAGTATATATTTTTAAAATAATATATTATTGTTATTAATAGTACAACCCTAATTCTAACCTAACTTTAAACCTAACCCTAACCCTAATTCTAACATTAATTTTAACTGTAATCCTAACTCTAATTCTTACCCTAATTGTAAACTTAACCCTAAATCCAATTATAAATCTAATAACCCTAATCTTGCCATAATTCTAACCCTAAGCCTTACTCTATTACTAATTCCAACCCTAATTCCAACCTTAACTCTAACAATAGGTCTATATATATAAATGTAAATGACATATATATGTATGTATGTATGTATTTATGTATGTATGTATGTATGTATGTATTAAAAACAAATGAAACAAAAATAAATGAAAAGTCAATTTTGCTAATTCTAACTATGATTTTAACCTTAACCCTAACCTTAATTTTAGCCCTAACTCAAGCCCTAACCCTAATGCTAATTGTAACTCTAATGCTTACCCTAATTTGTAACCGTAATTTTAATTCTAACCATAACCCTAACCTTAATACTAAACTTAACCCTAATTGTAACCCTAACCCTGAGTCTAATTCTAACATTAACCCTAATTATAGTTGTAACCCTAATTCTAACCCAAACCCAAAACCCAACCCTAATTATAATCGTAACCCTAATCCAAATTTTAACCGTAACCCTAACTCCAACCCTAAGTCTAACTATAATTCAAACCCTAACCCTAACCTTAATCCTAATTGTAACTCTAACCCTAACTCTAATTTGAACCCTAACCCTAACTGTAACTCTAAATCCTATCCCAATTCTAATAGTAAACCACCTTAATCTAACCCTAATTCTAACCTTAATTTTAATTCTAACTATACTTGAAACCCTAATTATATACCAAAATGCAACCCTAATCAATTCTTACCCAATTCTAATAGTAACCCACCTTAATTCTAACCCTAATTCTAACGCTAATTTTAATTCTAACCATACTTGAAGCCCTAATTATATACCTAACTGCAACCCTTCCTAAACCTAATTATAAATATAACTCTAATGCTAACACTGAACATTTAACCCTAATCAAACCCTAACCCTAAATCCAACCTTAATTAGAATTATGGTTAGGGTTAGTGTTGGGTCATTTGAAATGCTTACTTATCTTTATTTCATTATTACACCATTCAAATTTTCAAATATCATAAATATAGGCCAAGCAACCAACAACCGGCCGAATCTAGTGCTTCACAAAATAGAATTGCAAATTATGTCGTACTAATATTTTAGTAGTTTTTATCAAACTATTGTTAATGTATTATTAATATTTATTTGATAATTTCTTATCATATTCTGCATGGTATAATTAAGCATACTTGAGCCAATTGCTATGATTAATTTGTGTTTTCAATAAATTATTTTACAAATTAAAAAAATTATAAAATCTCAAAATTATTATAATAAACGTTAATAATTAATAAATACATTTTTTATTAACTATCTCAACAATATGAATGAAGATTTCACAATCTAATAACAAATTAGAGGCATACTAATAAATCTAATAAATACAGTATTTCCATAAGACATATTTGTTGATAATAGTATATTGAGGAAGTACTTAATATATTGGTATATATTTCTCTAAGGTGAGTCTACAAATATGATGCAAAAGGGAACACACAATTTTGTGGATGATTGAATACAATCAAATGGAATACTAAAGGTGCGCCCCCGATTTATAAGGTCTTGTTATGATTTAATAATAGTAGTGGATGAATGTTTTTTTTAAATATTGAATAAATAGAAACTATGCAATCTTGAAGCACAACTGTAGCTCCCATTCTTCAAGCAACTCTATGTTCTCTTTCTTTTAGTTTATGTAATGCAAAGAAAATGGATATCAGGAGCAGAACCAGAAATGCTACATTTACTACTGCCTTGAAGCCTCTAGATTGAGTTATCCTTGTTCCTCTCATGAATGAAGGGAGACCAAAAAGATCCAGCGGTGGTGCTTTACCTGTGAAAAGTATAGGCCCGGATCAATAGACCAACACACAAGAAAAAACAACCATATAATCATATAAAACTTAAAAATCATAGTGCAAGAGATGTAAACTATAGACTAATAGCATCTCTATTCCATAGTTTTCAATATCTAGAGAGTGAAATTTTAAGTCCAAAAGATTTAAGTTATAAACCGTTGACCATTTCATTTCCATTGATTTTTTATTTTTTAGTAAAACTGATGTATCATTGTTTTACTCTTTAGATAAACCTTCTTTTTATACCAAGGAGAGTGGAGCCCTTTCAACGGCATAGCATACACTATGTACTCAACATAAGGAATTGTTATGTAAATTAGACCTGTATATAAATATTTGGATGTCTACCCCCATGAGATATTCCAATAGGGAGAAAAAATAGCTGTTGTTTCTCTTGGCATATCTAGAGAAAGTATACCATGCTAGCTGACTACCATTCTTAAATAAATATTATCTAAATATTATTTGTTCTTAAATATAATTTAGTTCAATAGTTGAAAGTTGTTCTTAGTTCAAAGTTAATCTTGATTGATATAAATATTTGCTATTTTTTTTGGTGTAGATGAGGGTGTAAAATTACTATTGATTGTTTGATCATTAAATTGGATGATGATATTTAAAAAGAGTGCCAACTGACATATATATCCAAATGTAATCAATTCTAAATACTATTTTATTATTTAAGATTTTAAATATGCCAAATAACACCAAAATCTCAAATAACAAACAATTGGAATGCTCCAAGGCCAAATAACAAGGTTGTATAAACATTATGTTTATTAACTGAAAAGTTGAGTTACAATTTACAAGTTAAATTTCTGTTAAAACTTGTTGATGATTTATCTAACCAGAATTGCATGGAATTATATATATAATTTACATGTAGTTCATTACTCAAAACAAAACACTACCTGAAAATAAACTATTTAATCTATGATTATACATAAACCATCTAAAAGAATTAGAATCAAAGAAGCATAAAGATTCAGGAAACGTGTTCAGTCCTCACCACAACACTCCACCCTCACCCAAACCCCAACTCAAAACATACAAAATTTCTTAGACTAATGAAATTTAAAGCTAAATTTAAAATCTAAACTTTTGTGTCTTACAGGTATTCAGAATCTTCATTTCTAAATCGATTTTAGTCCTATGTTTCCATTTATATTTACAACATCACCTTCTATACTGAAACTCCAGCCAAGAATGTAATGATTTTTAATTGCATAAGACCTTGTAGATGTAGAAAACCCCACATACACCTCTTCATTCAATACTGCAAAAAGATTAAGGTTAGTAACTGATATCAATGGTCGGACAGGCTTCTCCATGTCGACTACCTAAAAATAAACTATTTAATCTATGATTAGATTATACATAAACCATCTAAAAGAATTAGAATCAAAGAAGCGTAAAGATTCAGGAAACCTTTTTAGTCCTCACCATAACACTCCATTAGAGACCATTGGTTTTAGGGCTAGCAAGTCCAAGGTACTTGGAATCCTAGGCACCCACAACTAGCTTATTGGGAGCCATGATGAAGGCCATACCATGCTTGGCTATGCCCTCAGATGGAACCCTAATGGACAAGACAAAGATAGTACTAAAGGACAAAACTGAATTATTGCTACTTTTTTTTGTGATTGGGGTCGGATATAGAGCACGAGCCCTTCAATGCAGGCCTTGATTTGTTAGCGTAAGTACCCACTCAGAGTGTATAGAAGTATTAATGAGCAGCATTATATTTGATTCATTAAATTTCCCATAGCTGAAAGTCTTGCAGTAGGCAGTGTGAGAGAAACAATATCAAAACTAAGGTAAAATAGTATTTTAGCTGATAAAGGGTTCTCATTGTTCTCCTAAGAAAATTAGTACCTGAGTAGTTGTGAGTGACAGCTACAACTTCCCCATATTCATGTCCAACCCAAATGACTACCCAAGAATGTGGGAGGCAATGGGAGGCTAATAAACAGTGCATGAGTAGTTGTGAGTGACAGTTACAACTTCCCCGTATTCATGTCCAACCCAAATAACTACCCACAAATATGGGAGTCGATGGGAGGTTAATAAAAGTTATTTACCTTATGATCATTTTTTTATTTTATTTTATTTTACAATATGACAGCTGACTAAACGTCAAATTAAATTGGTGAAATGAAACTTTCACGTGTGTTGTGGTTGTATAATGCCTCTCAGCGTAAAAATGATTTGTGATTTTTTTATGTAACTTTTAATAACTTGGTTTTTATAATTAACTATATTTTTAAAAAGTGACATTTATACCATACAGCATAATTTTTCTATAAAAAAATTTAAATTCTAAAATTTTAAATATAGATTTGTAACACCAATATCTAGTGAGTGAATATTTTTTATAATTTTTTGAAGAATTTTTTTAATTAATTTTTGAAATGAGATTAATTATAATTTAGACATAGGTTTATACCATCCAGCATAACTTTATTTGTATGTATCCAAATTCATTTTCTTATTTTTTGTTGAAACAAGAACATCAATACCTAGAGCATAGATATTTTTCATAATTTTTTTTTTCTATTTTTCTATTTTTCCACATGTATTGAATAGAGACCTTCATGTTCGACAAAAAACCTATGTTCACTAGAAAATAGAAAATAAATATATTCAATATTATATTTGTTGGAAAGATTACTCTGAGGACTATGAATCTTGCAAATTATCCTTTCATGTTGACTACATTTCCTGGTCCAACCCAATGATTGACATAGAAAATTTTGAGAAAAATCTGAGGACTAAGGTGCAAAGATCATTTCTAGGACCTTCATTTGAAGCTATCAAAGGACCTTCAAATGAAGGTCCATGAGGGAAAAAAATCTAGAAAGGGATAAAGGGGACCCTAGAACGAAGGTCCCCTTTTTATTCCTTTTATGGAAATTTCCAAAAATAAAATAAAAAGGGACCTTCGAATAATTGGGCATGGTTTTCATGAGGGGGTGCTACCACAATAATGGGTTACACTTTTTGGGACATCCTGTGCTGATATCACATATTTTTAGAAAGTATAATGATTTAAGCCTTGAAAGGTTCCATTTAAAGGATTTTAATTGAAGAGGGTTTGATCAAACCCCCTTAGATTCAAATCCCCTTGGATAGAACCCCACTAGTTTTAAACCATACCTATAATGGAGTCTCCTCTACACCTATCAAAATGCTGATAGAAAACCACTTTTGATTTACCTTTTAGGGGATCAAATGAAATCATTTAAAATTTATGTTTTGTAAGTATGTAGTCCTTATTATAGGCTTCCCAAAAAGTATAATTTTAAATATATTTAATTTGATTATTATATATTTTTTTATTTCTTGTGAATGTAGGTTTTTCACTGAACATCAAGTTCTCTATTCTACACACATGGAAAATTAGTAAATTAGTGAAAAAAATTCTAAAAATTATCTATGCCCTAGGTATTGATGTCCTTGTTTCAACAAAAAAAGGAAATTGAATTTTGATACATACAGAAAAAGTTATGTTTTACGGAATTCACCTATGTCTAAATTATAATTGGTTTGACTTCAAAACTTAATTAAAAAAGAAATATTCAACAGAACATTATAAAATGAAATGCATGCCCTATATATTGGTGTTACCAATCTAATTTCAAAAGAATCAGAATTTTATCCTTTGTAGAAAAAAGTTATGTGCTACGGAATACACATCACTAAAAAAAATATTGTTTACTATTAAAAACTAGTTATCAAAGGAGATGCAAAAAATTTTACAATTTAACTCCAATTTTTTTTTAAAATATATTTAGAATCTACAAACAAAATCTCACAAATCACTAGTTCATATCATCTTCAAATTCTTAATAGTTTAGCAGCTATAGGTGTCAGAAAGTGAAGATTTAGTTCAAAATGTTGATTTCAATGTCAAGTTTGGCCAAAAAGTGTAACCCATTATTGTGGGACGACCCGAGGCCAATATTGAGGCAGATAAGTTGGTGATTTTGGCAATTAAATCAAATGATATGGATTCCAACTCAATGGAGCAGGGGATAGAGAGGAGATAAGACAAACAAATTTCTCACATACTCGGCAACTCATGGGAAATTATAACATAGCAAGTTTCAAGGGATGGGTTGCTTATATGACAAAATAATTGATGCAGAGGAGTGTGATATATTAATGAGGACACCTTGTATAGGTATCACAAGGCATAATTTAAACAATTCACATGCTCTCATTTGTTTCAATAGAAATTATGGATTTGATGATATGCTTGACTACAAAGAGGAGGCATATTTCATTCACACGATTTATCTCAAACCTAAGATTAAAGAAAGACTTCAATATTGTTAGTGTATATTAAGCTCACTAAGGATAGGGCTATTTTTAGTCTTTTGGCTTTTGTGCTTTTCTATTTTTGGCACATGCTAGGATTAGGAGTCTCAGTGCTTTAATTAGCATGTCCATATTTAGAACAAGTGTCTAGGGTCACTTATCTTGAGTTAAGTAGTTGCATGCCTATCTTTAGACCACTACTATTCTCAAGCTTGCTTTCTTATTTTGGCACATCTATTCTTAGGAGACTTGTGCCTATATGTACTTGTTCATGTGAGCTAATATATCATCTAATTTTTTCTTTGCATCTTGCTTGGATCTTTGAGATTGTTGAGTATGCGATTGTTTGATCTCTTGTGACTCTTTGTGCCGATACTTGCAATCTTCCATGATAGTTCTTGGTTTCCACATGGTATTAGAGCAAGAATGGTAAGATTGCAAATCTGACAGGTTCTATCAAATTCCTTTGAGCATAGCATTCAATTTGTTCATTACTGGTTCAATTTAGAGGGTATTTTTTACCATTCACTGGCATTTTTTCTGTTCTGGAGGAGTTTTTTTCTGTTTCTAAGGCATTTTACTGATCTTGAGTGGTCAAACCTATTCCAAACACAACTTTTTCTGGGTTGTTTTACTGTTTGGGCTCTCTGCAGGGCGTGGAAAGGTGTTTTAACCAATTAGAGGCATTTTTTAACCTATTTTGGAAGTTTTCCTTGTTGCAGAGGTGTTTGAATTGTGCTAAAGGCTTTTATTTGTACAATTGAAGGCATTTTTAGAGTGGTCAAACATTTTTTGGTACAGAGGCAATTTTTTTCTGGCATGGAGGCATTTTTTCTGAGCTACATACCTTTTTTAAAGGAACGTAATACTCTTTTTGCAGCTATAGCCTGTTTGCAAGTCACACATTGCCTTCTTGCAGCGTTCAACCTGTTTACATAGGCATGCAAGGCCTGCAAAAGGATGCGACCTGTTCCAAATAGGTAGATAGGCCCTTTAGGAGGCTACAGCTTGCATTCAAAGGCACACACAAGATTTCAAAATAGGCAAAACCTACTCCAAGGCACCCACAAGCCCCTGTTCATTGCCTTTAGCCTTCTTTGGGTTATCTTTGCACCATTTCGCTTCCACATCAAGATGATCATCGATTCTTTGGAGATTTTGGTCTACTGCAGAGGCAAAAGACACTCAAAAGCTGCCCAAGAAGGTTTTTCAGAGGTAAATTGCCCTTGCAAACAGTACCAAAGGTATTTTGACATGCTTTTTTGATTAGTTTTTTAGAATTTTGCCTAAACCTGTGCTTTTTTTTCTAAAACTTTAGGTTTTTTTAAGAAAAAATATATTTGAAAAGCTTATTTTTATATCAAAGTTCTCCTTGTAAAAAAGTTTAATTTTGTCCAAATATTCTTTGGCAAATTTAACTAAAAGAACATTTAAAATTATGTAATAGGCAATCTTTACCCACACACTACTTATAAAGTGCTACAATTGCGAGGGGGGGGGGGGGGTATTCAGAATAATCACAAGGCGTCTTATTGGGTTGTGTTGTCTCCTTCTTTTATGCATTGCTTGCAACATGGAGTATTCAGGGGGTTCTAAAATATCAAATCAAGACGGGGGGGGGGGGGGGGGGGGGGGGTCTTGTGTGTCATGTCTTTGAACACTCCCTAGTTTCCCGCATTTTGGATTGAGATTATTGGTCTCAGTTTCATCATGGGTTTCACTGCTCATCCTTCTATGCTAATCCTGGAGAAGGCCAATTATGAGTCTTGGGAAAACGGCATGCTGACACACCTCAAATGGCTTAATCTTTTGCCTTATCTCTATGGACTTATGCTTGACCCAGACACACCACAAAGAAAATTAGCTTGTGGAAATATAATTGACCATGTAGTAGGTTTGATTTGTCTTAGTGTTGATCCTAGTGATGTATCAGACATTTAGTGTCCTCCCATACTTTGGACTAGAATCTGGGAGATTCATGGAGATCCTGATATCTCTCCATTCTCAGATGATCGTACTGCAGATTGTCTTCTTCCTCTTCCTAAAGCAGACAACATACCTTTTGATGATGATACTTCAGAGAAGTTTGAGTATATTGCCAGTCTTAGAAGGTCAAATGACATGAAGACTTCTCTTCATGCTTTCGGACCTGTTGCTTCAATAATATTCGAAGATTTTTTTTTTTTTTTTGGGAAGTGAATGAAAATGGTTATCTAATTATTATAAGAGGAAAAAATAAAAGGTTCTAAATTTTTCTTCTGGTTCAGCTCTGCTGACTTAAACCTTAAAAATCTAGACCTAAATCTCAACACCCCTCGGGGTTAAGGAGCACATGATTTGAATACAATAAATTTTAACCCAAATTCAACTCCAGGTGGCTTTGGCAGAATATTACCCCTTTTCTGTGCTCTTTCTAGCCATGCTATATCGTTGACTAAGATTTAAAACTATTCAAATCCTACCTCTTATTTAGGCCTGAGCATCACCTTTCCCTGTCAAACTCTCGCCGTCTCTGTCGGATCTCTGCTCCATCAAACCAGGCTCTTCATCTGCTTGGGCACTCTTCTTCTGAGCCTCCTTCAATTTCAACGCCTGCAATTTGGTGTGATTATAGTAACAAATTCCCAAGAATGCTAACCCATAGCCTAGCAAATTAATTGGTGTCACCATATCCTTGATGATCGACCACGAGAAGGCAATAAGCAGCCAATCCTTGACAACCCCAGCTACATTCATTATCAAAGCTGATGTCTTACCGATCACGAGAAAAACTGCAAGATTGAGGGCAAAGGCACAGAGAGAATTTGTGCCAAAAATGTAGTAATCAAAGTGGAAGGTACAGGTCTCCTTGAGCACAAGGAATTCAACAAACAGCCACGGGACTGTCAAAAACAAAAGACAGCAAGGTGCAACATAATACAGTGTGAGTGAGGTGATGGGTTATTCCCTTTGATGTAAGCAGGATCTGGATCAAAACCAACCTTGTAGCCTCAAAAGCAACTGCACCCAACTGAAGCATCACACCCCATGTATTAAATTGGCTTCCCCATAGGCTGCAATAGCCACCTCAACTGAAATCCCAATCATTTTTGCCATAG
Organism: Cunninghamia lanceolata; assembly: GCA_027924645.1. NCBI lineage: Eukaryota > Viridiplantae > Streptophyta > Pinopsida > Cupressales > Cupressaceae > Cunninghamia > Cunninghamia lanceolata. Next base: position 16,276,197 of record BSBN01000186.1, on the reverse strand, counting down.
TATTGGACTTAAAGGTATCCCTTTCTAACCCAACTCCAATGGGCACAATGGAGGACAAATAGACTTCCTTGGTCATCCCAATTGGCTCAACAAGTTTCATGACCCTGACCAATAGAACAGCCAGGGCAGAACAGAATGCCATGTGGATCATAGTCAGGCTAATAGGGAAAGGCCAGTTGTACATCTTTTTTATCCAATTTGTACTTGTTAAATACATTATACAATCACAGTGAAGCTCAGGAAGATCCAGATGCCCACATAGGTATAGCTCAGTAAAACCTTCTTCAGAACATTGTCGCTCACAGACTCGCCCTTTCCTGATCCCTTACCCATCTTCACACAAACGGGTATTCTACTACTCAATCTAAAAATCCAAACAAGGGAAACCCAGATGCCTAAAAATTGAAAAACGGATCTGCAAAAAATATATGGATTGGGGTTACCTTACCTGCCTGAATCTGTGAAGAAAAACTGCCAGATCTGCAATCTCCAGTTAGAAAACTGGCAGAAATTTTAGCAAGGAATTTATGCTTAATCAAGAAATTTTATTATTAACGTTAATAGAGTTTCTTAAAAACTAATTATTAGATGTTGCCTCATTCTCTTAGCATTCGCGTCTATTCATTGTCAATTCTCAATTTATTGGTATGATATATATAAAGGAGCATGAGATCAAATTCATCCATTATTAGTCAGCTATTTGGAGTTTCAAGTCCAGAAATCAATTAAGAAAATGTCACAGCAGCAAGAGGCAGATCAGATCATTAATAGCAACGCAAGAGAGGGTGACATTAACAGAGAAGCTCTTAGGCAGCATTTTGCCGACCTAAACACTCGTGTTTGTGCATTGAAAAATGATTTGATTAGACAGAAAGTAGCCTACGAAGCAGACCCAGAAAATCTAGCTGATAACTTTGCAATTCAACTTCACCAGTTTAACAATGTTGTCGATTCATTACAGCAAGAGTTTAACTCATACCAAGTGAACTACTGTATGTGCGACAATCCGATGCCCGAATGCAACAGATACTGTCAGACACTCAGAAAAGTCAGATTTATTTTGTTCGAAGTAGTACGATTGATTTTCGAAAGATGGTCAAGAGATTTTAGGGAGAGATATATAAGACAAGTGATAGAAGGCCTGCCTACTATAAAAATTTCAGAGAACCATTTTAATGAAATTGTTACGTGTGCAATTTGTTTATTTGATTTTAAAGCAGAAGAAGAGGCACGCCAGTTGCCTTGCAATGAACACCACATATTTCATAGAGAATGCATTCAACAATGGTTGGAGAGGAAAAATCAGTGTCCCATGTGCAGGAGACCAGCATATTGGAGGTCACGTTCATCTTCTCCTTAATTGATCGAAAGAGGAATTAGTTGAAGATATCAGTAGACTTAGATTTGTTTTTGTGAATAATTTCTGGAGAAATTTCATTGTTTTGAGTAATTTCCCATTTCCCTCCTAGAACCATAAAAAATTCAAAATTTCAGTAGTAGTTATTATTTTAGCATCTACTTAAATATTAAGAGTTTTAATGGTGAAAGACTTAATAAATATTTTAGAATTCATTTTTATGAAAAGTGATAAAATAGTTGTACTATTTTTATTGGCTAAAAATTACTTTTGACCATTATATTCGTAATGTTCAAGAATAATCCTATTTTAGAAATTAAAACAATTTTTTAATGGCATAGATCCATATATATTAACCAAGGTAAATATATATCATCCATGTGTAGCATGTTAGTTCATAATGGACTATTTAATATTGAAAAAAAGGTAGATATATCACTGGGTATTAGGGGTAGAGAGGATAATTATATTAATGTATTTTCATAGGTATTCCGGGTAAGACAATGGAAGGGGTTGGGGGTTAGGACTAAGGAATAGGGATTTGAGTAAAAGAAATAAAAATATAAATTTCTCTCTTTACTTTTAGATTTCATAATGACATAAATAGGAATTGGTTATTGATTGTATTATTTTTGGCTCATGAGAAATTTTGGATCGTGCTTTAGGATGAATTTTATTTAGAGGCATAGTCAGTTGTGATAGATTATCTTTTAGGTTAAAGATGGTGACGATAAGGCCATAAGAAGTTCTTAAACATGAAATGAGAGTTTTGGCATGACATGGTTGTGTTTTTTAAATCTATTATAGGGATATAATAATGTCATGAGAAGTTTTGGGTTACTTTTAATGGGAGCGTTGATATTAAGGTGGACTTGTCATTTATCAATAGATTGTCTTCTTGGTTTGGAGATTGTTGTTTTTCTTTTCCCATCATTGATGAATTAAGATGTATAAAAATTACCCTTAACTATCTAGCTCGTTCATTAAATACAATGTGCATTTAAATTGGATATCTATTTTAATGTTTATATAGAATTTAATATGAAAATGTGATGAACCTTTTTTAATTTAAAGCAGATGGGAGGTCTTGACACTTTTGTGTCAAATCAACCAATCCATTCGGTCCCACCACCATCATCTATGTAGGGGCCTACTTCATATTCTCTAGTGTGTAGCTTAAAATTGTACATTTTTAGTTTAAATTTGAACTTCAAGTATATTTTCATGTTTTTAAATTCTTCTTGAGTTGAATATACATGTACATATATATGCAGGATAAGATTAGTATAGGTGCAAGCTCAATTAATCCTACCATTGATGACCCTGCATAGATGCACAAGTCATCTATCTTATTCCAGATCCTATAGTTAAATCCTATGTCATTTCAAAGTCTTTTATCAGGACCATGTATTTTGTATTTATAATCTAGCCTAATTCATGTTTTATTGAAATATAGGATTTGGCGACATAGACCTTTACTTTGGTAGAATCAATATCTGTTGTAGGCGAGCATGATATGAGAGCTGTTGAGCCCTCCAATTTTAAATATTTGATTTAAATAATATGCGTGTAATTTTGACATTAAAATTGATTTGAAGCTTTTTTTTTTCTTGTACACTAACTTTTAGTGTGGTAAAATCAATATCTTTTACAAGCAAGCATGACATGAGAGATGATGAGCCCATTGTGGTATGCTTACACATTTTCAAGTCTATATTCAAAATTTTAATTTCATGGTTTGGTTTTAAATATTTGATTTAAATAATATGCATGCAGTTTTGACATTAAAATTGATTTGAAGCTTCTTTTTTCTTGTACACAGCATGAGCCGCCCTCTAAGTCACGTGGAACCAAAAGGCGTCTTGAAATGGATGATGATAAAACTTAGGGCACAAAATGTATTTTTTTATATTTATTTCATGTTCAGACTGCACACATGTGTATTAGAGTGTTTATTTCATGTGGATCTTATGACTATTTCACTATTGACTAGACATAGACTGTGATTATTTCACTATTTTTTACATGGTCTATTATTATTTGAGTATTTATCTCATAGACTATTTCATCTATTTCATAGACTATTTTACTATTTATTGAATGTCCACTATGCATCTATATTCAAACTTGTATTTCATATCTAATATTTAATACTTAACATTATCACGTGTTTAATTGTAATATTGCAAGTACTAATTTTCTAATTAGATAAGAAGAAAATTTATACAATTACATGTCTTAATTGCAATTCTTGATTCTAATTTCTAGTCAAAATTCTAATTGTGAGAAGCAAATACAATTACATGTATATATAAGAATGGTTAAATTTTGGTCAAGAAAAAATTGGTCTAATTGGTCAAGTTGAACAATTGTAACTTCAATGGAATGGTTAAATTGGTCAAACAACAATTGTAAGAGGGAGACAAAACATGTAATATAAATGGAAACAACATTTGATTATATATGGAAGGATACCATATGATTATTTATGGAAGGGTCCCAACAAGCAATATTGATCTCTATAATCTCTCAATTAATCATATTTCTCCCATTAATCAAAGAACTTAGTATCCAAAAATGGATAAACCCTCTACAAGTTTCAACCATTCCACCACCTAGTTAAAATAACTAGTTTAAAAAGTTCCTTAGTTGAAATGGTAATAAGTGCTCTCGATTCCCTATATGTACTCAAGGAAAGAAAAGTTGCATTGGGAAAACAACTATGCTTATATCATCCCTCATCATTTGGCTATTACTAACCACATTTGAACAAGAAGCTCTTATTTTATATTACATGCACCACATTAGACCATTGGCCAATAATATAATATTGCACAATATATGTGCCCCCATTGGTCTATGCCCAATGAAAGAATGTAATGTTGCCATGGACTATGCACAACCTTTTCAAAAATGAGCAAATATACTCATGTAGTCTCATCAATATGCCAACATTCATTCACTAGGCAATTAATTAATATCTACTGCATTAGTACACCATAGAATATAATTTCCACCACCCATTTTTCTCACATGAATGAAGAAACTAAATACCTACTTACAAAGAATGGATTTGTCCATAAGGTGGGAATAAAATATTACCAAGATTAATCCCTTATTATGGATTAACTAATTCCAAATTTCCATGTCGGCACCACTAAGTTTCATTTTAAATGTTGAGCATGCCTTACAACATAAGCATACATAAGCATACACTGACCTATTTACCAACCAATAGCTATGTAATGCCATGGCATTGAACTTGTGATTATACCTTGCCAACCATGCTTAAGTGGGATGTATTAGACCATCAAGGAAATTACACTACCTAAGCTAGTTATTATCAACTTGCTAGTTAGTTCCAATCTCTATGTTATAACAAAAGGTCCACTTAAGCTTTGGGTGATGAGCCAAAGTAGGTCAACAATGAATTACAAATAAAGGGTGTGGGAAAACAAAGGACTTAAATATATTTCAATAGGCTTCCATGTCTTACTCTACTCCCCTCCAATCTAAGGGACTAGTCTCAAATGACTAGTCCTTCCACCATCCTAAAGTTGATTTAAACCCAATTTCACTTCACCTTTTTTTCTATTATAGGTAAAAATGGGTTTTTGAAAGGGTCCAAACCATTTTACAATGGGAAACCAACTAGTAAAGAAAGCCCCAAAAATCCTAATTTCATCTCATAATTGAAAATCTTATTTAAAGGCTTAATTTCATCTCCTAATTGGAAATTATCTTAAATAAAGTCCTAATTGAACATCTCTTAACTAGTGTCCTAATTTCATGTCCTTGAACAAGTTAATTTAACAAATAAATATTGCAAACTTACTAATTCTAAAGTTTAGATAAGAGGAAAATTTAAACTCAAATGATGGGATTAGAAATTAAGCTCAAGCATATGGGGTTATGACTTGGGTTGATGACCATTTGGATGGGATGATTAATGGATCTTTTAATTATTGTCCTATTTTCATGATCTCCTAAGCCCTAATTTACCCTAAAAATGGAACTCCTAATTTAATCTCTTAATTAAAAATCCTATTTTCATCTCATAATTAAAGTCGTAATTGAACATCTCTTAAATAGTGTCCTTGAACAAGTTAATTCTAAGAAAGAAATATGAATGGGCAAAAAATATATATGTTATCAAAGAACCAACAATTTACTATTATAACATTCTAGATACAAGTACAAGAAAATTACAATTATAGGAGTCATAATTCTAAGTCAAAATATATAGTAAAAATTACAATTGCATGAGTCCTAATTCAAGGTTTTGGAATCCTAGATTATAGTAAATTGTAAACTATAAAATTTCTTTGATTTCAAGGGATGTCAAATCTCATGTGCATAAATGTACAAATGATGGTAATTATGTCATCTAGTTGTAGGATCTACCTGAAACAAAGATGATAAAAAGTACAATGAACCATGTACAATTATTGGAAGTAAGTAAATTAAAACTATAAATACATGAGTCGTACAACTATAAGTCAGGTGAGAAAATTATATAAAATAAACTTGCAAAATTATGGTAAAAATTCCTTACATTGAAGTGATGTGTAGCATAGGAAAATCCACTATGATTGTCAAATTTTGAATGCACTGACTTAGTGATAATCATTCAAACTAGTTGTAGGAGAACTGAAATACATTAAACTAAACCAAATCCAATAGTTATTGTTAAATTAAATTAAACTTACCTAATTTTTGAAACTTAGGTATGGGATGGTTTAAGGGGAGATGCAATCAATTAGTATTTTGGTAAGGGTGCATGCTAGTAAATCAATTAGGTCTATAAATATACTTAATCCTAAACTCACATTCTAAGTTACCCAATTAAACTAAATCATAGTTACCTAGCTTATGGAACATAGCTAAAGGATGGCTTAGTTGGTGACTTAAGAGGATGGCTTAAGGGGAGATGGGTTCAACTAGTATTTTTGTAAGGGTGTGCTGACTTATATCAATTAACTATATTGAAGTTATTAAGCTAAATTACACTTACCTAACTTATGGAAAATAACTAGGGGATGGCTTAAGGAGAGATGCAATCAATTAACTATCAATCATATTAATCCCAAAATCACATCCTAGACCAAATTCTAAATCTATTAAACTAAATTGTAATGACTTAATTTATGGAATAGAGCTAGGGAATGGCATAAGGGGAGTTAAGAGGATGGCTTAAGAGGACATGAAATCACTTAATGATTTGGTTAGGGCATGAAAGTAAATTAATTAGTGCTATCAAATAAATATGTATACAAATATACATTAGTCAAAAAATAAATATTAAAAGTTTAAAAATCTCTACATACCTACTAACCATTTAAAAAAATTACTCCATTATACCATCTGCATCTTCACTTTTTTATAATGCATCAACGATTGTCTCATGCTCTTCCATAGAAAGTGTCCATAAATATTTTGTGACAAGGCTCCCTTAATATGTCACTAATTGTATATTTGTTGCTACAACCATATGTGAGTAGTGCAAAATTTTCTTATGTCTTTCATAATCCTCAAATGTAGGTATACCATTCCTCCTTATCCGATATTTACATAGCCAAGTGTCAACAACAACCATAGAACCTCTTGGATACTCAAAGTTATCATCATCTACTCTAGGCTATAACAGCTTGTGTTTTTCATCAACACATCAATCCAACCAATACTCTATTTCCTCTTCATTACCCTTAGGTGCAACAACATCATACACATGTCTTGCAAAAAACTTTCAAATTCAATAAAGTAGGACACGTGATATATAAGTCACAAAAAAATACACACATGTATAGAATTTTATAGATTACAAAAACATGTAATGAAACTAAATATTGAATTAATGTACCTTCTTGTACAAGGTCTGAAATATGATCATAGTCATCTGATGCTTGCAAATAATTATCCTCTTCAAATGTTATCTCATTTTGATCATGTGTTTGTAGAGTTGTTAGGGATCTTTGTTTCCATCCTTCAACCCAATCTATATTTTCACATGCTTCCCACTCACCTCCAATACAAAACTGATAAAACATGCAAACTCCATAGTCCATATAGTCCATGTGCTTGCATTTGAAATCTTAAATGAATACCATTTTGTTGATCCACTAATTGTATCACAATCATATTGGGGAAGAATATTTTCTTCTTCAACCAACCAAAAACCTATTGAACTTTAGAGTTTTCACTTGATCCTAAAGTCAATTATGCTTTACACAAATCCACAATTGCACGTGCATCTTTGAGTTGCATCATGAAATTTTAGTTGCTCCCTAGCAAGAGCCCTTTTCACATGTATGCTCTAGCTCCATCAAGTTCTCCTTTACCATGTCCAACTTCAAAGAAACTCCACATATATGTTGGATATTATTTTTTTTAGAGCCCTACATAATCAATAAAATATTTGATCATTTTTTAATTATCATGTACAATTGTCTGACCATATGAGATGTTGTTTCATCTGGATTTCTCTTTCTTTTACATTATCCTTAAATACTTTGAAACAATACTACACAAACTTTGATGAATGTAACTAGTTATCACTCATACAAATGGTACTCTCTCAAAACATTCTTGTCATCTTCTGTACTATCAACTGCATGTATATATACAATATCAACAAAGATGACCACCTGTATTGAGTTATAATATTGAGATTGAATCTCCTCTTTTGGAGCAAAGATATAGTTTTCTATAAAGTCAACCACTAAAATAATAGTTCTAACTTGAAATGTGTTCTTACATCTATGAAATTATTCATCAAGCCACTGAGCATATTGAGAGTGTTTCACATATTTATACACAATCTTATTCTTGAACTCTGCGATGGATGCATGTACACTACTTTGTTATGTGACTAACTCACAACACTTTCTATTTTTTCCATTCTTTAATGGATATTGAACATTGTTGAACCTCTTCACATCCACTAATTGTTGTCCAAAATCATGTGAACTACTTTCATGCATGCATTCTCCTAACAATGAAAGGTTACCATATATATTGCATTGTCCAGTAACACACAGTTTTGAAAAAAGAATTGCTCATCAATTGTTTCACAAAGTAAACTTGTTATAAACTCCTTAATTCTTGTAGGTGGCATATTAATACCACATTCCTACATAATTTGGTTAGTATGTAAAGTACAACGTATAGATCGAAAAAATATTATAATAATAATGAAATTGCACATGAGTTTTGCAACAACAAGAGATTCATTACTTATTAATCTTGACATACCAAGGTTTACTTTTCTCAAATGATCTTTGACCTATGCTAAAATTTTCTATAACTTTATCAACTAGAAATTTTCTATATAATTTTGTTTGAGTCATGTCTAAAAGACGTTTTGGATGAGGATCATGATTTTTTGACTCCACCCTTAATTTTAAAACATCTCTAGCATTTGATAAAACCCTTGTATTAACATACCAAGAAAATTTAATCAAAGACCTAATTTCATTATTTAATTTCATGTTAGGCCTTGGGAGTCTACCACTAAAAGTCTAACATTGGTTAATTGGATCATCTTCAATAAGTATTCTTCTCTTCTCCGCTCTTCTTAAAGTTTTAGCATGCACATTTAAATATCCATTTGTCTTACTTATCATTCTTCTGCTCACAATTGATCTATTAACTAAAACAATCGTTATTGTTTGACGTGTTGCATTCTTATCCTTAGATCAACTTGTTTTTCCAATAGAACCAATAGCATTAGCAACACTAGACATAACTTGTTCCATTGATTCATCGACCTTTTGGGTTTTACAAATATGCCTAGAAGTGAAAAACCCCAAACACATGTCGTCACGGGATATGGTAAGGCAATTATGACATGTGTACAAAATGAAAATCAAGTTCGGTCCAAAAATCTTGAAGCCCCAGAACAAGTGCCCATGCTCTCCTCAAGCAAGTTAGACAAATCGATAATAGTGACAAAGAAAAGAAAGAATGTGAAAAACACTAATTGTAGTGACAAAATGGGACTACACTCTCACACAAAATCTGGTCAGAAATTTTTAGCATGAGGCTTCTAGCTCAATAGGATTTTCTCCTTTTGTTATGTACCCTAGTACATGTGTCTGATACAATTTATTTTTGTTTGATCCTTTAGTTTATGTGAGTGGTCCCCTTGACCACAACTTACTAGTTAAAAAACATGACCTAAATAGCTTAAAATTTTTTTGAGAAAAGGTCATGGATTTAAGGGGGAGATCTAGAAACTTTACCTTGACCAGGGCTTAGAAGGAACACTCCTTAGAGACAACAAAATCTTGAATCCATGGAGAGAAAACCAACAAAAAATTATGAATATACCAAGGGCCATGTTCAAATATTGCCTTCATAAATTTAGAAAACTAAAATGGAAGAAACCCTTGGTGAGGTTTTTAATAGTTTCCATGCAAACCCTATGAAGGAAGATAACCCAAAATGTAAGCATGCTTTGGGAGAGATTCTACTAGCAAAATACTCTACTAAAATAAAACTTTTAGCAACATGATTTTAACAAAGAAAATTCACTAAAAAAATAAAGTCTTCCCACATTTTTTCTATTTTAATATCTTATGGATGTAAGTATTAGTTTTTCCATGCTAATCTTCTAAGTTAACATACTTTTAAATTTGCTTTTAGTTTTGGTAGTTTGGTAATTTTCTTTTTAGCTTTTTGTTGTGGCAGTTAAATTATTCTATAATGGCATTCTTGAAATATGAATATAATTTTTCTTTTACAAATAACAAAGATATATCATTTTTTTCTACTTTTCATTCATGTCCTGAAAATGTTATTAGAGCATAGGCAATTATGTTCCAACACAAACTTCATAACTAGTGGTGAAGAAGAAATCACATACTACCAATAGAGGAAAGGTCATTTTAGTCAAACAAAAAAGGAATTAAAAGTAGTAGTAGTAAACCCAAGTGTCACCATGATATTAAAAGTGATAAGGAATAATTCTTTAAAAATTTACACATAGGGAGCATCAATATTCTATGAAGAAAAAGATAAATTCTATTTTGTACATTACCGAATAAAGTTCTCAAAGTTACTACACAAAAATATTCCACAAAGACTCCAAGTAGCTTCAAAATCAATCTCTCAAATTAAAAAAGGAGATTTGTTTTACCTTACCATTTTCATTCAAGTAAAATTGAAGTAATTTTTATTCAAGGCTGTTCTATAGTTGTATTAAATCAAATGTTGAAATACCCAAGTGGGGCTAGATATAAATCTAGACATTTAGAAAATATTCATTAATTTTCCCAACGATGTGGGAATTTTTATTATTTTTTCTTTAAAGAATGCAATAATAGAGGCATTTTTCTAATTGTTAAACCTCTCTTGCTTTTTAGACATAAATTAAAGTTCAGGAAATAAAAAAAACTAATATGTATAAGAAGAGTTATATAATATTCAAAATTTAAAATGGTAGATGAAACCCTAACTAGAAAAGGCACATGGAGTTCATTCAATTATAGTTAAAGTTATTCAATCTTGAATTGAATAATGGTTATGTCATGAGTTCATCTTTTAAAATTTATTCGGTTATTTATTCGGTCTATCATATTCCAACGAAATGTACATTTGACATCATACATTGCACATGCAATTGCATTTTCCTTCTTGTCTTTCTAGTTAGCGTCAAGAGAAGAACACAACCTCCAGTGCTGGAATACCCATTCATCATCTCCATTAGTGGCATAATTTTTAATCAATATATTAATGTAGTATATAGGCTTCAGTCGATTATAAAAGAGCTGAGGAGAAGGCATCTTAAAGGAGTTGGCCAACCACTAGTGGATGCTCATTTTGGGTGAAGAGAATAGCATGATGTAGCAATGAGTTTGATTTCAAGCATTGTGTATCATTCAAAAAAGAGTTGGAAATTTTACGGTGAAGATTATTCTTATGATGATTTTATCTTCTATCTAGTACATGAGAACGAGAACAAAGAAACTGCCCATAATTTTTACTTCAGAAAAAAGGAACAAGATAGTTATTTTTAATTAAAGAGAAGAGAAAATTAACTTTAGATCATTATAGAGAGCTTCAATTATATGCATAATTTTAGTGAGTAAAACAAGATAGTTATTTTTAACTAAAGAGAAGAGAAAAATAACTTTAGATCATTACAGAGAGCTTCAATTATATGCATAATTCTAATGAGTGAAACTTATCAATCATATCATGTGGGTATCAAGTGTGAAGTATGGTTCCCATTGTCACAACTCAATTTTTGCATTCTAATTTGAAAATGAAAAATACAAATAATATGGACACCATTAAAAAATTGAGGATAAGATTATCATTAAAATAACAAGAGTGGATGATGCATTATCCTTAAACAAAGAAGGTGGAGGATGCATTATCATTAAACAAAGAAAGTGGATGATGCATTATCATTAAACAAAGAGAGTGGAGGATGCATTAAAGGCTGTAATTTTCTATAAAATTGCCTAGAATTATGAGGAAGAAACACACTCATCTCTTGTTTGGAGGACTGGAGTAAACTTAGTCTAGTAAGAGAGCAATCGGGAGTAGAAAGCCCGAAGCAGATGTTCAAGGTCATGGAGTAGTCTTCTGTCCGCCTCGGCTGACGAAGCCTCCAGTATGTTTAGGTGTCCGGATCTCAGCACACTACGGCTTTATGAGCTCGAAGCGATTTCACAAAGGTTTGTTCCCAGCTGAAATTCATTGTGGAGTCACCCTGATCTCTATCGCCCTAGCCTGAAATCGTGTAATCTTGGTAAGGAAATCATCAGTCTTATTACTGATTTCACATGTACTACTGTACTGTTGTTTAAATTCAAGATATAGCATTTCGGTGAGCATAGTATCTGCTGTTATAATATAAGTTTCTGAATTGAAATAACTGTACTGAATGGTGTATGTCAATATAGCATAACAGTGGTTTCATTGGTATTCATTTCTGAGTGACTATTGTATGATAACACTACAGATTTCAGGCAAAAGACAACCTAACCCAATTTCACACTCAAAACAAAGCAAATGAGTTTTTTTCAAATTTTATTGTTAGAAAGCTTTGCAAGTTAGAGCATAACCACAAGGAGATACTGGGATAATCTTCTATGATTCCCAATGGCCTAGTTGAGTAACAGTGTAGGGAACCTCTGTTATCCAACAAAATTGCCCCACTACAAAAATGAATGCTAAAGATGAGTTCCACTTGGTAATCCTTCTAATGCTTAGCTAGAAAGGATCAGTTTTTGGAGAAAAAATTTGACAGTGAATCAGAGCTTTGCATCCCCGGGAGTTGATGTGTTCTCGCTTCTGCTAGCCTTAGTAACTTTCATTACAGTATTTGATTATAGTTACTTCCGTTACTCAGCATTAAAGTTCTCTTCATCAATTTTGGATTTTTTTATTGACAAACCAGGGTCTTCGTGGGTTTTAGATCTAGATTCTGTTAAGCTTCTGCACCTCCTTTCCAATGACATTGGTGTTAATGGATATTGTGGCTATAGGCTTGGCATATGGAGGAAAAGCTCCTTGTTTTCTCTTGGTGAAAAATTTGCACCAGTGTAGAGAAAGGGGTGTGGATGAAGACAACATATTCCACTTATTTTAGCTCTTGTAGCTCTGATGTTATATTCATTCTCTATTATTTGTTCAGATATGATTAAGGTCTTATTGGATGTAATCAAGTTTAGTTGTGTTGGTATAAATTTGGTATTATCAATCAGTTTTTGCAAAAAGCCTTAGTTTCTTAGTTTTCTCCCTCTGTATCTGATACATTATGATAAAGTAAAGGAAGACATTGGCAAAGGTTTCAAATTTGTCTCTTCAGCTGCCAGTCACATTTGCTAGAACAAATCCACTTTATGAAAAACCCACGATCATTGTAGTCCTCGAAAACCACATTTCGTTGGGCATTCTGTCAAACAGTCATGAGTTTTGTATGTGCTTCCTCATCTTACATATATGTCTACCAGGTCACTTGCCATTGTAGCATCTGACAAAATTCACCTTCCAATTATGATATAATGTAAGAATTATGGAATATTTGAGGGAGTAAAGAAATAGCGTGTTCTATCATCAAACTACAATGCTAGGGTTCCTTTATAAGCCAACCATTCTTTTGTGGATCTCTTAATATCCCTAAGAGATAATTTACCATCTAGCTCAAAAATAAATTTTCTCGATGTCAATGGTATTGGTGGAATTGATTTACTTCTCCATCACAAGCAATCCTTACATCCTCAACAAATAGACCCTATCTATTGTACTTGTCATCTATGGGCTTCTCATCATGTCTATATGTGAGATTTTTAACCTTTTTTCTAAAGGAGGAATTATTACCTTACCCTCCCTTTAGTATCATAACATCTATGAGGTGTTTGATCAAAACTAAACAACTTAATCATGTTACCAATTGAAGGGATTGACATGAAACTGTAATTTTCACCTATGAGTTTTAATAGGTTAGATAAAATTCTCCCTATCTTTTACTTAATATGGATGTAATGAATTAGACCATTGAGAATATATTTCATACTTAGCTACCTATGGAAGCACATCCTTTGAAATAATGTGGGAATCAATTATTGTATCTTCAACTTATATGAGAGGTTTCTTTGAATATAGCTCTGAGTTATCTACTAGCATCAAGTGCATATGAACCATGTGTTTCTTGTGAATTCTATTATGCTATAGGGTACACTTACCACTACAATTACACTATCATAATTATTGTCATGAAGCTCTCTAAAAGTACTGTGTAGTGAGATTGTAGAGTGAGTCTCTAATTTGTAAGGGGAGGAGGAAATCTCATGGTCACACAAATAGCATTTGTGAAGTATGATACCATGTAAAAATTCCCTTTGACTTGACCCTTGAAAACTATTGTTTCAATGTTGCTATTTAATCATGTCCCTAAAATTTGGGATAACCTCCTTTTTCATAATCATGAATAGGGGAACCTAAGATGCATTCAAATCTTAATAACATCTTTCTCACAAACAGGTTCCATATTTAAAAATCATTTCTTAATTATCATATCATCTTAGATTGAAAGCTTAAGTATCCTTTCCAGTTTATGTTTATGAATAACTTGAAGTGAATTATTTGTATGAATAATCAAGAATGTGAAAGTATGAGTAAGTAATTTGGTTTGTGAATGTATGCAAAGACGTCGCATGGTTGAATCTTGTTTCTACTCTATAAATTGTTAGAAGAATCCTAAGAATTAGATAAATATTATTATGTGGGATTAGAATTTTAAGTATTAAATATAAAATTTGCTTGAGCTGCCTTGGTCGATAACACTCTTTTCATAATATAAAATTATATAGATAATATCTGATTTATGAATTAGCAAGCTTGTTAAGTTTATCTGTTCATCAAAAGTCATATTGCTTCCCAAGGATTATTCAGAATTTGTTCATATTGTATTTGGAATTGTATTTGAAGAACAAAGTTATCAGTTAACCCTAATTTTATGAGTGGTCTTAACACTATTAGTTTTGTATATGTACTATTATGTTGATATTGTTCTATATCAGAAAATGAGATTTATTGACACGCGGGTATAGATCGGGGAGGACATGTGAAATGTTAGATAGGGCAACTAGGCTGATCTCGAAACGCTATCTATCATATGCTCTCACCTCACACTCGCAGATCATGGTGAAAGTACTAGGGGATCAGGAACGGACTTAGTCAGAAAAATTACCTAAGTTGGCTTAGGGGAGTAAATTAGATTTCATGGGTAGACACCTTATAAGGATTCCTCCACACTAGGACTAACTGACAAACACCCCTTTAGGTGTTTGTGGTAGTAGACTAACTTCCGTCCCTATTTCACTGAGTGGGTGGCACTCGACGAAGAACTGTCTGGGGCAGGGAATAACCCTAGAAAGGGTGGGTACCCGCTCACAGTTACATCAAACATAGTGCAAAATAGAACTACATGTTTGCATTCCCCGCGTTAGTCACATCCGAAGGAGGGGGCCTTGATCCTTTGGATACAGGGTATGTAGGCAGTCTGGACGGCGAAGGATGCCCCAGTACTCAGGTCCCCTGGATGTAGGGTGTTCAACAATTAGCATCATGATCTTAATTCTCTGAGTAGTGATTACTGATTTGTGTTAACATGAGATTGTTAAGTTAATTTTGTGCAGATGATAAGGATATAGTTACTAGAGGAGAAGCAAGCTATTGAAAAAGAATGTAGGATGTAATGCATGACTTAAGGTATGAACTGATCCGTTGTTCTTCTAGGTTATTTTACATAATGTACCTTCCCTCGTAATGTATTCTCTCTTCACTAGATTTAAAATTCGTGATCTTTTAAGAACCTGATGATTCTAGGAAACTAAATTTCAAGTTTCATCACATTGCTATAGCATACATTAAGCATTGCTGGAAGAATTTCACATTTCCTACATCTGTTAGATCAAAATTTTTATTCATTGGTATTTTTGAAATTAGAGTTTAATGTTATTTGATTTAGGATGAGTCAGGTCCTTACACCCATGCCTAGGTGTTATGAGTGGAATTGGTTTTCAAAGCATGAAATTCCATAGTTGTCTTCTTTTCCATGATAATTCAATAGAAGACAATATTCTACAAAAAATGCTTAGAGGGAATAAATTGACCATTGTTTGCAATATGTGCTATTGAAGTTATAGATTCTTTAGAGATAGGTTTAATAGGTTAATTTTTTTTTTAAGACAATTATATTGTAAAAGATGTTTAATGTAATGGGTGCATTATTGGTTGAATCTGACATCCAATCTCTTTCTTTTAATTATGGCCACACATATTACATGGATACTTCACATAACTCTTGTATGCTCAAGACCATCAATGATACATTTGACAATGCTTCTAGGGGCTCACATGTCACATCAACTAAATAAAGTGTAACCACATCATATTGGAGGATGGAGGTAGCGAAGATAGGGGGAGTTTTTGTCATCTCAAGCTATCTTATCACTCAAAGATGATACTTTGCATTAGAAGCACCGGTTTCAATATATGTCCCGTCATGGAGCAAGGGGGGCTTGGCAATTCTTGATAGTGCTTGTGGATAGTTTAATCTCTGAAATAGTTTGGGATTGGTGTATCTATAGTGGTTAAATTCCTTTTTTACACCATAGTAGGGATTTGATTCTTATCACATTGGAGGATAGGTTTTGACACACTTGGAGGAGATGTGGACTCTCGGAGGAGAGTTGTTCTCTCATATGCAACACTAGAGGAGGGATTTTGACACACTCGGAGGAGATGTGGACTCTTGGAGGAAATTTTTTCTCTCATTGTGTATGGAGGAAGAGAATATGTTTGTTCTCTCATGTTGTACAAAGGATTTCCAAGTTTGACACTCAGGAGATCTGTTGATGAGTTCGGTTGGCTCTTTTTTAAAATACAAAACTGATTTCACTAATTACCTATGAATCTACATAATTTAATGGCCAGTAATCAAGAGGGATTGATCAACAATAGGTAAAAGTTCACTAAACTTTCCCTCTACACTTTGGGCTCTGCAAAACTCGAGAGGGTGGTCCCTAAAATGTATATTTAGTTACTCCTATGTTGATTAATACATACATTGTAATTCAATAGATATAGTCTCCTAAATGTTGCTTAATAGATGAAAAACCTTAAAGATCTAGCAAATATTGCAATAGTTATTAGTCTAAAGCATGAGAATATGATAGAACATCACTCAAACATACATTCCGACATATAGTAAAGATTTAGTTTGATTTTGAATGTAGATGTTGTGAAAAACATAGAAGATTGTAACATAGGCACAACTTATGGTGATCGGTGCCTTATCCTAGGGTATGGAGTCTTAAGCCATGCAATTACAAACCTATAACAACATTCTATCTATTATAATATAAGCTAATAAATGATGCATTACACCATTCAATCTTAAAAATCTAAACCAACAATACTTAATGATCCTTGCATACATTCACATGAACATTTATTCCTGTTAAAGCAAATTTAACTCATTCTTTGAACAACTACACTAACAATGAACAAACATTTAGAGGAAAGACAATGAAGATAAACTAAATGATCTTTGATTCATTTCATTCATAATCCATATGAAGTATACAATGGAGACCAATGGCTTTGGAAATATGTTATTCACATTCCAGAAATGATAGTACTGAACATATAGAATATTAACAATCAAAAGACTCAAAAACTTCAAAACCTAGAAAAGACTTAGACAAAAATAGTATCTGTGCTATGTATTATAATAGCTCTTCCAAAATTAATCAACAACCTCCATGTAATTAGCCTAGGGTTCCCTTTTATAGAAACAAGGGAGCAAAACAAGCTTTAGGCTAATTGACACATGTCTCATTTTCATTTGACAAAAAAATTGACCCCACCTGGTACACACATAAAATATTAAAACATTTGCTTGCTCAGACTCAGGACACTGGGAAAAAATCAAAAAGTGCATGTGACCAAACATTTCACTAGGAACAAGGGGCCAACATACCAATGACGCCAAATGACTTCAGTTATAACTAAACAACTAAGCCAAGTGAACATAAGCCAATGAAAAATTAAAAGAAAGTTAGGGCTTTTGCATAAATAGTGTTTTTGGAGGGTTTAAGTCCTAAGAATGAACCCTAATAGATGGAAAATAAAACCCTAACCTTCGGGGGACCAATGGAGGGGTTCAAAGATGGGAAATCACATAAAAGACTACAAGATTTTACAAGTCCTATCAGTGGCTCTAGTTGGGGACGCTTGTTCACAAGAACAAGGTGAGATTCCAGAAGATCTCCTAATGAAGCAGACCAGACAAAAACACAAAGAAATAGAACACCACATAAAACAAAAATTTAGTAACAAGATGGCCCAAGACCATCCCAAAAAAGGAAATGAGATTTGCCTCTATAAAAGATCATGTTCTCCAATGATTGCACCAGACCCAACTTATTTATGCCACTAAAGTCTTCCTGATTACAAACACCATCACTAACATCTCTTATAATTCCTCTATGTACACCACTATCAATGTTATCTCTATCATTCTACATTTTGTAACCAGGCACAGATTGAAATTTTTTATCACCACATGACATGTATGTATTATATTCATCACATGAAACATATTCATATTGAAAATAACATTCTTCACTCTTCATCTTATCGTCATGCTCCATCAAAATACTTGCCAATTGAACTTGAAACTAAAAGTGCTCATATTCTGCCAAATAGATGGCATCATAAATATTAGCCTCATCTTTCACATCTAAATTGAATCTAAAAACTTTATGTGTCTCATGTTCAATGAACACATCCGTATACACTTGCTCTAGTTTGTTGAAATCATGACTCAATCTCGAGTTTGAAAATTTATCTAGAAAAATATCATAAAGATAAGATATATCAACTAAACCATGATCTAAATTCTATTCCATACTTTGCAAGCATTCATCAAGTGTACCAAACAGAAAATGCTTATATTCAGGCTCACTTTTGATCTGATTTACATGACATGTGTACTTACCTACATTTGGGTAATGTAACTCATCTACATTGCTTGGTGCTTCAATGCAATGCAAAGGAGACTGGGTTGTCTCAACAATATTTTCATCACTAGTCATGTTGTAATCCTCACAAGAACATGCATCTCCAACCATGTTTACACTTTCACTGAATCCCTGTACCCCAATGATGTATCACTCTAGTTTTTGTTTTTAGGCTTATTTTGATGTTAAGAGTCTTAGTTGAGTGTTTGAAGTTCATTTAGGGTCCATTGGGATCATTTCAAATGGCTTAGATTTCTTAGGAAGTCCTAGAAATTCAAATTTAGATTTTCCTGCCAAAACTAGATTTGAATTTTCTAAAGGTTTTTTGGCTTGTTAGAGAGTTGGGGACTGGTTCTCAAGGGTAGAAGTAGGTTTATTGAGTCAAATAAGGTATGAGCAAACCATTTAAGACCTCTTTTCAATATGAGGTAGTGATATAGGTGAAATATAGATGAAAAGCTCAAGTTTTGATAACATATCATTAGGTTTTGAAGAGAAACGCATATATAAGTGATCTTGTAATTGATTTGGAGGTTGGTTGTTATTGTTTTTCTCTCATATGAGGCAGAAGGAGGACTCTCCAAGAAGATTTTGAATAATTTCTCTCGCATACCCTATTTCATTGCATCTTTTTTTTTACTGTTTTTGTTGTTATACAGATTGAATACATGCAGAAAGTACCTCTGTACATACATGTACAGTATAGTATAGGCATGGGAATGTGTGAACAAGCTAGGGTTTCCAGCAAGAGAAAAATCACAAAACTTGGTGAACATCTTCATTGGGTAGTGTACTAGATATCCTCCAAGTTTCAGCTCTTGAATGCATTGATTGTATTATGATTTCTTGGTGTTTGGTGCAAGAAAAGTAATCAAATTTGCCACTATTCTATAATAGACTTAGGGTTTATAGTGACCTTAAAAAGCATGTAACTTTTGATTTAAACATTGAAAAATCATGAAACCAAATAGAAATTTTTTGAAGGGTATTTGTCACATGGTCACCAAGTGAGAGCTTTTGAATCACTCACATGTGTGAGATATAAAGGTCTGAGTCATTCATTGTAAAAAGATTGTTAAAATTCTAGTGTGTTGAGGGTTTATTTAAAGTTAGTGTTGTTGAGTTTGTCATAGAAAAGTAAGGGTTTTGAGAGACCTTGCAAGGTGTGCAGAAAGCAAAAAAGAACCTAAAGTAACATAAGGATAACATGTTTTATGTTTAGCAGCCCAAAATAGGTCCTTTGAGGGGTTTTAAGCCTAGAGAGAAAAGGCTTGTAGGAAGAACATGTAGAGTATAGTTGAAGGAACCTTAAAAAGGTTTGTAGAACATGAAACCTTCATTATAATTGTTGTTTATCCTCTGCATCATTATTGGTATCATAGCCAATTAATCCAAGGAAGCCAATAAAAGAGTTCACAATCAAAAGGGAGAAAGATGCCTCCAAGAATCAATGCTTTTGAAAGGGTGGCAGAAAGAATAGCAACATAGTTGGGAGAAGCCCTTGCCAGAGAAATGAGGGAAATGCGAGTTAGTTTGGATGCAAGACTCACTGCAGTGGAAGCTAACCAAAGAAGAGGAGTGGTTATAGGAGATATGAGTGACCAAGATGAAGTGGTGGATGAAACACCTCAAGAAGAACCTCAAGAAGAGAGGGATGTTGATGATGTGAAGATGGAAATATTGTTGAGGGCAGTCAAGGATGAAGGAAGGAATGTGAAGATGGAACTTCCAGTGTATGTAGGTAGTTTGAATGGTGAAGAACTCCTTGATTGGATATGGGAGTTGGACAAATATTTTGAGTCTGAGGAGGTACCTGAAGAGTAGCAAGTAAAGTTCGCCAATACCAAGTTAAAAGGCCATGCATCCCTATGGTGGGATTATGTTCAGGAAGAAAGGAGAAAGAAAGGAAAATCCAAGGTTACTTCTTGGGATAGGATGATTGCCAAGTTGAAGGGAAAATTCATGCCTAGTGACTACATGACTCAGTTATATAGGAAATAGAAAAAGTTGAAACAAAAGGATATGGGAGTGAAAGAGTACACTGAAGAGTTTTACAAGTTGAGCATCAGATTAGGACACATGGAGGATGACACTGACAAGGTTGCAAGATACCTTAATGGATTGAAGTACAAATTGCAAGATGAGTTGAGCCTTACAAGCCCCAGGACACTTGAGGAGTGCTATCAACTAACCTTAAAGGCTGAGGAGAAGTTGAATAGGAAGCAATAAAAGCATAATAGAGGTAGAGGAAGGAGTTTCAGAGGTAGAAGTCCATATGTTGGTGGAGGACAACCACAAAGAAGTCAAGGTGAATCAAGCACCTCCCAAGAACAAACATCAAGTTCAAGAGGAGGTTTTAGAGGAAGAAGGCCTAATTTTAGGGGCAGATTTGGACAAAGAGGAGGATTCAATGGTTTCACAAGTAAATGCTACAAGTGCAACAAGTTTGTAGGTCATCAAGCTTGGGAGTGTCCAGAAGAGAAATCAACTACCACCTTTAGGAATGAGAGAAGAACTCAAGTTGCTCAAGGAGGAGATGAAGAGAGTGTTAACTCCTCACCACAACTAGAAGAGCTAGAGAAAGGAGAATCCTTGCTGATGAGAAGGACATTGATCAAAGTTCCAATGGAGAAGGAGCCACCTCAAAGGAAGTCATTATTCAGGACTATTTGCAAGTGTGAAGGTAAGTGTTGTCAATTTGTTATAGATTATTGTAGTACTGATAATTTAGTTGTTGTTGAAATGGTATAGAAACTAAACTTGAAGAGATTACCTCATCCTACACCATACAAGGTTTCATGGTTGAATAAGGGACAACAAGTACTAGTCAATGAATAGTATTGGGTAGAGTTTCAAATAAGAAGGTACAAAGACAAGGTGTTATGTGATATCATCCCTATAGATGTGTTCCATGTATTAATTAGTAGGCTTTGGCAATATGATAGAAAAACAATGCATGATGGTAGAAAGAATGTCTATGTTATGGAGAAGGATGGAGTTACCTATACCATAGCACCTTTAAAAGAGGAAGATAAAGACCAAAAGATTAGCTCAAGTGTGATGTTAGTGGGTGAAAAAGAGTTTTTAAAGACAATGGAGGAGGAAGAGATAGGTTTTGCAGTGCTAATCAGACCTAGGACTGTCATAACAACAACAAGAATTGGTGAGCTACCATGCGAGATTCAAGACATGTTGAAGGATTATGCAGACATAGTTGTGGATGACCTCCCTAACTCCTTGCCTCCAATAAGAGATATCATTCATCATATAGATTTCATACCAGGGGCTAGTCTACCAAACAAGGCAACCTACAAGATGACACCCCAACAAAATGAAGAAATTAGAAAACAAGTACAAGAGTTGCTTGACAAAGGGTTAATCAAGGAGAGTCTTAGCCCTTGTCCAGTTCCAACTATTTTGGCACCTAAGAAAGGAGGTGAGTGGATAATGTGCTTTAATTCCAAGGAAATAAACAAGATAATAATCAGATATAGGTTTTGACTTCAGATTGTTTGAGTGGAGCAAGTTACTTCTCAAAGATAGACCTCAAAAGTGGATACCATCAAATAAGAATCAAACAAGGAGATGAATGGAAAACAACATTCAAAACAAATGAGGGCCTATATGAGTGGCTTGTTATGCCATTTGGTCTTTCAAATGCACCTAGTACATTCATGAGGCTCATGAATGAGGTCCTCAAGCCATACATTGGTAGGTTTATTTTTGTTTATCTTGATGACATATTTGTTTTCAATTCTAACAAAGAAGAACACTTGTATCACTTAAATTTGGTGTTGAGAAGGCTACAAGAGGATAAATTGCTGATCAACCTTAAAAAGTGTTAGTTCATGAAGACAGAATTGTTGTACCTTGGTTTTATGGTCTCAAAGGGGATGTTGAAGATGGATCCAAGCAAAGTGAAAGCAATATTGGAGTTGCCTACACCTAGATCAGTCACAGAGGTATGAAGTTTCTATGGTCTTGCAAGTTTTTTATAGGAAATTTATCAAAAAATTTAGTCATATATGTGCACCTATCATAGATACTATTAAAGGGGATAAGAAAAAGAAGTTTTACTGGACTAAGCAAGCTGATAACAGTTTCCAATATCTAAAAAAAGAGTGACAGAACAGCCTATCTCAAGGCCTTACCTAACTTCAATAAAGTCTTTCAAATAGAATGTGATGCTAGTGGACAGCCTATAGGGGTAGTTTTAAGCCAAGACAACAAACCAATAGCATAATTTAGTGAAAATTGAATGATACAAAGAAGTACTCTTCATATGACTTGGAAATGTATGCAATGGTTAAATCACTAAAAAATGGAGACACTACCTTCTACCTAAAGAGTTTGTGGTTTATCAAGACAATCATGCACTTCAATTCATAAATAGTCAAGAAAAACTCAGTCAAAGGCACATTGAGTGGGTTGAATACCTACAAAATTTCACTTTCACAATCAAACACAAGAAGGGGCAGAGTAACAAGGTGGCTGATGCTTTGAGTAGGAAACCATTAATGGTGCAAGAAATTTAGTTACAGAGTGTTGGGATTGAAGCACTCAAGGAGATATATGAGGGTGATGAAGATTTCAAAGAAGTGTATGTTGTTTGTAAGTAACCTACTAGTACCAATAGGGAGAAGTGGTTATACTACATTATATAGGATGGTTTATTATTTACAGGAGCACAACTTTGTGCACCCAAGTGTTCCATGAGGGAGAATCTCATCAAAGAAAAACATTGTGGGAGTATGGCAGGTCATTTCAGGCTTGACAATACACTAGAGCAGCTAAGAAGGCATTACTTTTGGCCAAGGATGCAAATAGATGTAAGAAAGTTTGTGGAGAGGTGTACTATGTGTCAAATAGCAAAAGGGAGCAGCACTAATGCTGGATTGTACCGGCCTTTATCCATTCCCAATAGGCCTTGGGAATCCATCAGTATGGACTTTATCGTGGGTTTACCAAAGACACAAAGGAGTTTCGATTTAGTTTATGTAGTTGTTGATAGGTTTTCCAAGATGGCTCACTTTATTCCTTGCAAAAGTACAAGTGATGTTTCATATGTTGTAGGTTTGTTCTTCAAGGAGGTTGTTAGGCTTCATTGATTGCCATTGAACATAGTCTTTGATGGAGATAGTAAGTCTCTAGGATACTTTTGGAGGACATTGTAGAGAAAGCTTGGTACAAATATTGGTTTTAGCTCAGCCTACCACCCTCAGACAGATGACCAAACTGAGGTGGTCAACACGAGCTTAGGTAACTTGGTAAGATGCCTTTCAAATAATCATCTTAAATAATGGAATCTTGTGTTAACCCAAGCAAAGTTTGCCTATAATGACTCAATGAATAGGAGCATTGGCAAGAGTCCATTTCAAGTGGTCTATGGCATGTAGCTAAGAGGAGTGTTTGAACTAAGAGATATCAGTGGTATGGAGAAGAAAAATGGAGAGGGTGAACAATTATCCATTGCCATGCAAGAGATACATCAACAAGTGAAACAACAACTCCAAGCTAGTGTGGAAAAGTACAAGCAAAAGGCAGATTTGAATAGAAGAGATGTTAGTTTTCAGGTTGGAGATCTTGTCCTAGCACATCTCAGGAAGAAAAGGTTTCTCAAAGGTGAATATACCAATTTGAAGATGAAGAAAATAGGTCCTTGTAGGCTTGTTAAAAAGTTTGCCAACAATGCCTTTGAGATAGAATTGCCTAGTGGAGTGGGCATATCACCAGTTTTCAATGTTGCTAACTTATACCATTACAAAGGAGATGTAAATGATGATGAAGGAGCAGGTCTATAGCACATCTGAGATGCTGATTGGGCAGAGGAGTTGCCACACATCAAACCACCAGAGTTAGAGTACATTCTTGACACCAAAGAGAGCAAGAAGACTAGAGGGAAGCAGTATTACCAGTACTTGGTCAAATGGAAGGGGCTACCATATGAAGATGCCACATGGATGATTGAAGTAGACATCATCAAGCATGGCAACACTGTTGCAGACCTCCCCTCAGGTGAAACTTGAGTTTCATTTTTTTTCCCTTGGGAGTATGATGCAAGACCATCACTCTAGTTTATGTTTTTAGGCTCATTTTGATGTTAAGAATCTTATTTGAGTGTTTGAAGTTCATTTAGGGTCTATTGGGTTCATTTAAAATGGCTTAGAGTTCTTAGGAAGTCCTAGAAATTCAAATTTAGATTTTCTCGCCAAAACTAGATTTGAATTTTCTAAAGGTGTTTTGGATTGTTAGAGAGTTGGGGGTTGGTTCTCAAGGGTAGAAGTAGGTTTATTGAGTCAAAAAAGGTCTGGAAAAACCATGTAAGACCTCTTTTCAATATGAGGTAGTGATATAGGTGAAATATAGGTGAAAAGCTTAATTTTTTATAACATATCATTAGGTTTTGAAGGGAAACACATATATAAGTGATCTTGTAACTGATTTGGAGGTTGGTTGTTATTGTTTTTCTTTTGTACGAGGTAGGAGGAGGACTCTCCAGGAAGATTTTAAATAATTTCTCATGCATACCTTGTTTTATTGGATCTTTTTTTGACTATTTCTATTGTTATACAGATTGAATATAACTAGAAAATACCTCTGTATGGACATGTATGGTACAATACAAGCATGGGAATTTGTGAACAAGCTAGGGTTTCCAGTGAGAGAAAAAAACATATCTTGAGCTTGGACTAGTGAAAAATCACAAAACTTGGTGAACATCTTCATTGGGTAGTGTGCTAGATATCCTTGAAGTTTTAGCTCTTGAATGCATTGATTGTATGATGATTTCTTGGTGTTTGGTGCAAGAAAACTAATCAAATTTGCCACTATTCTATAACAAACTTAGGGTTTACAATGACCTTAAAAACCCTATAACTTTTGATTTAACCATTGAAAAATCGTGAAACTGAATTGGAAT
The DNA here is from genome assembly GCA_027924645.1 of Cunninghamia lanceolata. NCBI lineage: Eukaryota > Viridiplantae > Streptophyta > Pinopsida > Cupressales > Cupressaceae > Cunninghamia > Cunninghamia lanceolata. The sequence continues at coordinate 16,250,381 of BSBN01000186.1, read as the reverse complement.
TTTCTGTAAGGTATTTGTCACATGTTCACCAAGTGAGAGCTTTTGAATCACTCACATGTGTGAGATATAAAGATTTGAGTCATTCATTGTAAAAAGATTGTTAAAACCCTTGTGTGTTGAGGGTTTATTGAAAATTAGTCTTGTTGAGTTTTTCATAGGAAAGTCAGGCTTTTGAGACACCTTGCAAGGTGTGTAGAAAGTAAAAAAGAAGCTAAAGTAACATGAGTACATATTTCATGTTTAGCAGCCCAAAATAGGTCCTTTGAGGGGTTTTAAGCCTAGAGAGAAAAGGCTTTTAGAAAGAACTTGTAGAGTACAGTTGAACGCACCTTAAAAGGGTTTGTAGAACCTGCAACCTTTATTATAATTGTTGTTTATCCTCTTTATCACCCAAGCTGCCAACTTGTGTCATTATCACGTGTGTCAAACATTTTCTCCATCTTAGGAATGAGAATAAAACTTGATTCATCTTGCAAATGAAACTTATCTACATCATCATCATCCCATAATTGCATAAATGCACACATTTCTAGTTCAGTGACATAATTTGATTCACCTTTAAAATCATCACTCACATCCATGTACACAGCTTCATAAGAAGGCTCAGACAAGTTTGATAATATCCCATCCTGGAGATGAGCACAAAGCTCTGAGTTTTCATCAAAATCAACATTTTTAATCTTATCATTGTCCATGCCCATTTGATTGACACCATCACAATTGTCCCAGAAGCATCAATAATCAATATCATTTTTCACTTCATCCTCTGATTGTTCCACACACATGTCTAAAATTTCTACCAAATCAACACAATCCGAGAAGACATGGTTAGAAGACTCTTTAAGTTCCACAATATTGTTTACCAATAATGGTGATATTTTATCATTCACACATCCATCATACTTCATAACCTGATCATCTGAGAGTAAACTTATGTTATCAACATCTTGTACGATACTATTAACTTCATCTAGAATAAAACTTTCCAACTCTACTTCATATGAGCCACTGTGACGAGAAAAATAAAAATCAACATGATCAACTTCATGAGTTGAATATGTATGAAGGCTTAATAATATCATGATCATTATTGACAAAGCTCTCAATCCTAGTAATATTGTAATCGGGACTACATGGTTCTTGCATACTCAATGATGAATACATTGTCTCATTATCACTCACACCATTGAACATATCATTAGAATCATATGAATCACAAGACCACAGCTAAACCTCTTCTCCAATCTCATCACTGAAGTAGATATTAGTTCCAGTACCTAGTGCAATATGCCAAATATCTAAAAATGCCTTTACCAGAGCATATGCTTGCTTTTCAGTGATGTTACCTCTATCATTCTGCATTTTGTAACCAGACACAAATTAAATTTTTTTTATCATCACATGACATGTATGTATTATATTAATCACATGAAACATATTCATATTGAAAATAATATATTCCAAAAATCGTTTTTCATGTGCAAGTGGCCCGATGCTTTTTACTCCCTTGTGTTGTAAAAAGGATTTCAGAGCCATTTTGAGCTGGGTTTTTGGTTGGTGTCTTGGTATAATGTTGGTAGAAAATACAAAGAATAGAGGTCATGTTTAGTTTTAGTGTGTAGAGTTTTGACTATATGTTCTCTATAAAATTATTTGATAGTACTAGCATCTAAATGAATGTAAATGGTAAATTTCTAAGGTTGGTTGTCCCCTGAGGTGTGGTTTACACAAATCATGCAATGAATAAATCAAAGATTGTTCAATTTGTCTCTGTGAAATTTCTTGTGGATGTATCTTTCTATGAAAGGCTCTTGTTCAAAGAATGAGTTAAATGATTTGATAGAAATGTAGATTTGTGTGAATGTATGCAAGGATATCATAAGTATGATTGATTTAGAAATATTGAGTGTAATGCTATAAGGCAAAATTATAAATCTCTATGATGTTCAAGTTGAATGTTGTCAGTAGTTTTTAGTTACATTTGGTTCCGACTATGTGCCCTTAAGCTAAGACACCAATTTCTTGCATTTATATGTGTTCTTCAACGCCAAGGTCAAGCAAGCCCAACACCTTTAAAATTTTAATGTCAGTCATAAATGTATGTCAAAGGAAGGTCCGTTTCTATTCTATGGTCTTGAGAAATGCTAAAATCTTGAGAGACTTAAGCTAGGTCCTCATATTTTTAATAATCCTCAAGAAAATATGCATAGAACACATCTGCTAGGTCAATATTAGAAATGAATTGGCATAGGAAGTTAGTAAATCTTGTTAAGGGATCACCCTCCCAAGTTTTGTAAAACCTAAAGTGCATAGGGAAAGTTATCCTAACTTTCACCTATGTGTTGGTTAGCCCCTTATGATAACTGAACATTGAAAGTGGATAAATCATAGGCTATTTCATGAGATAAGCTTGGGACTGAAATAAAAACCAACAAGTTTACTTTGGTGTTTCCTGGGTGAGCAAGGAGAATTGGTGGAGGCACTTCATCAAAGTCTCTAGAAGGGCTGCTATATTCATTCCTTGTAGTGTTCCATCATTTGTTCAGATTGACGTAATAAGGGGGGATGTTAGTGCTAAATGTTATTATATATTACTTATTCTAAGTAATATAATTAGCACATGGCTTTAAGCCACCTTAGGTGGCTAGGTGTTAACTTGGAGAGTTTGACACAACTCTCCAAGTGATGTGTCGACATCCATTTACCACTTAGTGAGTGGAGTGTTGAAGTCGACTCCTAAGTCAACTCAACCTCCTCACTTCTCCTACCCTATATGTACGTGCTATTGTGCATAGTTTATCTATTGCAATTTTATTTCATTCGGTCTAGTTTGTAATCAGCTTGTGCTTAGTTGATCTTGTTTCTTTCATGGTATCAGAGCCCACTAATTTTGTGTGTTGGTTCATCTTGGAGGCATGAATCCCATTTGGGATGAGGGTTTGTGGTCGAGAGTCCTGGTTGCATATTTTTGTCACCATTCAGATTCCAAACCATGACTTCAAACACCACTATTTTTGGAATGATCTTGTTTTAGCTTAAAGGCACATCACATAATAAATAGAAGAGCTTGTGCTTCAAAGGACTTCTGAAGCATTAACCCATAGTAGAAAAGAAGGGAGGAATGGCCTACCAAAATGCCAAAGTACCTGTTGTGAAGGTTGAGGGTCATTGTAAGGGACAAACGCCCTGTTTGAAGGCCCAACAAATAACATATAGGTTTGATACACCCTCATAGCCCCTATGCACACCCCAGAGAATTAGCCGAGTCTTTTGTGTTCAGTCACCAAGAATTGAAGGTTGTAGCCTTCAATAAAGATTTTCAATATCTTTTTCTAGTCACAATCTTCAACACTGTGGACTTCCCATGACTGCTTTTTGTCAAAGATCTTAAGTTTGCAGTGATCTTGCATTGGATTTTTTTGGTGTTATGCGATGTTATGTTTGGTTTGTTCATATTTCCTATAGGTTGACTCACTGATATTGGTGTGGGTATCGATCTGAGAATGGGAATGGAGATCGATGTTTCCTCAGGCCTCTTATGACCCTATCTCGTCCAGCAAGTCCTTGATCAGCCCAATGAAATACTTGACATCCTACATAGAGATGTCATCCATCTCCAAAGGGACACCCCTCATTTGGCATGAGTACCTAGTCTTTAAGTTTGTCTTGGACTAAATTGACATCTTTCAGGCCATGTCCTTACTTGGCCATGAAGGCCCCTTCTGCCGACCACTATGCCTTCAATTCAGACTCTAATTATAGAGTCCTATTTAGAACTCCATTGGCCCCTTTACCAAACCATTTTTATTCACAATTTGTTGCATGATAACATTTAGAGTTAGTTAGATAGCATTTTTAGCATTTCTAACATTGTTGTTATCTTGACTATAACATTATATGTTAACATTAACTTTTTGTAATGGACAAAGGCATTTACATTTTTTTGTTAGTGCTAGAAATAGGTAATTATTTAATGTAATTTTATAATGCACTAGGAAATTTATCAAATGTAAAACTGGGGGTAATCAAGCAAAGGGGGTTATTCATGCACTCAGTTATAAAGTGCCACAAATTTAGGAAGGTGTCATTTTTTCTTTCCATACTTCTAAGTCTACAACATTCATCTCATCTACATGGTTTTATAAGAGTGATCAAGTCTATCTCCAAGAATTCTATTCATATTGTTACCTTGAAAACACCCAATGGGAAGGTCAACAAACAAAGAAGTCACGAGCTAGAAAAAAACCTCATAAGTATAAGTCCAAGAGACTCTAATACTATAGAGAATTATGTCACATAATTTAACTTATTGAGGTTGCAACTAAAAAAAGGTGGGATTAAGAAATAGGTGGATCAATTGATCCTTCAAACACTTTTTAAATTGAGAGCCTGTGGTAAATGATCCTTAATCTTCCAATGGATTCACATCGGTTCACATCTCACATTGAGAGCCTATGGTAAATGAACATAAATCTTGCATCAGATCACATTTCAAATTTGGTTAATGTTCCTAAATCTTCATGATACTTGCTCCTATGGAGTCATTTTTGTCACAATTCAACATCGATATTGAGGTACACAAGAAGCTTCTAGATTCATGCATCTTTTCTCTCTTTTGGAGGATATTTTTTTTCCCACGGGCTTTCCTACCTTTCTCCACTTCATGAGAGATTACTTTGTACATGGGTACCTCACCAGACCTAATAGCCGAGATCCATCTCTTCTTGTACCCACCTAAGCTATGCTTAAGGGGGTGTTAGTGCTAAACTTTATTATATATTACTTATTCTAAGTAATATAATTAGCACATGGCTTTAAGCCACCTTAGTTGGCTAGGTGTCGACTTGGAGAGTTCAACACAACTCTCCATGCAATGTGTCAACATCCTTTTTCCACTTGGTGAGTGGAGTGTTGAAGTCGACTCCTAAGTTGAATCAACCTCCTCAATTCTCCTACCCTATATGTCCTTGCTATTGTGCATAGTTTATCTATTCCAATTTTATTGCTTTCACTTTGATTTGTAATCAGCTTGTGCTTAGTTGATCTTGTTTCTTTCAAGGGAATTTTGGAGTATTACATCATTTTCTACAGTTTAGATTATAGTTTAGATAATAATAATATAATAATAGGTTAGTTTCTTGTTAGTAATTAAATAAATGTTAGGTTTGGGAGTTACTTTTCTATAGAAGAAGTTAGTTGTATTTATAGGAAAATTAAAGGCTTTAAAAAACAATTGCATTCTAATGTAATATTATTCCAATTTAATAATATATTATTCTATGTTATTACTATGCAAAAATAGTATAGTTTATATATGCAATCTGCTCTGTATTTGCTCCAACATTTCAATACATTTTGCTAGGACTTCTAGATTTTGTACTTTACAATGTACTATATCTTCCTCAATTGAGACATAATTTGTTGTCACTAGTGCTGATTTACGGGAAAGTTAGAGCCTTTAAAAATCCATTGCATTGTAATATAATATTATCCTGATTTAATTGTATATTATTCTATGTTGTTAATGTGCAAAATGGTATAGTTGATATATGCAGTCTACTCTTTATTTGCTCCGCGATTTCAATATGTTATCAGAGCATTCATGATCCTATCCTGTGAAGAGCATGTAACTGTTTTATCTCTGAAACATTCTTACTTACACTCGGTGTATTGAGATGAGGAGAGGTGAACTGATAGTGATGGGGGCATGTTATTATAATTATCGAAGAATTATCTACAAGATTTATGTGGCATTTCTAGATTTTCATACATAATGGTGTACATTGTGTGGCCATACAACACTAGTAGTTATGAGTGGTTATGACCAGTTAGAAGGATGCCATTTTTTGATAGAATTTGTTGTCTTCAAATTCAAATTGTTTAGGAAGGGTTTGTTATTTATCTGGTCTATCATATTCCAATGAAATGCACATTTGACGTCATACATTGCACATGCAATTGCATTTTCCTTGTTATCTTTCTAGTTAGCGTCAAGAGAAGAACACAACCTCCAGTGCTGGATTACGGATTCATCATCTTCATTACTAGCATAAGTTTTAATCAATATATTTATGTAGTATCTAGGCTTTAGTCAATTAGAAAAGAGCTGAGGAGAAGGCATCTTAAAGGAGGTGGCCAACCACTAGTTGATGCGCATTTTGGGTGAAGAGAATAGCATGATGCAGCAGTGAGTTTGATTTCAAGCATTGTGTTTCATTCAAAAGAGAGTTGGAAATTTTACGGTGAAGATTATTCTTCTGATGATTTTATCTGGTATCTAGTACATGGGCACGAGAACAAATAAATTGCCCTTAATTTTTACTTCAGAAAGAAGGAACAAGATAGTTATTGTTATTTAAAGAGGAGAAAAATAACTTTAGATCATTACAGAGAGCTTCAATTATATGCATAATTCTAGTGAGTCAAACTTATCAATCATATCATATGTGGGTATCAAGTGTGAAGTATGGTTCCCATGCCTAGGTGTTATGAGTGGAATTGGTTTTCAAAGCAGGAAATTCCATAGTTGTCTTCTTTTCCACGAGAGTTTGATAGTAGACAATCTTCTACAGAAAATGCTTAGAAGGAATAAATTTGAACATTGTTTGCAATCTGTGCTATTGACGTTATAGATTCTTTAGAGATAGGCTTAATAGGTTAAAGTTATTTTTTTTAAAGACAATTATATTGTAAAAGGTGTTTAATGTAATGGGTGCATTATTGGTTGAATCTAACACCCAATCTATTTCTTTTAATTATGGCCACACATATTACATGGCTACTTCACATAACTCTTGTATGCTCAAGACTATCAATGATACATCGGACAATGCTTCTAGGGGCTCACACGTGACATCAACTGAATAAAGTGTAACCAAATCATATTGGAGGCTAGAGGCACCAAAGGTAGGAGGCGTGTTTGTCATCTCGAGTGAGCTTCTCACTCAGAGATGATATTTTACTTTAGAAGCACTGGTTTTGATATGCGTCTCTTCATGGAGTAATGGGGGCTTGACAATTCTTGACAGTGCTTGTGGATAGTTTAATCTCTGAAATAGTTTGGGATTAGTGTATCTATAGTGGTTCAGTTCCTTTTGTACACCATAGGAGGGATTTGATTCTCATCGCATTGGACAAGAGATTTTGACACACTCAGAGGAGATGTGGACTCTTGGAGGAGAGTTGTTCTCTCATTGTGCATGGAGGATGAGAATATTTATGTTCTCTCATATTGTACAAAGGATTTCCAGGTTTGACATCCAGGAGATCCGCTGATGAGTTCACTTTGGTGTTTCTTGGGTGAGCAAGGAGAATTGGTGGAGGCACTTAATCAAAGTCTCTAGAAGGGCTTCTATGTTCAGTCCTTGTAGTGTTCCATCATTGTTCAGATTGACGTAATAAGGGGGAATGTTAGTGCTAAACGTTATTATATGTTACTTATTCTAATTAATATAATTAGCACATGGCTTTAAGCCACCTTAGGTGGCTAGGTGTTGACTTGGAGAGTTCGACACAACTCTCCAAGCGATGTGTCGACATCCTTTTTCCACCTGGTGAGTGGAGTGCTGAAGTCGACTCAACCTCCTCTCTTCTCCTACCCTATATGTACTTTCTATTGTGCACAGTTTATCTATTGCAATTTTATTGCTTTCACTCTGATTTGTAATCAGCTTGTGCTTAGTTGATCTTGTTTCTTTCATGGTATCGAAGCCCACTAAGTTTGTGTGCTGGTTCATCTTAGAGGCGTGAATCTCATTTGGGACGACGGTTTGTGGTGAGAGTCCTGGTTGCATATTTTTGTCACCATTCGGATTCCAAACCATGAGTTCAAATGCCCCTATATTTGGAATGATCAAGATTGTTTTAGCTCGAGATGCAGCATATAATAAATAGAAGAGCCTGCGCTTCAAAGGACTCCTTAAGGTGTAATCCATAGCAGAAAGAAGGGAGGAATGGCCTGCCAAAAGGCCAAAGGAACTGTTGTGAAGGCTGAGGGGAATTGTAAGGGACAAACTGCTCTGTTTGAAGGCCCAACAACCTGCATATAGGGCTGATACGCCCTCATAGCCCCTATGCACACCTCGGAGGACTAGCCGAGTCCTTTGTGTTCGGTTGCCAAGAATTTGAAGGTTGCAGTCTTCAATGATGATTTTTAATATCTTTTTCTAGTCGCAATCTTCAACACTGGACATCCCATGACTGTTTTTTGTCAAAGATCTGAAGTTTGCAGTGATCTTGCGTTGGATTTTTTTGGTGTTACGCAATGTTATTTTGGGTTTGTTCATATTTCCTGCAGGTTGACTCACTAATATTTGTGTTTATCGATTTAAGAATGGGAATGGGGGTCGATGTTTCCTCAGGCCTCTTACGACCCTATCTGGCCCAACAAGTCCTTGATCAGTCCAAGGAAATACTTGATGTCCTGCATAGAGATGCCATCCGACTCCAAAGGGATGCCCCTCATTTGGCACGGCCACCTGGCCTTCAAGTTCCTCTTGGACTAAACTGACATCTTCTAGGCCACGTCCTTACTTGGCCACGAAGGCCCCTTCTGCCGACCTGTATGCCCTCAATTTGGGCTGTGATTGTTGTTGAGTTGTTTGTAGCTTCGATCAGATAACGTATTTATTATAATCATATTAAGTATGAATATATAAGTAATATTAAATATTACTTATATATTCGTACTTAATATATAACGTGTGTTAAAATAAATATCAATAGCATGATCAAATAATATATTACGAAAGTATAAACATAGTCTACATTCTAAACGACGATTAGTAATTGTTAACATCGGTGAAACCGACTTCATTAGATACGGTGACGAAGTCACACCTATGATAGGCGTGACTCCTTGAGGAGTCACGTCTATCACAGATGTGACTCATACAGTCACTAACATATATATCATTGTCTTTACCTAACAATACTATGGATCGACACAAAAATCGGAAGTGTATGAGAAGTAGAAATTGCATCTGGAAAACAAAAGACAGTAATAAATTAAACTCTGCAATACAAATATCCAACCTTCAGATAATATCCAAACCTGATCTGAAAATTCATCATGGTATCAAAGCTAGGTTTAAGAAAAGATCTGATCAGGCTATGGGTAACCATTTTATGCGATTGAGACCCGGGTGTGTTTAGATTGTGGGTTTTCTTACCAAAAATAGTCGATTGGTTTGATTTGAGGAAGATGAGGAGTTTCACTGAATTGTCAGCCGCGAATAGCAATTCTTTCATTACAGGTAATTTGAAAATAGTGAGCTTGACACACAACAATGGCAACGGTGGTGACAACCCATACAATTTCAAGACCCAGTTCAATCTGGCTGTCATGATTGTCATCATGGTGCTGCTGAGCATCCTCTTCTTCATATGTTTTTTTTTCCATATACATCCGACACTGCATCATGGCGGACGATGGAGCAGGCTCTTCTACATGGGGGAAGGTGTTTGGGCATTTCATGGCATTGTTCATGCTGACCCCCCCGCATGCCCCCGTATGATGGAACCATGTGATGAGCCAAGGTATACGAGTTGTTTACGAATGGGCAAGTTCCACGAGGTGATAGCTCAGCTCCTTGGTGCAGGATATTTTCCGCGCTACGGGGACATGCGAAAGCAACCTAGATGCTATGCGGAGGCTCTGTGGGCATCACAGTTGGAATGAAATCGTCATTGGATCCACGCTCGGAATGGTCCCTTTACATTCCAATGTCATGACTAGATACTGGGATACCTCGAGAGAGTACGCTGAGCTCTTGGGTTGCTTGAGACGGTTGCAAAATGCCATGCGGGAGGCCGAAGAGAGAGATGACAGAAAGTGAGGTAATTGCGAACTCTCGACTCAACCTTTCCATTGTGACGCATTCAGACTTATAACTACTATAAGGGATAGCTTGTAGGAAAGCTGCTCGATGCAGCAAGTCGACTCGACTTCAACGTGTAGGCTAAGTTGCATAAGTTAATGCAACAAAACCGAGTTGAGATCTGGACAAGCTAGTCCTAGCTGGTCCATGTCTCAACATGGTATCATTGAGAATGGTGAAGCGACTTAGGGCTTGGAGTGGACGATCATTGAGAGCTTGGCAATTTTTAGCTACAATCTGGTGAAGGGCCTCAAAGAAGAGGCCAAGGGTTCTGAGTGCGCCGTCTATTTGAGTGACTTCAAGGGCCACGGACATGACCCTGATGCCATTAGTTATGGAACACTGATCCATGGACTATGCAAAGCGATTAAGATCAGTGATGCACTTAAACTTTTCAATGACATGGTTCATGAAAATTGCAATCCTGATCTCATTGTGTATAATGGTCTTCTCAATGGCCTGTTAAAGGTTGGAAAGTTAGAAGATGCATGTAAACTCTTTGAGATGATGGTGCAGTAGGGCATGGTGCCAAATTGCTTCTCTTACAATATCTTAATTAATTGGCCTAAGGCAAACACTTTGTATGTGCATACACATTCATTGCTTCTCTACAAATTTTAAAGAATCATAATGGCTATTTTTGCAGATTTTCGGTGCAGTAGTTGCAAGAATATTAGGATGTTTGTGGCTAGCTATGCTGTGGGCAGGCCAGTTACACAAGCCTAAATGTGCTTCACCTAGAAGTTTTGGATTGCCTGTGATTGGTGAAACACACCAATTTGTTATAGATAGCAGATCCAAGACTCCTCATGTTTATACAGAGAAAAGGAAGGCTAAGTATGGGTAGGATGTTTATACTACCCATCACATGAGCTACCCTACAATGATGTCTATAGACCCAGAAGTCTATAAATTCATATTGCAGAATGAAGGTAAATATTTTTTGAGCAACTATCTGAGGTTGGTTCGAAATTTGTTTGGTGAAGGGGCCATTGCCAGCGCTTACGGCAACCTGCACAAGAGGATTCATAATATAGTTTTGAGCTTCATTAACACAACAAAACTTAAGGAGTTTATCATGGCCGACGTTGAGTATATTATCAAGACAACCCTCAGCAACTGAGAGGGGAGGACTGTCTATGTTGAAGACGAGTGCAAAATGAGTGAAATTTGATGGCTTATTCAAGAAAAGTAGGGCAAAAGTTGCCTACATGCTCTTTGATGAGTTCAAGAAGAAAAGAAATGTGCAGATGGAATCACATATAGCACAGTTATCTCATATTTCTACAAGATGGGGAGAATCGAGGATTCTCTAAGTTTGTTAGAAGAAATGGAATCCAGAGGGCTGGTATCTGGGCTGGTATCTGATATGGTAACTATAACGTCACTATTGATTGCACTTAATCTCTCTAGTAGACAAGACTGTGGACGTCAGCTTATGAAGTGAATTGGAGATAGCAGTGTTGTCCCTAATATCATCAGGTGGAGTGTTGATATAGAGATAGATGGTGAAGAACAGGAGACACCTCAGGATATGGACATTTCTCCTGATCTGACTTCTGAGATTCAAAGGGAGTCTACTAAACCAGAAGAGGCCAGTGTTCCATGACCGAACAAAACATGTGGAAATCAAATACCATTATATTAGAGATATGGTATTAAGGAAAGCTATTCAACTAAGGTACATTTGCACTGATGATCAGATGGCTGATATTCTCACCAAGCCTCTCTCCAGAATGAAGTTTGTGCATTTTCGAGACAAGCTTGGAGTTGTGGAGAATGAAGCCTTTGCTGAGAGGGAGTCTCAGCATCAGCGATTTGTGTTATCTGATATAATGCATTTTTATCTAAGATAGAGAAATTTGAGGTGAAAGCCCTTGTCAATCTCTGAGATGGAGATGTGTTTCTTTCCACCCTCTAGGAGTAGCTATAGTGGACATCATGTTGAGTGACTCCATGACAATGTATTTTTTTACTAATGGGAGTAGCCATTGTGGGCTTCACGTTGAGAGACTCTGTGATGATTCTCTTGTACTTGTGTTTATCCACCTTTTGGGAGTAGCCATGGTGGACATCATGTTGAGAGACTCCATGACGACATCACATTGAGTGACTCCGTGATGGGCACTTGTGCACATGTTTCCTTCCACACATGGAAGTAGCCATGGTGGACGTCATGTTGAGTGACTCCATGATGAACTATTTCACAAATGGCTGTAGCCATTGTGGATGTCATGTTGAGAGACTCCATGACATGGATTCCTCAAAGGATACCTCCCTAGCTAGGAGTGAGTGTTAATGTTTGTAGCTTAGGGAGGTTATAGATTTCATGGCCGAATGGTTCTAGCGCTAGAGAAAATAATACATCCATTGGCCAACTCCCTGCTTATGCACTCCAATGACAATAGTTAGTGATAATAACTATTATTGATTATGGAAAACCTATTTGAGAAAGCAATTGGTCAAATAAATTAAAGATAAACAAATCCATTCCATGAAATGGCACTTTTTGAAAGGGTAGTGGCTGATGGTAAGAAAGCAACCCTTCAAGGCACATAAGAACTCAAGGAAGACTTTGCTATACCTCCCTATGTTGTTTCAGTTTAGGGTCAGCAATGATATCATGGATTAGCAAAAAATAGTCTTCAGTTGCTCAGAGTTCTACAGAAGCCGAATATATTGCAGCTTCTATGGCTACTAGAGAGGCAGTATGGCTTAGAAAACTACTTGTGGGATTATTTGGTAAACCTCTGAAACCAACTATCATCCACTACGACAATCAAAGCTATATTAAGCTATCTGTGAATCCAGTATTCCATGATAGATCTAAACATATTGAGTTTCCTCATCACTATGTGCGTGATATGGTGGAAAGGAATGTGCTTCAGTTGGGGTATATTAGTACAGGAGATCAAACTGCAGATATTCTTACCAAACCACTCCTCAAGGTGAAAGTTGAATTCTTCAGGAAAAATCTTGGTATGATTGAAATGTAAAATTCTAATTGATTTGTACTAATATATTAAAGATGTTTAATGTGTAAACATCTTGTGTCATATGTGTGACTCTATGACATTATGGGCCTACCCATTCTATGTTTATTTCTAAAAGGTGACGATCTTCTGGATAATCTACACTTGTACCTAACATTATAAGGTGACGATCTTATAATGTTCATTAGACTGATATCATGTGACTTGATATTAGTATGAATCATGGAGTTATCATGATTAAGTTATGGTAGACATTATGTGACTTAATGTTAGTGCACATACCATAACAGGGATATATATAAGGAGAATGTAATGTTCTCGAGTATAGTATATCCTTTAGTATCACAAGGTAGGTGATGCTATGTATCACGAGATAGGTGATACTATATATCATGAGTTATGTGATATTAAATTACTTTGAGTAATTCATTATAGATCAAATAATTGACATTCACAAAGATTATTGTGATATTGTTATCTTCCCGAGCTAAGAGGGAGTGTTGAGTTGTTTGTAACTTCGATCAGATAACGTATTTATTATAATCATATTAAGTATGAATATATAAGTAATATTTAATATTACTTATATATTCATACTTAATATATAAGGTGTGTTAAAATAAATATCAATAGCATGATCGAATAATACATTACCAAAGTATAAACATAGTCTGCATTCTAAATGGTGATTAGTAATTGTTAACATCGGTGAAACTAACTTCATTAGATACAGTGACGAAATCACACCTGTGATAGGCATGACTCCTTGAGGAGTCACGTCTATCACAGATGTGACTCATATAGTCACTAACATATATTATCATTGTCTTTACCCAGCAATACTATGGATCGACACAAAAATTGGAAGAAAAGGGGGGGTGTTGGTGTTGGAAATAAGCCACACCTAGATTGATGATGGACTGTTCCAAGAGGGGCCAGTAGCTCAGTGGTAGAGCACTCCAGCAGCAAATGGAAGGTCCTAGGTTCGAGTCCTAGATGGTCCATGTCTCAACATGGTATCAGAGCCAGGCCCAGGCCAAGAGCCCCAAGCACATGAGAGGTGTGGCTTAAGGGGGGTGTTGGTGTTGGAAATAAGACACACCCAGACTAATGATGGACTGGTCCAAGAGGGGCCAGTAGCTCAGTGGTAGAGCACTCCAGCAGCGAATAGAAGGTCCTAGGTTTGAGTCCTAGCTGGTCCATGTCTCAACAATTGTAGAGTCCTATTTAGGACTCAATCGACCCCTTTACCAGGCTATTATTATTGACAATTTATTGCATGATAACATTTAAAGTTAGTTAGATAGCATTTTTAGCATTTCTAACATTGTTGTTAGTTTGACTATAACATTATATGTTAACATTAACTTTTTGTAATAGTCAAAGGCATTTACATTTTTTGTTAGTGTTAGAAATAGGTAATTATTTAATGTAATTTTCTAATGCACCAAGAAATTTATCAAATGCAAAACTAGGGGTAGTCAAGCAAAGGGGGTTATTCATGCACTCAATTATAAAGTGCCACAAATTTAGGGGGGTCTCATTTTTCTTTCCATACTTCTAAGTCTAAAATATTCATCTCATCTACATGGTTTTATAAGTGTGATCAAGTCTATTTCCAAGAACTTCTATTCATATTACAACTTTGAAAACACCCAATGGGAAGGTGAACAAACAAAGAAGTCACGAGCTAGAAAAAGACCTCATAAGTATTAGTCCAAGAGACTCTAATACTATAGAGGATTATGTCACATAATTTAACTTATTGAAGTTGCAACTTAAAGAAGGTGGGATTGAGAAACAGGTGGATCAATTGATCCTTCAAACAGTTTTCAAATTGAGAGCTGTTACATCCCTCCTTTTGAAAACAATTATGCTATTTACTTTCTTGCAAATTTCAGTAAATTACTATGTTGAGAACGACATGAAAACTGACAATTTATCTTACTAAGTTGTTATATGAAATTGCGGAATCTATTGATTACGATCAAGGTGATATGTAGACTAAATGTCTTTATAATAAATGCAATGATGTTTGAATATATTATATTTGGATCATAGATGCTTTGACCACAAAATTGTATGCAAGTCTGTCGATGTAGGAACAGGTGGATCGTGTTTGACGGAAGAGAAAGTATCTTCGAGAGAGAGTATAGACTCTGGAAACTAACCAAAGGTGTTTGTCACTGAGATCGCCAAACAGATAGATAAACCTGGGAACCAACAAGTAAGTCTTGTTTGTCAGTTTGGGTAGTTAATTTGTTGTCGACGTCAAAGGATAAAGTATAACATCCTAGTCGAAAGTCGTCTTGTAGAATCTTGGAGTCGTCGTTGGCGTCGTAAGTCCATAATAGCAAGTCGACTTAGTTAGACATTTACTATTTTCGTTTATAAGTATTTAATGAACCATGGTGTGGCAAAATAGTAAATCTTGTTTTGTAGTCGAAAGACGCGAGAAGTTGACCTTGAGCGTCTAACGTTGTAAGAATTCGTTTGCGATACGATCAATCCGGCGTGATTGTCGTAAATCGCGTCGAACGTGTGTTGTGAATATTTTCTTTTCGCGTAGATCAACGAATGTCGATTTGAAGCCATCGCATGATGTAATTTATTTTAGTCATCGTGTAGCGTGAGTCTTTCCTTCTAGTTATGACCGTGATTTGTTGTCAATTTAACCTTGAAGCTTTCTTAATAAGTTGGTCTTTGTCTCCTTTTCATTTTCGATCAACACGATGCTCTAGCCATTGCCTAACCACCGCCATGCCGAGCTTAACTCCGTAATACATCTTGTAGTGGCTTTTGGATGGAATTAGATACCTTGGTTATCGAGTGAAGGCGGAGTTGTTATGTCTTCTAGCGGACCACGTCGCCAAAGAAGCCACCACCTTTTGTATGGTCATGTTACGTGAGAAGTCGGGTTCATAATTAGTTATGTCAACCCATGTGTTTAGATTTACGTCAACCGAGAATTCTTTGGAGGGATTTTTTTTTAACCAAGACGTGAGAGGTTAGCTTGCGGATTAGAAAGGGTGTAACCATTATTAAATGTTAATACTCCATCACCTTGGAGTGTGGAGAGGCTTCGGTGGTTGTGGTGTAAAAGTAGAAGAATCTGCGGAGAGAGAAAACGTTTTCCTTTATCTCTGCACATCATGGAAAGTTGTTGCAACTTCCTTCGTGGGCAGAAGGAGTGGAGGGCAGCGTGGAACGGTAGTTTTTGAAGAGAGTTATCTTCGCAAGGTTGAGGGAGTCCTTGTGTGAAGGCCGTCGCGGAAGTTAGAGTGGAGAGGATCTACTCCAACATTGGAGGGAATCTAGGAGTCGGGTAATGTCGGGGGGCAGTTAGTAGAGGAGGCTGCGAAGTTATGCGCAGGAGGAGGTCATTTTTGGGAAGAGCGAGAGTATAGTAATGGGGGAGTGAGGAGAGCGAGAGGAGAGTAACTGTGTAGAAAGGCAGCGAGGGTATAGTAGCTGTGCAGTGAGGAGAACGAAAGGCAGCGAGAGTATAGTAGCTGTGTAGTGAGGAGAACGAGAGGCAGAGAGAGATAGTCACTATGTAGTGAAGTAGTGAGAGGCAGAGAGATAGTTACTATGCTGTGAAGTAATGAGAGGCAGAGAGCATTCGGTGTGAAAAGAGCACAAGGTGGGAAGATAGCATAAGTGGGATTAGAGCATAGTCATAGGAAAAGAGAGGTAACTGTGTAGGAGACATCCACGGGTAGATAGAAGCTACAAGAGAGTAAAAGGCAGCAGTGGGAAGAGAGTGGAAAGGTCGTGGAATTGCCACAGTAACCTCCGTTTTTAACAACAGGTTCATTTCCTTTACCATTTGTCTCACTTTAAAACAGTAAGAAAGAGAGTCTCATATTTATGGAAGATTAATACATTTAATATGAGTAGAATAGAATGACAACGTAAGTTTACTATGATTTCAGTGTGCGGTTAATTCCATGAAATAGCTTCATTGCTGTGTATGATACGTGAAAAACTTAGAAACTGAAGTATGCTGTCTCACTACTGTGTTTTAAGATTAGAAAAACTCAGAAATAGAAGTGTTACTGCCTTCTAGGAATTGTAAACTCAGAAACTGTAACATTTCTCGTCATAAATGACATTGTAAAACAAAAGAACGTTGTTCTCTAAAGTATATGCAATTAGGAACGAACTTATCTTGGTGCAAGACGTAATTTACCTTCTGCGAACGATAGACAATGACGTAAGATAGAAGAGTTTCCTTTAAGACTGTATTATGAACTTAGAACCGCCCTTGGAGGTTTTAAATGATAGCTCCATAGCAAGAAAACATGATGCTCCACATGCATACTGTGCAGGAGTCAAACCGCAGTTCTTAGGCATGTTTTGACGTAAAATTTAGTTTGTTGATAGCCGGAAATGCAGTTGTAAATAGCCGACGTCTTATCTGTTTAATATCTTTATCTACATATGAAGGATTCCCAAACCTTTTAGATATATTTACGACTCTCAGCTATATGAATTATATGAAACTAAATGACTCAGAAAGAGGAGTAGGAAGATAAAGTGTTGGTAATGTTTAGGAAACCATCTTGGTTCTGAAATGAACAATTTGAGTTGAAAACCTGCATGTGAGTCGAGATTACGTTGCATGCGACAATGCTAGAATCGTTTAACCTTGTGGACCATATGAGTCTAGAATCCTCAAATTTCGGGATAACAGAAAATGATTTAGATACTTGAGTAGGTTGTGTTAACATGGGAACCAAGTAAACAAATTTGAAACCACTTAGGAGTGGACGTGTCTAAACAATGATTTTTTTACAGGATAATAGGATTATGAAAGTCTGAACTCGAGATTAGAGTAAATATTGCGCAATGCGCTATTACAGGAGGATCTCCTAGCCCTTGAGGACATCAAGGTCGGCAAAATAGTTCAAACTATACAAATAGGAAACTGTAGGATTTCGACCAGTTCAAGTCGAGTAGGGTGGGTGAACCAAGTTCATGCATTTTTAGAATGTTAACTAAATACAAATCCTTTGGCCAAGGTGGTGTACTATCCTCAAGTGCATCGAACATTCACCGTAACTGGATGGCATTTCTTGTGGAGGGTCGTGCATGACTAGAGGGTATCTAGCGATCTGCACGATAACAAGACACGTAGGTTACAACACCAGAGCTCAGATGGCAAACACCGATGGTTATCCTAAGTCTATCCTCTTGAGTAGGGTAGGGCCACTTCCGGTTAGGAAGGAGTGCGGGAGACCGACGGTCTGTGGTTGGAGGTTAAGCTCCTTGAAGATACTTTCTCTTCCAAATATTGAGGAATTGCCGAGTCTTGAACGTGATGGGTTGACAATCGAGATGCATGGTAATGGTATGTTTCTGATATTTGTTATCTCAAGAAAATTTCATTTGTTAGAAAACAAAGTGTATTATGAATATCATTTCCTTCAGTTTATGAAAATGCAATCATGTTTATGATAAAATGAAAAAAAAATGTTGTATTTGATTATAGAGGAGTTACTTTTGTATTTGATTACCTTGTAAAAAAAAATTTTACCATTGTGAAAACTTAGTTACTTCTTGTCATTTCGGATGTGGATGTTACATATGGTATCAGAGCTAACCAAGTTCAGCACTAGGGCTGATTAGTCCACTAACTTGATTAGGAAATCATCATTATGCGGGTAGCTAATGATTTGGTTTATTGTGCCAGGATGGGATACACCAAGAGAACCGCAAGAAAATCCTTCGCGGGTAAGAAGCGTTATCTGCAAGCTAAGTAGAAACAACTTGCGATGGTCAAGACCATAGAGAAAACCAATGACGAGAATGACATTTGGCTCGATGATGTGGAAACTTTAGCCAATGCAATGTCACGACTTAAGCGAGTGAGGAGAGAACTCCTAGAGGGAGCAGCGATGGCAGTTCGAACCATGATCAACCATTGCTCCTGGATTGAAACTGATAGTGTACCTATTAGTGTACCTGAGATTGTACCTAGTACTATACCCATGATCACTAGAGATCCACGTGTAATGCCTAGAGCTGAGATTATCGAGTTATCTTCTGAGAGTGAGTCTGAGGGGTATACACCTCGTGATTATGTGTCGGACAATGAATCCGAAGGTTACACTCCACTAGATAACACTATGTAGAAACATGAGATTTGTCTATCTCTAATGATGTAGAAACAATTTTGCAAAATGAATAAAGACAAAATTTTGGTTTGAGAACAATGATGATTATGATCAAATGTTGTGTTCTTTTGATGGTGTTTAATTTATTAAGCGTAAAACTGATTAGTATATGATTAAACAGGTGTGAAATTTCATTAGCATGGACCAATCAGGGTTTAACAAGGGGGAGGATCGGGAAGGTCATAACACTCGGGAAAACTCCACTGACAAGTTGGATAGGATCCTCAACATGCTCACTGAAACCAAGGAAAGGTTGAACAAACTAGAAAGGAAAATAGATGAAACTGGTAACACAGAGGATGGAAACGAGAACTCACACTTCACAAGCAAGAGTAAGCATTGGGAAAATGGCACGTCAAGTGAACATCATGATGACAGTGAAGCCCAAAGAAGAACCAAGGATAGACTTGCCTTAGAGTTATCTAAGGATATGAAGAAGGTTAACCCTCCAAAGTTTGATGGAATGAAAACTGGAGATGCAGCTGAAGCATGGTTGACTGAAATGGAGAAATATTTGAGATCAGAAACTACTCTGAGGTTACTAAAGCCGTGTGAGGAGCCTATCAGCTGTCTGGGGAAGCATCCACTTGGTGGATGAATAAGAAAATGGAGTTGGAACTAAGTCCCTTGAAGGTGACATGGGATGAGTTCGTGGAACTATTCCGAAAACGATGGTTACCATAGTTGTATTTTGATCATAAGCTAACGGATTTTCAAAACCTCGGGCAAGGTGAACTATCTGTGGTCGAGTACGCAGAAAAATTCACTAGGCTACTGAAGTATGTTCCCCAATACCAAAAGGATGAAAGGTTTCGAATCAGAAAGTTCATCATGGGACTCAACCCTCAGATCGGTGGTGAAGTGGAGGTGCATGGTCCAAGCACAATGGATCAAGTTTATGAAAAGGCAATAAAATAGGAGCAGAAGATTAAGTCTATCTCCACTTACCGTGACAAGAAACGCAAGAAGTTTGATAAGAACTACAACGGTCAGTCTTTTAAAAGGAAAAACGATAAGGGATATGGAAACAGGAGGTCTGATAAGGGAAATCGAAAGAATTAAGGAGGATTTGGTAATGAGCGTAGAGGCGAAGATTTTAAGAAGAATGGTGATTCTACAAGTAGACCATCTGAGAAGCGAGGACCTATAGGAGGATGTTTCTCGTGTGGAGGAGATCATTATGCCAACCGTTGTCCCAACAAGAAGCCGAATGGGAGGCCTAGGAACATGGAGCTTCCTTCACAACAGGAAGCCTTTCAGCAAAGGATTCAAGCCGCTCTTGACAATCGGCAAGTAGAGTATCAAATCACTCCTATTGAGATGATAGGTACCTTATTTGGAGTCCATGTTTCTATTCTATTTGATACTGGTGCAACAGAAAATTTTGTGTCACCTAGAGTTCTAAGTAAATTTTCTAGAAAAGCTGGCTTTATGTCAAAACCTTGGATAGTAGAGTATGCAAATAACTCAAAGGCACAGGTAGAGCAATGTTTGTTCGAAGCTAGGATTGATGTTTCTAACTTCACCACTGAGGCAAACTTATATGTAGCACCTTTAGGGTCCTACGATGTCATCCTAGGAATGAGCTGGTTGTGGAAACATTGAGCTAAAGTAGATTGTTTTCATAAAACCATTGAGTGTCTGGATGAGATGGGCAAAACTGTAAATCTCCAAGGAATTCAGAGGGAAATAAAGGTTAGATCCATTTCATCAAAACAACTAAAGCAGGCTAGGCGAAAGGGGTGTCAACTTTTTGCAGTTAAGATGGACCTAGTAGAGGAAACCTCGGAGAAGCAATCTTTTGAGGAAAGATATCCATTTCTGTGCAACTTCAGAGACGTATTTCCTGAAGAGTTACCTGGTTTGCCTCCAAAGAGAACATTTGACTTTGGTATAGATATTAAACCAGGATCGGAGCCAATCTCTAAAGCTCCGTATCATATGACTACCACTGAACTTATGGAATTAAAAGCTCAGTTACAGGAGTTTTTGTCTAAGAATTTGATTAGGCCAAGTGTATCACTGTGGGGAGCCCCGGTTATCTTTGTCAAAAAGAAAGATGGAACTCTAAGGCTATGCATAGACTATAGGATGCTTAACAAGGCAACTATAAAGAACAAGTATCCCTTGCCACGTATTGATGATCTATTTGACCAAATGCGTGGCGCATCAGTCTTTTCCAAGATAGATCTGAGATCTGGATACCATCAGTTAAGGTTGAAAGACAAAGACATTCCCAAGACAGCTTTCAGAACGAGGTATGGTCATTATGAGTTCACGATGTTACCGTTTGGATTGACCAACGCACCTGCTGCTTTCATGAATCTCATGAATAGTGTATTCAGAGATTGTCTTGATAAGTTTGTACTAGTCTTCATTGATGATATTCTGATCTATTCCAAGAATGAAGAGGAGCATGCACGACATCTTCAAATAGTGTTGCAACGATTAAGAGAGCATAAATTGTATGTGAAACTCTCCAAGTGCACTTTCTTTCAGAAAGAAGTGCAGTATTTAGGGCACATAATATCAGCCGATGGGATATCAGTTGATCTGGCCAAAATAAAAGCTATTATGGAATGGCCTGAACCTACCAATGTGTCAGAGGTACGAAGCTTCATGGGTTTGGCTGGGTATTACAGGAAATTTGTGTTGAATTTCTCAAGCATTGCTAGTCCCATTACCTCCTTGTAGAGAAAAGGAAAAAGGTTTGTTTGGACGGATGAATGTCAAAAGGCTTTTGACTTGTTAAAAGAAAAATTAACAACCGCTCCAATTCTGAAAGTTCCTGATCCAGAGGGAGAGTTTGAGGTTATCACTGATGCCTCGGGGGAAGGATTGGGAGGTGTGCTTATGCAAGATGGTAGAGTGGTAGCCTATGAGTCAAGGAAGCTGAAAAATTATGAACAGAACTACGCTCCTCATGACCTAGAGATGGCAGCAGTGGTTCACGCCCTTCAGATGTGGCGACATTACTTGTTGGGAAGGACTTTTATTTTAAAATCTGATCACCAAAGCCTTCGCTACATATTCACACAACCTAATCTCAATGCAAGACAAAGGAGATGGCTAGAACTAATATCAGATTATGACTTTGAAATTTCTTATATCAAGGGCAAGGAAAACCGAGTAGCGGATGCCTTAAGCAGAAGAAGGCATATAGCCTCTATAATCTCCATACATGCTAACTTTAAAGAGTTAGTATTGCAAAACCTATTTGG
The DNA here is from genome assembly GCA_027924645.1 of Cunninghamia lanceolata. Taxonomy (NCBI): domain Eukaryota; kingdom Viridiplantae; phylum Streptophyta; class Pinopsida; order Cupressales; family Cupressaceae; genus Cunninghamia; species Cunninghamia lanceolata. Next base: position 16,228,110 of record BSBN01000186.1, on the reverse strand, counting down.
GGATGAGTATTATGAACAAGTGAAACAGGCTCTGCACCTAAACCCTAAGGACCCAAGATATGACAGATTCAGTTTTGAATCCGATGGATTGCTAAGATTCAAGGGAAGAATTTATGTCCCTGATTCAGTGGAACTTAGAAACCTTGTGTGGAAGGAAGTTCACTGTGCTCCTTACTCTGGACACCCTGGTGTAACAAAACTATTAGCGGATGTCAAGCCGTTATATTTCTGGAAGGGAATGAAGAGTGATGCTGCAAAGTTTGTAGCCAGTTGTTTGGAGTGTCAAAGAGTTAAGGCAGAACACCAACATCCTGCTGGGTTGTTGTACCCACATGATATTCTGGAATGGAAATGACAAGTTATTAGTATGGATTTTGTCCAAGGGTTGCCAATGTCTAAGAATAGGCATGATGCAATAATGGTTGTTGTGGATAAACTAACCAAGGTTGCACATTTCATACCGAGAAATTTGACAGATGGAGCACATCTTTTGGCTTGAAAATTTGTGCAAGAAATCTTCAGATTGCATGGGGTACCTGAAAAGATAATATCTGATAGAGATGCTCGGATAACTTCACAGTTTTGGCAAACCTTATTTTCTGCATTAGGGACTAAATTGAATGTAAGTACTGCTTATCATCCTGAAACTGATGGTCAGACAGAAAGAGTAAACCAGGTATTAGAAGACCTTCTGAGAATGTATTGCATGGATCAGCAATACAGATGGGAGGAATATTTACCTCTTGTCGAATTTGCCTATAACAACTCCTATCATTCTACCATTAAGATGGCGCCATTTGAAGCATTATATGGAAGGAAATGCCGAACTCCTATAAGCTGGGATAAGCTAGAAGATAGGATAAGCATTGGACCTGAAATGCTTGCTGATATGGAAGAAAAAGTTAAAGTGATTAGGAAGAGGTTGGCAGAAGCCAATGACAGGCAAAAGAGTTATGCAGATCGCAAGCGAGTGCCTAGGCACTTCTCTGTTGGCGAGAAGGTGCTTTTGCAAGTGAAACCCCAAAAGAGTTCTATAAAATTTGGTAAATCTTCGAAATTGGCTCCTTGTTATGTCAGACCTTTCGAAGTTCTTGAGATTATCAATCCGGTTGCCTATAAAGTTGCTCTACCTCTAACCTTGTCTAAGATGCATAATGTTTTTCATGTTTCGTACTTAAAGAAATATTTTGTAGGTAATAACTACATCCTTAACTGGAATTCCTTACAGATGCAAGAACCCGGGGTGGTTGTGATCGAGCCACTCAAGGTGCTCAAAATTTGTAAACTTCGTTTATGTAATCGAGAAGTTTTGCAATGCAAAATACAGTGTGACCAATATGGTGAGGATAGCGCCACTTGGGAAGACTACAAAGACATTTATCAAAGATTTTCAAAACTTTTTAAAGACATTAATGTTGCATTATAGAAAGTTTGTTTTAAGTTTAAGTTTTTGCTTGATAAACTTAATCATCGGGGACGATGATTTTTAAAGGGGAAGGATATGTTACATCCCTCCTTTTGAAAACAATTATGCTATTTACTTTCTTGCAAATTTCAGTAAATTACTATGTTGAGAACGACATGAAAACTGACAATTTATCTTACTAAGTTGTTATATGAAATTGCAGAATCTATTGATTACGATCAAGGTGATATGTAGACTAAATGTCTTTATAATAAATGCAATGATGTTTGAATATATTATATTTGGATCATAGATGCTTTGACCACAAAATTGTATGCGAGTTTGTCGATGCAGGAACAGGTGGATCATGTTCGACAGAAGAGAAAGTATCTTCGAGAGAGAGTATAGACTCTGGAAACTAACCAAAGGTGTTTGTCACTGAGATCGCCAAACAGATAGATAAACCTGGGAACCAACAAGTAAGTCTTGTTTGTCAGTTTGGGTAGTTAATTTGTTGTCGACGTCAAAGGATAAAGTATAACATCCTAGTCGAAAGTCGTCTTGTAGAATCTTGGAGTCGTCATTGGCATCGTAAGTCCATAATAGCAAGTTGACTTAGTTAGACATTTACTATTTTCGTTTATAAGTATTTAATGAACCATGGTGTGGCAAAATAGTAAATCTTGTTCTGTAGTCGAAAGACGCAAGAAGTTGACCTTGAGCGTCTAACGTTGTAAGAATTCGTTTGCGATATGATCAATCCGGTGTGATTGTCGTAAATCGCGTCGAACTTGTGTTGTGAATATTTTCTTTTCGCGTAGATCGACGAATGTCGATTTGAAGCCATAGCGTGATGTAATTTATTTTAGTCATCGTGTAGCATGAGTCTTTCCTTCTAGTTATGACCGTGATTTGTTGTCAATTTAACCTTGAAGCTTTCTTAATAAGTTGGTCTTTGTCTCCTTTTCATTTTCGATCAACACGATGCTCTAGCCATTGCCTAACCACTGCCATGCTGAGCTTAACTCTGTAATACATCTTGTAGTGGCTTTTGGATGGAATTAGATACCTTGGTTATCGAGTGAAGGCGGAGTTGTTATGTCTTCTAGCGGACCACGTCGCCAAAGGAGCCACCACCTTTTGTATGGTCATGTTATGTGAGAAGTCGGGTTCATAATTAGTTATGTCAACCCATGTGTTTAGATTTATGTCCAACCGAGAATTCTTTGGAGGGATTTTTTTAACCAAGATGTGAGAGGTTAGCTTGCGGATTAGAAAGGGTGTAACCATTATTAAATGTTAATACTCCATCACCTTGGAGTGTGGAGAGGCTTCGGTGGTTGTGGTGTAAAAGTAGAAGAATCTGCGGAGAGAGAAAATGTTTTCCTTAATCTCTGCGCATCATGGAAAGTTGTTGCAACTTCCTTCGTGGGCAGAAGGAGTGGAGGGCAGCGTGGAACGGCAGTTTTTGAAGAGAGTTATCTTTGCAAGGTTTAGGGAGTGCTTGTGTGAAGGCCGTCGTGGAAGTTAGAGTGGAGAGGATCTACTCCAACGTTGGAGGGAATCTAGGAGTCGGGTAAGGTTGGGGGGCAGTTAGTAGAGGAGGCTGCGAAGTTATGCGCAGGAGGAGGTCATTTTTGGGAAGAGCGAGAGTATAGTAATGGGGGAGTGAGGAGAGCGAGAGGAGAGTAACTGTGTAGAAAGGCAGCGAGGGTATAGTAGCTGTGCAGTGAGGAGCACGAAAGGTAGCAAGAGTATAGTAGCTGTGTAGTGAGGAGAACGAGAGGCAGAGAGAGATAGTTACTGTGCAGTGAAGTAGCGAGAGGCAGAGAGATAGTTACTGTGCTATGAAGTAACGAGAGGCAGAGAGCATTCGGTGAGAAAAGAGCACAAGGTGGGAAGATAGCATAAGTGGGATTAGAGCATAGTCATAGGAAAAGAGAGGTAACTATGTAGGAGACATCCACGGGTAGATAGAAGCTGCAAGAGAGTAAAAGGCAGCAGTGGGAAGAGAGTGGAAAGGTCACGGAATTGCCACAGCAACCTCTGTTTTTAACAACAGGTTCATTTCCTTTACCATTTGTCTCAGTTTAAAACATTAAGAAAGAGAGTCTCATATTTATGGAAGATTAATACGTTTAATATGAGTAGAATAGAATGACAACGTAAGTTTACTATGATTTCAGTGTGCGGTTAATTCCATGAAATAGCTTCATTGCTGTGTATGATATGTGAAAAACTCAGAAACTGAAGTATGCTGTCTCATTACTATGTTTTAAGATTAGAAAAACTCAGAAATAGAAGTGTTACTGCCTTCTAGGAATTGTAAACTCATAAACTATAACATTTCTCGTCATAAATGACATTGTAAAACAAAAGAACGTTGTTCTCTAAAGTATATGCAATTAGGAACGAACTTATCTTGGTGCAAGACGTAATTTACCTTCTGCGAACGATAGACAATGACATAAGATAGAAGAGTTTCCTTTAAGACTATATTATGAACTTAGAACTGCCCTTAGAGGTTTTAAACGATAGCTCCACAGCAAGAAAACATGATGCTCCACGTGCATGCTGTGCAGGAGTCAAACCACAGTTCTTAGGCATGTTTTGACGTAAAATTTAGTTTGTTGATAGCCAGAAATGCAGTTGTAAACAGCCAACGTCTTATCTGTTTAATATCTTTATCTACATATGAAGGATTCCCAAACCTTTTAGATATATTTACAACTCTCAGCTATATGAATTATATGAAACTAAATGACTCGGAAAGAGGAGTAGGAAGATAAAGTGTTGGTAATGTTTAGGAAACCGTCTTGGTTCTAAAATGAACAATTTGAGTTGAAAACCTGCATGTGAGTCGAGATTACGTTGCATGCGACGATGCTAGAATCGTTTAACCTTGTAGACCATATGAGTCTAGAATCCTCGAATTTTGGGATAACGGAAAATGATTTAGATACTTGAGTATGTTGTGTTAACATGGGAACCAAGTAAACAAATTTGAAACCACTTAGGAGTGGACGTGTCTAAACAATGATTTTTTTTTTACAAGATAATAGGATTATGAAAGTCTGAACTTGAGATTAGAGTAAATATTGCGCAATGCGCTATTATAGGAGGATCTCCTAGCCCTTGAGGACATCAAGGTTGGCAAAATAGTTCAAACTATACAAATAGGAAACTGTAGGATTTCGACCAGTTCAAGTCGAGTAGGGTGGGTGAACCAAGTTCATGCATTTTTAGAATGTTAACTAAATACAAATCCTTTGGCCAAGGTGGTGTACTATCCTCAAGTGCATCGAACATTCACCGTAACTAGATGGCGTTTCTTGTGGAGGGTCGTGCATGACTAGAGGGTATCTAGGGATCTGCACGATAACAAGACACGTAGGTTACAACACCAGAGCTCAGATGGCAAACACCGATGGTTATCCTAAGTCTATCCTCTTGAGTAGGGTAGGGCCACTTCCGGTTAGGAAGGAGTGCGGGAGACTGACGGTCTATGGTTGGAGGTTAAGCTCCTTGAAGATACTTTCTCTTCCAAATATTGAGGAATTACTGAGTCTTGAATGTGATGGGTTGACAATCGAGATGCATGGTAATGGTATGTTTCTGATATTTGTTATCTCAAGAAAATTTCATTTGTTAGAAAACAAAGTGTATTATGAATATCATTTCCTTCAGTTTATGAAAATGCAATCATGTTTATGATAAAATGAAAAAAAAATGTTGTATTGGATTATAGATGAGTTACTTTTGTATTTGATTACCTTGTAAAAAAAAATTTTACCGTTGTGAAAACTTAGTTACTTCTTGTCATTTCGGATGTGGATGTTACAAGAGCCTATGGTAAATGATCCTTAATCTTCCAATCGGAGCCTATGGTAAATGAACCTAAATCTTGCATCGGATCACATTTCAAATTTGGTTAATGTTCTTGAATCTTAATGATACTTGCTCCTATGGAGTCATTTCAGTCAGAGTTTAGCATCGACATCGAAGTACACAAGAAGCTTCCAGATTCATGCATTTTTTCTCTCTTTTGGAGGGTATTTTTCCCACAGGGTTTTATACCTTTCTTCACTTCATGAGAGATTACTTTGTACATGGGTGCCTCACCAGACCTAATAGTCGAGACTCATCTCTTCTTGTACCCACCTAAGCTATGCTTAAGGGGGGTGTTAGTGCTAAACTTTATCATATATTACTTGTTCTATGTAATATAATTAGCACATGGCTTTAAGCCACCTTAGGTGGCTAGGTGTCGACTTGGAGAGTTCGACACAACTCTCCAAGCAATGTGTTGACATCCTTTTTCCACTTGGTGAGTGGATTGTTGAAGTCGACTCCTAACTTGACTCAACCTCCCCTACCCTATATGTACTTGCTATTGTGCATGGTTTATCTATTGCAATTTTATTGATTTCACTCCACTTTGTAATCAACTTGTGCTTAGTTGATTTTGTTTTTTTTGTGGGAATTTTGAAGTATTATATCATTTTCTATAGTTTAGATAATAATAAAATAATAATAGGTTATTTTCTTGTTAGTAATTAAATAAATGTTAGGTTTGGGAGTTACTTTTCTATAGAAGAAGTTAGTTGTATTTACGGGAAAATTAAATGCTTTAAAAAGCAATTGCATTATAATGTAAGATTATCCTAATTTAATAATATAATTTTCTATGTTGTTACTATGCAAAAATAATATAGTTTATATAAGCAATCTGCTATGTATTTGCTCCACCATTTCAATACATTTTGCTAGGACTTCTAGATTTTGTACTTTACAATGTACTATATCTTCCTCAATTGAGACATAATTTGTTGTCATTAGAGTTGATTTAGAAACAAGGCCACTCCATTTCATTGGAAGATGGACAAGTGGTAGTTAAGGAGGAGTCAAATAATCAAGTCACATTTACCAATTGGGAAGATGGAAAGCTATTAAAACACAAAGGAGGTTTAGTTATTTCAAGGAGTTTACCCTACATTATTGAAGAAGGTAATCTTTTTATTGGTCTTTATGGTATGCAAGATGCAGGAATGTTAATTATAACAACATTCAAATCATGCAAAATAATGGTGTTGTGGGTCTACCCACTTTGCTTGACATAATTGAAAAATGTGAAGTTTGCATTCTAGCAAAACAACATAGAGATCCTTTCCCTGGTTCAACTTGATGAGCACAAAGAAAGTTACAACTCATTCATTCTTATTTGTGTGGCCACTTAACAATGACTTATGTTGGAGGATATAAGTATTTTATGTTGTTCATTGATGATCATAGTTGAATGAATTAGATTTATTTTTTGTAGAAGAAATTTGAACCTTTTAAAACTTTTAATAAATTTTGTATTATGACTAAGAATGGGGCTCAAACTTCAGTTGTCACTCTTCGACTAGACAATGGGGGAGATTTTACATCAATTTTTTTACGATTACCTTAGTCAAAATGATATTAAGCATCATCTCATAGCTCCTAGTACTCCTCAATAAAACGGTTTCATTAAAAGAATAAATAGAATTGTCATGAATATCGGTAGGACAATGTTATATTTCAAAGGTATATCATTGCATTCAACAAAAAAAATAGTTTATATATGCAATAGATTAATTGCATTTGCTTTGCACTAGGCAACTCCATATGAAGTTTGGTTCAAGGTCATCCTCCATTTGTTTGAAATCTCAAGAATTTTGACTCCACTTGATATGCTTTGATTCCCAAGGAAAAAATAAGTTGGATCAACGAAGTCATAAATGCATTTAGATCTTCACAAAAATGGGCAAAACAACTGTAACAAACTCTTTAAAATTTGAGACTTGATGAAATTAGCAAGATATGAATAATAAGTTCATACAAAGCAAAGAAATTGGGTCAATCTAATCATGGAGAAATTAACTTGGAGTCTATTTATGAAATCAAAATAACAATTTGCTTAGAACCACCTTCCTTTAAAGAAGTTGAAACTATTGAAGTGTGGAGGAAAGATATGCAAATTAGGTATGATGCTCTTTTGAAAAATGGCAATTGGTAGTTGGTTGATCCTCTACTAGATTGTAAACCTATTGGTTACAAGTAGGTCTGGCTCTCTTGACAAACATGAAGCAAGGCTTGTCACAAATGGATATATGCTTAAATACAGGGCATAGATTATGATGAAACCTTTGCACCTATAGCAAAGTGGACTACCATTCATGTTTTGTTGGCTCTCTCAACACAAAATGGATGGAAAGTCAATCAAATGAACATAAAAATTGGATTCTTGAAAGGTGATGATAACTCTTTTTGTCAAAAAGGTTGATAGCACAATTACTTTATATTGATGATTTGTTTGTAATATAACAGTGAAAAATATATTACAATTGTAAAATAAAAATTAAAGAAAGGAAACTTTGAAATGACAAATATCTTCATTAATATTTGGGTATTAAAGTGATTTAAAATCCCAAATATCTTCATCACTCAACAAAAATATATTGATAAACTTATGAACAAACTATGGAGCAAAGTTGGAATGCAGACACAGAAATAGGTGCAAAGCATTTCTTACAAGACACGGCTTGACAAGCGACAAGGCCCCAAAATTGTATAAAATCAAATAATGCAGGATTAATGGTCTCTTGTTTCTGGCATGAATGAATGAATGAAGATTTTTAATAACGTCCATATGGCCAAACAGCCTATGGGAACCATGGATATCAACAATACTGCCAATCATGAAAACTCCATATGGGACTGCTGCCCAAACAGCGTCTTTTTGTTGCCCTCTTTTTCTTTCAGAATCCTCAATCTTCTACTGTGAATCTTAATTAAATAAATTGCAATGACAATGGCAAGTACTAACAATTATAAAAACATGCGTGAATCCTGACTTCCTCATCTGAGAATCAACTCTCAACATATAAACACGCAACCCAAGGTTCCCAACAATTCCCTAATATCGTTGACAGCGACGGATTTAGACAAGTGGAGGTTACAACTTATAGGAAAGTGAAAAAACGTTGAATTCTGAGTAGAATGCAGGCGAGAAAAGGAATGGTCGCATGAATGCCAATTAGGGAATGTCGGCTGACTTGTGAATTAGATGTTAAAAATAACACCATATAGTAAAGGATGATCTGCTATCCTTCTCGGCTGTGTAAATACCAGCTTTACAGTTACCTTGCACTACAAGGTACGTGTTGACAAGTGACAAGGCCCAATAATTTTATAAAATCATTTAATGCAGGATTAATGACAGTTGTTTATTAAGCACAGTCTATCTCTGTCTACTCTTACAGCTTCGTATTGCAATTCTGTATATTATATGTTTGAAATTTGTTGTCGTGATAGTAACGAAGAGATTAATTCCTCCATTTTGTAAGATGGCACAAATTTATAGGCACATCACAGTTTTTTCCCCTATATATGTATAATCGATCGTAACGAATAGATTAACTCCACCAGAGGGCAATAAAGTTTTCTAAACGTATATGGAGGGATTCCTAAGAGATGGTTTCACCGAACGAGTTCCAGCCAAAGTCACGGGGCTTTATTTTAAGTTGGGCTGACTTGATTTAATTGGTGGAATTGACTTGTGATGTGTGAGAATGATTTGAGAGGGGACAAGATCCACTAGTTGAGTATGTACTAGTAGCACAGTGTCAAACTCTATAAGATTAATTGGAAAAATTAAAGAGCAGAGCACATGACTAATAACTCAGTTTATAAATTAGATTTTACAGAGGTAAAGAAACAGAAACTAAAACCAAGAAACAAAAACAAACTCATATCTATATAAAAACACCATTTCTCTTCATTATTTGAGGAAGAACAAATTTACAAAGGTAAAATAATTTGCACAGAATATTACATCCCTCAATGAGAGGCAACTGCTGAGGCAAAAAGAAATATCTCTGCTGCTAATAATTTCTGTGTTCCCATCTAAAACTCCCTTATGATGGCACGGATTTGAGTATTTATAAGCCAAAACCCTTGTGAAAATCTTTCAACTGCCTTAGAAAATATCTGCAACTGCCATCCCGTGAATCTTAGATTGAATAACTGTAATTGGCAACTGCAACTTTTGTTAATTGGGTCTCACCTTAACCTCCATGGTTGTAACTGGCTGAAAAAACAAACTCCCGCCACTTCCCATCTCGTGGCTATCGTGAAAATAAAGTGGTTGCGTGAGAAATTAGGGTTGCATCTTACTTTATCTCCTGTAAGAATAAGATGAGAGTCATTTAAATTTAGTAAAGCCTTGGCTTTATTATCTTGTTGTAGCTTGCCTTGCGTCCCACCATGTCTCATAAAATGGACTTTATCATTTATTTAAATCTGCTTCATCTTCACTCCAGTGAGGTATAAGAAAGACTTATTTATTAAAGCTTAGCTTTAATTTGGAGGACATTTATTTAAATCTGCTTCATCTTCACTCCAGTGAGCTATAAGAAAGACTCTTATTTATTAAAGCTTAGCTTTAATTTGGAGGACCCCACCATACATATTAAAGATTCAACATTTAAAACAATAATCCAGCATATGATGAAGTCACTCATACATTAAGTGAATTTCATACAATATGAAATAAAATTTATTTATTCTCCTTCCGCTTAAACCACACATCACTATGGCGCTTACTTTGGATGAAACCTCTCCTATTAGAACTACAATAATTTCTTCCATGGCATGAGGAGAATGCTAATAAAACTCTAGTTTAATGGTTTTTTGTATGGATAATAATACTCAGTGAAATAGCATGAATTTAGCCTAATTTAGTTTAAGTTTAGTTATCTTTTGCATGAGCAAGTTAGGTTTAGTTATTTCATATTTTGCATATGAAGAAAATCCTCTATTGAGAGAGAAATATTATAAGTGCTGGAGTATAAGGAAATAATAAAGTTTTATTTTTGCTGTATATTTTTTGTTGACTGTTTTTATTATTATTTCTATCATTTAGGAGCTGCTGTTACACTCAGTGAATTCTCTACAAAGGTTTTTCTCTCAAAATACAGATAATTTCTTTTTGCTTCCAAGAAAGTTTAGTCACATAACTTTCTAGAAATGGAAGAACCACCAGATATTGAGAGTAATGATGCCTTCATTGAAGATAAGGCAATTGTCCTAGTTTGAATAAGCCAACACTTTGAAGACAGGGAAGGATGCAATAGAAGATAGATAGATGTTCAATAGTCTGAGATGCTTGTGGATAGGAGAAACTATACCTCATTGGGGTTATGAGACATGCATGTGAGGATTGATGTCCAATAGTTCATGGGAGATCCGGAAATCTGGAAGTTCAACATCATAACATTAAGAGAGTAATGAGACACTTCATGTGCAAATGGTGTCCAATGATGTTGGGAACTTAGATTACAGCTAGTAGACTACTGAAGCAGGTTGAATGTTTTACTGGTCCCAAAATGTTTTTTCAAAAAACAGCTTCTAAATAATGCTGAAGTAGTTACTGGTAGAAATTAAGGGGGAGTGTTAGAACTGCAGTAATTTCTCCCATCCCATGAGGAGAATGCTAATAAAACTCTAGTTTAATAGTGTTTTGTATGGATAATAATACTCAATTAAATCGCATGAATTTAACCTGATTTAGTTTAAGTTTAGTTATCTTTTGCATTAACAAATTAGGTTTAGTTATCTCATATTTTACAAATCCTCTATTAATAGAGGAATATTGTAACCGCTGGAATATGAGAAAATAGTAAAGTTTTTTTGTTTTGATTGTTTTTATTATTATTTCTGTCTCTGCATCTACATCTCCTGCAGCTTCTTTAAAGGCCCGTGGTTATGACATCTGGCAGCTTCCGGTGCATTCTTGAGCAACTTGTGAGAGCTGCTAATTTTCTCTGCATCCTATGGTCCTACGGTTGCTGAGTGCCATCTTTAAAACCCTAACTCTGTGTTCGAGCTGCTTTCTTTGTCTAGGCCGAGCTTTTTCATATGGTTACGCTAGGCTGTGGCTTTATTAGAGACTGGCACCTATATCTAGATAGGTAACACTTTTCATATGCCTAGGCCATCAATTAATGACTCACGCCAAAGCTTTATGGCTGCTCCTTGATCTCATGCTGCCTCAGACACTATACTTGCTGTGATTTTGATAGCGCCATTTGTTTTTTATTTGAAGCCTGCGCCATTTGTATAATAGATGGCGCCATTATGTAAATTGTTGAGCCTCATTTTATGAAGACTTCAACATCACCATGGGTAGCGCCACCGCTTGAAGGTTACACTATGAATAGAGGCTCGATATCTTCTTTTGAGACCGAGTGCCTTAATAATGCAGCACCTAAGTTCTTTAGTGCAATAGAACCTTTGAAATGATTATAGGCTGGGTTGATTTCTATGGTGGCTTGAGACTCTTTTGGTGTGACAACCCTGCCTTCGCTTCAGAGACCGCTCTATGTTTCATTGCTATTTCTCTGCCTGGCTCTACATCTTCAAAGGCCGCAACAAAGCTACTCCATCTTTTCTGGAGACCGAGCTTTGAACTTTGATCTGAATCGCATTTCATTCTATCATGCGCCATCTCTTTATAATGACTCTGCCTTCATTATAGTTGTGCCCTTAATATGAACAAAGTGCTTTCCTCGTTATGGCAGGCGTCTTCATCTTGACGGGAAGAGCCTTCTATATATACTGAGTGCCTTAATTAACATTGTGCTGGAAAGTTATAAGGCCAAGCATTGATTCAAAATCACCAACCATCCATTGCAGGGCCTTCTTCTTTTCAAATGCTCACATTATTATTTATAGCCAACATTTATTTGTAGTTGTGGTGCTTACTTGTACATATGCCGACTTATATGAGTTGCTTCATTCTTATAACAGGCAATGACTTCCTTTCTTATACCTGAGCCACTTTATATGTTGGCTGCACTAAGTTTTAGAACAATGCCATTATTTTAATGCGCCTACGTTTATAGAGGCCGGACCTCTGATCATTTGGGGTTAGTGTCTTCTTTTTAAAACTGGCAGTGTTTGATTGATGACGTTGGCGTGCTTTCTGAATGGTTGAGTCCTCTTTTCTGGCGACGGCTTATGCTTCATACCTTTCTGACTGCATTAGAAATCCCATAGATTTGGTACGATTGCTTCGTTTTGGACAACGCCTTCATGAGAAAGGCTAAATCTCTTATTGATGGACACGCTACATGACTTGATTCAAAATGATGTGCACATTGTTCAGTGATGCCACTAAATTATATATGATGCCATCTTTTGTCATAGTAGTGTCTATCATATTAAACCACACCTATATTACAAGGCGGATCCTTGCATCAATTTGCTGCATCATTTCATAATGAGCATCATGTACAATGATTAAGCCTCCTTCTGTGAATCGGTACTGTGCTTTTAGAGGCCGCACCTCATATTATCTATGGCTGTGATGATTTAGGGCTTGGCGCCATGATTAACTAATACCCATTGAGCTTGATATCCTTCCGAGCCTGTCTTTCCACAATGAGTGCACTTTCATCCTTTATTGGCTGCACTAGGTATGAAACTTTATCGAACTGCCCTGCATCAAAAAATTTCAAATGGTGTGTAAAATTAGAGAACAGTACCAATAGTTGTGAGGGTAGTTGTCTTAGTTTGATCCATTAATACAACATATTTTGTTATTATTATTATTAATGTTTAAATATAAAAATATCAATACATACATAAGAAAGTGTCAATCACAGTTTAACATATATTAGTAATACACAGAAATGTGTAGAACTACTCATCTCATTAAAAAATACAAACACTAGTAGCCAAAATCTAGCTCTTCGTTAAAGGGCTCTTGGTATGCTGGTGAATTTGAAAGGTTTTGAATGAGCTGAGTGCAAGGCCCTCGACACCATAAGGGATGAGGCCCGGATCGTACCCCAAACGAATTTGGTGGAATGGATACCCCTCAATCTTTGGCTCTCTATGGAAGAGGTCAGCTCTTCATAGGAGCTAAGTCAATCTAATTTATTGCAAATAAACATTAGATACTAAAATATTTTGTATTTGTCCTCACATTTAATAGTTTGAGATTATGCAATCTTGCAACTTACTTTTGTCCTACACATAAAACATGATTAATATATTAAATAAATACTTTATAATATATAATTCACACAAGTGTACAACTTCTCATCCTAAATCATATAGAAAGAAGACGTGTACAACTTCAAATCCAAATACACAGAATTATCAATTAATTTATGATACAAGTGTAGAATCCCAAGAACAAAATGCTATTTGACCGACTTGGAGAGACCAACAAATGCACTTCAGTTTGAAAGAAATAACACAACAAATTAAACTTATCGACGAACTCACAATCTCACATTCTGTTGGTCCATATGGAACAGACCTTTGCTTTTCTGAAATGCATTATTAAGGAGGATGCACATGTTATAATAACCATCCTTGAAGGATGATCATTGCAGTCATTCCTTGTGAACCTTAAAATAATGCTATAAAAATAAGTGTAGACCATAAGCATTTTTAGGAGAAAACATGTTTGTCATTTGGCATTTGCTTCAACCCAGCAATGTGCATATGTATATCATAATTGTTATTAGAAATCAGCATCCTAGCCATATTGTCTTCCCTTTTTCTTGTACATGGATTTGTGCATGAATATTTGTCTTTAGGGATTTCCATAAGTGTAGGTTCACATCCATTTGTGAACAAATCTAGGACTAGCCATACAGTTAATTGTCAGTGTCACAATTTCCTTGCGCAAACTCTATGCTTATTTATAATCTAGACATCTAGAGAAAGTTCAACTGTCTGACCTACAAGCATTTAAAGAAGATGTTTTTTCATCTCGGACCAATTTGGAAAGAGATTTGGTACGATGGCCATCCAAATTCAAGCTTTTCTCACTACGTCTTTTCCGTCGTTTAATGTCAAAAACCCCACGTGCAAAAGCATCCAATTCTCCCGTAGTTTAGGGACAAATCCTTGTGCTTTGTCCGCGTACACTGAATACATTCTGTAGTAGTTCATTTCCATTTTTTCTTGTGGTTTTGTAGACTTGCTCTCTTCTGGACAAGGAGTTAAGGCCTGTGCAGCTCCTGTTTTTTTACAAGGATCTTTAATAGGGTACCCATAACTTGAAGCATAATGAGAATTTCCTTCAGTTTCTGAACCATTAAAGCGTTCATTGCCTGTTAGAAGCGTAAAACTCATTGCATTTTTCTTTGGTTGATCTTGGAGCAATTTCAAGTGCAAACCCATCTCTGGTATTGCTTTGCTTCCCATAGAATTTTGTGAAGTGTTGCTGATGTTATCTACAGTAATCAAGTCTCTACCCAAAATAGTCATATCACTGCTTCTCTTAGGACTGCCTTTACTTGATGATAACATGGAGCATTTTTGTGATGGGTTAGCATCTAAAGTAGCTTTAGAAGTTTCTTCCTTTCTGTTTAAATTAATTGTTGCTCATTGAACTTTAGAGCTCTTAGATTCTATCAAACTGGCATTCTGTTGTATGACCTTTATAGTCAATAGATGTGCTCAATCTCCTCTGCTTCCATAGCGATGAGAGAACATCATTTTGATTAGTATTTAATGTCTTGAGCGTTCCAGAAATCTCAATTTTCTCACTTGAATTCTCATTATTTAAATGAGGGTGGAATCTTCTGGTTCACCGTTCAACAAATCCTTCAGTACACAGTGTTTGGGAAATTGACATTGCTCAGTTAGGGGGATGCTAAATTATCACCGTCTTATGCTTTTAAAGACACAATCTGGAACTTTTTAGTGTCATCATCTAAAGATAATGTCACTCTCCTCCATATTCTGGATAGTTGTTCATCTTGTGAAATCAGACTGGTATCAATTTCTGTGATCATAACCAACACCCTGCTTAAAGAATCCTAGCGAAATGGCATTCGACTCTATCAATAACTAGAGAAATGGTATTCTCCCAACGAAATGACATTCAACTTTGTCAATAACTGGAGAAATGGTATTCGACTCCATCAATAACAATTTCTTTGCTGAGGAAATAAGAACTACATGCCACAACCAAAATGAAGCGAACACATGAAGTTATTTTCAGGGAGTTAGTGGATGCCCTCTCCTAGATGTAGGTAAATACCTACAGTTGTTTCATGGCGCTTGTGTTAAAGGGAAGATGATAGATGGGTAATTTCAGAGGGAAGGTGATAGATAAGCATTCGAGGAGCATCCTTCCATGGAAGTGTTGCGCCATCGCCAATGGCCCTGTATTTGGTGTGAATGGAAAAAGTTTTAGGATAAAACTAGTTTAAGATGGGTATAACTATGTTAGGTGTAGGGTTAAATCATATCCAATAAAACATATTTTATATATTGTCATTATGTAAAAGATATTTTGTTTATTGTGTTAAATAGATTGATAAGAGTGTTTCTTTATACAATTTTTGGGACCTAAATGTTCAACTATTAGTGCAAGAAATAGCAAATATTGGGTGTCACAATTGTCTAATATCGGTAAGGGGTAAAATAAAGTCTTATTTTAGACATCTTTTATGATGGAGTATATTTGAGGCATCAAATTTGATGATGTGAACCTAAAACCTTAGGTTTAAGTGGTGAACTTGCAAAGTAGGATTGTATAAAAAAATAGATTCATTCGATATTGCCACATATGATTTTGATAAGCACAAAGTTAGGGTGCACAATTGTTGGGTCTTCTCCCCTAGAATGTGTTTTTGAAAAGTTGTTTTGTCTTTGCCATTTTTATAGTTAAATCTATGAAGGTGGTGTCTAGGGACACCATTGAGGAGTTTGTTGAACTCTATAGGTGAATGAGTTCTCCTAGGTCAAACCCCTTTGGCAGGGGGATTAGTGATGATGAGAACTATGGAAAACAATACACCCAAATATGTAGATGACCTAGACAATAATTGTTGTAAATTTAATTCTTTTCATACCCTTAAAAATTGAAAGTTTGATATAATTGTTCTCCTTGTAATTACATGTTCTTCCTTGATTTTCTATATTGTAATTAATAGCAAATTGATTGTATTTAAATACCATGACATAACAATATGATGCACAAACATGTGCCAAGTTGGCTCATGTAATGTCTATATTTGAAATGCAGGAAATTTATAATTTGAATTTTAAAATTTTGAATTTCAAATTCATTCTTGCATGCATCATGATTGAAGTAGATCAATCTTGAGCCACTTATAAATGAACCTTGGGCTTAAAATGATAATTTTGAGATAGAGAAAGAATGTAGGGGAGTAGGTGTAAATGATAGTGTAATGATGATAAGTGATGGTGAATGCATGGGAATCACTATAAATTGGGGTAAATAAAGATGGATAGGGATCAAGACATGAGCTCAACCAAGCAGAAGAGTATACCACTTGTCGATATATTATTTCATTAAGAAATTCCACCCTAGTGGGCACAAAACTAAATGGGAAATGACATGTGTGTGCTAATTTCACTACTACATTTTGTTTGTACTTTGATATGCATGAGATCTAACATGAGCATGCATTTCAAAGTATATTGACATTTTCAGCTAGTATGAATAGTAAATACACAAACACTCATAAAGGATATTATTTCTAAAAATGAATACAATAAGAAAAACAAGAAGTTACTTTAATACAAAAAATGAAATGATGAAAGAAGGGATAGAAAAATTTTCTTATATGAAAATATAAAAAAAAAAATACCATGTGATGTGGTGATGCAATATGGATCTACACAATGGTTCGTGCAAAAAATCCACATGATGTGGCAATATGATAAATTTTGAGATGATGTGGGTAACGTGATAAAAAATTTGCATGATGCAACATTATGATAATTCTTCATGCAATGTGGAAGATACATTAAATCTCTATATGATTTGGGCATGTAACAAAATGAATCTCCACATGATGTGGCAATACATGAAGGATCTTCATACGATGCAAGTGTAATTAATGTAATCAAGCTTCTTTTGGATATTGTGATAAGTCTCTATCTAGCACAATCCAATATCTAAAATCTTAACCATAAAAAATGCTATAAAAAAATATGTGTCCCCTTTAACTAGTTGCATCCAATAAATGTACCGAAATTGGAAAAATAAAAAATAACACAATAATGATCACGATAAAAATAGCAAGATAATTAAATCAAATATAATCATTTAAGCAAGCACACATAGCATCATATTGCATGTAAAAACATGAAATAATTGTCACAGGTAGGAATGGTGTACTAAGATTTAAGTAATAAAAAATCATTTACACATATAAAATTAATGGGCAAGAAGATTACCCCAATCTTCCGCCCTATGGAAAGATAAATAATATAGGAACAAAATGACACATGCTATGTGGATTAGACATAGGATATTGCATGTCTTGAATCTGGTAGAAAAGTATCTTTGGTAACGTTCAATCAAATAATAATCAATGTTATTTTAGTGTCTCATGAATATATGACAATTGATCATAGATAGGCATCCCCTAAATGTTGCTTCAATAATCATGAGCTAATAAATGCAACACAACAAAATGCCTCAAAAATATGATAATATCCTTTGTTATAGCCAAAAATATGTCTCTTTTTATGTAACAACATTGGGTCTTGAGAATGGGAATCTAAGGTTAGCAGAGATGAAGGGGTAAAAGAGGAGTATCTAGGCTATATATAGTGAGGTGAATATTTGAATGTGACATTTCATTTTTACCATTACCTTTTTGGGAGTCTCTTTGAGTTTTTTGAGATTAATTATTATGCTTTATTGTAAAGGACACATTATAACCTATGTAGATACTATATCAAGCAAGGTGGGATTTTAGCGGCAGTGGGTTCATCTTTTATCCAATTTTTTATTTTTTGAAAAAAATCAAATTTTGAAATTGATTTAAAATTTATTGAAAATAGCGTAGGTATCATTTTTATTAGTCTTCACGAGCTATTGGACTAAACCACTTCTTGTGGGATTGAACTTGTATACACAAGATCAATCTATAAGAATGTACCTTGCACACAAGGTTGATATGCAGGTTTTCTTTGACCCATGAGATTAAACCTTAAATATTGATAGTGTGTTTATATGTAGATTTTAGTCATTTATTATTATTTTATCATTGAATTTTGACTAATGATGACTTTTGAGCACCTTCTGAATAAAAAATAAGTTAGAGATTTGCGAGTGGCCAAAACACTATTAGTTAAATGGTATGAAATTTTTACTACCTATGGATGTAGATTGGGCATTATTGGAGGTTGCCAATTTTAGATATTTGGTTCAATAGAACCTTTATTCTATGACATGTACATGCTCATTATACTTGCAACAATATGGAATTTGGACATGGTAACATCTTTCATTTACCTACATGTGAGATTATGTTAACTCTTGAGGATGTTTGGCACATCAAGCAATTTGTAATGAAAAGTAGATGGATGTAAGCCATGTTTGCACCCATAAAAATTTTGTATTTAATGCTTGCAAGTGTTTCCCTAGGTTCTTGTTTTTGTCCATCATAGATTACCTATCTGAGAAATCATAAATGGTTCACCTTAGTCAAGTCGTTGTCAATGATGTTCTTAAAACTATCTAAATCTTTGTGTTATGTTCATTTGTTAAAAATCTAAATTTTGTGGGGTTTTGCTCATATTTGTATGTTTTGGCAAAGCTTCAAAGTTTCCATGCAAGTTTGTAACTCTTGCAAATTGCATCTTGAGTTTCACTTCTCACCTCCTTTGTTCTCTATAGAGCTTTAGATGCCCATGCAATTTTGCAACTTATACAAGTTTATTCCCAATTTCCAATTCCCACCTCCTTTGTTCCCTATAGAATTTTAGAGTCTTCATGTAACTTTGCAACTTTTACAAGTTGCTTCCCAAGTTTCATTTTTTGCCTCCTTTATTCCTTATGGAACTTTAGAGTCTCCATGCAACTTTGTAACTTTTGCAAGTTCCTTCCCATGTTCTAATTCCCACCTCATTTGTTCCCTATAAAACTTCAAAGTCTCCATGCAACATTGCAACCTTTTCAAGTTGCCTCCTATTAGTAAACAGATTTGTCACTTTCTAAAAGATAAGAAAAACTTGACTTACCCAAGGAATGGTGACAAAAATGCCTACAACAGTTGGATAGATCACCAATAAAATAGTGATCTTCCTCTGCAGTTGAGAGGGAGTTGTCCATCTCAAACACAGAGGAAGATCACTATTTTATTGGTGATCTATCCAACTATTGTAAGCATTTTTGTCACCATTCCTTGGGCAAGTTAGGTTTTTCTTATCTGTTTGAAAGTGACAAATCTATTTACTAATGTATATTTTTGGTGACTCTATTGGGGAGAGAATCAAAGTGTTGGTACTTTTCTTTCCTCAAAAATTTGAAGGTACCTCCCCTAGGATAGAGGTTGGTGACTCTATATGGTGGAATTTACTCAGAATAATTCAATTTCATTAAAGAACTCTTTTTGGCTTCAAGTAAAGATTGTTATATTTTCAGATTGTCATCATGGCCCAAGTTTCTTCCCAACCATGGGGAAATCATTTTGGACCCCTATCTCTGCCTAAATATATGGCTTTACCTAAAGGATCAAGAAAATACTTCCCGAAGTTTAGTGGAGAGAATTCTCAAGATGTAGAAGATCATATCCTGACATTCACTATGGCATGTTGAATTTTAGGGGTAAGTCAAGAAAATGTATTGATTCGATTATTCGTTGAATCTCTTCTTGGACTTGCAGTGACTTGGTTTTAGTATTTGGAGGATAGATGCATTATTGACTAGGATAAATTGAAAAATAAATTTCTTAGAAGACTCAAATCTGCAGTCAATGAAGGTGCATTGTTGTGTTAGTTTTTCAATATCCAAAAGAAAGAAGAAGAATCTATGAGAGATTTTGTGGATAGGTTCAATAGGTTATTAAAGCAGATTTCTCATAGCCATCAACCAAGTAAGCAAAATTAGCTTTGTATTTTCATTTTTGCATTGCATCTTGATGTCTTTTTTTCTCTAAAGTGAAATAAAGTATGTGATATTTAAGTTTCACAACAAGAAGCCATTAGGATTTAAGATGATTTGATTTTATCTAGGTTATGGGTAAGAAGTCAAATTGGGAAAAATACTTTAAGTAAACCCAAGGAAAAAAAGTTGTGCAAAAACAAGATCATTATCATAAATCATTCCATGTGCAACCCAAGAAAACAAGTCTATTACCCCCAAATTGAATCCTTCAATTTTACTGTTTTGGGTAAAGAACAATTCTCAAGGAATGAAATGAGTGATTCAGAAGTCAAATCTCATGTTAGAAAAAGAGATGAAATATATAGCCTACACTATGAGGAAAGTGAAGGGGAATTGGGTACTTCTTCAAGTGACAAAGAAAGTGATATTATTGCATCCCCAAACATCTATCATTGTCACACACAATCTGAAAATATGACAGCATATTTTACTAATTATGCAGATGGACAATCTTTTGAATAAGAAAGCAGAGATGGTGATTTGATAACTCATTTGTCCTTCACAGAAATGGAGGTGTCTACTTTTGCGGGCATTGATAAATTGATGTAGAATGAGATACAATTTTCAGCTATAAAGTAAGAAGACAAGGAATCATGTTTTTTCCTCTAGTTTGCATGCAACCAGAATATGAAGCTTTTGAATTCCTTGAACAAAACCCTGAATATGTATTGCTGCAAGAAAAGGTTAGAGATGACTTTGCTTTTGAATCATTTCATTTCAAAAAAATTGATATGAAAATTTTTAAACAAGGCATGGAAGACAAGTCTGAGTATCGGATAAAGAATAAGGATAATGGTATAAGTAGTCTAGAAGGAAATGAATATGATCAAATAGACAAATATGATGAACCTCATGTTGTTTATATTCTGAATTGGTGCCTTGAAAATTCTAATGATGACTTCTATGTGAAGAGGGAGTCATTATATATGATATGCAGGTTATAGATGAGGATGATCAAGTGGATCATAGAATACTTGAGTCAGTTCCTATAGAGAAGGACAAAATTGTTTCAATTGGAAGTGATTTTATACATGTGCAATAAGGCTATTGTATATAATGCAGATTTTCAGTTTATTTCTAGAGAATTTGATCTACATTCAATTTTAATTGACATTCACATAGTCAATGATTGGTCTTCTAATGGTGCAAATAGTTATGGTTATTTTCAAACATGGGATGTCAATCTTTACCACAACAGATGAGGGTACAACTGGTAATATGCAGCGACATATTGAGGAAGTTTTGGAGGTATATGATGCGAAGTGGTTGTTTGATTTTGATACATCATTCAAGGAGTTATTTCACTTCATGTATTTCAAATTTATGTTTAGAATCACAAAGCAACTTCTAAGTCTCCAAGCGCTTCTTAGGTACACCTCTCTTTTCTACAAAGGCATATATTTCTCCCAAATAGTTAATGGCTTTGCATAACTTCTTGAGGTGGTTGTGGTTTTCTATACCCTGTTCAAGTACATAGGTGTCTTAGTTTGTTTCCCTTTTTGTTGTGTTGTTCTATTTCTTTTGTTAGAATATTAAGGATTACATTAAAAATAAAGTCACCATAGTGACTTGTGTTAATTAATAGTTAAATACTCCCATAAGTCAGTTATATGAGAAATAAACGGCTTTATAAAGCCAATTACATTGCAATGTAAGATGACATGAAGATCTCAATATCATTATCAATATTTGTGTTTTCAAAAATGTAAATAATCTCTGAGTTGTTGCCAACATATGGTATCAAAGCACTATATTATTCTTGTGCCTGTGTGTGTCAAATGCGGAAGCTGAAAATATTGTGAGAAGGTGTAAGCATGTTTGTAGAGGCACATGCTAAAGGAAGGCGTCTAAATGTTGTCCATAGCGTATCAATTTCAAGGATATGAAAATCAAATTTTTTTTTTATTTAATACAATGTTTGATGCACATGGAAGATGTGTTTTCTGCATATGGAGTAGGAATTTTTAAATGATTGTTGTGCATATAAACTCTCTTGCTGGGCCCCACTTCCTCTCTTGGTGGTCATTTCAGTCAAACAAAGGCATTTAAATCACGTGTTCGATATTTAATTTGCTACATGATCCTAGGCATTCAAATTGTGGTGCTGGGGATTTAATCAATTGTGTTGGGCATTTAAACTATTATGCATCTTAATTTGGATGATTATTTAAAAGTTTATGCTAGCAGCCTGTACCGGATAATTGTTTTGAAGTAGCAACAAGACTTGAAAGACTATATTCAGGCGCATCAGCCTTATGCTTTAGGATTTGAAATCTCTAGGAAATGTTTGAAATAAAGAAATATCAAGCATGGAGTTTGTTGCAGGCCGCCAAGCATGGAATTTGTTGGGTAACTGAAATTTGAGAAAGTGTATGGTCGGATTCATTTTTATTTTGAGATTTATTAATGTATGCAGTTTTTGGTGCTATTATTAGTGAATAATTATTTGTTTAAACCTCCTTTTACCAACCATGTAAGATGCAATTTCCAAGTAATATAAAGGTATGAAAACAAATCTGCGTGGGAAGTTTGTGTTAAGCCCTGATATGTGTTAAGGAGAACAAAGTGTTAGACGAAAATTAAGGGTGGTAAATAGGTGAGTTAGTGAGATTTGTGAATGTTTTGAGTAGTGATTACTAAGAGGCCATGAGTTTGAAACATGATTATGTCCAACAATACTTTTATTTATGTATATGGGAGGTATAAGTATCATAAAGAAGGTTTATCATTCCATTGTTTTTGTTTGGTTTTTTTACATATAATTATTTATTTGGGGTTTTAAAGTATTATTGTTTCAAAAATAAAAATTGTATGCATTGGAGTGATAAGGAAATTAAGGTTGTATTTTTATTTTGGACGTATAAGGTTCACTAGTGTATGGGTCTATAATTGGTCGACATTGACATCATTATTTTTAATATTTGAACATGGCCACACATTATGTTTATGTTCTTAGTGCCATCCATGTAATCCTTGATAGAAATTTGGGAGACTCATATGCCAGTGCTATTGGAGATTTGAATGGCACATATGATAGGGCTTTTTCATATGCAACCTCAAGTGAATAAAGTGTAAGCACATTGTGTTGGAGGTTCAAGGCACTGGAGGCTAGAAAAGTTTTCATCATCTCAAGTCAGCTTCTTACTTAGAGATGGTGCTTTGCAAAAGAAGCATATGTTTTTGTGTTTTCTTATGTGTTCTTTTTGATGCTGACAAAATTGAAGAATGTATATATTGCGAAGTTTGTTTTAGAAGACAAGAAGGCATTTGGTGAACTCATATGGATTTTTGCCTAGATAGTTTGAAAGTCTATGATTTGGAGAATTATACCCTTTCAAGGGTCATAAGACAACTTGATGGAGCCTTGTGGAGCCCAACATTGATTGTTGTCCAATAATTTGAGGGATCTATGATTCGGGAGTTCGAGGAGGTGGTAATCTGGGAACTCAGGAATTCAATCTTGGCTACACCGTTCGAAGGGTTAAGAGGAAGCTTAATGGAGTTCCACCTAATTCAAAATTTGTTTCTTCAAAGAAGAATCTTCTCAAGAATGTGTATTTGTTATGTGCAATCATCATGTTTTGTTATATGTTCTGTTTGTGTAATGTAATCCTTAAGGGGGCTATGTTAGAATATTAAGTCTTACATCAAAAATAAAGTCACCATAGTGACTTGTGTTAATCAATAGTTAAATAAAGCTATTGTTAGTTTGTGGGAAGTTATATTCCTGTAGGTTAGTTATATGAGAAATAAATGGCTTTATAAAGCCAATTGTATTGCAGTGTAAGATGACACGACGATCTGAATATCATTATCAATATTTTTTTTTGTAAAACATAAATGATCTCTAAATTATTGCCAACATCTTTCCAATTTTGGTTTAGTTCAGGTATCCTACTGTTCCCCCTCATGTTTCAATGTTTGGTGACTCTATTTGCCTAATGGATTTGCACTTGTCTTAACCAAAGATGCTGGAGTTCTCTACTTTCTGCCATGGAATGCATTCCCCAATTAGAGCATGTTTTTACCATCAGTTTTGAAATTAGAAAGTTTTAAACTTTCCATTGCTTGCTAGTGTCAAAACTTTGAGCTTTTTTGTCTTGACAACCTTTTTTTTGAGTCAGTTGGCCTTATTGCAGGTGCATAATTAGTTGCAAATCATTGATCAAACTCAGGTCATTGGTTTTCATGTCAATGTCACAAGTCCTTCACATTAGGTCGTTGCATAGATTTAGAGATTTTCACAAAAATAATTAAATATAGAGATCCGATCGTGCTAGTGAAAAATTATTTTATAGATAGTTTCTTGACTCTTTTTCACATAATGTAGTCCATTTTCTAGGACAAGATTCCTTCATAGCTTGGAGATTTTAAAAATTCATGTTCCCACTTGGTGATTTATAGAAAACATTAAATTAGAAGTTTTATGAGTGCTAGCGTAGAAATGGTTTTCAGAGGACCACGTGTGATCTTTTCACTCCATGTACTAGTTTCTAGGTAGAGGTATTATTTAGTCAAAAGTTATAAATTATTTTCTTCTTGTTACCTTGCAATTTCGATTTCCAAATATCATGTAGTATAAAATATTTTCTTTCGATGGTTTTCCTAAGTTTGGAAAGTGCATTAGTCAAAGGAGTTTATGCTGAGGTTAAATTTTATTTACCTTCTTCGCATGAAAGCTAAGAAACCCCGAAATTTGTCGAAGAGGGAGTGACCACGTTTAAAAGTTAGAAATATTGCCGAGATATTATATTTTTTGAATTTAGAAAGGGATGATTCTTTTTCAAATTATATTTCAAAATTAATGGGCCGATAAAGCTTCTATCGGTGAAGTCTCCAATTTTAAAACTTCAATCATCATTGATAAAGGAAGTTCTTAAACTTCATTTATAGCTGATTGGCTTCCCATCGGAAACTTTAAAGTGTTTTGAAACTTCCTTCTTTGTCGATATTAATTCTTCTCGGTGGTTTTAAAGCTTTTCAAACTTTATTGGAAATATTAAAGGTTCACGAGATAGGTAAACTTGTGATCGACAATTTCAAAGGTTTTAGAACTCACTTCTTTGCCGACGCTTTTCTCGTTAATGGTTTTTAGGGTTTTCAAACCCTCTTTTCTGTCGATTACCAGCACCCTCCAACCTATGAAAAATGGGAGCTTGCGAACAGGATTTGAACAAAAATGGATTTGTTGAACTAGTTTTATCTCTTTCAAGAAAATACAATGAGCATATGTAAAATCATATTTTGCCTCCTTTAGTAATGCTTATTGCCTCCTCTAGTAATGCTTACCAATGACTGCATGCCAAACTAGGAGGTATTTGTTGGTGGGTTTCCTCAAGAGGGTGATATTGAAGATCTCACCATGTTTTAGTAACTTTGGTATGGTTATTTGTGATATTTACTTATAAAGAGCTTTGTTGAGATCACGACAAGGGTTCTTAAGAACACAAAGAGGATGATTATGTCTGCAGAATGAAATAGAATTGTGAGACGGTTTGATACCAAATATAATTGTACACGATGCACAATCATCGACATTTCTTTCAATGATATTTAGTCTCTGAATGGTTAACCTAGCGCTTCTTCCAATACCACCCAAACCACTTCTCTTTAGATGAAATTCATAGAGCCAACATTGGCAGATCTTAGTACCATGCGAACATAGGGATGATAAGTCCAGATTGGAGTTGTCATTAAGAGTCCACTTTGTTACCATAAGTGATGGCTATGATGCCTTATTTATCAATATGGAATGGTGCGGTCTATAGTTATGTGGCCGCCATATGCTTTGGTAGACTTGTATGCAAAATGTGGACACATAGACAAGGCACTGGACTGTTGGATAGTCTACCCTAAAGGGATGTCATCTATGAAATGCAATATTCAGAGGATATGAATAAATTGGATTTGTTGAAAAAGTTTTAGAAACTTTCAAGTCGATGCAATTAACAGTATAATGGCAATTTCTGCCAGCTTCCTGTCGATGCTTCAAATAATAGATTGATGTCTTTGCAACCTTTGGAGTTGTTTTCCATGAGGGCTCTAAGGAAACTTAAGGTATAGCATAACGAATTGCAAGATTCCTGTCGAATGCCTCCATGGATAAGTTGTAGTTTGGAAGGAAACAACGCATTAGGGAAGGATATTATTCAATGCAAACCTATTAGCTCTTCAACTGAAGAAGAGGTATCTACCTGTATATGTAAGGAGAAAGGAAATCATTCATTAGAAGCAAAATCTGAAACTTCTTTGCCAAGCTCTTTTTCTAAAAGGGTTTCGAGTGCTATGTGTTCCCATCAATCTAGAGTTAAAACTGGATGGAAACGCTGCAATAATCGACAACATAAAGCTTGCTAATAAAGATTGAACAATAGCAGGAAGCTCTAGACTGAAGATCCAGAAAGGCAAAATGTGGGGAATGTGATGGAGTCTCATTCTGTTTCAATGCAATTGCACCGTCTGCATAACAATTCATTTTTAGTTGGAAAAGATTTGGGCAGGGAGTTACGAAAATGTGTATAAAATTGATGACTATTAGAGAGCATTGTTATTTGCTCTCATTGTGTCAAATTGCTTTGGCGATAGTGATCAATCTTTGAATATAACTATCAAGCAGTAGAGCAATTGTTGATGCCTATTCAAGAGCATATCAGGAGACTTTTTACGCTGGCATATGTAACAGATAAAACACTTGGTATTGGTGCATATTTCACAAGGCTAGGAATGCATTGCACTCAACATCTTGATCAGTCTATAATTCTCACTGGATATTCATCTTTAAATTCTTGGACGGGAAGTTTATAGTTCCTAAATGCAGTTAGGAGGCCCAAAAATCATGGCAACAAATGGTGTTGCTCATCTCACCGTATTTGTTGATTTAGAAGGTGTTTTAGCCATCCTGAAGTGGCTCAGCTATATTCCTCCATGTGTAGGAAGGCCTCTCCCTACTGTAAAGCCACTACATCCACCTGAGAGACCAGTTGAGTGTTGTTCAGAGAATTCGTGTGATCCTCGTGCAACGGTTCATGGTATACAAGTTAATCACAGATGGCTTGGTGGTATTTTTGATAGGGTTATTCTTAAAGATCATCCACTTCAACAGTCAAAGGTCAATTTTGGCCAATAAAAATAGGACAAATATTTACCACTTTTTGTTGTGAATGAGGTGTAAAATCGCTATTGATTGATTGATAATTGAAGTGGATGATATTTAAGTAGAGTATTTGGATAGAGATAGTTTCATAGCAACATTAGAAGGGTGGTTACAAATAGGGAAACTAAGAGGAGAAGGCTCACTGGAATTCGAAGAGTCACTTTTAAAAAGTGAATTTATAAATTATTTAAAGAGGGAGTTTCTCAAGAATCGGTTACAGGAGGTTGGGCTACCATCCAAGGAGGTCTTTAAAAACTAATTTGGCTGCTCATTGTAAGCATCTTTTTTCTAAAGGGAGTAAGGGGGACATTCCGGGAAATTTTTTTAATATTTCTGAAGGAGACTTTGAGTTCTATTTTGTTATCATTAATGTAGAGGAACAAGTGAAATTTGAGTCATCTTTCTGTTTGTTATGTTATGAATTCTTCTTGTGTTGGGTTTGTAACATTTTTAGTTGCAAAAGAAGGGAATATTACATTTTTGTTGTATGGATTGTTGATAGCCTGCTCCATTTTATATGCATGCCATTATTTGTGTCTTCTTTCCTATGTCAGAATTTGATATGGTGATGGTTTCTCAAGTATTGGTTGCATAATCATCAGATAATTTCATTCGTATGTTTGATAGAGTTGTGGTGATTCCCCTTATTTTAAAGTTTACTTTTAGTTTCCTATATTGCATCAGGCATTCAACAGTTTTGTTTATTTTCATTTTCAAAAAATCTCCTTTCCTACTTTTAGGTTAAAGGCATACCCCTTTTTAATTCCAATCTTTATCATACGAGGGAGCTATCCCTGTCAAACACAGAAGAAGATCATTGTTTTATTTGTGATCTCTCTAACTATTGTAGGCATTTTTGTCACCATTCCTTGGGCAAGTTAGGTTTTTCTTATCTTTTTGAAAGTGACAAATCTGTTTACCAACACCTCCCCAGTTTAATTCCCGCCTCCTTTGTTCCTTGCAAAACTTCAAAGTCTCCATATGCGATGGAGAAAAAAAAACCTACTCTAATTCAACTCACACTCTAATTTTAACTGTGACGATTTACAAACCAAATTAACCTTTCCCAAAGTTTATCTCAATCCTATAAACTAGACTAAAAAATGAAATATTTCTAGATATAGACCTCAAAAGAAAAAACTACAATAAAATTAGAACCTATCAAAACAATCTGGAGGCCTTAACCAAGGATGACAATGCATTGTGTAGATGTTTGTGTTAAGTACAGTCATCCATATGACTTTATACATATGTCAAAGTTTGATAGGGTTCATTAGGATTTAAGGGTTAGCTCCTATTTCACCTGTATGATATGGAAATAGACATGCACATCACAACAAGACAAAATGCAATCATAATATCTAGATAAATACATAAACTAAATAAAATTTAAATGATAGAATCTACTAAGAGAAATAGGATTAACCCCAAGAAACCTTCATGTGATCAGTGTAACTCGAATAACCTATTTTTGATAATCTTAGAAAAATATTGGGACTGCAAAGGAGGTTTTCGAGATTGGTCAAACCCTTATTTTTTGACCTAGACAAGTAGTTAGATGATAAAGAGATCTCGAAATAGGTGTGTGCATCTAAGTGTGTCTAGGATGTAGTGACAAAAAGTAATTCTAGGAGCACCTCTTTGGTCTATAGAGAGGACACTAGGACTAATGTACAAAATGACAAATGATGGCAAATTGGGTTCAAGAAAATGGACAAGGGTTTTGGAAAGCTATTAAATGAAAGGGAATACTTAGTGGAGAGAAAATCTTCTCCCATTGATTCACGTGTAGGTCTCTATAGAGAAAGTATATTTAGAAAATATAGAGCTTTATGGAAACTTGTTCCATTAAACAAACTATTTTAGAGAGAACAACATTGTATGCTACTTACTAAAATGTACAATGATGTTGGATTCTTTAGAAAATGAAGGTCAGAGACTCAAAAGAATCCCTGGAGAAGCTCCAACCTTTTAAGTCCCATGCACAATTTATCCTCTCCTTAGATTTGAACTTCATAAAAAGTATTCAAAAGTCAAGACATGCAATTGCAATTTAGTACCTAGAAACCCCAAAGATAACTAGCAAAGGATGTAGAGCTCAAAGGTGGTTTGCATCTATATCAGATAATACTCAAAAGTTTCTCCATGTCTAGTTATCTAAGAATGCTCTCTTATTCCATCAAAAGAAGTTCCATTTTTTCTATTCTCTGAGTAATAAAAAAGACTTGCTATCTTTTTAAAGTCTTCTAGATTTTCTTTAGAGAAACATGCCTAGAATAGCCTAGCATGTCCATGCATGGCATTACAATAGCCAATGACAATCATGAAATTGTGGTATACAACTGTAACATACATAATGTGGCTCTATAGGTACATGACACTAGTGCGTTGCGCTCTTATCCAGGGAAAAAGACCCTAAATTAAACATGGAAGTTTAGAAATGGGTCCAGGGTGATCCTTTAATGTAGAGCTTAGAAATGATTCAATCTAAAGAAGATGACCTAGGTTGAATCTATATGAGGAGGTCATTAGGCATGTGCAAGGGATAACGTGAAATTGCAAGGTATACAATATTTGACATTACATTTTGCCCCCACTTTAGCAAGCTGAAAGTGTAAGGTACTTAACATGCTAAAGTACAATAATGAAGTGTTGAAAATAAAATTGCCTATAAAAAGGATACTATGAAATCGTAGAGATCCTTCAAATGGAAGCATGATGCCCCTAGTTCAAAACCTAAAAACTCACAGTGTTAAAACCTCAAGCCCTGCAAAATCACAATGGCATGTAATCCTTCAAGGTAAAGGATTAAATTCAATATATATATATATGTGTGTGTGTGTGTGTGTGTGTGTGTGTGTGTGTGTGTGTGTGTGTGTGTGTGTGTGTGTGTGTGTGTGTGTGTGTGTGTGTGTGTGTGTGTGTGTGTGTGTCTGTATGTATGTATCTATATATGTATGTATATATATGTATGTATATACATTTGTACACACATATATGCACACACACACACACACACACACACACACACACACACACACACACACACACACACACACACACACACACACACACATGTTAGCAAATCATATGATCTAACACATGGAAAAGGAGAAAATATAAACACATACAAACATAAACATACATACAAGCAAAAGATAATAAATTCCTCAAGGGACAAAATGTGTAAAAAAAACACTTCAAGGAGCAATGATAAAATACTTCTGAGAGTGGAAAGAGGTGTTACTCAAAATATGGCACTCTAGGGAGAAGTAAGAGATGCTGCAGGGACTAAGGTACTCTATTGACAATAAGAAATGTTGTAGGGAGAAAGGGACTCTAGGGAGAAATACAAGATGGAGGTAGCAAGGCACTCTAGTGAGTAGTAAGAGATGTTGTAGGGAGCAAGACGACCTAGGGAGCAGTAAGAGATGCTATAGAGAGAAATGCTCTCTAGGGAGCACTAAGAAATGTTGCAGGGAGCAAGGCACTCTAGGGAGTGGTAAGAAATGTTGTAGGAAGTAGGCTTATCAATGTGCTCAATATGATGTGGTGTAATAGGGAGTTTCCTCGAAGGAGGGCATAAAAAATAATAGAAACAAGGAAAATCCATGAAGGAACACTAAGGTATCTACAATCTTGGGGTTAGTATAAATGTATCAGGAGTGATAATCATTAAGGGATAAGGATTGAACTATCATCATTCCCTGAGAATGTATAACAATGAGAACATAGGAAGAATGCCAAATGAAAACAAAGTAAAAAAATAGCTGGGTCAACATGGAAGAGACCTAAATGTCTTGACACTTTGGATCATCCCCAAAATATCAAGAAAAGATAAAGTT
Source organism: Cunninghamia lanceolata (assembly GCA_027924645.1). Classification (NCBI taxonomy): domain Eukaryota; kingdom Viridiplantae; phylum Streptophyta; class Pinopsida; order Cupressales; family Cupressaceae; genus Cunninghamia; species Cunninghamia lanceolata. Next base: position 16,196,728 of record BSBN01000186.1, on the reverse strand, counting down.
ATGACAAATAGAAGAATTTAGGTACATATAGAAGAATCCCACAAATATTCATTTCCCTTATATCTATGTCCTACGAGGGAAGCATGGGCCCTCCAAGAGGAATTAACAAATACACATTAAGTAAGAAGACAAGGATAATAAAATAATCAGCAAAACCACACACATACATGCAAACAAATGGCACAAACTTACTACTACTCTGGGTCAGAAGCTAGTAGGTCATCCTTCTCCCAATCTTGATCATCATGGTAGGATGGAGGTTAACAAGCTAATGGGACCACTAGTAGAGCAGTACTCGGTGAAAACCCATCATCAAAATGTAGAAGAATAGATGTCAAAGGAATGGCCTCCTCAACATCCTTAGGTGATGTGAGGGTCAATGACCTCTTAGATATCGATGATAGTGAAGGAATATCAACACTAGCCATAGACTCCTTAGAGGAGGGTACAATAACAATATTATCATAAAAGATAATATGTTGTTTCTACTAAATACTAACACCAAGCACTGGGTCTACAAGAGAAACATGAGTAAGAGGAAGAGGAACCTCCATCGACTCAGGACCAAATGAGGAAGATCCTCAGGATGAAGGGGCAATGTTGGTTTTGGATCTATTCAATATGGTGGGGTAGGGTAACACACCTTCTTAGACTTGGGTTAAGGACACTTCATGCCTATGTCTATCATGGTTTGGAAAAGAACATCAATCTTGAAACTATAATGATAGTTGGACTAGAATGACACTAAAGCATCTAATGTTTCCCTAGGAATGATAGCAACATTATATAGGTCAAGTATCTTAGAGAAGGGTGGAAAGTATGGCATGATAGGAATGATCATAGGGTCATGAGAGGGAGTCAAGACAACTTGGACATTCTAAGAACTAGACTGGGTTTTATCCTAGGGTGGCTCATTAGAGGTGGACTGACCAACTTGAGCTCTAGCCATAACACATTAGTGATTCTTTTGTGCTCACATAAGATGATTATGTTTAGTGCAGGTAGAGGGATCATTAGGGTCTAGCTGAACAAACCTTTTTTCTCCATCCATGATAGTGATCATGGCAGGAATAGAGCTAGTGACTACAAATCGAGTGGTCCCAACACCAATAGTGTATCTATAAAATTGTGGTGCTTTTTCCCTACCCATGGCATAGGAAGAAGGGAGAGGTGTAGTCAAATATTGGTGAGCATTCTTATGATGGGGAGAGTCATCCTACATGGGTTTCTTTCCTTTTTCCAGCATAGAGGAAGGAAAGGGAATAGGAGAAATCACCTTGAGTTGGGTGACCTCCAAATGGAGAAACTGAGAAAGTGTGGGCTTGGTAGCACAAGGGCCCAGTTCAAATGTGGGTAAAGCACTGGAACCCACTCAACTCTCTTTATATAGAGAATAGACCTTAAAAAAAGGTTTACCCAAGGTCAGAGTGGCTTAGTAGGGGTAGGCCAAAAATAATCTAGAGAACATTTTCCCCACCACTAGAGGGCTAGAATCCACTATGGGTGACCTTCTATATAACTCCATCATGGGGGAAATTTAGGCACTGATGGGATTACAAGGAGACTACATGCCTTTCTACAAGCTAAGGTCAATAGTAGGACTTATAAATTGTCTAACATAGGGATGATGAAAATTACAACATTTAGGGACTTGGGTCCCACCTAGATAGATAACATGATTGACCCCAAGGTAGAGAGACACATACAATTATGTGTTCTAATTTAAACATTAGAAGGGTCATAGGTTTCCTTCTGAAGCTAGTTGACATAGAGAAACTCCTTTTTAATGACATTGACAACAATGACAAAGTCAATCATAACATTATGAATAACTTTCTAGTTGACCTCAGAAGAAATGTAGAGAGGACCATGACACATGTTTTGAACAATACCAACTGGGGAAAAGGTGATAATAGGCCCATTAGTGGATTTTCTTGGCGTATTGATCATTCAGCATCCATTGTGTCTCCCCTCCCAACTTAGACGATCTAACATGTAATTCTACGAAGTTGGAAGAGTGTGGGGGAAATGGGTCTATGTAAATTTGGAGGTTTTGTTTAGGTTTAGTGATAAACATTTTTTTCTTTTCACTTTCTCTGAGGACCTAAATGGCATTAAAATGAGGTCTTGCCCAATGTTCTTGAGATGCATACATCATTTAGTGTCATGTCTAGGTATACGGTGAAACTGACAGAAAGGCTTTGTATAATAGTTATTAGGAAGTGGTTTATTTGGGTCAAGGGGCCTAATAGGAAACAACTACACAAGGTTATGGGTAAGGAGCTACTACAAGACAAACTATAAGGGCTCACATAATGGGGTGAATTATCTAAAAAAAATCTTACAATGATAAGGGTGATGGCCTCTAAAATAGGAGAAGCCTCTAGATTATCACTAATGACTATGGAAGATGTGTTTTTAGAAAATTTGTAGTCCCCTTCTTATGATTTATGTTTTGGCTTCTTGAAGGTCTAGTAGTGGAAGGTAAAGTAGAAGATGTCTCAAACTAATCTAGCGATTGTTGATATTCTTTCAAAGTAGTGCATAGATGAAGGAAAGAGGGATACCTCATGATTATAATTTCTCTCTAAGACCTTGTTTAAGGTTACCTATACAGACCCTCTAGACATCATGTTATAAATGAAGGTGCAAACCACACAACAAAAATCTGATTCAAACCTTATTAATATCCTTTAAATAATGTAGAATCAATGGAGATTGCAACAGAAATAAAACCCACTACACAAAAATGACATGCATTAAGAACTAAACACATTACACAGTACATAATGTGTAGAAAACCTTTTCAGGTAAAAAACTCCCCCTATTATCTTCAAATTTGAGATTACAATACATGCACTTCCTCTTCTTCTTCAGTCTTCAATCCAGTGGTGCATGTTACTCTCAACTCTACTGAAAACGTAGTATAAATACCCTTGTAAAAGGGAGTTGCCTTCTAGGGAAAGAAAACTAACATAATATCAACCATCCGATCTGTGACCTAATGACAAATGGTCCAGATTTACAATGATAAAATATAAATAAAATGTGGTATTGGGGGCACTACCCCCGAACCCCTACTAGGGGATGCAACCCCCAGACCCCCCGCTAGGGGGATGATCCTCTTGGACCCCTTGTAGGGGGCAAACCTCCTTGATAACCCCCCTGTCATAGACAAATTAGCATTGGGTACATGATATAAACATGCAACTAAAACAAGATCGCTACTGGTGAAACCTTTCATCCCTTATGAGTGATTTACAAACAATAATAGGAATAATAAATTACATAGGATATACAAGGTTGATGGCACCTTAATCCTAACACTCTCCCACTTGACATCATACATTATAAATACCCATAAGAAAATAATAAAATAATCAGACACTAGAAACAAGGCCCATGGCCTCTTTGCACCAAACAAATTTCTTTGTGCTCACAGGCTTGGTCAAAGCATCGACACCATTCTCCTAAGTGTCTACCTTCTTCAACTCAATCTATCCATTTGCAACCATTTCTTGAACAAAGTAATAATGTACATTAACATGCTTAGTCTGATCATGATACATATGATTCTTGGCCAAACAAATAGTACTCTGGCTATCACAACCAATCTGAATGATTTTGCAATCAAAACTAGTACTTGTACTCAATCATCTCAACCAAAATACCTCCTTAGAGACATGGATAGCAACCCTATACTTTGCTTTGGTGGTGGACAAAGAAATCGTGGGATTTCTTTTGCTCATCCAACTAACTGCTCTACCAAACATAGTAAACACAGCCACTGGTGGACCTTCGACTATCCAAGTCACCTGCCCAATCTACATCAACAAATCCCTGTATGTCCAATTTTTTATCAGCACTGGCAGTGTTAGAATAAACCAAATAGTAATCAAGAGAACCTTCTAGATATCTAAACACCCTTGTCGCATAATTCCAATGCTGTCTACCAGGGTTAATCATAAATTTGATCAAAACTCCCACTGCTTGGGTAATATCTGGTCTAGTGCAAACAATTGCATACATCAAACTCACTACAACATTAGCATATGGTACATTAGACATATCCTCTAAATCATCCTCATTCTTTGGACACATATCTAATGAAAGCTTAGTACTAATAAGTAAAGGAACTCTAATTAGGTTACAGTCTTGCATACTAAATCTCTACAAAATGGTATTCACATACTTAATCTGAGATAACTAAAGCTTTCTGTTACCTCTATCCCTTTTGATTTCCATCTCCAAAATATACCTAGAAGCTCCAAGATCCTTCATTTTGAATGCACCTAAAAGCTGAGCTTTCAACTCACTAATCATACCCTTAGTATTGCTGAAAAATAACATCTCATCAACATATAATGCAATGATTATAATAGAATCATCAATACAATGAATGTAAACACAGTGATCCTCCTCACTTTGAACAAAACCCAATTTCAAAACAAATGAATCAAACTTCTAGTACCACATTCTGGGGGACTATTTTAGACCATAAAGAGACCTCTTCAATCTACAAACCCAATGTTCTTTCCCTTTTACCTCAAATCCTGTAGGTTGTTGCATGTAAATTTCTTCCTCAAGGTCTCCATGCAAGAACATAGTCTTAACATCCATTTTCTCTATTTCCCAATCAAAGGCTGCATCAATGGATAAAAGAAATATAATAGAAGTTAATTTAGTAATAGGAGAGAATATTTCACCAAAATCAACTCCCCCTCTTTGGGAGTAACCCTTGGCTCTAGCCTTGTACTTCTCCAATGAACTGTCTGCTCCAAACTTCTTCTTGAAGACCCACTTGCAACCTATGACCTTTCTTCCTTTGAAAAAACAAACAAGATTCCAGGTGTTGCAAGAGTCTAAACCCATCATCTCCTCTTGCATGGCTAACTACCAAGACACACTATCATCTACATGAATAGCTTCCTTGTAGGGTCTAGGCTCATCATCAGTACTCAATAAAGAAAATACAGAACAAAAATCTAGTGGGCTATACCTGTCATCTAGGTTCCGTTGTCTTGTAGATCTTCTTAGAGGTGGAGTAAGAGACTCTTTAGGTTCTTTTGCGTGATCTTATGTACCAACTTCTTCTATTATAACAGATTCTTCCTCATCAGAACTTTCACTTGAGTCTTCTTCTGCTTCTTTACCCCTAATCCATCATTATGTTCTTCCTGAGGTGCATCTTCATGCTCTAATTCAAAATGCACTCTCTTCACCTTTTCTTCTTTTTCCTTTAGTTGTTTAGGTTTTTTAAATAACACTAAGTTCCTTGAAAATAGCATATCTAGAATAGATAATCTTTCGGGTTAGTGGATTCTAAATCTTATAGCCTTTTACATTATCACCATATCTAATGAAAGTACACTTTTCATATTTTGGATCCAACATGGTTCATTTTCTTTAGGCACATGAACATAGGCCTCACAACCAAATACCCTTAAATGTGAAACAAAAGGTTTCTTACCTTCCCACATTTCATAAGGAGTTGAAACAAGAGCCTACACAAAGATCTGTTAATGAAGTAGGTTTTAGTATACACAGCTTCTACCCAAAAGCATTTGTTCAACTATGATTCACTCAACATACTTCTAGCTCTTCCCATTATTGTTGGATTCATCCTTTCTACCACTCCATTCTATTGTGGAGTATATGGAGTATTTTTATGTCTAACAATACCTGCATGCTTACAGAATTCATCAAATTCCTTAGAATAGTATTCCCCTCCACTGTCAGATCTCAAAACCTTTATCTTATAATCTGATTGTTTTTCAACTAAAGATTTAAATTCCTTAAACTTAGTGAAAACTTCAGATTTGTGACACATTAAATAAATCCAAGTAAACCTTGAGATATCATTAATGAACGAAATAAAATATATAGATTTTCCAATCGATTCAACATCGACTGGACCAAAAACATCTTAATAAATACATTCTAATTTATCATTAGATTTTTTACTGCCTAAAGGAAATGGAGATCTATTCTATTTTCCAAACACACAATGTTAAAAAAAATTGAAATCTCATTAGAATAGGATAAACTGTCTAATAATTATTTATTTAATATAGTCTTTAAACCATACTGACTTATGTGGCCCAATCTACAGTGCCACAACATACATGTAATTTTAGTATTATCCTTAGATGCATAAGAGGCATTACAAACAGTAGTGGCTTCTAGCTTAAATAGAGTTCCCAATCTTTTACCCTTCGCTACCACCAAGTTTCCTCTCACCAATCTACAACCATGCTTATCGAATGTCACATGCATTACCAAATCATTCAACTTTGAAACATAAATCAAATTTATAGCCAATCTAGGAACATGCAAAACACCAAGGGGGGTTTTAATTCTCCCATCACTGAAACACAATATTACCTTCCCTCATTAAACAATAGGATATGTAGAGTTGTCCCTGAGGTACACATTTCCTCCATCATACTCTTCATATGTGGAATACCATTCTTTATGTGGAGTGATGTGGTACAAGCATCCAGAGTCAACCAACCAATGATCGTGAGAAACAACATTACATGTAGAAAGTAAAATCTCATCACCTGCATTTGAAGACTTATTGGTAGTAGAATCCCATTGCCTCTTCATGTTTCTACATTCCTTTTTCACATGTCCTCTCTTTTTGTAGTTCCAACACTTGACTCTATTCTTCTTTCTAGGAGTCTTAAAATGACCCTTAGATTTGTCTTTAGACCCCTATCCTCTTTCCATAGACCTTCCCCTAACACTGAGAGCATCCCCTAAACTATCTAAACTTTTCTTCCTCAATTCCTGTGACAACAAAATTTAAACAAGGGCATCCAACTTTGGATTTGTGAGATTAGCAGTGATAGCCAAAATAGTATTCTCCCATGACTCAAGTAAAGAAAAGAGGAGCAATATACATTTATCTTCCTCATTCACATCAACATCTATAGATGCTAGTTGGATCAATAACAAATTAAATGAATTCAAATGATCTTCAATTGATTTACTCTCTTTCATTTTCATGGAAAATAATTTATGCTTTAAATAAATCTTATTTACCATACTCTTGGCTTGGTAGATCTCACCCAAATGCTTCCACAAGCTATTTGCAGACATATCACTCGCAATAGAGTTAGTAGAATAGAATCTGCAAGACACAACCAAATTGTACCCCGTGCCTTTTTATCTAGTCTATCCCAGTCATCTTGAACAATATCATTGGGTTTCTTGTCTTTCATAACAACCAACCACTGATTTCTTTCCTCAAGAAAATCCTCCATCTTCAGCTTCCACAATTTGTACCCCGTTCCATTGAACTTTTCGATGTCCAACTGAGAAGTAGAAACAAAAGTGGATCTAACCATGATATCTACACAAGATCTACAAAAAAAAAAAACAAATCTCCCACTATAGCAAAAAAACCTTCACACTACCACCCAAGAATCAAAACTAGCCAGGCTCTGATACCAAATGTTAGAAATGAAGGTGTAAACTGCACAACGAAAATCTTACTCAAACCTTATTAATATCCTTTAAATAATGTAGAATCAATCGAGATTGCAACAGAAATAAAACTCATTACACAGAAATGACATGCATTAAGAACTGAACACATAACACAGTATGTAACATGGAGAAAACCTTTCAGGTGAAAATCTCTACCAAGAAAAGAGGCTCTAAGTTATATTATCTTCAAATATAATATTACAATACATGCACTTCCTCTTCTTCTTCAATCTTCATTCTAGTGGCACATGTTACTCTCAACTCTGTTGAAAACGTAGTTCAAATATCCTTATAAAAGGGGGTTGCCTTCTAGGTAATGAAATCTAACATAATATCAACTGTTAGATCTGTGACCTAATGACGAATGGTCTAGATTTATAATGATAAATATAAAAAAAATTATGTTTTTGAGGCCGCTACCCCCGAACCCCTGTCGGGGTGCACGGTCCCTGAATGCGTAGTTGGGGGATGATCCCCCCGAACCCCTCACAGGGGGGAAACCCCACTGCAAATCCCCATCATAGAAAAATTAGCATCGAGTACTAGATATAAACATGTGGCATAAGCAAGATTGCTACTTGTGAAACCTTTCATCCCTTATGGGTTATTTATAAACAATAATATGAATAATAAATTACATAGGATTTACAAGGTTGATGGAACTTTAATCCTAACACATCAGAGTCAGGAAGAGGGTAAGGTATCTATGAGAATAGTGACTAGTAATGGAAGATAAAATTTGTCACTTTCTCCTAAGGCCCTTGTTTACAATACACTAAATTGGTAAACATTGTCTATGGCCTTATATTGGTTTAGAAATGTTGCAAAAATTGGTTGACAAGTTGGATGAAAGAGTCTATGGAACAAGGAAAGAAAAAAGAAAGGAAACCACATGAATGGAAAATCTCTTTGTTTTTGATATTATAAGGTGGTAAACTAGGGGCTGATCCCTTACAAAACAGAACCCAAAAGGGCAAAAAAGGCCCAGAAAACAAAAAGAGCCAGAACCACCACAGACAGCTTACATACAATCGATATATAGCAAAAAGATACTAATAGTAGAAAGCTAGCTAATAGAAAGCAAAGAAATACTAGGAAGGGATGTCCTCCTCTCCTTTAGAAAGAAACTCCAGCATTTTGTCAAATTCCTTAACCCTGTCATTATCAGAACCATGAATGAGGACTTCATGTTCCTGTAGCAAAGAGAGATTGGCTATAGCCGTCCTGCAAAACATGCTAGTGATGAATTTGCCAAGAGAAAAGACCCTCTTTTCCAGGAACTCCACCCGCTTCTTCAACTGAGACAGATCATCAGCATAATTTCCTTCCTCAATATTTTCTTCCTCCCTGCCATCTTGAGCATTATTACAATCCTCCTAAGACATATCATGATCAACAGGAACAATAGTGGGATCAGAGTGGGCATCTTTCCCAGTGTTATCATCAGTATCAGTCACCTCCACATGAGTAGTAGTATCTCCCACATCCACACAATCACCAATGGGAACAAAATTATGAACCCCTATATTTTCTTCAGTATCAAAGGCTTCCATAGGAATGTTCTGCCCATCAATTTCTTTGACACCACCAGAATCTTCAATACCAATCTCCTAATCATCACTCTTGGACTTATCCTCCTCCTCATGGGTAGAGGCTTCAGAATTGCTTTCAGAATAGTCGATCAGCTTCAGCTTGGGAACCCATTCGCCAGCAATATGACCAGACCGCTTAACAACAACAAATTCACCTTCCAGTTTAACTTTTTTGAAATTCCTTGAGGGTCCCTCCCTACCTTGATTTTGATAATTCTGAGTCCTAGAATCCCCAATATCCTCTTTCAAAAGGTTAGACTCCATGTCAACATCAAAGAGACATCTTTTAGATTTGAATTTCAATCTGGAGGTAGGGTTTTGAACATTCTTGGCTATAGACTTAGAAGTCCCAGAACAAGGATCACCTTCAGGAAGTCGTTTAGGAGTAGTAAGACCAGTTTTCATAGAGGCAGTAAAGGTATCCAGACTAGAGGGCTGAATAGAGGAAAGAGGAGACAGAGCTAAGTGAAACTGGTATAATCTATGAATGAGCCCTTGATGTAAGGGAATAGGCTTCTCATCAAGCTTTTTAAGTAGAGTCTTCTTAACATGTTGAACAGAGTGCTCAAGAGAAGAAAGCAAATAGAAAGGGAAACTAATAGTGGCATTCCTTCTAAAATGATTTAACAAAGGGAGATGATAGTGATAAAACCTGGTGAAATAGCCCTCAAGGGTGAAATACTTCATCACCATATAGCACATGTCCGCCCATGGTTCAGGAAGTCAGACTCTCTCAAAACTACCCTGGTAAGGCACCAATTCCTCACCTTCAATAAGAAATAGTTTATGATTCTGAGCATCTGAAACCCTAGACTTTTTCTACAGCTTCGTACCCTTTGGAGAAAGACCCATAGCCATAGCAATTTCATTCTTCGAAACCTCAAAACTGATACTCCCAATTTGCACCTTACGATTTTGCCAAGACTAAACAAATTGAATAGATAGGTTTTCATCATGTCCATTTAAGCATTCAAGAAATGGGGTGACTCCACCTTCTTTATAGTAATGCCAGACCAAGGCATTCTCCTTAAATTCTCTGCAATTGTTGGGTTCAGTTCCAATCCTGTCACCTCCCATGATGAAATACCAGTGAATCTGAAGGGGCCTAGAGAAGGAATAAGCAGAGTCATTTTCTAGAAAGTTTCTATCAATACTATGAGAAAATGTAGAGACTTCAATCACAGTGCAATGAGTATAAAAGGCAATAAAGAGAACATAATCAAAATTAGGGCAATCATTAAGACAATAGCTTGAGGTCCTTATATAATCTTTCCACATTAATCGACTATCTTCCACATATGTGCAAAGCTGTATAAGCTCACTCTCACCATTAATAGAGTGTCTAGTCAACATGCCCTGAATTAAAACACTGGCCACATAGATAAGCCAAGTGAAATGATGTGTCATCATCATGTAGTAACTTGTTCTTTTTGAATGATATCCCCAATTTGCCGTGGGATATTATGGAGTTGGCACCAACAATGCTAGTTTTGAAACTGCTGACCAAAATTTGCTAGGCTGTCAGCAACAATGTTGCCTTCTCTATAAATATGAGAGAAGGAAATGAGAGGAATAGCCCGTGAAAGAGTTTGAATATCAAGCACTATATCCTTGAGTTGCCATCCACACTCCAAAGCTTTAGAAACAACCTCAAGAATAATTTTGGAATCACCCTGAACATGAAGCTGGCGGATACCTAGAGATATAGCCAACTTAAGACCCCATAAAAGAGCAGAAGCTTTAGCAAAGTTATTAGTCTGATTACCAATTCCTCCAGCATAAGCAGCAATTAGAACACCTCTATCATTCGTTATAACTCTTCCACCACTAGCCATGCCATTTGACTTAATAGCTCCATCAAAATTCAATTGAAACCAACCTGGGTCAGGGGGAGTCCAAATAGTGTTTAATCTTTTAATGCACTTAGAATCATCAAAAGTAGGAATTTGATTCATAATCCCCCAATTGGAAGACACAAAGACTTCATGCTGAGTAAGATGTTTATTAGTAGTTTTGATGCTGGAATTGGAAACATTTTCCAGGAGAGCCTTAGAAAAAGAATAGAAAACCTGTGAAGAATTTCTAACAGTTTCTCTAAAAATTCTATTATTTCTTTATTTCCAAAGGAACCAAGCAACAAAAGGATTAGTTTGAGTCCATAATTCCACTAACCAAGGATAGGATAGAGGTGGCTTCCAATTAAAAATGAATTCTTTTATTTCCTTATTGCAAACCCATTGTAAGCCAAAATTCAAAAAGACTTTTCTCCATATATCAGTTACAAATTCATAGTGTAGGATAAGATGAGAGACAGATTCTTCTTCTTTCAAACACACGACACATCTATTAACTAGTTGCATACCCCTTCGTTGAAGATTGTCCTGATTCAAAATCTTATTATGAACAACAGTCCACCAAAAAAAGTTAACCTTTGGAAGGAGTTTACAATTCCAGACTTTCCTCCAGATGTCATCCGAAAGATCCTCCTCGATCAACAAATGGTAAGCAAATTTGATTGAAAAAACCATTTTTTGTCAGCAAACCAAAAAAGTTGAGCATTTCTAGGGAAAAGAGGAATCCTAGTATTAAGAAGAATTTTCTATATTATACTATCTCTATGAGAGAGATACAAATTATTAGTACAACAATCCAGCAGGTTTTTCCAACTTCTAACACCATGACCTTGATGAATGTAATGACTGACTTTGTTGCCAAAAAATTGTTTAGGAAGAACACTAATAGCTTCATTGCCCATCTATTTAGAAAGAGGGCCATCACCCAACTAAGGATCTTCCCAAAAATTTATAAGAGATCCATTACCAAGTTTCTATTTGATACCCTTGTTGATAAGACTTTTGGATTTTATAATTTTATTCTAAATAACAGATCCTTGAGGAAGGCCCTCTTGATTAAGTAAAGAATATCTGTTAGTGTCTCTTAGATATTTATCCTTTACAATAACTCCCCAGTCAGTATCCCAATTTATGAAGTTCCAAATAATCTTGGACAGAAGAGCCTTATTCATATTTTGAATGGTTGTAATGTTAAGCCCACCATGAGACTTTGGAATATAGACTTTATCCCATTTAACCAGAGAGGTTCTCTTTTTTTCCTCAGTTCCATTCCATAAGAAATTTCTCTGAATTTGCTCTAGTTTATCAGCCAAATATCTGGGTATTTTAAATAAAGATAAAAAGTAGGTAGGTATACCCTGAAGAGAGGCCCTTAAAAGCTGGAATTTTCCTGCACTGATTAAAAGTTTTCCTCTCCATCCCAACAATTTCTTTTGAGTTCTTTCAAGGATGTTATGCCAAAAACCTAGAGAAACTTCCTTAGTAGTCAAAGGGAGGCCAAGATAGACTAAAGGAAGGTCAGCAGCTGCACAACCAAGGATATTTATAATTTTTCTTTGAAGATCCCCTGAAGTATTGAAAAAGAAAACATTGTTTTTTTGGAAATTAATACGCTCACCAGAAGCCATAGCATTATCATTCAGTAAAGATTTCCATCTGGAGGATTCTAAATAGAGGAGATACCAAAAAGAATGGTATCATCAACAAAATACTGAATAGGCATATGAGACAAACAATAAGTAGGTTTAATCCTAGTTAATTCTTTTGAGTTGATCTTGCTGTGAATAGATTTACCAAGAGCTTCAGCTATCATAATAAAAAGATAGGGGGACAAGGGATCACCCTGTCTTATTCCCTTAGAAGGAGAAAAGGAACCCCTTGGAACTCCATTAACAAGGATTGAGTATTTAGTAGTGGCAACAACTTCCTTAATGAGAAGGGAAACCTTATCATTGAACCCAATCTTCTGGATGATTTTAAATAAAAATTGCCATGACACCCTATCATAAGCTTTAGAAATATCAAGTTTGAAAACCATACCTAGGATGCGACTCTTATCCATTAAGTGAATAGTTTCATGAGTAGTAATCACAGCATCTAAGATCTGTCTCCCTGGAACAAAACCCTTTTGTGAAGGAGATATAATTTTGTCTAGAAAGGGTCAGATTCCGACCACCAGAAGCTTGGTACAAATTTTGTAAATAGTATTATAGAGTCTAGTAGGCCTGAAGTCAATGAGCATCTCTAGGTTAGGCTTCTTAGGAACAAGTGCAATAAAGGTATTATTGAGTTGTTTCAGAAGTTTCCTAGTTCTGAAAAAATCTTTGACAACAGCAGTGACATCATATCCTATAATTTCCCAAAATTCTTGGAACACAAAGGAGGAAAACCATCAATGCTGGGAGATTTGAAAGGGCCCATAGAAAATACCACTATACGTACCTCTTCCTTAGAAATAGGCTTTAAAATATCAGCATTATCTTCCTCAGAAATCAGAGAAGGGATATTGTTCAGAAGCTAATTCACAACCTCTGAATTGTCAGTACTCATGCCTTGCTCAAAAAACCAATGATGAAAGAAGCTAACAACATGAGCTCCAATCTCCTCATCATTAGTAATCATACTACCATCCTACAATCTTATTCTAGAAATAGAGTTAGATTTTATATGCTTTAGAGCAGAAACATGAAAGAAAGCAATATTACAGTCACCTTCTTTAAGCCATTCAACTCTAGATTTTTGCTTCCAGAATAGCTCTTCTTTGTTAATTAAATTCCTCCAATCTCTAATTAAGTCATTTTGTAATTGGAATAAAGTTTCAGAAGTATCTCCTTGAGAAATCTTATATTGAATATCTACCAACTTATTGGATAAGATCTTTTCTAAGAAAAAATGTTTCTAAAACTATATTTGTTCCAACCATAAACTTCTCTCTTGACATGCATCAACTTTTTAAAGAGTCTGAACATAGGAGTGCCCACAACCTGAAGTTGCCACCATCTAGAAAGAAAATTCATGAATCCATGATGTTTAATCCACATAGCCTCAAATCTAAAAGGAAAAGGACCTTTTCTCTTCTAATTAGCCCATTCCATAATGAGAGAATTATGATCAGAAACAGTCCTAGGCAGAGCAACCAATTTAAGGGAGGCAATATTTGGCCAATTATTGCAAATAAGAAATCGGTCAAGCTTCACTTGAATCATTTGGTCCCCTTTCCTCCTATTAGTCCAAGTAAAATTTTGATTCATCAAATCAATATCAATAAGTCCAAAAGTATTAATAAAATTAGCAAAGTCCAACATACTATTAGAGTAGTCCAAAATTCCCCCAGACTTTTCAGAAGGATAAAGAGGGGTATTAAAATCACCCACCAGCATTCAGTAAGAATTAGGATAAGAAGAGAGTTAGCCAAATCCTCCCAAAGATTTTTCCTTAAGACCCTAGTGTTAGGGGCATAAACATTAACCAGACTCCATCGAAAGGAAGGCAAAGAGAAATCAATCACCAAACAATTTTTGTTGAAGAAAAAAAGTCTACCATGAAATCTAGAAGCATTCCACATAGTCACTATTCCCCCAGAGGCTCTAATAGCAGGGCTTATGCAGAAGGAAGCATTAGGCCAAATCCTATCAACAATCAGTTTAAAACCTTCTTCAGACATTTTAACTTCCTGAAGTAAAAGAATATCCACTTTGTGAACAAAAATATAGTTTTTGACCTCAAATTATTTTGAGGGGTTATTAAGTCCTCTCATATTCCATGAGGGAATTTTCATTTAAATAACTTTCTGGAGTGATTCTCCAATGTCTTTTGCTTTCTATTGGCAATCTCCCTAGCTGCTTCTCTTTGTCTGGTTTCTTTGAATGAAGGTCTACCCTTCAAAGGATCTAAATGTTGGATTTAGGATAGGCAACTAAGAGGGGAGGGTGAATCAATTGTCCAAAACTTTTTCCCAATTAATCACTTAAATCCTTTACTTAATTCAGTAACATAATGCAATAATTCAAGAGCAGAAACACATTAACATATAAGACACCAAAATTTTTGATGTGAAAAACTTGGTTAAGGGAAAAACCATGGGGTGACTAACCCAAGATTGTATTCTCTATTAGAAGAATAGGAAGAACAAAATGGTACATGCCAATTAGGGCTCATTGCCCAAGCACACTGCTCACAAGAGGCCCACTGCCTACAGGAGACACACTATCTATAGAATAATAAGTATTACATACTTGAACTGAAGAATAGCATCTTCACCATGCTTGAGTTAGTTCCATTTAAGCTCAATACTTCTACTCTACCTTTTTGCTCTACTCCTCTCTACCACACTCTCATCTCCACATCATGCTTTTGAAATGACTTTACAACTCCTTATTTATACAAGACATCAACTTAGAGATAATCATCCAAGTCAGCATACATTACAGAGAAAATACATAATACAACATAACTAATTACAAAAAGACTTCATGCGGATCAACACACTATCGGCCACAAAGATCCAAGACTTCAATATTCCTTTAGGAACATGCCATTCTTCACAGAACATCTCTAAGATCATCCACAGGATGTGTAATTCATCATCTGGAAGTAGTTCTTCAATTACGAGCTCAATCTTCAATGCGGACCACCAAAACGAAATGGACACAATACAAATACCTCCATAAGCTTTCCTGAATGCTAGAAACATCCACACTACTTCTACTTACTGAAATCATTCTCTCCTTCATCCAGAACCTCAAGAACATAGTCTGACATCACTATCATATTGAAATAGATGCTTGCGGACCCCCAAACCATGAACCAATTGAGTTGTCAATTCACATTAACTTCCTAAACACTCTACCAAATCCACAGAACAAAATATTGCGTTTCCAGATCTCACCGGACCTATCTATGTCACTCTACCAACTCTGAACATCTGCTAGAACTAGTTTTACTTAAGTGGCCATAACTTCTTTAGATCTTCATATGGATCTCTGAAATCTTTACTCAATCATCCTAAGACACATATCTACAAACCCTTTGAAGTACATCCTCTGATCTTCATCTTATTTGGGAACTTTACCTCACTATCTTCACTGTTCTTCTCTGTTCCTAATAGGGCTAATTTTCTCAATATCCTTAGCATACAACTCATCCAATCCTTATCATCAATGCAACAAGAGTATGTTGACATCAATGACAACACCGGTTAGGTCCATACATGTAACAATCTCCCCCTTTGTCATTGATGGCAACATATGATGTGAAAAACTATTTTAACCATCAAGACAAGAACTTCTCCACACTGTCACAACTCCCCCTATCAACAACAGGCATTCACATGTCTTCTCTTGCTTTCCTGCTCCCCCTTTGATCAACAATTACTTATTTTTCACATGTCTTCTTTCCCCCTTTGACATCAATTCAGAATCATACCAGCTACTCCCCTTGAGTAACAACTTCCCAAACATCAATTCAAAATCATACTAGCTTCTCCCCTTGAGTAACAACTTCCCAAACATCAATCCGGACCACAAGATATGACTTTGAGTTCCATTGGACTGATGCACATTAGTGCACCTTGATTCAGAACTGGAAGGGTAAAAACCCCTAACTTCTCCCTGAGATACTCAAAAGAGTCCTTAGGTAGAGGTTTAGTAAAAATATCTATACTATGATCCTTGGAAGGCACAAACTCCAATTTGACTTCATTCTTGTTCACTTTCTCTCTCAAAAAGTGAAACTTGATGGATATATGTTTAGTCTTTGAATACAACACTAGATTTTTTGATATGTTAATTGCACTTGAATTATCATAAAAGATTGTGATAGGTTCTTCATACTCCACTCTAATATCTCTTAGCAATTGCTTCATCCATAATACTTGAGTGCAACTACCTGCTGCAGCAATATATTCTACTTCTGCAGTGGATAGAGATATTGCCTCTTGTTTCTTGCTTAGCCAAGAAACCAATCTCTTCCTTAAAAAGAATGCTCCACCACTGGTACTCTTCCGGCCATCCACATCTCCTACCTAATCGGCATCTGTATATGCATGAAGAGAAAAATCATGATCTCTGGCATACCACAATCCATACTCAACTATCCCTTTTAGATATCTAAAAATCCTCTTGATTTCCATGACATGAGATTCTCTAGGATCAGCTTGGAATCTAGCAACAAGACCAACAACATTCATAATGTTATGTCTAGTTTGAGTGAGATACAATAGTCCTCCAATCATTGACCTATACTTTTTCTGATCAACCTTAGGAGAGTCATCATCTTTGCTCAATTTACATCTAGTTGCCATGGGAGTATTCATTGGTTTTGAGTCTTCCATCCCAAATTTCTTCAACAATTCTTTCACATATTTGGTCTGAGAAATGAAGATTCCTTTCTTTGTTTGAGTGATTTGCAAACCCAAGAAGAAATTTATTTCCCCAAACATGGACATCTCAAATTCATTTTTCATTTGATTTACAAAGGTTTTGCACATACTATGTCTTCCTCCAAAAATGATATCATCAAAAAACACTTCAACAATCAAGATGTTTTCATGATCAATTTTGAAATACAAATTACTATCAGTAGTACCTTTGTTGAAACTAATCTTCAAAAGATTCTTATCCAATCTTTCATACCAAGCTCTTGGGGCTTGCTTGAGTCCATACAGTGCTTTCTTCAACTTGCAGACCATATCACCATGATTAGACAATTGAAGTCCATCTGGTTGCTCAATGTAAACTTCTTTTTCCAAGTCACCATTCAGGAAGGTAGAATTGACATCCATCTGATATACTTTGAAATCCTTGAAGGCAGCAAAAGCAAGAAATAATCTGACTGCTTCAATTCTTGCCACCAGAGCAAACATTTCTTCAAAATCAACTCCTTCTACTTGGGAGTAACCCTTGTAGACCAATCTGGCTTTGTTTCTGACTACTTCACCATCTTCATTCAGTTTATTTTGGAAGACCCATTTGGTTCCAATCACATTCTTGTTTTTATGTCTGGGAACAAGATCCCAAGTGTGATTTTTCTCAATTTGCATTAGCTCTTCCTCCATTGCTTTAGTCTAGTTTTCATCATTGCAAGATTCATTCACTGTCTTAGGTTCAATCTTTGAAATCAGACAATACTCTTCTGAATCTTGAGCAATCCTTCTTCTTATTTGTACACCTTTACGTTTATCACCTATGATCTGATCTTCAGAGTGATTCAGTCTTACATACCTAGAAACTTTGGGAGTTTCTTGCACTTCTGATTCTTGAACAGGTTCATTCAAACTTATCTCTTCTTCTTGATTTATCAGATCAGTCTAAATTGAATTTCAGAGGGAACTTTGGACTTCTTGAACAAAAACATCATTTTGATCATCTTCATCATATTCATAAAACATTGAGGGTTTTTCAATACCTTCATCAACCTTCACATTTGTACTTTCTACAATCTTCCTTAATCTCTTGTTAGAACATCGGTATGCTTTGTTTTGAGTAGAATAACCCAAGAATATTCCTTCATCACTTCTAGCATCAAATTTTCCTAGATCTTCATCTCTTTTAATGTAACATTTTCTACTAAAGACTCTAAAATACCTCACAGTGGGAGTGGTGCCAAACCAAAGTTCATAAGGAGTCTTACCAGTATTGCTTCTTATTTGTACTTGATTGAGAGTATAGAATGCAGTGATTACAGTTTCTCTCCAATAGATTTGAGTAACATTTGCTTCCATCATCATTGTTCTAGATGTTTCTTGGATGGTTCGGTTCTTTCTCTCCACTACTCCATTCTATTGTGGAGTCCTAGGAGCAGACAACTGTCTTTTTATCCCATATTTCTCACAGAATTATATGAACTCACCGGATGTGAATTCTCCACCTCTATCAGACCTCAGACATTTTAATTTTAATCCAGTTTCATTCTCTACCATAGCCTTGAAAATTTTGAATTTCTCAAGAGCTTCTAATTTCTCTTTCGAGAAAAGTCACCCACATCATTTGATAATGGTCATCAATTAATAACATGAAGTATATATCACCTTGCACACTCCTAATTCTTCCTAGACCACATAGGTTAGTATGAACTAAGTCCAATAATCTGGTAGAAGATTGTTCCTTTCTTTTGAATGAGATTCTACTTTGTTTACCCAACATTCTTTGCACAAACTATTTGTAGGTTTCACCAATCTTGGAAGATCTCTTACAACCTGAGTGTTACTTGTCTTGATGATATTATCAAAATTCACATGACACATTCTCCTATGCCACAACCAACTTTGATCAATTTGAACAAATAGACAACTTTTACCAGTACCAACTAAGTGGAAGATATTACCTTTTGTTTGAGTACTAGATGCTATCTCTATTCCAAAACTATCAAAGATCTTGTATTTTCCATTCTTGAATCAGAGATCATAACCTTTGTCCACCAACTATCCAACACTGAGAAGATTCTGCTTCAGACCTTCAACATACAATACATTACTGGTTTTGTTCTTTCCATCAAAAGAAATGGTTCCTCTACCTCTGATTCTGCCAGCAGAATTATCACCAAACTTTACCACTCCTCCTTCATACCTTTCCAAATCTATGAACTTATTTTTGTCACCTGTCATATGGTGAGAGCATCCATTGTCAATGACCCAATCATCCTTTTCTTCAACTTGGGCAGCCAGAGCTCTTTCTACAATTTTATGATTGACAGATTCAGAGGGCATTGGATCTTCTTCCTTGATGGCAATAAACACCCAGTCACTTCTGGATTTGTTTCCTATCTCTAATTCATCATCTGTTACTGCATTATCATCATCTTCATGAACATAGTAACAATTCTTTTGGAACCTTGATCTGTTAGGATTTGGCCTTGAAAATCTTTTCGGACACCTTGAGGCAAAATGACCAATCTTATTGCAATTAAAACACTTAAAAGGCAATTTCCCCTCATATTTATCGGATCCTCTTGGTAGTCTTTTTGCAATAAGGGCTTCAAGTTGAGCAGCTTCTGCTTCATCTTCTTTTAGGTCTTTTCTTGCTTTTTCATACCATGATAGTTTCCTTAAAGAGTTCTCTCCTGGATCAAACTTTTGTTTTCCTTTTATAGAGGCACTAGCTTTGAATGCAAATTCAGTCTTAGGGGGTACATCTCCAAACTCGGTCAGTTCAAATGCAGCCAATTTACCAACCAATTGATCCCTGGTGATACCTGAGAAGGATATGAATTCTTCAATAGCAACAACTTTATATTTGTAAGAATCAGGAAGAGATATGAGAACTTTACCAACAATCTCATCTTCATCCAAGATTCCACTAGCACATCTAATGCCACAAACATGCTCATTTACTCTTGACATAAATGAAGTGATATTTTCATCTTCTCTCATCTTCAAGTTTTTGAATTTTCCTTTTAGACTCTATAGCTTGGTACATTTAACATACTTGTCTCCTTCATGCAAAAGTTCCAGTTTTTGCCAAATCTCATATGTAGTTTTTAGATCAATAACATTTGTCAGCTCTGAATCAGATAAGGCACTTAGAAGAGCTTCTTTAGTCTGTAGATTGTTTTCAGCATCTCTGATTTCATCTACAGTATGCGGACCATTCTATGGAGCATCATATTTATTTGAAACCATGATCCAATACTGCATTCCCATACATTGCAAGTGGCATTCCATGCGACTTTTCCAAAGAGTGAAATTGGTTCCATCAAGCCTCGGACTATCCTTCTTGTAGGATGACATCCTGGATCTCCTCAAGCGGTTAAGCTCCTTTTAGAGGAACTTGGCTCTGATACCAATTGTTGTATTTATGATAGACAACTGAGAGGGGGGATGAATCAGTTGTCCAAAACTTTTTCCTGATTAATCACTTAAATCCTTTACTTAATTCAGCAGCATAATAATAAATCAATCATGAAAACATAATGCAATAATTCAAGAGTAGAAACACATTAACACAGAAGACACCAAGATTTTTGATGTGAAAAACCTAGTTAAGGGAAAAACCATGGGGTGGCTAACCCAAGATTGTATTCTTTGTTAGAAGAATAGGAAGAACAAAATGGCACATGCCAATTAGGGCTCACTACCCAAGCACACTATTCACAAGAGGCCCACTGCCTACAGGGGGCACACTATCTATAGAATAATAAGTATTACATACTTGAACTGAAGAATAGCATCTTCACCATACTGGAGTTAGTTCCATTTAAGCTCAATACTTCTGCTCTGCGTTTTCACTCTACTTCTCTCTACCACACACTCATCTCTTTTGAAATGACTTTACAACTCCTTATTTATAGAAGACATCGACTTAGGGATAATCATCCAAGTCAGCATACATTAAAAAGCAAATACATAAATACAAAATAACTAATTACAAAATGACTTCACGTGGATCAACACATTGTTGGCCATAAAGATCTGAGACTTTAATATTCCTTTAGGAACATGCCATTCTTCATAGAACATCTCCAAGATCATCCGCAGGATGTGTAACTCCTCCGGTCAGCCAGATTTAGGAAGAACATCATCATCCGGAAGTAATTCTTCAATTACAATGCAGACCACCAACATGAACTGGACACAATCCAAAGAGCTCCATAAGCTTTCCTGAATCACCAGAAACATCCACACTACTTTTGCTTACTAAAATCATTCTCTCCTTCATCTGGAACCTCAAGAACACAGTCTGACATCACTGTCATATTGAAATAGATGCTTACGGACCTCCAAACCATGAACGAATTGAGTTGTCAATTCAAATTAACTTCTTGAACACTCTACCAAATCCACAGAACAAGATATTGCATTTCTGGATCTCACTGGACCTATCTGTGTCACTTTGCCAACTATGAACATCTGCCAGAACTGGTTTTACTTAAGTGGCCGTAACTTCTTCAGATCTTCATACGGATCTCTAAAATCTTTACTGGATCATCTTTAAGCACATATCTACAAACCCTTTGAAGCGCATCCTCTGATCTTCATCTTATCTATGATCTTTACCTCACTATCTTCATTGTTCTTCTCTATTCCTGATAGGGCTAATTTTCTCAATATCCTCAGCATACAACTCATCCAATCCTTATCATCAATGCAAGAGGAGTATGTTGACATCAATGACAACACTAGTTAGGCCCATACTTTAAACACTAAACCTACATCAGCAGTTTTTTTGGTTTGCGACTCTTTTTCTTTTGGGATGTCCACTCTTCATGATCACTCAATGAAGCAGTAGCTGTGCCCAGAGAAACTATAGACTGATTAGAATGCTTATTTGGAGAAGGAGGACATAACCCTCCTTTGAGAAAACTAGAAGTGAGTTTCCCTAGGGAAGGGTGAGACTTTATTTGGGTAGAAGACTGCAAA
Source organism: Cunninghamia lanceolata (assembly GCA_027924645.1). Taxonomy (NCBI): domain Eukaryota; kingdom Viridiplantae; phylum Streptophyta; class Pinopsida; order Cupressales; family Cupressaceae; genus Cunninghamia; species Cunninghamia lanceolata. Next base: position 16,174,436 of record BSBN01000186.1, on the reverse strand, counting down.
GTCTCAAACTTCACTTCAACATCATCACCTCCCATCTGTGTCTCCTCTACTTTGTCAAATCCCATCTGGGTCTCCTTAACTTTATCAAATTCCATCTGTGACTCTATCTCCTTGTCTAACCCCATCTGGGTCTCCTTTACTTTGTCAAACCCATCTAGGTCTCCTTAACTTTGTCATCTCCCATCTGGGTCTCCTTAATTCTGTCAAATCCCATCTGAGTCTCCTCATCTAGGTCTCCTCAATTCTATCATATCTCATCTGGGTCTCCTCGAATTTATCATGTTCCATCTGTGCCTTCACAACTCTGTCAAAAACCATCTGGGGCTCTTTAACTTTATCAGTTTCAATCTAGGGCTCTTGAAGATTACCAACCTCTAACTAAATATTCTTAACCTAGTTCAAAATCTTGCCTTTTTCTAAGGTTGGTTGTGGAATCTGATGAAAGTGGAGGTTCTTATCCTTCTCAACTTTACCCAACTCAGAATCCTGTGAAGTATTAAAAGAGAAATCTTCTTTTGAGTACTCAACATTAACCAAGTTCACCTCCTTATTCTCCATAGCAATTTCCTTATTAATATTTTACTTAGCTTTCTTGAACTTACAATGCAAAATGAGATACCCTTTCCTCTTACTTTTGTGATAGTAAATTGTGGAATTCTCATACAAAATGGGCTGCCTCCAGACTCCATACTTTGATCTAATGTCAATGAACATGGGTAGAGTCTTATTGATTTCCACATTAACACAGAATCTTGCATAAACAAAATGAGATTTGGTGCATGTGGAGTTATCAAAGGTAACAAAATTACCAAAAGTATTAGCAATAGAACTAAAAATAGATTCATCCCAGTATTCTAAGGGAAAGCCAAGCAGATGCACCCAAACTGGGGTAGTTTTATTAAGATCAGTACTAGGGTCAAATCCTGGGTTCCAGTAGCCCAAAGAAAGTGAATGTGTACCATAAAGCCATGGTCCTCTAGATAAGATAGCTAGCAATGTCTTCTTTGCTGGTAAAGTGAAAAAGGAATAGCCCTCGTGCCATACCCACGACAGTCACACTGCCCTTAACACACCAATGATTGGAGACCCGTTTGCAGACCATCTCAATGCTAGGATGGAGAGAAAAACTAACCGACCAGGGAAAGATCCATAGAAGTGACAATCATATCCACTAGATTGTCAGGAACCATAAGGGAAGACCCTTCTGCCATCTCTTTTTGGTGACAAACCACTATCTATCCATTCTTAGGAGATTCCACCTATCCCGTCAGAACTGTTTTCCAGTTTACAGGCCTAGCAGAGTCTGAAATAGGTAGGGGAATAGAGGTACTGCCATCTGCAGCACCCTCCATCCCCAAGCAGCACATGGAAAGTAGACTAGCAAAACCCTAGAAAACCTAAAAACCCTAGCAGAGTGCATTACTAAAACTTCTACCCTGAAAATCTCTTTGTTAATCATAGGGAGATATGAACATTAGAAAACAATGAGATAAAGAACTCTATGGAAAATTTGTTTTTTAAATGTGATTCTATCCAATGATATATTCAACCTTGTCCATTGTACTTTTTCATGGTTAGTGAGTGCAAGCAAAAAACCAAGTTATCATTGTTGATAACTTCATCCACCACTAGCTAATTTGTTGCCTTCTTTTCATGTTCAAGGTATATATATTTGGGTAGTGAAGGGAATAATGTTTCTCTATCTATTGGCCAACACATGAAGGGACATGTCCACTCAATCAAACAATTTAGTCCATTTATTGAAACCTTTGATTAAACATGCTTCATCCAAGTTAAGCCTTACATTATGAGTAAAAACCCAACCTACTAATAGAAGGGAGGACCAAATGAGGGGAGAAAACCTAATCCCCGAATGAATAAACAAAGTGAGAGAATGGACCAACTCACCTTATCTCCTCTACAACTATTTAAATGAGGAGAGAGATGATAGGTGAATTGTTTTTTCCATGTTTCTAGCTTCAAGTTGAATATTTAGGTGACATGTGATGGTTGTTGACTATGGCTCTTAGATCATTCCACTTTTTTATAAATTGTATTGATTTAAAACATGTTAATAAAAGGGGCTAGATCAATAACCAATCTAGAGAATCCAAATTAGAAATATATTGAAAATTAAATTAATGATGTAACTTTAAAATCTACACAAAAGATGTAACTCTCCAATCTTTCCCTATTGGCTCACTTATTGCACTTTCAATCATTTCATGGACTAGTTTAAAGAAGATACCTATCCTCCAATTTATAATACACATCATATCATGTAAGACAATAGTAATAGTAGGTAAGGGATTTGATGTTTCATTTGAAATTAAACTTTCTCAAAGCATTTGATGTATAACACTAATTTGTAGCACAATCCTTTAACGACCAAATGCTACCTACCCCAAAAGAAATTACCATCATGAAATTTTTGTCAATTGCAAGCAATATAGTAACAATAAAGGAAATCCATTGTAGTAGATGGTAAGTAGCATGAATAAGTAGGCATGGCCATTGATCAATTCAAGAAAATTATTGGATGGTTGCACTTAAATAAGTAGGAAAATTGAGTGTTATTTATTAATATATAAATCTGGAGCCTAAACCCTTGCTCATTTCATCTAATCCCTTGTAAAAATGCATGTAATGCTTATTACAAATAATTCATGCAACTAATTTATTTGCAATGTTTATCAATTTCCAAGAAAATTATTAGGGTTAAAAGCCCACAAGGAAAGATTATTTCACTCAAGCCTCTAAATGTATTAATCATTATACCAAATCCTTAAGAGAGATTATATTTCTACAATCCATATTAATCATCAAGAATACTTATGGTTGTAATTGTGTGATAGCTTTGTGTTTCAACATTTTAGGTTATACTCCATAATTCTTGATTACTTGAGCCTTATTCTAATGATCAACTATAACCATTGTAAAATAAACTTAACCCTAAAGTTCCACAAATCTGTTGGTGTATATTAAGCTTTCTTAGGAGTGCATATTTAGGAGTCTATGTTTAGCCTTGAGCTATACTTAGCATGCCTAGATTAGCTTTATCTATGTTAAGTGGTTGCTTTTCCTATTTTTGGAGCACCACTATTCTTAGTGAGATTTTCCTATTATTGGCTTGAATATTCTTAGTCAATTATGCCCTATATGTACTACATCTTGTAAGATAATTCATAATCCCATATTTTTCATTCCAATTATCCATTTTTTGCAATACTAGTTTTCTCACAGGTTGAGAGTGTTCTTGCTTGTCTCGAGTGGATAGATTTAGTGCTTGCATTCACTCAATGTTCCTGATTTCTACATGGTATTAGAGTGGGGTTGTGTGGATGTTTGTTCAAATTCTGTGAGATCTTGATAGTTTTACTGAAGGACAAAATTCAAGGAGGTTGTGGGATCCCTCCTCTATTGCTCCTCACAGTGATTAAAGGTGTTTATTAAGGTTATTAATCCCACCTGAGGCATAATCTCACATAGAAACTCTTGGAAGAGATTTTCTTTCTCATGGAGGTTCTTTTTTGGATTAAGCTAATTTTATCCTCCACCCTCTAATTTTGGAGGTACTTTTTAGAAATTGTTAGTGCGAAATTTAAGAAAATTCTTTTAAAAGGCAACTTTAGAGTGCCAAAATTGAAGTGAGTTTGTAAAAGGGATAAGTATTAGGGTACAATTTTAATCAACCCGCTTAGACCTAATGAACTCCATGATAAAGTGTCAAATTCAAGGGGGGAATCCAATTTTGAATCAAGGTGGGGTCATGTGTGTCATGTCTTTGAACATTTCCTACTTTCCAACCTTTCTTGTACATTGAGATTATTGGTCTTTGTTTCCTCATGGATTTCACTACTCATCCTTTTGTGGTAATCCTAGAGAAGGCCAATTATGAGTCTTGGCAAAACAACATCTTGACACACCTCAGATGGCTTAATATTTTTCCTTATCTCTATGCACTCATGCCTGAACTAGACACAATAGGGAGAAAATTTTCTTGGGGAAGTATGATTGACCATGTAGTAGTTTTGATTTGTCTTAGTGTTGATTCTGACACTCTTAGTGTTGTATCAAATATTGAGTGTCCTTGCACAGTTTGGACTAGAATCTAGGAGATTCATAGATATTCAAATATTTCTCCATTCCTAGGTAGATTGTCTTCTTCCTCTTGCTAAAATAGAAAACATACCCTTTGATGATGATACTTCAGAGGAGTTTGAGTATATTGGCAGTCTTAGAAGATCAGATGATATACAAACTTATCTTCATGCTTCCGCATCTGTTGCTTCGATAGAGTTCAGTGACGTTCCTTTGAGAGCTTCCAGTAACTCTTTGCACCAGGACATCAAGCATTCATATCTTTCATCTTCTAACCATTGACAATAGATTCCTGAAGCAAAGTTTTCTTCTTCCAGTTTAGACACCGAGGACACTCATGGGTTGTCATCTCCATCCATCTCTAGATTCATTTTAGAGGATGGGGATTCAACACCTGACTCACCCACATTAATCTCTCTTTGGGCTAGATAGCCACTTCAGAGTGTAGGTACTTGGGTACAGAATCCAAATGATGGCCAACATAGATCATCTCATTATAGAGCACATGCTTTCTATGCCTCCTCTTCTACTTTCAATGCTCCTCCTTTGAGAGTTTCTAGTGATTTATTACAATAGGGTCATATTTAGGATTCACTTCATTGGGACACACTTTTGGTAGACATCTCTTGGTTGTTTCTAGAGTCTCACATATTGGATCTTGATGACACCTTGGAGGATCTCATTTTATTGTTTGATGATAGTACACATACACCTACTATTACTACAGAGTTCAAAGAGGCTTCACTATGGGCTTCCAATGACTCTTCGTAGGACATCTCATGGTATTTTATTTGTAGCCACATGGCATGCATTGGCATTCCACTTTCATACATCAGTCCGTTGGATCCTATTCTTCATCAGTCTTCACATGATTTTGAGAGGTCACTTATTTCAGTTAGGCCTTAGCCTCCTAGAATTTGATTGTGACTCATTTCGACATCAACATGATGACATTTGAGTAGTATTCCAATATGGGATACATCATGATACTGATCACCTCACCTTGCTTCTTTGAGTTGGAGTTACTTTAGCATTCACCATTGGAGTTGTTTCTTCGTAAGGGGAGAAATGTCATTTGCTACAAATGGATCATTTTCAACATTCATACATGAGCATTCTCTTTTGGCATAGGGGATACTTCATTGTGGGAAGCTACTTAGCCTTTTTCACTCTCCTATGGGGGGTCATATCTACATCATCATAGTTAGAGTGACATGGTTTTTAGCTTGGTGGAGAGTTACCATCTTCGAGGAGGATTCCTACTTCTCTTCTTTTATCTTATTCTCTCTTTTTTGAGGGGATTTTTTCCCACGTGGTTTTCTCCGTTTATCCATTTTTATGACAGATTACATTGCATTGCATTGTACATGGGTACCTGATTAGGCCTAGTTTTTGAGGCCCATTTTCATTTAGCCCACCTAATTTATGCTTAAGGGGGGTCTTGGTGTATATTAATCTCTCTTAGAAGTGCATATTTAGGAGTCTATGTTTAGCCTAGAGCTATCCTTGGCATGCCTAGATTAGCTTTATCTAAGTTAAGTGGTTGTTTTTCCTATTTTTGGAGAACCACTATTCTTAGTGAGCTTTTCGTATTATTGGCTTGACTATTCTTAGTTGATTATGCCCTATATGTACTACATCTTGTAAGCTAATTCATAATCCCATCTTTTGCATTCCAATTATCCATTATTTGCAATACTTATTTTCTCATAGGTTAAGTGTGCTCCTACTTGTCTCGAGTGGCTAGATTCAGTGCTTACATTCACTTAATGTTCTTGATTGCTACAAAATCTTGATAAAAAAATCATCATTATATACCCATATTACCTTGTCTATTTCCTATATTTTATATGGTCAAATCTCATAACCTTTTTTGCCTTGAATAGTATTTGTGGATAACATATCTATAATAATAATATTTAATATGAATAAGATTTAAAAACATTAAATCTATAGAGTTATATGCATTAAGAGATTAACAATGTTCTATAAATATGGAGCTTTTGAACTATTAATTGTTCAATTAAGTGTATCTATATAGTAAATACATATACACTATATCAATATTACAATTAATATATAATAAAAAACTATCATATTTACTAACTAATTTCATTTTGTAATTGGTAAGTTTAAATGGCCCTAACAAAATAAAGGGTTTTGATCTGACTGCGCTCGGATGCATTCTCATATTAATCAGGAAGTTTTCATGGGAATAGTAGGGCACATAGATAATATCAGTAAATAGATGTCCACCATCAATTTGGTGATTAGACAAAATAGATATTCGATCCAAATTGACTTCATGGTAACTTTTTAATTGTTGATTTAGGAATTCCACCCACCCTTTCTCATAGAGGGAATTAGGGAATCAAAATTGGTGTTCTATAAAGCAGCCTATATTTATGGCACAACCTTTATCTTGTATTTGAAGGTAAACTCGAGTAGAATCTCTCAAAGAAAATGAGGAATCTCTTCTCCACTTTATTCATCAGTCAAAGAAGTTATGGATGAGTTATATACATCCTTAAAGAAAATGAGGAAGCTCTAAATGAAAATGAGAGATCAAGGGCTAAGATTGTATGAGAGGATTGGAGTGGTGAGGAGCCTCCAAGTGTCACCATTTGAGATGTTGTAAAAGAGAATTCCAAGATTTAAGGGAAATCAATGGTGGAGATTTTCCTTGGAGGAAATGGATGGTGGAGATGAAAAAGTAGATTTTTGGAAGAATGTGAAGATCTTGTCCATTCCCAAAGTACCAATCATGTACAAATCAAGGTGATACATTTGACCCTATGTACACATTTGGGATTTGTGCAAGATTTACCTTGATTAATCATGTTTTGGAATGTGCAAATGATTATAATGGAAGGTTAATGATGTGATTTTGACAAATGAAATGCAGACAAAATAGGGAATTAAATAAATATTTGAATTTATTTACCCAAGGTTGGACTTTAGAGGAAGGTTAATTAATTGAATAAATAGTTCTAATTTATTCAATTAATGCAGGTGAATAATGGTGAATAGTGAATGAATATTGATTTTACCAATTAAATAATAAAATATTATTTAATTAATTTTGGAATGGAAATTAGAGTAATTAATCAAATAAATAAGATTTATTCAATTAATTATAGCAGAATGATCAATTGATGTATTGATGATGGCTGAAACAGTGATGAGATGATTTTAGGTGTTTACAAATCTGATGGTGTGGGTTAAATAAAATATGTGCCTTTGTCAATTTACATAAAGGTGATAGTGGACACTAAGGTAAAATCATCAACATAAATTCATTTGGAAGTAAATACATTGGAGACATTACTCAACTAGTAGCCCACAACCATTGATATAGTATACATAAAAAAGTAATATAAAATAACTGGAAAAAAACTATGTTGGTCTGTGTAATAATAACCTTTAAATACATATCGACACATGACAAATATTAAAAAACTAGTGACCTATAGAATGTCGATGAGAAAATGGAAATGAGTTCTAACCCTAGTATTAGCACTTGTTTATACAAACCCTAGCCATAAAGGGTCAGATTCTTCACACAAATGAAATTAATGGTTGTAGCAAGAAAAATTGGAGAGGATTTTAGGATTGTCTCAATGGATAATGAAGGAGAAATGGGAAGACGTGAGTTAGTAAATAACATGGAGGTCAATATTAATTAGAATGGTGGATCTGTCATGTTGAATAAAGATGCTAAATAATATGAGGAAGAGGGTGCAGGGAACAAGTGAGCATAAGAAGCCAATGTTGTCGAAGAAGAAGAAAAATCCAATAGATTGACAAAGGAGATGTTCAATGAGGAGCTAGGAAAATCCTTAGAGTTCTAACTCCTAGATGATGTCATTGGTATTATTTGTGAATGTCAAAATAGAACCGTCATTTTATTGTTTCTTAAAGGTATACCTTTTGATGCTAAATTTTATAAATGGGCTTTATTAAATTGGGAAAATAAGGGTTGAGATATTGAAGCCTTGAGGGGATTAGGGAAAGGTTACGTGTCCTATATGTTTAAGTCAGCTAACCATGCTTGAAAGAAGTTTTATAATATGGTACTTCAATAATTTATGGGAAAATTTACTACCTTTAAGCTTGGAGCTTCGACTTTCATCTTGAAGGCCCTTCCTGCTCTTGCTATCCCAAGTGGATAGATTTTCCCTATTTAATCCTATCTTTTAGACCGTTCTTAAAGAATATTATGTCATAGTTGGGCAGAGTAATCTGGTGCAAATAGAATATTGACAAAGTTTCAAGTTTAAGGGTGCATCCTAGGGTGTGTGTGGAAGTGGACTTGAACAAACCATTGCCTAAGTCTATAGAGTTGATTGGCCCACAATTTAAATTGAATCAACCATTAGTTTATTTAAACAAACCAATGTATGTTTCCTTTTATAAATAGAAGACCATTTGATATGATATTGTATTGCTAGGAAAAATAGAGTTACTCATGCCCTCTCCCTTTCTCTTCCATCTAAATAGATTGTACATACTTTAGTTTAACCTACCAACCCTCATATTGTTCCTCCATCTTCTCTTTCCTCGTTAATTCCTAATATTCCTTCATCTCATTCACTTATTCATAACAATAATGATGAGGCCCCACAAGATTTTCTCCATCTTATAAGGAACTAGTTATGAAGGATGGATGGAGAATGGTTAGAATGAGGAAAGAACCATTTGATTCTTCCCCTCATTCTTATCATTCTCCTTCCTGGGACCGTTATCCATATTCTACACTTAACTATTTAGCCCATCCTATTCAACACTCAGTTTCCCCTCCACCCACTTCCCATAAATGTTCTATATCCCCTTCTCGCACTCCCCCTAATTAAAGGTATAATGAATAGTCAATTGCTCTTGCCAATAGTTGTATGTTGCCACAAGAAGAGGATATTATCACAAATTATACATCATGAACTAAATATACTCTCCTGAAATGTAAGAGGGATCATGCTCCCTCATAAAAAAATTAAATTTAGAGAGGCTATCATGAAGTGGAAGACACATATTTTATTTCTTCTGGAAGTTAAACTTGGTGGCAATAAATTAGAAGCATCCATATTTCATGTATAGAGAGATGTTTTTCTTCATACATCTCATAGAAACAACATAGGAGGTTCAGTGATGGGTATTTCTTCATAGATTTCAGAATATGTCATTGATAAGGGGGGGACCCCACTCATAGTTGTGTTTGGGCTCATACTATTATGAACAAACAACCCATTGAGTTTTGTCCTATCTATGCTTCTAATAATGTTCAAGAATAGGTGGAACTTTAGAATTGGATGTCTAATTCCCTTCCAAATGTTGATTGGATTCTTGGTGGTGACCTTAATATGATAAAGCACTATACTGACTAGAGATGGTTCAATCCTTATAAAACTAGTCATGATGAATTTAACAATTGGCTCTTCTGCCAGAATTCCCTAGGGGTAGTTGATCCAATCCATGATAAAATAACCAACGATGGAAACAATCAGTATACTTGGTCCAACTATAGATTAGGAGATGAAAGGAAACTAAGTAGATTGGTTAGATTCTATATTTCTCCTAATCTACCACTAGACAATGATTATTCTAGTGTTTACATCTTGGTAGATTACTCAACTTCTCTTTCAAATCATTTCCCTATTTTCTATGCCATCACTCTTTCTAAAAAAATAGTACTTCTCATCCACTCCCTTATAAGCTCAACTTTCCTCACTTAAAGAATCTAGATTACATGACCGCCTTAGTGGGGATTTGGAATTCTATTCTAAATCCTTAAAAAGGATAGTCATTGATAGACTGGTGGTGTGAGGCAACTTCACAATGTATAACCTTCTAATGCTCCTTTGGCAAGAGAATGGCTTGGGAATACAAACATAGGGAAAATCTCTCCAAGGAAAATTGGTGCAATCATGGAAATAGTTGAATGCAAACCCATGTAACATCAAGTTGCAAGCAGACATTTCCTACATAGAGACTCAACTACATAAAATTGATAATTATAGAGGTGGGAGCTAAAATATGCTCTAGGATACAATGGATAAAAGAAGTGAAAAGAGGCTCTAGGTACTTTTTTATCTTTTCAAACTATAAATACAAAAAGGAGAAAATTTGTGTCATTTTGAATGATTTTGGCACCCTTTACATGAACACATCTAAAATAAGTATAATATTTCCAAAAAATTATGAAAATCTTTTTAAAGAAGAGAAGCGGTGGAAAGATATTCAATTAACATTGGATGGATAGTTAAGTATTATATTCCCAATATAATTGATCAAGGATATAGTTAGTATTTGGATTGGACACTCTCATTGGATGAGCTTGAACATGCACTTTTTTCAATGGATTTTATATAATAGTCTTGGTATTGACAAGATTCCAGATGAATTCTATCAAGCTATATGGCCTCATATCAAAGATTTCTTTTATTTATTATAGTTGGAAGCCCATTGAGAAACGTTCCTTGGGTTCCACCATCAATAGAGGCTTAATAAAACTCCTACCTAAGGGTAAAAAGGAAGACACTTTTGATGGTTGGAGATAAATTACCCTACTTAATACTTCTTATAAAATCATAGAAAAATATTTAGCTATCTAGATCAAGCTTGTGGTTCAAGAAATTGTGAAATCTTAACAAACTAGTTTCCTTAGTGGTGTATATATTCTTGATAATCTATTCTTGGCTTGGGAAACTTGTGAATGGGCCCACCAGTCAAGCCAAAATGCTCTAGTAATCAAACTTGATTTTGACAAGGGTTTACGATGGAATATGGTGTAGTTTTATTCTTAATATGCTGCAATGGTTGGGGTTTGGGCCCAAAATTAGATCGCGTGTTCAACTTAGTCAATTATATAAATGCTTATATTATTGTTAATGATTCTATAACTAAGTCATTCCCTCTACAATGATCCATCAAACAGGGATGCCCTCTATCCCTATTTCTATATGTTCTTATTATTCATGCTTAGTACAAATGCCAATCTATTATCAATCCCCTTTTTGTTTATGATAGCATGCATTTTCTACAAAATTTTAAAAATGAAATTAATAACACATTAGATATTCTAAAATTGTATCATTCCATTTTAGGATTGTAACTTGCACACAATAAAATTGAGTTCATGATGATATAATTTGGACCTATTCCTTAGTGGATTCCTAAAGAATAGAACAAATTAAACATAGGGAGATTAATAGGTATCTTGGATTACCTTTTAGATTTGGAGTTTCCCTTTTGGATATGTGGAATTGGTTCATTAGTAGACTAAAAAAAACTCTTTAATTGGGATAACAAGTTTTTATCCTTGGCTAGTAAAATACAAGTTGTTAATAGAATCATTCTCACCTCACATGTCTATTATTCATCTTGGTAGGTGCCTTCTAACAAAGGTTATGAAGATTTAAACAAAATTTATTCAACAATTCCTTTAGTCCAATTGGGATGGTAATGTTGGCTTTAAATACTCATCCTGGACTCATTGTATACAACAAAAGTATAAAGGTAGTTTGGGTCCTATTGACCCAAAAAACCAAGGGATCTATTTATTTGCTAAATGTATAATTAGAGATAACTAAGGGGATGAACCTTGGAAAATTTTGGTTCATCATAGAATCAATTTATCTTCTACTCAAGGTAAATGACAGGATATTAATTGGTGGGATAAGATCCTTCTTTCCTCCTTTAAAGTTAGATCACCACCTCCTTTATAATCAATTTGGAAATCTTGGTAGCATATTTTTTCATTTTTTAGAATGGAGAGAGTCATCCCTTTAGTATGGGATCATTCTTACTTTCTCATCCATATGGTGGAATAAGCTAATTCAATATCATGGTAGGCCTATTTCCATAAGCTTCCCTAAAAAAGATTACTATTTATTTAATAAAGAAGATTCTTCAATTTGGTGATGTGTGGGATTTTGCATTGTTTAATTGGGTTCCATGGAAAATCCTTAAAATCTACTTTGGATTGAATAATAGAGGGAAACATTTCATTCCTTTTGTTCATTCATTGGTTCCAATGGAATTATCAATGAAAATGTGCACACTTGTTCCATGTAGTTTTTTCAAAGCTTAGCGATGGCTATCTCCTTATTACTTCACTTTGTTCCCCCTAAAGAGAATTTACAGTTCCCCCTAAAGAGAATCTGCATCCAACTAATTCCTAGTATACCTTTAAATCTCTTCTTGATTCTTAAGTGGAGATATAGAGTCAATGACAGATTCTGGTCTAAATCGAGTGTGCAGGTTTGGAAGTCCAAAGCTGACTTTGATGCTCAAATCATGGTTCAAAATATGATTCTATCTAGATAGGATATGAGGATCGAGATTTTTAGAATGCATTGTAAAGTGCTTCCTTCTTCACATGAATTATTAGTAGTAATTGAAATAGGTATAATGTCTTCACAACATTTATAGAATTTGCAATATGGACATGTAAATGTTTACTCTTTAGTGGATTTATTGAGAAATAAAATGGTGTATGGTTTGCCTACTTTCAAGAGACTCAATGTTATTTGTGAGTCATGTGTCTTAGGTTAAAGAATAGGAAAGAATTTCCTAAGGAGTCTTGTTTGTAAGCCAATAAATGACTATATTTGGTTTATAGAGATTTGTGTGATATAAACAATTTATCTATTGGAGGATGCATATACTTTTTCTTATTTATTGATGACTTTCCAAGAATAATGGGTATATTTCATGAAGAATAAATTAAAAGTTTCAACTAAGTTTGTTGAATGGTTTCACATAGTTGAAAAACAATAGGTTTGGAATTAGTTTCACTTTGATTAGATAATAGTGGTGAATACATCTCAATTGAGTTTCTAGATTATTGACAAGAATGTGGAATCAAATGACATTACACGAAAGCTTATACTCCACAACATAATGGAGTTTTTGAGAGGATGAACATGACTTTGGAAGGTACACCAGAATCCATCTTGAACTATAAGTAGTTGGATAAATTTTTTTGGATTGAAGTAGTTAATACTAGATTGTATTTGAGGAATAGGTCTCCCACAAGTGCTCTTTGAAAAACTAAAATATGAGCCATGGAATGAATTTAAGCCAAAGGTAAAATGCTTAAGAATTTTTGAATGTAATTTCTATGTTTTATTTCCTTCTAAAAATATAAATAAGCTAGAACCTAGAAACAACAAATGCATTTGACTTGGTTACTCTATTAACAAAAAAAAGTATTGTTCCCTGCAAAGGATATATACAAATTTATAGTGAGTAGAGATGTGATTTTAGATGATTTTGGGAATATGATTATTGTAGACATTGACTCATAGTTTGATATGTTAGGGTTAGTCAGCAGAAGATATTAATTAAATGCAAATAAAGATTAAACAGAGGAATGAAAATACACTGAAATAATAATAGCGAGAGACAAGCTTTAACATGGTTCACCCAAACTCGAGCTACATCCACCAATAGAGAGTCCAATATTATTATCTAGTAAATCAAACTGATTACAACCAGCAATCCCTGCAACTCAATACTACTGCAAATGCTACAATACATCAATGAAAACCCTAAGCCTTAGCCATTTTTATCATGACTTTTGTCGGTTACAAAATAGGTTTTTTTATGTCAGTCAATGAAAAAATAACTCCCGACGTCTTAATAAAATAATAAAAAACCATCTTGACCTCATCTTGGGGGCATTGCCTCCAAACCCCCGCAAGGGGCACTACCCCTTGACCCCATAGGAATTTGAGGGTAAACTACGCTGATAAAAGTGGGGTTAATTTAACCTTTGAGTCTGATTAGGCTCCATATAACAATAATCTCCCACTTGGAGACTGATCATAACACCATTGACCCTGTAGCTCCCACTAGAAATAAGCACCCTGGACTTTGCTGTTCTAATTTTATTTTCAGTCTTGAAGACCAACCGAAGTTGAAGAGGAGCTCAACTTCTCCCTTGTCACTGCCTTCGTAAACATATCCATTGAATTTTCATCTATATGTATCCTTTCCATCCTTAACTGTCCATCATCCAACATTGACTGAATGAAGTGATACCTCAACTATATGTGTTTGGTCTTTGAATGTAAGGAAAAATTCTTTGCAAGATGTATGGCACTCTAACTATTTGTAGACAAATGAATGTTAGCATGTTGTTTGCACAATTCATCCACGAAAGATTCTAGCCATATCATCTCCTTGCTTGCTTCTATTGTAGCTACATACTCTTCCTTCGTGGTGGATAAAGCAACCACCTTTTGTAACAGTGAGATCCAACTCACTGCTATCCCACCTACAGTAAAGATATAACCTGTAGTACTCTACTTGGTATCAATATCCTTTGCCAGATCTGAGTCTACATAACCTACTAAATCTGTATTAGAGCCCCCAAAACATAAGTATTTATTGGATGTACCTCTCAAATATCTGAGAATCCATTTTATTGCATTCCAATGCTCTAATCTGGGATGACTCATAGACCTGCTTATGACTCCTACAACATGTGCAATATTTGGTCTCATACATACCATGGCATACATTAAACATCCTATAGATGAAGCATATGGTACCTTGGACATTTTTTATTCCTCCTCTGGTGTCTTAGGACACATCTCCTTAGTCAATTTCAAATGACTAGGCAAAGGTGTGCTAACAGCTTTTGCATTCTCCATATGGAATCTCTGCAACACCTTTTCAACATATAATCAACCCGAGATAGAGTCAATTTTTTGTTCTTCCTATCTCTACAAATTTTCATACCAAGGATTTGTTTTTCTACCGCCAAATCCTTCATAGCAAATGATTGTGCTAATTGCTATTTTAATTCTCTTATGTGATCCATGTTAGACCCCGCTACAAGCATGTCATCAACATATAAACATAAAATAATGTAGCTGTCATTATCCAACCTCTTAAAATAAACACAATGGTCAGAATTACACAAGTTGTAGCCTTGCTCAGCTATAAAACTATCAAATTTTGAGTACCATTGCTGAGGTACTTATTTTAGGCCATATAAACTCTTCTTCAATCTGCACACCAGTTTCTCCTTACCTTTGACTTCAAATCCTTAGGATTGTTCCATGTATATCTCCTGCTCCAAATCACCATGGAGAAAGGCAGTTTTCACATCTAGTTGTTCCAAATGCAAATCTTCAGTGTCTACAATACTTAAAATAGTATGAATAGAAGTCATCTTGACAACCGAAGAAAATATCTCATCAAAATCAATGCCCTTTTTCTATGCAAATCCTTTTACAACTAACCTGGCTTTAAATATTTTCTTACCTCCATCTTCCTTTTTCAGCCTATAAACCCATTTTTTTGGTAAAGCCTTTTTACCTGTATGTAACTTACATAATTCCCAAGTCTAATTTTTCAGCAAGGAGTTTGTTTCTTCTTTCATTGCAAGCTCCCACTGAACCTTTGTATCCACCTGCATAGCTTCATCATACCCATCCGGTTCACTAGCATCTGTTAACAAAATAGAATACAAAGAGAGAGAAAACCTTTCAGGAGGTCTACTTAGCCTTGTTGACCATCTAACATTCACTAGAGTTTGTGGTATTTTTGGTTGCTATTGCGGAGCATGAGGAACCACTGGAACATCACTATTTGGAGTATCATCTAGCACCACATAATGCTTTTCTTTCTTCTCATGCTGCTGCAACTGATCTTTGTACTACACCTTCTCATTGAATACAACATCCCTGTTTCTCACAATTTTTTGATTTTCAAAATCCCAAAGCCTATAACGAAATTCATCAATGCCATATCCAACAAAAGTACACTTTTTTGATTTTACATCCAGTTTGGTTCTATTTTCAGAATCTACATGTGCAAATGCTTCACATCCAAAGGTTTTGAGAAAAGAATAACTCACCTTCTTACTTGTCCATGCTTCCTCTGGAATACCATAGCCCAAAGGAACTAAAGGACCTCCATTAGTTAAATATACAATGATGTTGATAGCCTCTACCCACATGTTTAAAGGCAGCCCAACATGCAATCTCATGGTCCTTGCATGCTCCATTATTGTCCTATTCATGCGTTTAGCCACTCCATTTTCCTGTGGAGTCCCTGGAACTATTTTTTGCCTATGAATTCCATTAAGGGAACAATAATCCTCAAATTCTTTGCTACAATACTCACCACCATTATTAGATTTGAGACATTTTAGTCTTTCACCTGTCTCATTCTCAACCATGTTTCTCCATTTCTTAAATGTTTCAAATACATCAGATTTTTGCCTAAGGAAATAAATCCATACCTTCCTAGTTGCATCATCTATGAATGTAACACAATACGAGAGCCACCGAGAGAAGATATCTGATTTGGTCCCCATACATCTATAAGCACAAGCTCCAACTTTTCATGTTTCTTTTCCTTCCCATCCTTGAGAAATTTGACTCTCTTTTGTTTGCCATACACACAACTTTCATAGAAATCCATATTAATACATTTCAGACCTGGTAAAACATTCTTAGAATGAATTACCTTCATACCTTTTTCACTTATATGCCCAAGTTTGTTATGCCACAATGTTGTCTTAGAACCTGTAGCAACTGTCTTAGTCTCTTCCAACAAACCTGTAGCAATTGTTCCTGAACCTATTTGTTTTTTCTCTGTAATAGCTAAAGTAGAAGGAATAGTATGACCTATACAAAGATATAAGGTGCCTACTTTCACACCTTTTGGTACTATTAAACCACCTTTTGAAACCTTCAAATTTTTATCAGTAAATCTAACAATGCAACCTTCTTTAGCTAGCTGCCATGCTAAAATTAAATTCCTACTTAGCTTTGGAATGTGCCTTACTTCTTGTAGTAGCCAATGATTCCCAGTCTACAACTTAATCTTGATTCTTCCCTTTCCAACAATCTAATAGGGTTTATTATCTCCCAAATAAACCAGCCCAAAATCCCCTTAGACATAATCAAGAAAATAACTTCTATGGGGCGTAGTATGAAATGAGACCCCTGAATCTAAAACCCATGAATCATTAGCATTATCTAGGGAAAGAATCAAAGCATCATCTTCAGAATTATTACTTACCTCATTTGTCTCCTTATTTACTTCTTGTTTGTCTCCTTTATTCTTCCGAGACTAGCAATATTTCTTCAAATGACCTGGTTTCCCATAGTACCAACAATCCTTCTATCCTCTGGATTGGGATCTCTTATCCTTTTATTTTTCTCGTGACTTCCCATGACCTCCAGAACCTTTTCCTCTCTCCTTTGATCTGCCCCTATTTTCTGCATTCAAAACACTACCTAATGTGGACCCTCCTGAGCTTCTCCATCGCATTTCCTTGCTAAGGATAACACCAACAACATCTTCAAATTTTAAAGTGTTTGAACTAGAGACAGAGTTACTTACAACCATTACCAAGCTATTCTAGCTTTCTGGCAAAGAACATCATATCAAGAGAGCCCTCACCTCTTCATCAAAAATTACTTTTATAGAAGTTAACTGACTGATAAAATTTTCTATTAAACTCATTTAAATGATTTGTCACATATCCACCTTCAATTATTTTTAGATTAAACACATGCTTCATGATAAATACCTTATTTGAGCCTGTGGGTTTTTTATATAATTTAGTCAAAGCTTTCATTAGACCATCTATTATCTTTGCTTTCGTTATATTGAATGTCACCGATGGTGCCAAGCACAACCGAATGGTTCCTAGTGTCTTTCTGTCCAGAAGATTCCAATCCTCATCTGTCATTCCTGCCAGTTTCTTGGCTACTCCTTCCAACGGCCTCCATAAATCCTTCTGATAGAGATAATCCTCCATTTGCATCTTCCATAACTGATAGTTCTATCCATTAAATTTGTGTACCTTCAATTTACCCTCGTCTTCCATTGCTCCCACTTAACCGTGAGACTCCCACTCAACTGTGAGACCTTCCTGCAGATGATAATCGAACACAACCCACTCTAATACCACTTGTTAGGGTTAGTCGGTAGAAGATATCAATTAAATGCAAATAAAGATTAAACAAAGGAATGAAAATACACAGAAATAATAACAGTGACATACAAGTTTTAACGTGGTTCACCCAAACTCAGGCTACATCCACCAACAGAGATTCCAATATTATTATCCAGTAAATCAAACTGATTACAACCAGCAATCCCTGCAACTCAATACTACTGCAAATGATACAATACATCAATGGAAACCCGAACCCTTAGCCATTTTTATCATGACTTTTATTGGTTACAAAATAAGGTTTTTTTATGTCAACCAATGAAAAAATAACTCCTGACACCTTAATAAAATAATAAAAAACCATGTGATGTTTCGGGGGCATTGCCCCCGAGCCCCCATGGGGGCGCTGCCCCTTGACCCTACCTTGTATGGCGACAGGGAGCACGTCAGGGGCACTACCCATGGACCCCGCAAGGGGCACTGCCCCTTGACACCATCTTGGGGGCGCTGCCCCCAAACCCCTACAAGGGGTGTTCCCCCTTGACCCCATAGGAATTTGGGGGGAAACCATGCTGATAAAAGCGTGGTTAATTTAAGATCCAAAACTGATTAGGCTCCATATAACAACATGATAAGCTAGAGAGAATATAAAGCAACATGAAATTACTAAGGATTTGAGAAATGAAACTAGCTTTCGTAGATTATGGCATGAAGTTATTTCAAAAAACCCAAGTGTTTGTTTAGTTACTTATACCTCACAAGTAACCACTAATCTTCTCATTCTCTAGTTATTGATAACTTAGAAAGTAGTGAAATTTTTCTAAGTCGCCAACCTACTTTCTCTTCTCCCTAAATAAAAAATCAAAGTGATGGACCTATAGGTTCATAGGTAGAGAATTCAAGTGTTTCTAATTTTAGAATTATAAAATTATTCTTAGTGGACTCATAACACTCTTTCTAACTTGAATGTATATGAAGTTGATAAAACAGGTCCCAGAAGTTCTTATAAACAAGTTAACTATAGCATGATTGCTACTTCCTGGGACAAACAATCTACATATGAAGAATTCTCTATAGAAAACCATTATCAAGATGCTATGAAGTTGAGTATGATTCTATAATTAATAATCATACTTTGGTTCTTGTTGATCATGGTCCACATATTCAACCCTTTGGATGAAAGTGGGTTTATAGAGTTAGTATATGCTTGATGGTTCCATTGAAAAACATAAGGCCAACCTTGTTGTGAAAGGTTATGTGCAACAAGAAGGTATATATTATGGGGATATATTTTCACCTACTACTAAGTGCTACACCAATTTCATGTTTCTTGCACTAAAAACACATAATAGGTAGAATATACATAAAATAGATGTCAAAAGTTCTTTTTTGAATGATGATCTACACATGTATACATGACACAAGAGCTACACCATTTTCATGTTTCTTGCACTAAAAACACATAATAGGTGGAATATACATAAAATAGATGTCAAAATTTCTTTTTTGAATGATGATCTACACATGTATACATGACACAACCATAAGGTTTTGAAGTAGTTAGTCTTGAGTAGAAGGTATATTGGTTACTAAAAGCATTGTATGGACTAAAATATGAACTCAAAGATTGGTATGAAATGATGGAATCTTACTTGCATAAAATTAGTTTTGTGTGTTGTGATCGTATATGATACATTATATATTCAATTGTAGGGAAATTATTTGGTGATTCTTATTCTCTATATTGATGGTTTGTTTATCATAGGGAATGTTGAAAAACACAACTAGGTTGTGAAGAGAAAACTAAAAGAAAAGAACGGTTTGGTATGACATATCTTCGTCTTCTTTACTATTACTTGGGGATAGAGGTAACTCATGAAGGCCAAAGTATTTTTATTGCACAAATGAAGTACATATCTTAGTCATTAGAAATGTTTGGTATAAAGGTGAATTTTTTGATGGCACAAAATATCGACAACTAGTGAGTAGATTGATATATTTGATGGCTACCAAACTAGACATTTACTTTGGATTGAGTATTTTATTAATTCATGCATGATTCGAGATAAATTCATTGATATGATGCTAAAAAAGTTCATTGTTACCTCCAAGGAACAAAGGAAAATGAACTTAAGTACTTCTAGAAAAATACTTTCTATTTTTTTTTTGGTTCATGTATACTATGGTGGTTGTGTGGATGAAATGGTATCAAAAACAAAGTACACTATGCATATGGGTTCAACTGCCATTACATGGTGTTATAGAGAAAGTACGATATTATGGAAAATTTTCTAGTAGAATTAGAGTATATTGCATAAAGGGATGCCTCTAGAGAGAATATTTCTACAATGCATTCTTGAAGACCTTTGACTATCTTAGATTGGTCATACACATTTATGTATATATAATATGAGTACAATCAAGATATCAAAGAATTTAGTGCTCCATGTAAAGTAAAAGCACATGGATATCAAGTGTCATTATATAAGAATATTGGTGTGAAATAAAACTATAGAACCAATTATTTGCATGCTTGAAGATGAAACAACTAATATCTTCACAAACTCCTAGATAAAATGAAATCTAAAATTTTTAGTAAGTAGCTTGGAATGTGTCAGAAGAGATAACTTTGGATTATATGGTGGTTTGTTAGGGCTCGCTTGAAAGTCCTTTTGATTAGATTTAGCTTTATTTAGAAGAAATAATGTAAAAGGGGGGCATGCATCTTTTATTTCAAATAAAAGACACCCCTCTAATAAGTAAAATATGTTTTATTTGTTAGTGAGTTTTCATTTGCTTGTGGGTAAATTCTATATGTAAATTGAAGTTTAGTTGAAAGGTTTATTAGATTTGCAAAACCCTTGTGTATTTCATCTTTTCTCTTTGAGGGTTAATGGTATAGAAGAACCCTCTTGTATTTATTTTTTGGAGGAGATTAATAAAATGTTTGTTCCCACCAATAGTGAGCACAATATTCAACCTATTTAATTATGTACAATTGTCTAAACATAAATAGAAGTAAATATCATTAGATTTTATTTAAATCCTATTATGTTTTTGGAAATATTTTTCCATATATATGTAGTTGAAATAAACACATCAAGGCCTAAGTTTTATAAGTGCTATGAAAGAAATACAATAATCAAATATAGATAATTATGAGTTGAGATTCTGAAATGTAAATGAGAGATTGTAAGGTGTTACCACTTTCATAATTTTGATTATTATTATTGATTTTATTGTGTAGAAGTAAGTACTCAATGATTGGATCTAAAATTATGCTATGAGTTCTAGGTTGGAGATTGTCTTTTTGATCTATCCTTGATATCCACCATATATTCATACATGATCATTCATAATTTTGTCACACTCTTGCATGATTTTCTCTATAGTTATAAAAATTGACTTCTACTATTGTACTTCTCCAAACCATATGAATCTGTAATGATACTTTATTTGTAGACCTAATGGTGATGACAAGTACCTTAAGGAGTTTTCTATGTGATTGATGAAGTAAATAATTTTGTTGACCCTGATTCATACTTTTTTAATGTTTTTATAATATTTGAAGACATAGAATACACATAAATGATTTATACTTACGTATAGTATCTATTGAAGAAATACTAATGTAATGTATAGTTGATGCAATACAATCATAGGTGTTGAGCAATCTTTCATCACCTAGAAAATATTTCATTCTTTGTTTCCTAGTTTTGGTTTTCCACAAACTAGAATAGTTTTTCCACCTTGTGTGTTTTGATGTTTTTGTGTCATTGTGATGTGTTGGGGGTACTTTTATTGTGAGTGGACCTACATAAACCATGCACATTTGTGTAAATTATTCTTTTTTCACAACCTAGTTGCATTGAGCTATTTCATGTGCCTTGTGCAATCTATGGTGAACACAATTCAACTTGTGCACCAACACACAAGCTCTTATTTGAAATGTTCAATATTCAACACTATTGTACATTTTGGTGAATTGTTCCTAACCCTTGTATAGGACTTAAAGAATATTTTTTTGAAACATAACTCTATTGTTCAACTTATATGCGACTTATGCAAAAAATCTCCTAGTGTTACATAATGGTTGAATATGAATTCCAAATGCATTAGATGGTTGAAATATCTACCTACAACTATTCCAAGACATACATTTTACTATGTGTTTATATACACTTATGTTAAGACTTTAGCTTTAGTTTAGTTCAAGCCTCACATGTGATTATTTTATTTAATCCACATTATTATGTATTAAAACTGTAAACCCTCTATTTGTTATTTTATCTCATTTAAAAATTGTAATCTCACTTTCTAAGAACATTCCCATCTTCAAAAATTTGATTCAACATGATATGTGCATCCTTTGAGATTTATTTATCTTCACTATTGATAAAGGTAGTTCCACCAAATTGACAACTCTTGGCATAACCATTCTAAATATTTATCTCATTGATGAAGGCCAAGAGTCACATTCAAACAAACATGTAATAATGTAATTTCAAGAAGAGTAGGTTTAGGTTTTGGAATTCAATTGTTTGAGTAGAGAAGGATCTTGCTCTAGATAACTAGTAAGGGTATATTAAAGTTTGGGAATTTGGATAGATTGTAACATAGAGAGTCTCTTCTTAGGCTAGGTGCTTCTTCTTAGTCTCTACTTCCCATGCTTGGTTTTCATGCGATCTATGCATGTTTGTAGTGAGAGTGCAAATTATAACATCAACACTGTGGTACCAAAACTTTAACTCTTTTATGTTGGGATTTGGATTTTTGAGATCCAAATCAGATCATGCTATATTTATTATAAAATGGATGGTGAAGTGTTCCATGTAATCGTGCATTCTATGTATATGACATGTTAATCTTTCATAACAATAAGAAAGTGGTGTGTGATTTGAAATCTTAACTTTCAACATAATTTTATATGGACTTGGGAGTAGCCAAGTACATTCTAGGCATGGAGATCAAAAGAGATAGAGGAAAGAAAAATCTATTTGGTTGAGCTAGATCAGGTATGTGAATTTAGTGATCAAGAGATTCAACTTGTTGATTTGTAGCCATTTAATTTATCTTATTTTATTGGGGACAATGTTATCTATACAAGATTGTTTGTCTACATCTAGTGAGATGGAAGACATGGTTTGAGTGTCTTATAGTAGTATTATTGGATGTTTGATGTGTAGTATGGTATGTACAAGATGAAACATTACCCAAGAATTAGGAATCATTATCTAATTCATGGCTAATCTTAGATGACATCATTGGGATGCAATTAAGAGGGTTTTTAGATATTTAAGGGTTACCTCTAGGTACTCTATTTGCTATTATGGTAATGTTTTTTTCTTTGGGAAAATGCTTTTGATTGGAGCTATCAACCAGGTACATAAAGCAACAATATACATGCAACACACTATTTAGTGGTAACATGTCATCGAGGGATTTAAACCCTAGTCTCCATTATGATAACCAAGTGGTTCAACAATTGAGCACAACCTAAACACAATATTATGGTGATGTTATATAGGGTTAGCGCTCCATTAATATTCATGTATTTATTGATTTAGGTTGGGCTAGATATATTGAAATTAGGATTTATCAGTGGCTACGCCTCCAAATTATTTAGTGGTTTTTGGCAAGAGAAATGAGAGGAATACCAGTCTGAAGATCTGGTCCTCAGTCAAGTCAGTAAGTCTAGTTTATACCCAGGTCTAACAATGCAAGAAACATGAAAAAACATTATGGAAATCTACTATGCGGTACAATATAAGTAAAACATAACATCATAAGACATATGTACAATGGTATCACAATCATTATATCTCCATTATATTCATTTCTCATAAATAGGTATATACATATCCATACTAACAAGTCTGAGTTTTTGCCTTATATACAATCTCACTTATACTCGTGTTCTCTATCCCTCTTACCCTCTTTATTTTCATTACTTTGTATGTATCTCCAATATATATCTACATAGAGGTATGTCCTTTCCAAAAATGCCTCTTTATGAGTCAGCTATACCCTCCACATGCCCTTTGCAGTAGTTTGTTGTAGGTTCTACTTGCTGTCCTATTCCTTGCCAACATCACTCCCCCTTTTAAAATTATGTCTTATCCCCATGACATCCTTAAGTTTGTAGGTAGAACATTTTTTAGATTACCCTGATTTCAGCCAGAGTAGTATCCCATTGTTTCTTTGTAGCTATCAAAATTTGTATTTGGCTCTCAAGCTAGATTGATGTATCCTCTACTTCTCCTATGGTAGCTAGTACCTTAACCTTTTGTGTAGTCTATTTTTCTTCAACGAATACTCTGGTTAAAGATGCCAGTCTCAAACTTATTACTTCTCTAAGATGTTTGATCTATGATTTAATTTGTTCTCTTTGATCTTGAAATTACTGTAGCTAAGAGTATAAGGTCTTCACCTATGCCATTATGGCTCCATTAGTGTCATGTACCAGATCATAGGTACTGACCACTTGTGTTATCTATGTTTCTAATGGCTCTATTTGATCTTTTATATTTTTAGTACAATAATAGGCCATTGTAAACAAAACTGGTAAAGTACCTTAGCCTCCTCCATACCTTATTGGATGCTCTTTATTTATGCTTCTAGTTTTTTGTGTGCCTTAGCACATTTGTTGGAAGCATCAGCTAGTCTTTTCTGATTTATTTTCTCTATTATCTTCTCTTCTTCTTTCTTCTCTACATATATAGAATGAGCTTTGAAGCTTTGCATCAACTATTTGAGTTGTTAGGTAAGATGTAGGGATGTGTTCCTCTATTCATTTGGCATCTCCTTTTGTATTACTTCTACCGCTTCCATGAGTATCTCACTTCCCTCTATGTGTTGCTATGAAATTTCTTCCCTCACTATGGAGTGGAAGATGTCACCCAATTGTAATTTCTGTAAGGGTGAGATACCGAATAGATTTACTTGTTGCCCTACCATTGGTAGTTGTAGTAACTAAGGAGTAACCATGGGTTATATTTGTTTTTTCTACACTAGGAAACCTTTGATAGATTGGGTAGGTGAGGCAAAGGAGGATGCATCCTGGGAATCCTGATGGTTATCTCTTGTATCCAAAGCCTCTTCTTTTTGTTGTCCATCCTCATGCTCTGTATTGGTGTCATGTGGAGGAGATATGCTTTGTTCTATATTTTGTGGAGGATTTGTATCTTGTTGAGCCATAGTTTTCAATGCCTCCTTAACTATTTCATATAGTTTCTTTGTTATTTGTTCAGTTTCTGCCTATATTTTATCTCGATCTGCTTATTCCAAGTTCATAAGGGTGTCCACCCTTTTCTTTGATCTGAGCTCACTAGCTTGTATTTGTTCTATTTTTCCTTCTCCTCCGCATATATAGAAGTATCCATTCCATCTATCGCTTGTTTCTTGAGATCCTCATCCAACTTCAGGGCTTTCTCTCTTCTTTTCCTTAGTGCCTCTACAAAGCCATCTGGTAGCAACACTAGAATTTCATGCATTGTCTTGTTAGTTTTAATCATGTATTTGATTATTACCCTTTCAATTATTTTCTTATTATCCTTAGACACCATAGGGTATATATCTGTTGTCTCCTTTAGTAACCCATGACATTAAATCCCATTGAGGATTGCATCTAGTTTTAGTGAAGTTTCCTATGTTATTGGATTTTTTTTCTTCTTTCTTGTGAGTTTTGATACCTCTTCTTCCCCTTCTTCTTCTACCTCCTTCATAGGGGATTCATTCTTCTTTCTTTTGTCTTGTTGCTTTTGTCTTGCTCCTTTTCTCTTCTCAACACTCATTTGTACTAATGTTTCTGATGCAATTCTCCTACTGGTGGATACTGTTTGTGATGATGTAGTAGGTTGTGGTATTATTTATGCACTAGCTACCACAGATGTACTTCTTCTTGATCTTCTAGGTGTTTCTTATTGTAACATTAGAAATTGTCCTCCTCTATGGAATGGTACAATTTCCCTTGGTTTAGCTCCTCACTCTTGGTGACCTTTCAACCTTTTCTTTTTTGGCCTTCTCGAAACCTTGATTAACTAAGTCTAGGAGCAATCTATTCAATTTTTGAGGTAACTTATTCATAGAACCCGGAAAGAGATTTGAGATTTGAGTCCCTGGGACCCCAAAAAATGCAGATCTGAGATGAAATTGGGAGCTAGGACTTGAGTGCCTGCACCCTAGTCCTCTCCTGTTTCACGAGATTTTGAATTTTGGCGGGGGTGTCGGTTCCCGCTGAGTGCCTCGGGATTCCATTTTCAAATTCTCAGTTTTTACACAATATCGAGACGCTATTTCAAAATTTGAATTCTCTAAAGATAGATATAAAAAGACATTTGCAAATCATTTTATCATACACAATTCTTATGCAAGCTTGATGCCAAAACTCTGCTGTAGTTGCTATTGAAGATCAGTGACTTGTTGAAGCTCTTTAAAGTATTCTTTATTTGCTATCTTGATGACAATAGATGAAGATTAGGAATCAAGATCTTGAGTCTATCTTTCTCTACCTAGGGTTTACACACCCTTTGCATGATCGGGAGAAGGTTTGAAGCCTCCAACAATAAGCTTGGAGATCCTCCGTGGACATTGCTAAGTCACCTTCTTGTGCATGCAAGTCTTCATTTTTCTCATCTCCTAGAGGTGAAGTTGTATGTGTTTATTGATGCAAAGAAAGTTGTTGATCTTCCCTTGATTGCGACATCTAGGGTTTAATTTTATGCATATATACATTGTTAGGTTTGCACACACTTCTGAGAATCTTTATCTCTGGCTATTGTTGAGGTAGGAATACCACTGAGGCAAGCTCCTTTATAGACACAACATATTCCTTCTTTTTGTAGGTACAGATCATGTTTTGCAAGTTCCAGCGGAAAGAAGCTATAGGAAGAAGGATATTATGGGTATAGCCACAACAGACTTTTAAATTGTTAGATTCTGAGACTTGCAAGAAATTGGGGCAGGTGTCGTAGTCCATTCAGAGGTTTATTATGGGATATGGAAGCCTTTCAACAATATCAAACACCCTATATAGAAGATTTTCATGTGTGGAAACCTTCAGGGCATTGGGGCGGGTGCCCTAGTCCATGCAGCCCTCAAAATCTAGGTACACTATCTCTGGAACTCTATCCCTACACTTATGTGATCACTTTTGTCAGTTGCTTCATCAATTTCCATATATTTCTAATTTAAGGCATAATTAGGGTTTTACTTGGTTGAAAGGAAAGCACTTGATGAAATCTTGATTAGGGCCTTAGGTTTCATAACCATGCAAGCATAAGAGACAGTGAATAGAAGCTTATTTAAAAGTTTGGTCTTTGTCCTCCCAATGTTTAGTAGTAGAATTGTGGTAGTTGACCTAGCTTAAACAAACTATCTAATTTCACGCTACATATTTTGGTGAACCCGAGCTTTAAAGAATTTGTATCCTTTTAAATTTTAGATTTGATATAATTTGCTATTCTAGAGCATAATTGGATTGAAAAACCCCTTTAGTGAATTTGGATATGTTAAATTGTGGATTATATTCTTTATCTTTTCACTAAAAGGGTTGGAAATTAGCATTTATTGTTGAAAGTTGTATTTCATTTGCAAAGGCCATCATTGTGTATTTAAATCTTAGTTTAAATAGAGCATGTTAGAATGTCAGATTATTTTTTGTAAGATTTTCATGCTTATGATGAGCCATTTAGTCATGATGACTTTGATATGTTAGATGAAGCCCTTGAGGACTTTATCTTGATTAAACATTCCACTACGGCCTCTAAGCCATCACTATTTCAAATATTTGTAAATGCAATTTATGTTCCTAAATCTAAAGAAGAGATTGAAAAACTAAAAATTGTGGTCACTCTATGTGCAAATGTGGTTTAACCATCCTCAAAACCTATGCTTATTGTTGAAGGTCATTCATCCTCTTCTCAATCTCCTCATCACATTTATGATTCTGCAAAACAAATAGCGAAACAAAACTTACAATAGACCAATCATAATGTCGTTGCGCATGCATATAACACTCAGAATAACAAACAAATTACACAACAAACAAATGTTTTGATATCTTTACTAGCTTCTAAACCTATGCTTCCTCAAGCACCTTGTTTAACACATAAAGGTGGTAAAGACTATGATCTTGTAGAGCAGCTTCACGCTACTCCTGCAAAGATATCTCTTTGGGAACTTATACAAAATTCACCTACTTACCATGGAATGCTACAAGAATCTTTACAAATGGTGATTGTTCCTCCTGCTGTTAAGCCAAATGATGTTACCACTTTACTAGATTGTATGCATACAACAAAAATAAACATTTTATCTCAACAACATGAGTTACCATCTCTGAAGGTTCAGAAGTAGTATGATCCTTTGGTTATCTTTATTATGATCAACAAAACATTGGTTAAGAGAGTGATGATTGATAATGGGTCAACCCTTTATGTTTGTGGTATTGACTTATTGCATAAGGTTAAAGTTGACATATCTGTTGTCAAACCAGAATCATTAAGAATTCGTGGATTTGAAAATGTTGGATGACAATCCGTGGGCACTATAACTTTACCTATACAAGTTGGACCTATGATGGTGCCTACCTTGATTCATGTCATGCCTTGTTCTCTATCTTATAACATGATTCTAGATAAACCTTGGATACATGCATTAGGAGTAGTTCCTTCTACTCTACACTATTTGATTAAGTTTATATTTAAAGGTAAAATTGCATACTATCCATTCAGATCTTGAACCTGATAATTGCTTGCAAATGGAAGTGCATAAGCATGTTGTTGGTCCTAAGAATTTAAACAATCTAAAAGCTAAATTGTCAACTCCTCTTGCCTCTAAAAATGTTATGCAAGAGCCCAAGCAATCGAATGCATTTGTTGGTGATGACTGGGGTTTGCTAGATTTTGCATCTTCCTCCATAGGAGAATATAAACTTAAAAACCTCATCCCCAAAACATTAAATATTGCATCGATCACATCGCATGCTTCAAATGATAAATATAAGACTTCTTTGGTGACAAATAAGGATAATACTCTAAGTTATACTACTAATTATGAGACTTATGAAACTCTACCTTTGTCTAATGAAATGGTCTCTCTCTATGGTAGAGGATTCTGAATCCTTTACAAAAATTGTGACTATGTAGGTAATGGTTGTTGCATAAGTCAACAAGGAATCAAAGTCCCTATAGAATCCACTTTGCAACATTATTCAAGTGGTATTGGATATAATTCTTTTAAGGAATCCAAAGATCGCAAACACCCTACTCTAAATGTGAATACAATATCAACACTTAGTTTGATATTCCCTGAAATGATTGACATCAATTATCCTCCAGGATCACTTCCACTAGATATGTTTATGGAAAATGAAGTGATAATGGACTTCATAGGTGCT
Source organism: Cunninghamia lanceolata (assembly GCA_027924645.1). NCBI lineage: Eukaryota > Viridiplantae > Streptophyta > Pinopsida > Cupressales > Cupressaceae > Cunninghamia > Cunninghamia lanceolata. Next base: position 16,145,016 of record BSBN01000186.1, on the reverse strand, counting down.
TATGATGGTATTCCTCATGTTGTGACCAAATCACACATCGCCCCATTACAAATGGGGACCGCCTAGATTTTTTTTCAGGATTAGTCATTTTAGGGTGTTGTGTTGGCGTTATCTCAGAGTCAGCCAGTTAATGAGCTTGCAATGATGGTATAGAACATTCCTTGGGTCAAGTGAAGGGATCTATCTGATGTTTTGAGTGAGGAACTATAGAAAAATGGCTAAGTAAAGACTAGGTGCCAATTATCATCTATAACACTCCAAATATGTGCCTTGAATAAGAAGGAGATCAACCCAGGTTTATAATTTTTTGAGTTTTTTGGTCTTGATGAAGTCTTTTGGAAGCAATTTCAATGATTGGAACTTAAGAAAAGTGAAGGGGAAGTCATCTTAGATCCAGGTGCCTTATCAAGTTTAATTCTTCACCAAAGTACGCCTAGTATGAAGGAAGCAATTGTCTAAGATGAAAGGCACTATTCCTTGTGATTTCAGTCATCTCAAGCGCCTAAGAGGAAATGGCATGAGATGGTGCTTTTGAATGGGTTCTTTAAGATATATGATTATTCTATGTCATCTCCTATTCTTTGAAGTCATTGAAATATCAAAAATCAAGTCAGTTTAAGCCTAGGCATCAATTTCCTCTGTGTAACTTCATGTGTGCGCCTAGGAGGAAATCCATTTGAATATACAAGATTAGAGGGTTGTTGGCTTGGGTGAAGTCTTTGAGAATATCATTACCAAGTGAAGGAAGCACTCACCTATGTCTAGGTGCAAATTCCTGCTTCTATAGCCACCTTTGGCGCCTAGGACTGCGAAGTGTTTGAAGTCACCCAATCTAGCTTAACGATAAGAACTTGAAGTTAGGCACATTTCCTTGTATATTATACCTAGTTTGGGTTCCTTGATAATATTGAATGATAAGAAGAAGCATTGGAAAGTTTGAAAGAGTGATTTGAGATGTTAACAATGCCAAGGAAGAGTAAAAGGAAGCAAGGCACCATTTGATGACTTTATGCACCAAAATTAGCGCCTAGGATCAAAGAGGTATGCCTCAAGCAAGTTGAAGGAGTAAGGATTAAGACACCTCTATTGAACCTCAACGAGTTAAAAATGAAACTTTGAAAGTGATTCTCCATAGATTTCAAGCATCATGAGCCAAGGCGCATATGGTCATATGCACGGCCTCAAGTGGGAGCCTAAGGGGAAATCAGTTTGAAACTATAAGTCTTGGAGGTGGCAGACTTTGGGGAGGTGTTAGCAAACAATTATAATGATCTGATGACAAGGAAGGTAAAAGAATAAGTTAAGAAGAAGCCTAGATGCTAATCCATGTTTAAAATAACCTCAATATGTGCCTAGGGATAAGGAAGCTAAGAATCTTGAATTTTGAAGTCACCTTGGAGTGAGAATATTCTAAACATCAATGCCTTGGCTGAAAGAGACTTAAGATCATTATAATGCTTAAGGATAGGTCAAGAGGTATGGGTTCCATTTCTTGCAATTTTGATCATTTTGAGCACCTTGAGTATGCAGATCATGAAATGATGAGGTATAAGCAAATGGAAGATAGAAGAGCTTCCTACAAGTTTGAATAGGCCTTTGAAAGAGTTAAAGTTAAGAAGCTAAGGTGGGAAGTCTAAGCACCTTAGAGCCTTGTCAACACCTTATCTAATCCTAGGCGCCCTCTCTTGTAATTTTGCCCATTTTTAGCACCTAGGAAGAGGAAGTGAATGAAGGCCCCTAATATAAAAGACATTTCACCATGCAGCTTGGAGAAGTTTAAGAACTCATAACACTTCCATTGAATCATAAAGGGGTTTAGATATATGAAGATGAAATAAGTATCTTTGGGAGAGTTAGGCACAATTTCCAATCTATTCTACCTCAAATCAGCACCTAGCATTATGGAAGATCTTCAAGGAATTGATCATTTTTGAGGTAAGCAACTATCAAAGAGGTAATGCGCAACTTTTACCTTTTTGTCATCAAATCATGGCCTAGTTTGGACAAGGGATAGCCTTCTAGATAAGGCATGAGTTCATGTCTCTATACTTCAATTTTGGCGCCTAAATAGTTTTTAAATTAAAATTCCAAAAAATATAATAAACGTTGATATTGGCCGACTTGCCTGGCTGACCAGCTCATCCTTCAAGGTGAATTGACTATATAAACCTAAGCACCCTTGTCATTTATTCATCATTCATTTTCAATTCACTCTAGGATCAACTTTTTGGAAGAGGAGCAACAATTTCTTCAGCAGATCTACATTTGTCCAAGTCTGATTTTTGTTGTTTAAAACTAATTTTCATCATTTTCTATAGAAAATCTACATTAGTTCATTTTGAAAGTTGATTAGAAGGTATGTTTCAGCTGCATTTCATCTATAAAATTGCCTTTACTTGTTCAAAATTTAATACTTTTATCATGTAAAAATAATTCTTGTAAAGGAAATTTCCATCATTTGAAGTCACTTATAGAGGTGTAATCATCTTGTAGGTCAATGGGCATGATTGGAAAGAAGCGTCAAGTGATGATCAAGATGGATGCCAAGTCAACCATACCTGACTCCAAGCTCGAGACTCATTGGAAGAATGTGGGAGACACCAACATGGGACATGTCAACTTGGAAGAGATGAAGGATTTCTTGCTTGCACTTGTAAGGAATGAAGACATCAAGGTCATTGCAAAGAGTGGAATCATACAAGCATCTTGTTTCCCACCTGCTTTACCTAGCACTGAATTGGTATTGGAATGTGCTCAACGCTATGATGAAGAAAGAAGGTGAATTGTGGCTAAGGATGGAACTGTCCTAGCTTATCTACAAATAGAAGCTATTCAAGAGATCTTCAACATTTCAAATTGTAAGATAGTGTTCATTTGTCCTACAATTGCACAACATACCTTTGAGGGCAATTCCAAGCAATACATGCAAGAAGTAAGGAAGAAGTGGATGGCAGATCCGTCAACCAAGATATACAATTTAGAAGATCCAAAGTTCCACAAGGTAGATTTCAAGCAAGAGATAAGTTCATCATGTTTCTAAATAGAGTCACAAGTAGGCCTCAATCATCAACTTTTGAAGGATGGATGTATACATATTTTGATCATGTTTTCACAAAGAATAAGATGATTCATTGGGCTGGACTTATAAGTCATTTCCTTGATGAGCAATTTGCAAATTTTGATGAGTCAAGGTCCTTCTGTATGACTTCCTATCTTGTCTACATCCTAGCAAGGAATGTTGTTTACAAAGGGTTGACCTCTAAAGGAGATGTGGGTATCACATCCAATCAAATCCTATCACACCAATGTTATACACAACTTCATCTTAAGAACATCAATCATTATAAGAGTTTCAATGATGCATTTGCCATGTATATAGTGAGAAGGTTACGAGGAGAGTTGGATAGGAGATTGACAGGTGCTACTAGGGGCTTCATTTAACAATATGGAAGATACTATATTCAATATGATAAGTTCACCTATATCAAAATTTAGGGCTTCACATCCTTTCCATATAGATTGCCAAGGTATCATACTAATAGGATGATACTATTGGAAGTATCAAGAAAGTTGTTAGAGTTCCATAAGATGTAGAGGACAAGGAAGAAGGCTGGGGTTCAATTCCCTCTAAATCTTGGGAGATATTACTCATGTTCATCACTTCAAGTAGCTAAGCATTCTGAGATTGAACTTCAAGCATATCATTTACATCTACATGATTCAAGGAGGGAGAATTTTGACCCATATGAGGTAACCAAATAGTCATATCCTACTTATCGACATGTAGAGAAACTTGAAGATCATTGGACAAATGCTATTGATGATGAAGATGTAAGGTTGCAAAAGTGTTCAAGATTGAGATGGGATTTGGTAAGGGCTACAAAAGTGTTGAGGATACCTGATCAGCTAGATGATGACATGACTCTTTCAGAGGATGACTTTAACAATGTACAGAATCTGTCATATACTATTGATTGGGCTGAAAGGGAGAGAACATATGATGAGGAGTTGATAAAACCAATCATTGCCATCACTAAAGAGCATGTTCAAGATCAAGTACAAGCATTGATAGATGAAGGAAAGAGGCTCACCTGCACCAAGATGGGAGAAGTTGAGAAACAAGTACAGCACAGTGCACCTGGCAGAGATTCATGAAGTAAGGATAATGAAAGAGATTCCAATCAAGCCAAGAAAAGGAAACAACTTGAATGTACACAAGGAGAATCGAGTCAAAAAATGAAGAGAGTAAGTATTGAGACTGCTTCATCTAGACAACTAGGAGATACTCCAATGAATCAAGATATAGTTGTGCATGAAATTCAAGATGAAGATCAAGGCATTCCATTTGAAGAGGTACCTTCAAGTCCACATGATACTAAAATAATTGATGAAGGTAACACTGAAAATCAAGAGGAAGTTGGAGAAGAATCATTGCCTAGGCGAGAAATCCAAGTACAAAGGCTAGGGGATCTTCCATCACTGCTGGAATGGTTACAAGAAAGAATCAAAGAAAGTTGTGAGGTGGAAGATTATCACCCTATTCCAGTTGAGGAGTTGCTTGTGGACATGTCAATTGAAAAACCAAAGAAGAAAGCAACAACTCTTTCAAAGATAACAAAATATACAACTGGCATGAGGAAGGTCCATGTAGCTATTCCAAGGGTTGATAAGAATATGGAAGATGTTGTACCTGAAGAATATGATATCACCACTATTGATTTGAGTCCTTTGACTGGAGCACAAGTAGAGGAAGAGCTTTAAGATTCAGTTGCTAACACTCGAGCTGTAATACGACAGGAAACAGAAGTGAGAATAAGAGTTGAACAAAGGTGTCAAGCATTGGAAAAATATATTCAACACCTAATACATCCTATCCATCAGTAGGAAAGAGTTTCTACACCTCCACCCATTCTTCCTCTTGAAACAGTTGTACATCTTGAAGAATTGAGATCCTCATCTCATAGGTTGAAGGATTGGATGAAGAGGTCGAGAGAGACAACATATGGGCATCTTGCAGATATAATGTAAGTGTATGGCAAGGTTGTAGATCTTAAGAAAAGAGTGCTTGCATTATTGACAGCTTGTGTTGAGTTTAAGGGTATCAAAGAATAATATATGCCACACTTGAAGAGTATGGTGGGAACTTCAATTGATGAGTTGATACATGCTAAGATAGTTGAAGAGGGAATGACATATGATTTCTCTACTTGGTACTACTTCTTTCGTAACAAAGGTTAGTTGCTTGATAGAGTTTAAATAGACATGTCAAGGGTAAGAAGTGTTATTCAAAGGATCCAAGATGGTATACATGCTTCATTGATGAAGATATGCAATCCCTTCGGAGAGATGACTATTGATCGTATGAAAAAATAAGTTCAAGCATTCTACTTTCAAGAGGATGATGTTTCTAATGAGAGACTTGATAGCATATTCTCACTTTCTATCTACCTTGGCACCAACAAGGCTTGAATGGCTGATTGGGAGAAAACACTTGGCATTTACACAATTGATGTACTTGAAGCAGAAGGAACCATTAGGAATACACCAAGTGTACCTTTGGATGATGTCAACAAAGTGCTGTCCACATTCATTGAATTTCATAGTACCATTGATGACTACTTGCATGGAGATTCCTCATAGCCTTTTGATGTGTCATCCTTATCTTCTTGGGAAGCATGCCTTTGTTCCATCTTTTATATGCTAAAAATAGTAGTTTGTTGTAACCGCCTACTTAGGTGGCATCGTCTAGTCCATTGGCTTTGCTGATCGATCTTAGCCATTCATGTAGTTTTGAAGCCTATATAAGGGCTCCTTTTGCTCTCATTTGTAAGGTTGAAGATTCTGAAAAATTGTTGCAAGAGCTCTTTGAAATAATATAAGACTCATTGTTCGGTGATTCTCTCTATGTTTCAAAGTGTTGCATGGTTTTCATTTCTTCAAGTGAATGTTAAATTAGATTAAGTTTTCTTTAAGTGTTATGTTACTTGGTGGAAGTGATTATTATTGTTTCTTGGTGAAATCTATATGTTCATACCATTTGTAATTTGTGGCTTACAAGTTGCTGTGTATGGTTAGTCTGAACAAACTGCACTTAACTTCGATTATTTGTGTTTGTTGAATATTCATGAACATAAGTGATTTGAACATCATATATTATCCTAGAAGATTGAATCTGAAACCTTGTGTAGTTGTTTAACTTAGCAAAGCAAGGTTGGTTGATTTCACTTGATCAATAATTGTTTCTTACATCTAGGATTAGAGTAGTTTCCTAAACCTTTACCTTTTACATTTTTTTGATTCATCATCATTAGGAATTAGGATCAATAACTTCATTGCTATATCCTACGCTGAGAGTTGTAGTACTTAGAAATTCCAAGTGTTTGCCTCTAGTAAGTGAAACAATCAAGTTGTTAGAACAATTGTGTAAGTCCCTTTGTGATAATCAACAATATCACATCAAGTGACTGAGTTAATCCATCATGAGTCATAAGAAAAGGAACCTTGAAGTTACTTCACTGGATCACACAACTTAGCCTTTGAAGAGCTTTATTGAAGAGAGAGTTGGATACTCAGTGTTTTACTCTATTGTTGACTTGTCTAAAAATAATCATCAACACTTTGTTATCACCGTAAACGTGGCCTACCTTACTGTTTAAACAATGATGCATATTTTGGAAAGACTACTAGCACAATAACTGCTATAGTAGAGAAAAATGAAGAACTTGAAGAATAATTACAATCCTACAATCCCCTGACCATAGTACTCTCCTTAACGTAAAGACTACCTATGTCGTTATGGATAAAGATAACCCTAAAAACATTATCCCTATTGGTGATTGTTTAGATGTGGTAGAAAAAGAAGAAATGTGTAAGCTATTGAATGAATTCTCATAATTGTTTGCTTGGAATTATTCAGACATGCCTAGTATAGATCCGCAGATTGTAACACATAATATTGTGTTGAAACCAGATGTTAAACCATTCAAACAAAAGATTCACAAGATGAATCCTAAGATTGCTTTACTTGTTAAAACTGAAATAGAAAAGCTCTTACAAGATGGTTCTATTCGACCTATCACTTACTCTCCATGGATCTCAAATATTGTTGCCATCACTAAACCCGATGGTCGTATAAGAATGTGCACAGATTTCTAGGATTTAAATTTGGCATCTTTGAAAGATGATTTTTTGCTCCCTAATATTGATATGATCGTAGATTCCATAGCCAGACACAAGTTACTATCATTCATGGATGGATTTTCAAGATATAATCAAATCCTTATAAATCCTCTGGATCAGTATAAAACAACCTTTATAACACCTTGGGGTACATTTTGTTGGCTAGTCATGTCATTTGGACTTAAGAATGCAGGAGCTACTTACCAATGTGCAATGACTCTTATATTCCATGACTATATGCATAATATTCTAGAAGATTATGTTGATAACATCCTACAAAAATCTATCCACCATAAGGATCATATCACAAATCTTTGACAAATATTTGAGTGCATATGAAAATATAATATGTGATTGAATCCCTGTAAGTGTGTTTTTGGCATGGACAGTGGAAAGTTACTTGGATTTATCGTTTCACATTGAGTTATAGAAGTTGATACGAAAAAGATAGATGCGATTGTTAATATGTCGATACCTAAGAACATATCTCAACTTTGTAGTTTGCAGGGAAAGATACAGGCCATTCACTAATTTGTTGCACAAGTCATGGATATGACTCGCCCCTTTACGCAACTACTGAAGAAAGATTCTCATTTCTAATGGAATTCTGAATGTGAAAAATATTTTGTTGACTTAAAGGATTACTTAGCTAATCTACCGGTTTTGCAACCTGTTGTTTTTGATAAGCCATTCCTATTATACATTTCAACATCTAACAATGCCCTAGCAGCTTTGTTAGCACAACATAATGATGTAGGCAAATAATGTGTTGTCTATTACATCAGTCGTACTTTGCTTGATTATGAAGTGTGATACACAACTATAGAGAAGCATTGTTTGGCTTTAGTTTTTACCACTCAAAAGCTTAGACACTATCTCTTAAATGTTGAAGTGCATGTAATGGTAAAATTTGACCCTTTGAAACATCTCTTCACAAGAACATATTTATTGGGTCATCTTGCTAAATGGGTTATGTTGTTAACAGAATTTGAACTCAAATTTATTTCATAGAAAGTGATCAAAGGATAAGTGATAGCTGATCAGTTAGCTAATGCTCCCTCACCTTTTTCTATTCAAAATGTTGATTTGTTCCCTGATGAACAGATTTTAACAATCTCTACAGATGAAAAATGGGAGTTATACTTTGATGGATCAAAATGTCAAACTGGCTCTAGGGCTGGTGTTATATTGATACCCCCCGTTGGTAAGCCGATTCCCTTATCTTACCACTTAGATTTCTTATGCAAAAATAGTATAGCTAAATATGAAGCTCTTATCGTTGGACTTCTTGTAGCCTTGGCTTTGAATATCGAAAACATCACAATATATGGAGACTCTTAGATAATTGCTAAACAGATAACAGGATCCTATCAAACTAAACATGATAAGTTATCTCAGTACCATGAGTTTGCATTATCTCTTTTAAAATGATTCAAATCATATTTGATTGATACCATTCCTAGGAAAGATAACTGGCATGCAGATAAAATGGGAAGCACAACTTCCCTTATATCCCCTGATGGTTCTCCTAAGGAATTTACCTTTGTTGTTCATAATCTTAAGACACCGGTAATTGAAAGCCCTACAATTGCAAATTTGGAACTCTATCATAATACATACATGGATGAATGGTTCTCCTACATATTTAACTACCTACGTGATGGAACCATCCCAGATTCAACATCTAAAAATACCTAACTCTGTTTACGCAAACTAACAGTGCGATACATTATATTATCAAATGTCCTATATCGACGAAGTTATAATGGTATTTTACTCTGATGTTTAAGTAATGCAGAGATTTTGATAGCTTTAGAAGAAGCTCACATTGATTCCTGTGGAGGGCATTTCGGTAGAAAATCATTGCAGCAAAAATTGTTACATATGGGGTACTATTGGCAGCATATGGAACAAGATTCCTTTGCTTCCATCAAGAGATGCCCGCAATGTCAACAACATAAACACTTGATCCATGCTCCTGCTCAAGAGCTTCATGCCCAATTGTCTCCATGGCCATTTTCTATCTAGGGCTTGGATCTCGTAGGTAAACGTTCCCTACTCCCCTCTCAAGGACATACATTTATCATTATTGCTACTAATTATTTTACAAAATGGGTCGAAGCGGTCCCTTTGCTATCCTTTACCACCGATGTAATCTATCAATTCATACAAGATAACATAATTTCTCAATTTGGAATATCTTCCTCCTTGGTTTTAGACAATGGTACACCATTTAAGAACAAGGATGTGAAAAAGTTCCTTGAAAAATATCATATCCAACATTGCTTCTCTACGCCTTATGGCCAAGTAGAAGCTTCAAACAAGGTTATTAGAGAGATTTTATGGAAAACTATTAATAAACATCAAAAAGATTGGCATACGCAATTATCCTATGCCTTATGGGCTTATAGAACAAGCATTTGAATGGCTACAAGTAACACACCATATAATCTCATCTATTGCATAGATGTGATAATGCCCTTGGAGTTAGAAATTCCTTCCTTGTGAATTTCCCTAGGAGATATCATGGATGATAACATAGAACAAGAGAAAAGATTATAGGAACTTGAGATGCTTGATGAAAAATGTATTAACGCTCTTGAACATCTAAAATCTTATCAAAAAGGTATGCAACGAGCCTATAATGCACAAGTCATACAACATTCATTTAATGTTGGGGACTTGGTTCTATATGAAAATCAACACAATGTAAACATACCACCTAGTGAAAAAGGTAAGTTTAGCCCTGATTGGCTTGGACTGTATATAATTATTGAGGCCTTTGGATTTGAGCATATAAATTAGCCGATGAGCAAGGTTTTCCGCTTAAGGAACCGATTAATGCGACACACCTCAAAAGATTTTATGCTTAGAGATTTAATGTTAAATGTTCCTAAGCTAATTTAGCACATAGATTAGCTTCAATTTTGACAAGATAGTATGGTTTTGTCTTAATTCGTTTGGCATTACATCTTTGTTCAGTTTATCATTGTTGTATTGTGTTTAAGTAGTAATTGCTTAGATCACTTTTGTATTAACTGAATGTAGCATGAAAATTAAAGTTGTGTAAAATAATTAATCATTGTGTTTGTTACTACATGTTCTTTTTAGAATTGTTAGTATATCACAATAGCATTAATTATAGCATTTAGACATCATCACTAGTTGTATTTTACAAAAATCACATGTGATAGATCAAAAGCCATTACACATAAATCAAAAGAAATATATATATATAAGTTTCATGTATACATCGGAGTTGACTATCCCTCAAAACAAAATAGGATGTCGTAGTGCCTAAAGTCTATGAATCACATAGCTAAGCCTTGATCACCAGTACCCTCAGGCCCTCGTGGTGTTCAAGTGATAGAAGCCTGACCATGCGTGGCTATGAATCGTGAATGACTCCTAGAGACGCTTCACAATCGTAACCCCCTGATCTCACCTCTCATCTCTATCATCAGCTCATGTGCCTCCTAGTACATCCTCTAGTACCAATCTCTCTCAGCCCAAGCCTAGTCTCTATCAGCTCTAGTCTGTTGGACCTCCCGCAGTAAGAACTCATTGACAGCTGGCCTGCCCTCCGATGTAGGAACCACTACCATATACTCTCTCTATGCCCTGAGCTCAGCCTTGACACACTCAGCTCTCTATGTAAACTCCTCTCTCTCTTTGATGTAGATTGCTGTAGCATGGCCTCTATAGAAGTCTTGTATCTGATGATAGGCATAAATATCTCAGCATGCCACCCAACGGATGATCGTGGCGAATAACCTACCAGCACTCGCTACTTTGAGGCATATGTCAATACTATGTCTTTGATAACATGACTCACAAAGTCTCACCATACGTTTGTCCCAATTGCAAAATAGAGGATGAGTTAGATGTTACACTCCCATACAAAAATCACAAATAATAAACTATACCAAAACATTAAAATAATAAATCAAACCTTACCTGGATCTCCATCTTGCCAGGATGGATATCAGATCGCCGATGGTGTGTTGAGTTTTGCTATCTTATCTATAGCTAGGGGCATAGACCTACTGCTCTCCCCCCACTCTATCTGACAAGGCCTCACATCATCTGCAGGTGTAGGATCACGAGTCCTGGACTACGGTCTCGACTCGGTCTCCTCATCAGTGTCTATCTCCTGTTGGCTCTATCGTGATCTTGCTCTGAAGACATATTGTGATGGGACCCCCTTGGACTCATCCTTGTCCTCCTCCTTGAGATCATAGTATCCTGTGAAATCACTGATGTCATCCTCCACCCTTGTGTCACTCGCATAACCCGCCCAAGGTCTAGCATCCCCTATAGGGTGCCCGGGTGGAAAAATAGGTGCACGTTGTGTTGTGTACCACCAGGTTCAATATGCTCAAGTACACCTAACATCATCTGTGTCTGACACTAGCTCTACATCCTCAAGACCCTCATCATCACTAAGCGATATGTCTTCTATAGTGGGCCGTTAGACAGTATTGGCTTTGACTGCACTCTGAGATGCACAAGCATAACTCAGACAAATTATAGGAACATCCTGTACCTGTCCAAACTGTCATGTGACCCTGTCAAAGTAGAACCAAGTTATAGTATGATCGAGGCGACTGACCATCAACCGATCCCTCTGCATCCGAGCCAACTGCCTCTATTCACCAGGCCATCTGATGTAGCTACAATATGGTCTCCAGATGATGTCACCAGGCTGTAATCTGTCAAATACTACTCTCCAATATAACAGATTGCCATGCCTCCAACACCTGACCAGTGGATAGGTATAGACACGCAGATGAGTGAATGTTGCCTCTATGGGATAACCTATGGTCATGTGCACCTGATGTGCTCAAAGGCCTAGACCTGTAGCAATGTGCAGACCATTAGGCTCCACATCTCGTAATGGATATATCACCCTAAGTCGCGATATAGGTGCACAAGCACATTGCAGCCCCATGCATAGACAATCTGGTGCTCCTCCATAGCTTTGATAGTGTGAATGAGACTCCTGTGAAGGTGAGTGCCTCATCCATCTAGTGTGATGGCTAGTACAACTGTGACAATCATGATCCTCTATAGTAAGGGAATGTCTTTGCATCCTTGCTCTAGTAAACATAGCTGAATGTGTCCTCACTCTACCTGCGAAATAGTATGACCCAAGCAGTATAGCTGACTCTCATGAGTATACTCCTATAAGTGATGCCCAACAACCCTCACTATCTCTCCTCAACTCGAAAGTCAAAGGATCCTAAATACATCCTCCAGTGTTATAGTAATCTTTCCAGTCAATAAATGGAATGTGGATGTATCTGCATCCCATCTCTCGATCAGTGCCATAAGCATCACATGGTGGAATCTGATTGTGGGCATCTCAAACACCCACCAGAGGCCCACTGTCTATAAATATTCTCTCTCTGTGGCAGTCAAAGCACTAGCGCACTCTCGCAGGAGTGCCACCAGACGACCACCTTTGTGTGCATGCATCTGAGGGACATTCTATAGATCAGAAAGAAAGTAATAGTATTAGAATCCCCAAAAATGAATAGAATGCTTGTGCCTAGGGCCCATGTCCTCTATGGACCAAGGTGCCCCAAGAAGACTAGGGCACCCTAGAGGGACATGGGTGTCCCTATGGGACTAGGGTGCCCTAGTGAGATTCTGGCGCCCTAGGTAGACTTGGGCGCCCCTATCTGGGAACCCTGTCCACCTTCCTCTCTTGGCATAGACATCAATAAATATGAAAGAAAAAGTAAAACAAAAGATGATAGAAGCAAGGAATCAGGACCCTACCTTGGCCTCAAAGCATCTCTCTGCCACTTAGGCTCGGAGCAACTCTAGTCATGGTGGATGATATGGGCATCAGCTCGACATGGTCATTCTCCTATTCTCCTTCTCTCTCTCTCTACAATAACAAGAAACAAAGAATGAGTTAGTGATAAGTGACGATTCCCTTTTACATAAAGTAAGTAAAAAATCCTATCCCTAACTAGGTGCAAAAGTGTGCTCTTTCACTCTTGAGCCCTTTCCTTGAGCTGACGAACTCTGATTTCAATATCATTTGTTGCATTGGAATCTTGGTTCTGATCTCGTCCTTACCCAATCTGTTATGGTCGAGTGTTGTTTCTTCAAATGATCCTCATAACACATCTCCATTGAAATCTACTCGCGTGGATATCTCCTTATTTCTACTCTCAGATTAAGCAAGTAGAAACAAGGGGGGCATATATCTCTCTCGATTTCCTCTCTCACCTTGTCTCATCACTCAACCCCCTTAGTGTTTTTTGTATTGACTCATTGGTGGTGGTTGCAGGTTGATGTGGTTTTGATTTCTCTAACAAGTGTTCCTCTGTAGGTTGCGGTTCCTAACTTTGTGGTCTTGCAGGATTGCAGACTTGGGGGCTCCTACCTTCTCGGCGACAATGCTTCGGCTTCCTCAATAGTATCCTTTTGGGTATCCTTTTCATGATTGATGTATTTACTTTCCTTTAGTTACATATGCATGTAGTGTCATATGACCACTAAAGTGGGGGCTAAATGTAACATCAAAAATTGTCCTCCTATATGGAATGGTACAATTTCCCTTAGTTTAGCTCCTCACTCTTGGTGACCTTTCAAAAATTGTCCTCCTATATGGAATGGTACAATTTCCCTCAGTTTAGCTCCTCACTCTTGGTGACCTTTCAACCTTTTCTTTTTCAGCCTTCCCAAAACCCTGATTGACTAAGTCTAGGAGCAATCTATTCACTTTTTGAGGTAACTTATTAATAGAACCCATAAAGAGATTTGAGATTTGGGTCCCTAGGACCCCTAAAAATGCAAATCTGAGCTAAAATTGGGGGCTAGGACTTGGGCGCCCACACCCTAGTCCTTCCCTACTTCACGGAATTTTGAATTTTGGTGAGGTGTCAGTTCTCGCCGAGTGCCTTGGGATTCCATTTTCAAATTCTCAGTTTTCACGCGATATCGAGATGTTATTTTAAAATTTGAATTCCCTAAAGCTAGATATAAAAAGATATTTGCAAATCATTTTATCATACACAATTCTTATGCAAGCTTGATGTCAAAACTATACTACAATTGCTATTGAAGATAAGTGACTTGTTGAAGCTCTTTGAATTATTCTTTATTTGCTATCTTAGAGACAATGGATGAAGATTAGGAATCAAAATCTTTAGTCTATCTTGCTCTTCCTAGGGTTTGTACACCCTTTGCATGATCAGGAGAAGGGTTGAAGCCTCCAACAGCAAGCTTGGAGATCCTCCACAGACATTGTTGATTCACCTTCTTGTTCATGCATGTCTTCATTTTTCTCATCTCCTTGAGGTGAAGTTGTATGTGTTTATTGATGCAAAGCAAGTTGTTGATCTTCCCTTGATTGAGACATCTAGGGTTTGATTTTATGCATATACACATTGTTAGGTTTGCACACACTTCTACAAAACTTTATCTCTAGCTATTGTTGAGGTAGGAATACCAAAGACGAGGCTTGACTGAGGCAAGCTCCTATATATCCGCAACATATTCCTTCTTTTTGTAGGTACAGATTGTGTTTTGCAGGTTCTGAAAGAAAGAAGCTACAGGAAGAAGGATATTGCAGGTACAATCATGAGAGACTTTCAAATTTTTGGATTCTGAGACTTGCGGAACATTGCGGTGGGTGCCCTAGTCCAACCAGGTGTTTATTCTGGGATTTGGAAGCCTTTCAGCAGTCTCAAACACCCTATGTAGAAGATTTTCCTATGCAGAAACTTGTGGGACATTGGGATAGGCACCCAAGTCCATGCAACTCTCAAAATCCAGGTACACTATCTTTGGAACTCTATCCCTACACTTCTGTGATCAATTTTGTTAGTTGCTTCATTAGTTTCCACATATTTCTAATTTAAGGCATAATTAGGGTTTTACTTGGTTGTAAGGAAAACACTTGATGAAATCTTGATTAGGGCCTTAGGTTTCATAACCACGCGAGCTTAAGGGACAGACAAAGTGAATAGAATCTTTTTTACAAGTTTGGTCCTTGTCATCCCAATGCTTAGTAGTGGAATTGTGGTAGTTCACCTAGCTTAAAAAACTATTTAATTTCATGCTAAATAGTTATGCAGTGGGCTCTTGCAGAGAGAGGGTTTAGCTTGTGGAGCTTCTGCAATTACTTGTGAGGTTGTGCAATCGATGTGCCCTCTGGAGATGGGATTTCCCATTGTTTATGCAATTTATCATTATGTTTCTCCACATGTTCATCTGCATTCATCTTATGCATTTTATCCATTACTTCCCTATATGTCCCAAATCTTTCTTCTGCAGTATCTTTCGGTTTGCATAGTAAATTCTCCGCATATGCATTTATTTCTACCTTAGATACTTCATAAGTTGATCTAGGTATCCAAAAGTTTCTGGGCTCTACTACCTCCATGTAAGTGTAATCTTTATCTACCATGAAAGTAATATGATTCATATATTGTTTCACTAATTCATATGGTAGTGTTTCTCTATTTTGCAGATCTCACTGTAGGGTTTTGAAGAAACCTAGGAACATGGTATTGAATGCTCTTGTTTCACTAAAGCTCCTAATGTTCTATTTTATTTGTGTGGCAATTGATAGGTATTATTACCAAATTTTGCCTTTGAACCCCTCCAATTCATTGAGAAAATAGAATACTAGGCATATAATTAGAGTACCACACCAGAAATTGTAGTTTGAATCCTTTGTTCTATTTAGGTTCTCCATCAGTTATTCCCTCATTACCTCACAGAAGTCAAAATCTAGACAATCTTTTCATATATCCAATTTCCTGGCATAAATGTTCTTGTATTCATCTATGTACCTTGTATCTCCGAGTAGGGTATCCCTTAGATCCTTAAATTTTATATGGTTTAACTCTAAGATTGTACCATTGATGTACTTCTTAACCTCTTAATAAAAACTACATCCACTAGTACATTAGAATGCTCCTTTTTTGTCCACTTCCATTTCCTTGAATGTGCATTTCTTGTATTTAGGTCGTGGTTTCTCTATCACATCAATGAGAAATGGTGTAGCCATCTCATCTTTCTCACAGTTTGTCTGCTAGGGTTTGATTGCTTTGTAGGTCAAAGCTCAATTTTTCAACTCACTAGGATGTAAATGAGGATTTTAGATCAGATTAGGGTATAAATAGCCCTAAAAGTTTCTTTTTTCATTTATTGTTTTTACCTATTATATTTTTTGCAGGCTTTTGTAGCCGTTTGTTATTACAAGATGCTAACGATTACTTTGTATTACAATATGATATATAGTATGATATAGTTAGTATGTTATATGTTTGAATTCCACCGCATGTCATCTTTTTAGTCTAGAGACTTGTGATAATTCTTCAACTGAGCTCCATTAACATATCTGGTAGTGATTCTTCCTTTCATGTCTTTCAATCTTACCACTCTGGATTTTGTAATTTCTTCTATGCAATAAGGTCCTAACTATCCAATTTTGAGTTTTCCCTATTTCTTAAACTTTCTATCATATAGAAGTACCAAGCCTCCTTCTTTGAAATTTTTCCTCTGTAGGTTCCATTCATACCAAGCTTTTTGTTGCTTTTTCTAAATATTCATGTTATAGGCTGCCACTAACCTATTTTCATCCATTTTCTCTAGTTCCTCAATTATTTGAGTCAAGGATTCTTCCTCATTTAGTTTTCAAGTCTTTGTAGTATGAAATTTAGGAAGTATAAAGTGTATTATTTTAGTAGCATCTAGGCCATAGACTAGCTCATAGGGTGTGAAATTTGTAGATCTTTTCTACGTGGTGCAATAGGCCCAAAGTATCATAGGTACTTTTAGGTCCCAATCTATTTTGTTGCCATTACACATTTTTGTCAACCTCTTACTAATGATCTTGTTTAAGGCCTCACTTGACCTATTTTCCTAGGGATGATATGGTTTGCTCTTGTTGTGTACTATTATAAAGGATTGTAGTAACTCCACAATCATGTTATTTAAGAAGTGTTTTCCTTGAACACTTGTGATACTAATTGGACATCCAAATCTAGTAATTATATTATCATAGTGGAACTTTGCAACTATTTTTTTAGTATAATCTTTTGTAGGTATAGATTCTTCCCATTTTGTAAGCTATGGTGATGATGTATCTTGATTTTGATCGTTTGGCCAAAGGATCTATGGGTCCAATAAAGTCAATTGCCCATATCTCAAAGGGAAGCTATGCTGATACTAGTCTTAATGGCATTTCCCCTATAGCAATGGTTTTACCCATTCTTTGACAAATGTCACAATATTTTACATTTCTTTTAGTATCTTGGAACAGGGTAGGCCACCACAAGCCTACTAGTTTGATCTTTCTTGTTGTTAAGTCTTTGGAGTTATGTCCTCCTACTATCCCTTCATGTGCTTTCTTTATAATATCCTCCCTTTCATGTCCATACACCACCCTCCTGATTATATCATTTTTCCCTCTTATATGTTGCTCTTCTTCGACAAGTGTATAGGGAAAAGCCTTATGCATAAGGATTTGTTTGTCTTGCAGAGATGTCCGAGCTAGACATTCTTTTGTGCCCAATAGATATGCAATGTCTTTTAGTTCTTCTGGTATCACATTGACCCTAAATAGGTTTGTGCCAGGGAGTTATTCTTCATGGTTATTAGGCTCTACCCCTAATTCAATTCTTGATAGATAATCAGGGCCTTGGTTTTGTTTCTTAGGCTTCACTTTAATGTTGAATTCAAACTCTTGGAATAGTAGCAGGCATCTACATATTCTTCCTTGTATGATAGGCTTGTTTAATAGACATTTTAGTGGTTCATGGTTGGTAAAGAAGGTGAATGGTGTGGATAGTTGGTAGTGTCTAAACTTTTTCAATGCATAGACCATTGCTAATGCTTCCTTTCTATTGTAGTGTAGTTTTTCTCAGCTCTTGATAATTTCCTACTAGCAAAAGCTATAGGATAATCTTTAGTTCCTTTAGGTTGAGCTAATACTGGACCTATTGCTATGCCTTAGGCATCTACATGAACACGGAAAGGAATGTTCCAATCTAGGAATATCAGGATATGGGATTCAACAATTTTCTGCTTTAGTATGTCAAAAGAAGATTGACACTCCTCATTCCATTCAATGTTTCTTCCACTTTTCTTTTTCAGAAATTCCTCTAAAGGTGATGCAATGGGTGCATAACCCTTAATAAACTTCCGGTGATACCTAGTGTAGCCTAAGAAAGTTTTGACTTCTGATGTTGTTTTAGATGGTAGTAATGTGAGTATTAAAGTTACTTTCAAGGGGTCTACCATCAACCCTTCCTTTCAAATGATGTGACCTAGGAGATTTCCAAAAGGTACCACAAATATACATTTCTTAACATTTAATAAAATTTGTAAACTTCTGCATTTGTTGAACATCATTCTCATGGTCTGTGTGTGATCTCTCATTAAGCCATAGATAGTCCAGTCATCTAGATAAACCTCTAAGAAATCATGAATGAATTCTTTAAATGCATTTACCATTATTCTACTAAAGACTGCTGGTGCATTCTTAACTCCAAAAGGCATCACTGTGTAGATGTAGGATCCCAATTCAGATGCAAATGTTGTCTTAGGTTGATCCTCTTCTCTTATCTTGACTTGGTGATAGATAAAAAATCTATCAATAATGAGTACATTTCCCTTCCGGCAACTAATTCCAATTTTTTTTTTATGAAGGGGCTATGGAATGGATCATGGATGGAAGATTTATTTAACTCTCTGTAGTCTCTACATATCCTTATTTCACCTGATTTCATGTTTTGTACCACCATTGGGCTGATCTAGTTAGCTTCTTTAACAAGTTTTATGATTATTGCTGCTAACATCTTGTCATTTTCTATATTGACTCTTTTCTTCATGTTAGGATTGAGTCTATATGGCCTTTTCTTGACTAGTTTCACTCCTTTTAGTTGTATCTTCAATATGTCTTCTTCTTCTTTAATACCTTTCATCTTGGTGAATGTTCTTGGAATAGATCTTCATACTTAGAGAGAATCTCAATTACCTGTACTACTACTTTTTCATTCCAATAGTCTCCAATCATCACCACTTTAGGATCACCTTCCTTTCCAATATTTTCCTCTTTGATTTTTAGTGGTTCCTTGTAATATTGGTCCTTTTTCTCAGTTAATGTTTCTAGCTCTCTTTCTCCTTCTTGCACTTCAATATTTATCTCTTCATTATCCTCATCATCTATCGTTGTTGTTTTATAACATTTTTGACCCATGTACCTTGACTATTGATCTATCCATTCCACCAATTTCCATATCCCTTCAAGTATTTGCGTTGGCGTGTTGTATTCTAGTTCATTTTTCTCTTCCTCTATTTCTTATTAAAAAATTGTTTCTTTATTTTCCCAAGTGTAACTTGTATATATTTTTCTGTACTCCAAAAACAAAATGTATGTATGAAGTCAACTTGTACTTCTTCCCAATCCCTTGTTTATTTCCTTCTCTCTTGGTTGATATACCAATTTTGGGTTATAGGTATTAATTTCTAGTAGAAAAAGTGGGTATATATGATCTTTCTATGTTCCTTTTTGTTTTCACATGCTACTATACGAGTGGTTACGTGATCTTGCAGTAAATTTTAGGCTTCATATTTAGATATTTATTTGTATTCTCCATGTTTTGGTAAGTATATAACTTTGATAAGGAGTTTAAATGTCTACCAATCTTGCATTAAATCTCTACGTGTTGACCACCAGTTTGTTCCATTACAAACTAATGTATGTTGTATTGCTTGTATTCTTCTTTTTCTTCTATGAAGATTGTCTCCATCTCATTCAAGTATTATTGTAGGTCTTTAACCCCCGAGAACTTTGGTAACTTGATATGAGAGATTCATTTCATAATATGATGAGATCTTCAAGATTCTTCTTAATTTTTGTCCTTTTTGATGGCACATACGATTTGTGGTGGATTTACCTCTAATGTAGAGGATTGCGGTATGTTTTCTTCACTAGATTGAACCATGCATATCCTCTTGATCCCTCTCATTCTCTTGGTTTTTAGCTCCAGTTCATTTTTATCCATGCTTCTAGGACTTCTTTGCTATCAGTGTTGTCATTCTCATTGTTTTCCTCTATTTCTCCTATTCAATTTGGTTCTATGTCCATTTCATTTGTTTCTAGCCTTTAGATTGTGTGGATGTTGTTACATGGTAGTTATTAGTTTCTTCTGCATTGATGTTTTCTTCAATATAGGCTTCATCCATTGGTAGTCCTACTAGTATGAATATACTTTTATTACTATCCACAAAAGATAGTTCTTTCTTGCGGGAGTCCACTATGCCATCGACATCCACAAACCATCTTATTCCAAGTAATACATTAAAGGAATCTCCTTATTCATTCATAGAAACAACCACAAAATCTAATACATGTTTGATTCCCATCAAGTTCACTTCTACTTACCTCCATGTCTCAATGGATGACAAGCTAGATCCATCTACCAAAGTAATGTTGTAAGGTGTTTGAGATAATCTAGGTCTCCCTAGTTGTTCCTAAAGCTTCTTAGTGATCATGTTAATATCTGTACCCAAGTCTATCATTACATTTTTGACCTTTATATGATTAATATGGGTATCCACTAGTAGTGGTTTTATTTTCCAATGTCTTTCATTTATACCCAATTGCCTAACTTGGTTTCATGGTATCTTCTTGGACTTATAACAATATTTAACAATTTTTTTAAATTTTTCCATTAGATTATGTTGTTGTGTTAGAGATGTAAACTATTTTAATGCTACAACTTCCTCTTTTGTGAAGAATTGATTGACATTTTTTTTCTTTTCTTATTCTTTGGTTATTATATGTTTAGTCTTTTGTACTACCTCATCATGTTGCTTTTTATCTAGAAAGAATATATCTTCCTCCTCACTTTCTTCTCTTTCTAATTCAGTAGTTTCATATCTTTTTATTCTAGTGTTTGTGCCCTGTCTTGTAACTACTGCTACTTTCTCTTTTCCTTTTTATTCCAGTAGTTTCATATCTTTTTATTCCTTAGGACTTGACCTTCTTCTTTAGGGACTCTTCTAATTACTCTAGCCCCTTTTTATTTTTCCAAATCATCTCCTTTTCCTTATTGCAATGCATTCTGAAAGTACTGTTGTGCCTTATCACATGTGAAAAGGTAATGTTCTGTGTTGTTGTAGAATGAGAACTGCCTTCTTTCTCCCCAACACTCATTAGAAAAGTGCCCTGGTTTACCACATTTGTAACAAGTGGGCTCATCTCTTCTTCTTCTACCTCTACATCAGCCTTTGCCTAACCTCCAAATTGTCATCTATCCTCATTACTATAGTTATTTTCATATGGAGTATTTTGATTTGCATTCTGTATAGTATTCATGTTCCTTTGGTTTTCAATGAAGGTTGCTTGTAACCTTGGTCCTAATGATATAGTGCTCTTTCTACTAGGCCTTTTACATATGCCATTGTATTATTGTGTGTTTTATTTTTGTGATTTGAATTTTACCATGAATCACTTTCATCCTCATCTTCTCTTACCCTAAATATTTGTGATGGACAATCTGATGTTTCATGATCATCACATTCTCTACATAATCCATAATAGACTGTGTTCTTTGTAGGGAGTTCCTTTATATCCACCTTCATTGCAGTGTCCTATCTTTCTCCTTTTAGCTTTGGGTATTCATTCCAAATGTGTCCTTCCTTTGTACTACCAAAATTTCCTGTTTGAGTTTCAATTGTTCCAATTCGATTCTTAGTCTTTCGAACTCCATATTTTCCTTCTTTTTGTCACATTTGTGCCAAGTCTGTGCCTCAATCTGATATGCTAGTGTGACTTCTTTAGCATATGTTTCAAATATTATCCCATCTAGAGATCCTCACACATTTAGAGGCTTATTCCAGATGTAAACCATTCAATCTTCTACTTCTTAGCAAGGTTATTCTACTTTGCAAACTATGTCCTTAAACCTTTTGTCAAATTCCTTAATTGTTTCTCCATCCCTTTGTATTAGTTCTCTCATCTTACTCACCCCTTCAACTGGTATTTATAGAGTTTCAAAGTTCTCCAAGAACTCCTTCACTTCCTCCCATGTTTTATCATGTTTGGGACAAGCTTTTCTATACCATTTTAATGTGTCATTCCATAAAGTCCCAATGAAGTCAAAAAACTTAGTGCCATCTTTAGTAATCTCATTCTCATTCTAGATTGATTCTAGTACAAAAATATGCTCCGTGGTTTCAGTTATGTCCTTTTCAAATATTGGTAATTTAATAATAACTTCCATTTTTCATTTCTTTTTCTTTTCTAGACCTTCTAGTGTTTTGTGGTAGTTTGCTTTCTGGTTTTGTCTTCTCTATTGGCTCTGGCCTTTGTGTTAGGGTTTTATGTTCTCTCCATTTATCTCTCTGCAAGTGAATGTCAAAATATTCTTCTCCCAAAACTTCTTCATAATCATTCTTAATCTCTTCTTCTCTTTCTCTTTCTCTTTCACTTTCAACTTGCTCTTTTCTTAAAATTATCCTTAATTTATAAGGCACTTGAGGTGTCTCTCCAAAGTGCCTTCTCATTCTCATGGATATTCTTTTTCTTCTAAATGGCATTGTGTTTTCATTAGGTAACTTATCATTATTTTGTCTTATATTACTAGAACTGGTCTCTTTTATACCACATCTTCTCTAATCTTCATTATACTCTGATTAGCCAGGTTGTCTAGGTAATCCTTATCCAAATTCAAGGGATGAAGGTTTCGTATAGGATTTAATATTTCTTGCCATTGTTTTTCAACTCTAATTTGAATGTTAGCCCAATTAGGTTGATATTCTAGAGTTTTGTATATCCTTGTAGGGTTAGAGTTTGGTTATGTTCTTCTCTCCACACACTTCTCAACTACTCATATGCATCAATTCTTCCTCCTATACTCTTTAAAAGTTTTGTTGTCCTGTCAATATGTATTGTAATAGGCTTAGGATTATCTATATCTCTTTGTATTAATTTTTTGGTAGCCTCTATGGATTCTTCATTTATTCTCTCTTTTCCCTTTATATTTCCCTCTCCAACAGCACCCACAATGGTGCACTCAAGAGAAACTTCATAGGCACACTCATCTAACTTATTTTCTCCCGCAATTTCTCTTTCTCGATTTCTACTTGTTTCTCCTACCTTCTCCATTTTCTACAGTACCTTTGCTATCTCTCTTGGGTTTGTTTTTGTCTCTCATTTCTGCTTATCTCCATTTCAATAAATATAATCTTTGTTTTTCCTTAATCTTTTGTTATACCTTTTTGCCATGGGTGTTTTTGATTTGAAATCATATTAATCCTTATGTATCCCATGGTTGGATTATCTTGAAGGGTTATATGTTTTCAAAGATTTTTTTAGACCCCCCTGTTCTATTTTCCATCCCCTTAAGTGCCTTCCGCCCTCTCACAAGGGTAGGAACTTATCAAAATTCAAAGTCTTCCAAAAGTCATTAAAAAATTCCTATCACTCAAGTTTCCTTACTTGCACTTCTCCACACTTTTCCTTTCTCTATTTATTCTCTTTTTCTTCACTTCCCTTTTCTAGGGTCCTGACAATGGAACCAAATATTGGCAAGATAAATGAGATGGATACCAATCTAGAGATCTAGTCCTCAGTCAATTCTGTAAGTCTAGTTTTTACCCAAGTCAGACAATGAGAAAAACATTAATAAACATTAAGGAAATCTACTATGCGGTACAATATAAGTAAAGCATAACATAATAACACATACACAATAGTATCACAATCCTTATATCTCCATTATATTCATTTCTCATCAATAGGTATATACATATCCATATCGACAGGTCTAAGTCTCTACCTTATATACAATCTCACTTATAGTCGTGTTCTCTATCTCTCTTACCCTCTTTCTTTTCACTACATGGACTTTGCGGTAGTCTGCAATAGGTTCTACTTGCTGCTCTATTCTCTTCCAACATTGGTGCTATTAGTTGGATGAGAAAGTGCCAAGGCTATGGTCACTTGGTCCACTATATAGGATGGAGTACATTGTATTACTTATACCTATAAGAAAGCCATCTAGTTTAAAATATTGTTCTCAAATGTGGGATTGTGTTAGGGAGCTATTAGAATTTTTTGTGATAGTTAGAGTTCCATATGTGTAGAAAAGAACCTAACCTTTCATGTGGGGATGAAGCAGATATATGTATAGTACCATTTTTTTAGACACATGGTAGAGGATGTGAGGGTGATGCTTGAAAAGGTTGACATGTTGCATAATGTTGTAGATGAATTGATGAAGCTAGTGAACATAGAGAAGTTTAGGTGATTTAGTGAGTGTATGGGCCTCATGGTACCTAGTAGTTAGATTGTAGTGCTAGATTTCCTATTTTCTCTTTTCAAAGGGATTAAACAAGTGGGAGAATGTTGGGAAACATGTCTCAAGTTTACATCCTAATGTTTGTATTTATTAGTTGTTTTTGGTCTCATATGGGAAATGGTGTGTTCCACTTTGTTTTGGCATTATTTTTCACATGTTAGATAATTTAGAAAGTGTGTAAGAGTTTGTAATATCCTCCAATGTCATTCTGACATCGTAAAATGGGTGTTACCTATGTCATGTTTTTGTGATGCAAAACATGATTATAGGGGTGTCACATTAAAATCTTAACTGACATTTTGACAATTCATGGGGCATCTTTGAATGAATTTGAATATGCCAAAATGGGTTTCTTAAATTAAGGAGTTATATATGATAAAATCCATGATAGGTTATGACAATTGTGAGAATATTCTAAATAGTAAAAATAGCCTAGAAGACCATGACCAAATTGTGAATTGAAATTTAGGCCAAATATGGTGCCACTTTTTGGTCATTGTTTTGATTGATGGTTTTGGAGAGCTACGCTTGAATTATGGTTTAATGGTTGCCTATTTATTGGTGATTAGGGATGGAGTATGTATGGTTGATTGGTAGATATACTTCAGTTGCTCTAGTTGCACATGTTCATGATACTCTTGTAAGGGCATGCCCCTAGATATTGTATTATAATTTCTATTGTTGACAATAGACCTAGTTTATGCTTTGTTGTGTGGATTTTTCTCCCAAAAATGTTTACCACACACATATCTATGTGTTATGGTATAATTTCCATGTGTATTCTTTCTTGTAACTATAAGATGAATTAGTTTTGTACATACCTCCCCTGAAACTTTAGTGTCAAAAGTGTATTCTACATCATTTCTTCCTTTCATAGGAAAGAGAGGAGTCTCATTTAGCTTTTCTTGGTAGATTCAATCCTCTTGAATGATTTCAAAGAAGCCATCTTGAGTGCCTTATGGTCAAGTGTTGGGATTACCGAAATAATGAATGATATATTTTCCAAAGGTACAATTTAAAGTTACATACAAAAGTAAAATAGCTCTTCAAATAAAAATAAAGTAAATAGTATAAATAAAATAAAATATTTCTTAACTAAACATTTAAATTTATGTGTCCTTGCATGTAGTAAATATGATGTAAAATAAAATAAGGGTCGTATAGTGGCTAGTACCTACCTTTGGATTATTGTAATAGTAGAATTTGTTTTGTAATAGAAAATTTAATGTAAATGAAGTTGAAGTAAAATGCATTGTACCTTCTCTTATTTTGTTTGATTGATTTGTGGTTGATCACACAATAGTGTGTCCCACTTGTTAGAAATCCTAATTTTTACTTGAAATCATATGTTTTTTAGAAAAATTAATGATTTAAGTCCAAAGGGATTCCATCTAAGGGGTTTTATTGAAGGGAGTTAAATCAAACTCCCTTAGGTCATACCCCCTTTGATAGAAACTTCTATGTTTAAATCAAACCCTTAATGGAGTCTCCTCTATGTTGAAGTCAACTCAAAGACTCACACAAGCCACTATCTAGATGAGTGCAGAAATATATACTAGTGAATGTGCTCTTCCAATAAATAAAAAACATAAAACACAAATATGTGAAATAAGAATAATATATACCAAAAGTGCAAGATTATAATGCAAATAGGCTCATTACTCAAACATGAGTATTAGAGGAGTATTTATGAGAAATACTCAAAAAGAGTCATATGATATGACAACTAGGTGAGTCACTATGAAAGCTCAGATGACGTAAAATGAGACTTTCTCATAATAGAAGATGATTTCTATGATCATGACACATGTGGGGTGAGAGAAGATGCTCCTTACAATGTGACATGTGTACAAGTCAACACCTAATCAAGCTTATCCTATGTGTAATAAACCTAAGGTAATAAAATAGATATGTATTAATATTATGCACTCTAACTCTCCCCATAACTAAAACTTAGGTAGATAGTGATAATGATAACGATGGGTCCTAACTTGTGTAGGCCTAATGAGGTGCCCATGTACAAAATATTTCTCACAAGTTAAGAAAAGGAGAAAAGGCCATGGAAAATAAAACTCCTCCCTAAAATAGAAAATGAGAAGGACAAATAAACCTCATCAAGGATGTACCTAAAGGATAGAAACAGGAAGAACTTCTAAAGTGTGTATAAGTTGTAAAATGTACTAGAGAAGTACTAACATCTATTGGAATCAAAGAACCCTCTAATAAATGTAGATCAAGATAAGAGAGGCACAAAAGTATACATGAGTGAAATTCAAATGGCACTACTCAACCATATATGTGTAGATGGCACAAAAGAAACATAATTTATGAAGTCAAAGATGTATATGGTACAATGATCAAAGAGACAAAAAAGACACTACATGAGTGACCCCATCAACACTTCTAAAATGTGTAAGTGGTACTCTTTAACATATCAAACTAAAGTCTCATGAATACTGATCAACTGAAAAACTAGAAGATTTTCTTGATAAAATGGGATGCAAGAGTGTTTATATGTTATTTTTTTTTCTAACTGAAATGTGTGGGTAACTAGCCATTGCATTCACCTAGTATGTAGGAATAAAAACTGAATACATAGATCACTCTAAAGAAAAACCAAGAAGAATTAACCATGTGAGGATACCCCATAATGTTTACAAGGGAGATATATCAACAAATCAACTAAAATATGTCACATATGTGTGCAGAGGGATGAGATGCAACATCATGGAAAAATGATGTACATGGTATACAAAAATAAAGCACACACACATGAAGGTAGAATGTTTTCATGGAGGAACACTCATCGAATAAAGTTATAGTGGAAAATAAGGCATATACATAACCCCCATGGCAATTTATAAAATAGTGCAAGTACAAAGAAAAGACACACTATTATATGCAAGAATCCCCCCAAAAGGAACATAAAATATTAGTGTATTTACAATCAAATATATTGATAGATTTCTTACAATTGTCCAAAAAGGACCACATGCTAAAAATAAAAATTTACTATAAAATGAGAGGAAACTGATGGAATCACTGTCAAGTACATGAGAAAATTTACACTTTAAAAAAAAATTGGACCCAAAAGAAGTCTTATGTAGAAGACATGAATCATCAATGTTCTTAAACTAAGAACTATATAGAAAGATAAACAATAAAACTAATTTCTATAAAAACTAGAAGTCCAAACTAAAATACATCTACACCATCATAGAGAATTAAATTATGCCCCATTTAAAAAATATATTGTTTGAAAGAACTTCTCCATATGAGCAAGTTAGAGGTCTCCAAACTTACCCTTCAAAATCCAAAAGTGCAATGGAGGGGGCTCTCTACCCCTAGTGGTAGTCCAATGGCTACTGGGTGGAGTTGGGTATGGAAAAGGGACATTTTTTTAAATTAAGAAAAAATAAAATTTAGAAGAAATACAACTTTTGGTGGGGGTGTTAGGTCTAAAAAATGCAGGTCACAAACCCTAAGAGGATGTTAGGCTCTATGGTCAATTTTGCAATGTTTTGGCCAATAAAACAGAGCAACCCTATGTGGTCTTGGACTCCCTACTCTTTAGGTTCTATTGGACCTAGGCGGGTGTACCCTAATAATTGAGTAGATTATGAACTTTAAATGTTTTTGACAATGATAATCTATTTCTGAATGGCTTACAAATGCGAAATAGATGCAAGGCTAACAATTAATCCTACTAGTAATGTTTGAAGTTTAAAAATGTGAATAAATTTTAAATGAAGTTGTTACCATTTTTCACTTACAACTTTAACTAGTAGAGCTGGTGCAACAAATTCATTTTTAGAGTGAAGGTTAACATTCTTTTGTTATAAGTTATTTGCATAGTTGTTTGTGTTTCAGTGATTTTACATTTTAGTTGTTCAAGAAAAGAAAAGATTTTCAGATCACTCATTGCATTACAGAACACTCACAAGATAGATAAGTATTTCATTCACTACAATGATTATTTGTTTACAAATTAAAATACATAAAAGGATCAACATTGCATTGAAAGAAATAATGACAGATAAAGTGTCTAACACAAGCCATGGGAATAGCTGAACAAATACAAATATAGGGAAAATACTATGCATCTAAAGATAGGATTAGAAGGTCATAACCATCATTACCTTGTGCAGTCTTTAATCTCCAAGGTTGCCATCCTGTCCTTGCTCCTGATCTTTGACAAGAACCTACAAAAAAATTGAGAAAGGTCCTATTAGAGCTCCAGTTATGAGATCTTAATATGTCTATCAGAAGAGGCATAATACATTGCCTATAATGCACTAATTAGATGAACATCACTTACATGCAAGAGGAATTGAGAAAGAAATAGTCATGGAAATTAATTATTTTTATTCTAATCTATTTGTTTCATGTGCAGGCATAGGATAGGTCATGTAGTTGATTGAAGACATAACAACATGTGGTGTAAAATGAGGCACCCACAAGGATTGAGCCCAACATGCTACCTCCCCTTAATCTTGAAGGGGATGGAATATAAAAGAGAGATCATTACTCATATTGTTTAAATGAATGACAAATTGAAAGGGTATCAAAGCAATCAAATGCACTGGTGTCAAGAATAGGATACACTCATGACTGTAGTTCAAAGAATGAAATGGAATCATAAGAGTAAACTGAACTCATTCTAGGACAACATTCAATCCAAAAGGACAGTTGTCATTATTGCTTCAACTGCCATTGAGGAAATGGAATTCATAGGTATTTCATCTACGTATCTTTCATGGTATTTGTATGCAGTAGAGACATTAAGAACATCAAGTACATTTCCACCATTTGTATGTGAAATAGTTGCCAATAGATAACATCTTTTAGTGACTTATGATTGTTTTAGCCACGTGATAACATGAGTAGCAAATATATACATATGAGACAAACTAAAGAGAGCACCTCAATATGAACAAATGAACCTTGAGTTCTTTTGCATATATAAAATGTCAAGTAAAGTTCAATGTATGTGATAAGCTCAGAACCCATTTGAAGACTACAACATCTAATCAATGCCAAGTCAAAGAGTAGTCATGTCAAATAATATACAGGAGAAAATACATATATGGAACAACTGAAAAAATCATATATTGCAAATCAAATGGACAATGTCAAAGTATATCAGCTTCTATGCAGTAGCAAATGAACATCTTTATCATGTAACAAAAGAATAGTCAAATGATACAATCATCATGTATCCCATTTGGCCACGATATAGTAAAGGAAAAGTGCCTTGATATAGGAAGGACATATGGAATACAATGCTAATATAAGAATCTTTTAAGTGCATAATCAAATGTGTATCAATAGTGTTTCATCGGGTAAAGGACAACCATGTAATGATTAAGCAAATTTTAGTTATGAGCCACAAATTTGAAAGAAGTATGTGTCTTTTCAGTCCATTCAAGCTATAGAGTATGAAACAACTGATATTTCATGTTCATCCACAGGGGATGTTGTCTCAAGTAATAAATTTCAAATGCAGCTCAATCATAAGTTCTCTTCCATATGATGGTGTTGCTACAAAATAAAATGTTGATCAGGAGTGTCATCATTCAATAAGGTATGCATATGCTTTTATTTAAAACATCAAGTGCATGCTACAAGGCCATCTCCAGTAATCAAATGATATACAGGTTTCATCAATGGAGGCTTTCAGAACTACATAATAGTCAAATGAAAAATGCCATGTCATAGCTAAGTATGAAACCATATGTGGTGTATGCATACAAACAATGGACTAAATCAATTCCAAATATATATGCTATAGGTGAAGTTACCATATCAAGTGTATGTATATCAAAAGTTCAATAAATGCACTTCGAGGAAATGGTGGTCATCAATGATGATGTATGGCACATCTAAAATTGCAAAGTGAATGAAATAGAATGAAGATTGCAGCATATGATTATAGAGCAAGCATGTTGAAGGAAGATTTAGCTTATACGAACAAATAAGTCTCAAACCAGAAGAGATATGAATGTATTTCGATCAAATGTGTCATCATACAGAGGGGTTTCTTCATCATATCAAGCCATATCTATTTTCAAATAACAAATAAATGATGTAGATATAGAAAAGAAGTATTTTGAGCATGTGCTGTTCGAATGACATGAGTTTACTTAATCATGCTAAACTATGAAACCATGGTGGCCGAGGTCTATCAGAAAGAGATGCTGAAATAATTTTTGCTCGAACCCACTTAGGGTTTTAAGAGAAAATATAAAATATACACAGAGTGTGCCCAAATAAAACTATGTATACTATGTCAGGCTAGCATGTGTAATGTTTTCTTCCTCAAAAAAGGAGTACTGATTTGGGTGTCTGAAACAAAATGTACAGGTATCAAAAGTAAAGACTTTCAAACAGGTAAAACTCTGAAACAAAGTGCTTAGAAACAATGCTACAGCCATGGCCCCATGGCAACAGATACCAACATCTATCAAAAAGGAAAATCTTGAAGTCTTATAGAAAACCATAGCTGTAGCCACACAAAGGAGTCTTGATATATTTTTGAACACAAATGCATATAGCCAGCCGTGGCCTCTTGAGAGGATAGATACAGAAATAGAAGTGCATTTTGCACAGAAAGTTATTACATGGGTTTCATAGATACAAAACCATGATTGAGGATTCAAACTATGAGAAAATGTAAAGATTACATAAGAGATTGTTGTTATGCTAAGTCATTGCCAAATATGCAATCTTTCCTTAAAGGTTCAAAAACCCATTTCATTTTGTATTGAATAAGAAAGCTACAGGCTAAAGAGAATATGGGTACGAAATTTGATCACAAAAACTATAGAATGCCATGGAAATAATGAAACATACAATGACAGAAAGAGAGTGTTACCTTTTTGGAGAAAATGCATAATGATATTAGGTTTTGGCTTCATCTTCCTCTCAAATAGTTGTACTCATGGTAGTCCACGGGTAAAAAGAAGTGACAATGAAGAATGGAAACAAATTCATCAGAAATAATATAGAAGCCGTAGCTCAAAAGCCATTTCCACTTTAGAAAAGGAAAGAAATTAGGGAATAATGAAACATATTTGCATCAAACAAACATTTTATCTTTGAAATGTGCAAGACCAGTGGCAGAATATGCTCAGAAGCACCTGAAGGCTGAAGGTTTTACAAATGAAACACTAGGGTTTCATAGAGACTGCAAAGCCGCAATTTGCCAAATTGCAAAATGAAAATGATATGAAAAAGTAGGGTAAAAAATGTGTTTTGTCATTATGGTTTCTGGAAGCCCTAACCTGAATGATGCATTTTGTCACATTCATTTCTTTTTTCTAAGGCACAAACTAATACCTTTGTGGTGTTAAGTTTATGTTACACAATGCCTAAGTTCCATAACTTAGGGTGAGGTCGAGCCTCAATGGTTCCCTCAAAACATGCTTGGTCACCTTGAGAATATGCCATGTGCCTTAAACCCCGTGGAGATGGAGCTCATGCCTACAACCTTTCTTTTGGAATAGGAGACAAGTCCATATGCTTATGTGATTGACAAGTCATATGGAAATAAGCTGACCGGGCTTTTTTTTTTGCAAAAACATCATGTAATGCCCCTTGATATTTTTATGATTTTTTATAAGAAAAATAAATTGATATGTATTGTAAAGACTTGGCAAAATAATAAGCCATGTGCATTTATTTTTTGTAAAAGTCAGATTGAATAGGGGTATAGGATAAAACTGCAAGCATTGTAAAGTTTGTTTTAAAATAATAATTTATAAATTGCTTTAAAATCAAAACTATTTTTAGGCAATTAAAACTAATAAAACAAATCAAATATCTCTTCCTTGATTTGTTTTATTTTGAGTCAGATATGGATAAAAACTGAGGTTACATGTGCAGATAAAGCAAATTTTTGGTTGGGCCACATGAGAGAATCTTTTGGCACTTTGTTTTCATAGTTTGAAGACATTTTGAGAGCTTTATTTTGGGCTTTTCTAAGGAGCTCGAAAATGGACTTGGATGTCTATTATTAGGATCCTTTTTTCTAGCTTTCTTTTGGAGAGAGTTTTCATAGGATATATGGCAGAGATATACTTCTTTTTCAGGGGTTCCAGTTGCAATTTTGGGCATAATAGAGTAGAGATCAAAGTTCAGGATATCATAATCTTCCTCTCACACTGAGAGCGTTGTATTCCAGTCTATGTACTCATTATTCCTTCAGTTATAGAGCAACAATTTTTCTTCACTTTTACCTCTATTTTTGCAAGATTGATTTGATATTGCATTGTGATAAGTATTTATCCTCTGTTTCATCTCGATTTTGTTATACATATGCAAATATTTTTCTTGGTTCAGGTTGCATGTCGTGTTTTGATTAAACCTTCATGCTAAATATTTATGAATTTGGTAGAATCAAGTGTTGTGGAGATTAAAGTTCTATAGTTTGATTGTGAGTAAGATCTGATAGGAGTTTAGTGTTGGTGCATCACCTTAGAAATTCATTCCAGTTATTTATTTTAGTATACGTTTCTCATTACTTTTCTAAGACAAACTAGCTCACTCTGGAGATTCACTCTCACTATAGGAAACCCACATCTTGAGAGTGTTTCCATATGTCAATAGATAGCTATGTCTTCTATAAGCTTAGCATAGGGTGCATATTTGATTGACAACAGTTTTTGGCATGCCCGATTGGACTCTAAAAGTGATTTTAGAGAAGTTTTTATACCCTCATAGTTGTTGTTCTAGTATATGCAGCAACATTCCAGCCTTTGGAGGCTTTTACAATATACCTAGTAATTTATATTCTCTGGTCTTGCATGTATATCAGTGTTACTAGCTTATTAAAACCAGATCTAGTTCTGATCCATTTGAATATTTATAGCTATCACCTCCAAGAAGAAGAGGTAAATCAGTAAGAAGAATAGCTAATTCAGTGAGGAGATCAAAATCGACATCTCCAACTTCAACACGAAGAGGAAGTCCAGTGCTAATAGTCCAAATACCCATAATGGCTAGGTAGTATGCATTTGCCCCCTTTAATGAAGGTAGCCCACTACAACTTGCTCAGCGTGATGATATTCCAGTTGCTGCCCTTAAAGGACTACCATATTTCACTGGAGAAGACCATACTATAGCTACTAAGCACATCCAAGATGTGGCAACTCTTTGTTCCATACATAATGTCACTCAGGAAAATGTAGCAATCAGACTCTTGGCTGCATCAATGAAAGGTAAAGCCTTACAATGGTTCAGAGGACTTGCTATAAATTCCATAACATCGTGGGATCTACTGGGAGATGGATTGCACAAACACTTTGAAGACAAATCCAATCATCTCTCATTGCTAGAGTAGTTGAGCACCATCAAAAGGGCACCCATGAACACATGGAAGATTTTAATTACCAATTTTAGAGAACATGGGATAGGATTCCCACAATGGTAAAACCCTTGCCAAGGCATTCTTTTTTGTTTTATCTTAAAGATTTGAATAGTAAAATTTCCTCAATGATCCAGTCTATGGGAGGAACCACCCTTCCTAATTCTTTTGAGATTGTTGTTAGAGCAGAAAAATACCTTATTCAAGTGGAGAAGATAGCCCTAAGGCCTTCCTTAACCATTTTACCAGAAATCCAGCCATCTATGCCAATAGAAGTGCCTCCTTTGGTTCCTATCTCATCTGTTCCAACAATGACCCATGAACCTACAACTCAAGAAATCCAAGAGTTGAAAGGCATGATTCAATCCATAGGCAAGACCTTTGGCAATGAATTTGTTAATATTAAAAAGTAGATTGGCCAAGAATGTAAGCCTTACCAAGCCCCATATCAGCCCATTCAGCAGTATAGGTAACCTTTCCAAGTTGTTCCTTAGGGTCAAAGAAGAAACTACAACCCTTGACCCTTCCAATCTTAGAATCCAAATGATGCTAGCACCTTGAAGGAGCTTGTGACCATTCAGAACAACTTAGCTCAAGATAGTGACTGGTGTTATACATGTCACCAACCCCATAATCAAGCTGCGCACACAAATGGTGTGAGAAATTAGGCACTTATGGTGCATAATATTTATGCAAGTTTAGAAGGCATCTCTGGTGAAGTTTCAGCTCATTAAAATAATGTTGATGTGGCCTTAATGAACTGGCAAGATAGTGATTTCTGCAATGTAAGTTACCCACAAGGCCAAAATTAGCAAAATACACATGTTTCAGCCACACGAGGTCAAAGAAGAGGGCTGCAGACCTTATTTAGCAAGTTGTAGTGGTACAACAATAGCCTGCGAGAGATAAATTTTAGACTTTTTCATCACAAGATGCCCCTGTACCATAGTAAAAAGTGCAAATTCTGTAAAGGGATCAAACTGTACTAGAAAAAGATCAGTCCAAAGTACAAGTATAGCCTTCACAAAGTCATAATGATGTTGCTCCTGCAAAAGGACATCAAAAGGTAAGTCATGTTTCTTTCAACATAGTAGATCATCTTAAGAAAGCTACAGTGAGTATGTTAGCTATAAATACATTGCGTATTCCTTGCCAAAAGAATTTGCTACAAGAGGCAAATTCGCTGAACTTTCTATTTCTGAGTGTTCTAATCAAGGAAAGGCCAAAGTTGTACTTGCCAACAAACAAGGTCAAACCTCCTCTTTTCTACCTAAGTCTGATTATTGGTGACAAGCTTGTTCATAACTACATGATAGATTCTGGAGCAAGCAGTTCTATTATGCCCAAGAGTCTATCTGATTCATTAGGATTGGTTTATGAGTCCCTTGCAAAAGGAGTAGTATAGCTAGACGTGTCTGCACTTAGTACTATAAGAATAATAAAAAATTTGCCACTTACACTACATGCTTGTCCTAAATTTTCCATCCATCAGGACATTTACATCATTGATCTACCACCTAGCTTTGCATTATGCCTTTCTAAGGCATTTACTACCAAATTGGGTTGGTTCTTATCTTCTGATTGGTCCCATTTGTTTTTTAGAACAAGGTATGGTACGAAAGTAACCATACAATCTGAACCACTTGCAAAGGATCATGTTGAGCCTTATGTTCCCAGCCAAA
Organism: Cunninghamia lanceolata; assembly: GCA_027924645.1. Lineage (NCBI taxonomy): Eukaryota > Viridiplantae > Streptophyta > Pinopsida > Cupressales > Cupressaceae > Cunninghamia > Cunninghamia lanceolata. Next base: position 16,109,452 of record BSBN01000186.1, on the reverse strand, counting down.
TAAACACTAACCTCTACATCACCCATGGGTAGTAGGATGAACCCATGAGCCTAGATCCTAATACACCTATAGAAGACATAAATTTAGATGATTGGGTAGTTGAAGATCATGAAAGTGACCCTTTCTGTCACATGGATGAGGTAGGATTAGGCATTTATATGATATAGGAACCTGATGTAGTGATTCCTAATCTGATTAAGGACCAAAGTCAGTCACAAAAGCAAGAAGATTAGCTTTGGAAGCTGTACTTTGATGGATGAAGGAACAATATAGGAGCTGGTGGAGGGAATATGTTGATTTCACCTTAAGGAAACAAGTACTATGCAGCATTGAGGTTCACTTTCAGCTGCACAAATAATGCAGCTGAATATGAGGCCCTGATTCATGGCTTGAAATGGACCCGAAAAAATGGTATCAAATCTGTCTAAGTTTATGGTGATTCTGAATTGATCATTAATCAGGTTAGGAATCTAAATGTTACTAAAAATAACTTGCTCAAAAAGTATAAGCATTGAGTTTGGGACTCAATTGAATATTTTGATACTTTTAATTTACTTTCAATTCCTAGAAGTCAAAATAAGTATGCAGATAAGCTAGCTGCTTTAGGACCTCAATTTGAGATTCCTGATTAGATTCATAACATTGAAGTACAACCATATGTCAAAGAAGTTGTTAGGCCTTCTGTACCAAACAATAGTGTTTCCTGGAAAGTATTCGACAATGATGAGCAAATCTTAAGCTTCTTGAGTGTAGAAGCTAAATTTACAACTGGTAATCAGCATAAATACTAGCACCAATTTGAAGATCAGATTGTATAGTTGAAATCTAACAAGCTACCTAAAGGATTGGTGACACTAGAATCAGTATTTAATTTGGATGATCAGTTCTGAAAGGACAAGTGCCGCATGACTGTGAAACATGAGCATTATGAGGCAGTGGAGATATTCAAGGATAAGCTGTTGAAACTTAGAAAAGTATGTACTAAAGAAGAGCAGCTATATTTTGTTCAGTTATGTCAAGAATTTTCTAATGTTTTTGCATGGGAGTATAAAGACTTAAGGGGGTTTGATCTTGGTTTAGCCTAGCATACCATTGAGTTAGAGCCTAATGCCAAATTTGTTAGGCAGAAACAAAGACCCCTTAACCCAAAGCTTGAGCATTTAATGAAAGCTAAGTTAAACAAGTTGATTGAGAGTAGCATAATTTTCCCAATCAAATATACATCCCGGGTCTCCAACTTAGTGCCATTCAGAAAGAAGAACAAATAAATTTGACATTTTGTGTCAATTTCCATGATCTGAATCAGGCTTCATTGAGAGACCACTACCCTCTTCCTTCTATGGAACAAATATTGTAAACTATTTCTAGTTCTGATAGATATTCCCTGTTAGATGGTTACTCAGGTTATAACCAGATTCTGGCCAAGGAAGAAGACCAATATAAAATTGCATTCACGACTAAGTGGGGTACCATGGCCTATCAGAAGATGCCATTTGGTTTGTCTAATGCAGGAGCAACCCTTTAGAGGGTAATAGATATGGCCTTCCATGGACTTATGAATAGAATAGTGCTGGTGTATTTAGATGACATAACATTTTTTTCTAAAGATGCTAATGATCACTTTGAGCACTTGAAGTAGATTTTTTAGAGGTGTAGAGAGTTTGGAGTTTCATTGAACCCAAAGAAGTGCATATTTTTAGTCCATGAAGGTAAACTTCTCAGCCATATTGTTTGAAAGCAAGGTATTTCTATTGACCCTGAAAGAATTTCAGGTATTCCAGATTTTATCATTTCTTACACATAGGAAAGGCTTACAGAGCTTTCTTGGAAGAATTAATTTCATTAGAATATTTATTCAAACAGTGTAGCTTTGTTGCAACCCCTCACTACCATGCTAAAGAAGAATGTGCCATTCAGCTAGATAGAGGAAGGAAAAGGAAGCTTTGAGTAGATCAAAGAAGCCCTCATAGATGCCCCTACCCTCATTAATCCTAATTATGAGAGGGATTTTATTTTATATGCTTTTGGAGATATTAAAACCATCTCAGCAATGTTACGCCAACAAAATGATGAAGGTTTGGATTAACCAGTGGCATTTTTCAGCTAGGTACTACATGACTATGAGGTAAAGTATTCTTTTGTTGAAAAGCATATTTTGCCATTTTAGAAGCCTCAAGAAATTCACTTAATTGTTGCTCACCCTACTGTTAATAGTTTCTTACTTAACACAAATATAAATGATAAATAAGCTGGTTCCATAACCAAAGTTATGGAGTTTGATGTTGATATCAAGGTAACTAAGCTTATAAGGGGCACAGGCTTGTGTGAGCAACATACCAAAAGTGAAGAGTACAGTCAAGAATATAGAGAGAACACAAAAATAGTATTGAATAATAGTGTACCATCTATTGTACCAGCTCCTACAAACAACTGGGTGCAGCAAATGATGCACTATCTGTAGACTAGTCGATGTCTCGAAGGTTTGGATAGGGTAGGAAGAAGGTATTTTAGGTTACAAGCTACTCCTTATGCTATCATTGATGGTTTTTTGTATAGGAGATATTTTAATGGTGTATTTCTAAGGTGTATTGAACTAGTTCAAGTTGATAAACTATTAGAGGAGTTTCACAATGGACCTTCAGGAGGTCACTTTGCAGCTAGGACAACTGCCTTAAATATCATGCAGGTTGTTTATTATTGGCTTTACTTGTTTAAAGATGCTTTTGGTTGGGTGAGAAGATGTGATAAGTGTTCATTATTTGTAGGTAAGCAAAGGCTTGTAGCCTTGCCTTTGCATAATATTAAAGTTGAATAGCCACTTACAAAATGGGGTCTTGATTTCATAGGACTAATAAACCCGCCTTCAAGTCCAGGCCACAAGTGGATCTTGACTACCACAGACTATTTCACCAAGTGGACTAAGGCTGTTGCTTTAAAAGAAGCAAATGAATCTATTATTTTAAGTTTCTATTAGGATTTGGTATCAAGGTTTGGTACACCAGATTCAATTATCTGTAACAATGGTTTGGCTTTTATTGGTTTGAGAATTTCAGATTGGTCTATCAAAAATAACATCTTTTTTAATACTTCTTCTAACTATTACCCACAGGGTAATGGGCAGGCTGAATCCACCAATAAGAATCCGATAAGGATCATCAAGAAGATTGTTGAAGACAACCAGAGAACATGACACAAGAAGTTGAAGTTAGCTCTTTGGGCTGACAGAATTACACCCAAGAGAGCTACTAGTTGTTCTCCATATGTACTTACTTATGGTAAGGAGGCTAGACTGCCTATTTCAGTTGAATTACCAACTTTGGCTTTCATCAAAGAACTTGAGCTTCTAGAGGAATAACCTTTAGAAGTCAGGATAATTCAGCCTATGGAATTAGAAGAAACTAGGAAAGAGGCCTTGAGGAAGCTTGATATTCATCTAGCTCAAATGAAGAATGATTTTGATAAGAGGGCAAGACCGAGAAGCTTCATTGTTGGTGATTTGGTTTTCAAATGGAATGAACTAAGAAGCAGACCTAGAAAGCATTTCAAGTTTGATACAATTTGGGACGGGCCTTATGTAATCATAGAGTGCAAAGAAAATAATGCATTTCAGCTGTCCAAGTTAAGAGGAGAGGTGAGCTATCTCTCCCAATAAATGGGATCCACCTCAACCATTACCTCTGAGGATAAGTACTACTCGTATCATAGTAGAGTAGTGTTATAGTTAATAAGTGCTTCATGCACATTTGCTTTTAGTATTTTTGTTTCCCTAAGTGTTGATGTATAGGTTTTCTATCCATTAGGGCCTGTTAGTTTGCTTTTAGTTTAGTTTGTTTTCAGTTTTCTATTGCTATTTGAACTAGTTGGAGAGATGAATTTTAGTGTTTTCTAAGTTTAAGGAGAGAAAAATATGATTCAATGCCCAATGGATATTCAAGGCAACTGATCTGATGCTTAGCAGGCAAGCATATAGCAGAAGTCACCAGAAATGTTATCATTTTTCACTTACAGCTCAAACTGGTAGAGGTGGTGCAAGAAATTCATTTTTAGAGTGAAGATTAACATTCTTTTGTTATAAGTTATTTGGATAGTTGTTTGTGTTTTAGTGATATTGCAGTTCAGTTGTTCAAGAAAAGAAAAGATTTTTAGATCATTCATTGCATTACAGGACATTCACAAGAGGGATAAGTATTTCATTCACTACAATGATTATTCGTTTACAAATTGAAATACATAAAAGGATAAACATTGTATTGAAAGAAATAGTGACAAATCAAGTGTTCCACACAAGCCGTGGTAATAGCTAAACAAATACAAATATAGGGAAAATACTATGCATCTAAAGATAGGGAGAGAAGGTCATAACAATCATTGCCTTGTGCAGTCTTCAATCTATGAGGTTGCCATCCTAACCTTGCACCTGATCTTTGACAAGAACTTGCAAAAAAATTGGGAAAAGTCCTGTTGGAGCTCCGGTTATGAGATCTCAATATGTATATTAGAAGAGGCATAATACATTGCCTATAATGCACTGATCAGATGAACATCACTTACATGCAAGAGGAATTGAGAAAGAAACAATCATGGAACTTCATTGTTTTTATTCTAATATGTTTGTTTCATGTACAAGTATAGGATAAGTCATGTAGTTGATTGAAGACATAATAGCATGTGGTGTAAAATGAGGCTCCCACAAGGGTTGAACCTAGCATGCTACCTCCCCTTAATCTCGAAGGGGATGGAATAGAAAAGAGAGATCATTACTCATATTGTTTAAATGAATGACAAATTGAAAGGGTATTAAAGCAATCAGATGCATTAATGTCAAGAACAGGATACACTCATGACTGCAGTTCAAAGAATCAAATGGAATCATAAGACTAAACTAAACTCATTCTAGGAAAACACTCAATGCAAAAGGACAGTTGTCATCATTACTTTAGCTGCCATTGAGGAAATGGAATTCATAGGTATTTCATCTATGTATCTTTCATGGTATTTGTATGCAACAGACATTAAGAACACCAAGTACATTTCCACCATTTGTATGTCAAATAGTTGCCAATGGATAACATCTTTCAATGACTTATGATTGTTTTAGCCACATGATAACATGAGTAGTGAATATATACATATGAGACAAACTGACAAGAGCACCTCAATATGAACAAATAAACCTAGAGTTCTTTTGCATATATAAAATGACAAGTAAAGTTCAATGTATGTGATAAGCTCAAAACCCATCTGAAGACTGCAACATCTAATCAATGCCAAGTCAAAGAGTAGTCATGTCAAACAATATATAGGAGAAAATGCATATATGGGACAACTGAAAAAATCATATATTGTAGATCAAATGGACAGTGTCAAAGTATATCAGCTTCTATGTAGTAGCAAATGAACATCTTTATCATGTAGAAAAAGAACAGTCAACTGATACAATCATCGTGTATCCCATTTGACCATGCTACAGTAAAGGAAAAGTTCCTTCCTATAGAAAGGATAGATGGAATACAATGCTAATATAAGAAGATTTTAAGTGCATAATCAAATGTGTATCAATAGTGTTTCATCGGGTAAAGGATAACCATGCAATGATAAAGAAAATTTTAGTTATGGGCCACATATTTGAAAGAAGTATGTGTCTTTTTAGTCCATTCGAGATACAAAGTATGAAACAACTAATATTTCATGTTCATCCACAGGGGATGTTGTCTCAAGTAATAAATGCCAAATGCAACTTAATCATAAGTTCTCTTCCATATGATGGTGTTGCTACAAAATAAAATACTGATCAGGAGTGTCATCATTCAATAAGGTATGCATATGCTTTTATTTGAAACATCAAGTACATATTGCAGGTCATCTCCAGTAATCAAATAATATATAGGTTTCATCAATGGAGGTTTTCACAACTACATAATAGTCAAATGAAAAATGCCATCTCATAGTTGAGTATGAAACCATATGTGGTGGATGCATACAAACAATGGACTAGATCAATACCAAGTATATATGCTACAAGTGAAGTGACCATATCAAGTGTATGTATATCAAAAGTTCAATAAATGAACTTGGAGGAAATGGTGGTCATCAATGATGATGTATGGCACAGCTAAGACAACCATAGTGAATGAAATAGAATGAAGATTGCATCATATGATTATAGAGAAAACATGTTGAAGGAAGATTCAGCTTATACAAACAAATAAGTCTTAGACCAATAGAGATATGAATGTATTTTTATCAAATATGTCATCATACAAAGGGGTTTCTTCATCATATCGAGCCATATCTATTTTCAAATGACAAACAATTGATGTAGATATAGAAATGAAGTATTTTGAGCATGTGTTGTTTGAATGACATGAACTTACTTAAACATGCTAAACTATGAAACCATGGTGGCCGAGGTCTATTAGAAATAGATGGTGAAATAACTTTTGCTCGAATCCACTTAGGGTTTTAAGAGAAAATACAAAATATATAGAGATAATGCCAAGATAAAACTATGTATACTATGTCCACCTAGAATGTGTAAAGTTTTCTTCTTCAAAAAAAGAGTACCCATTTGGGGGTCTCAAACAAAATGTGTAGATATCAAAAGTAAAGACTTTCAAACATGTGAAACTTTGAAACAAAGTGCTCAGAAACAATGCTACAGCTGCAGCCCCATGGCCATAGATACCAATATATATCAAAAATGAAAAGCTCGAAGTCTTATAGAAAACCATAGCCATGGCCACACAAAAGAGTCTTGATATATTTTTGCACACAAATGTATACAGCCAGCCGCGGCTTCTTGAAAGGATAGATACAGAAATAGAAGTGCATTTTCCATAGAAAGTTATCACATGGGTTTCATTCACAGATATAGAACCATGATTGATGATTTGAACTCAGAGAAAATGTAAAGATTGCACCAGAGATTGTTGTTATGCTAAGTCGTTGCCAAATATGCAATCTTTCCTTAAAGGTTCAAAAACCCATTTTATTTTATATTAAATAAGAAAGCTATAGGATAAAGAGAATATGGCTGTGAATTTTGACCACAAAAACTATAGAATGTCATGGAAATAATGAAACATACAATGATAGAAAGAGAGTGTTACCTTGTTGGAGAAAATGCATAATGATTTCAGGTTTTGGCTTCATCTTCCTCTCAAACAGTTGCAGTCATGGTAGTCTGCAGGTAAAAAAGAAGTGACAATGAAGAATGGAAACAAATTCACCAAAAATAATATGGAAGTTATGGCTCAAAATCCATTTTCACTTCAGAAAAGGAAAGAAATCAAGGAATAATGAAACATATTTGCATCAAACAAACATTTTACCTTCGAAATGTGTAAGACCGGTGGTAGAATATGCTCAGAAGCACATGAAGGGGGAAGATTTTCAAGATGAAACCCTAGGGTTTCATAGTGACTATAGAGCCACAATTCCACAAAATTTAAAATGAAAATGATGCGAAAAAGTAGGGTCAAAAATGTGTTTTGTCATTAGGGTTTCTAGAAGTCCTAACCCGAATGATGCATTTTGTCACATTCAATTCTTTTTTTTTTAGGCACAAACTAATACCTTTGTGGTGTTAAATCTATGTTGCACAATGCCTAAGTTCCATAACTTAGGGTGAGGTCGAGCCTCAATGGTTCCCTCAAAAAATTTGATGACTCAAAACATGCTTGGTCAACTTGAGAATATGCCATGTGCCTTAGACCCCATGGAGATGGAGCTCATGCCTACAACCTTTCTTTTGGAATAGGAGACAAGTCCATATGCTAATGTGATTGACAGGTCATAAGGAGATAAGCCCAACATGCCTTTATTTTTCGCAAAAACACCATGTAATGCCCCTTGAAATTTTTATTATTTTTTATAAGAAAAATCAAAATTTTATATATATTGTAAAGACTTAGCGAAATAATAAGCCATGTGCATTTCTTTTTTGCAAAAATCATATTGAATATGGGTATAGGATAAAACTGCAAGCATTGTAAAGTTTGTTTTAAAGCAATAATTTATAAATTGCTTTAAAATCAAAACTATTTTTAGGCAGTTAAAACTAATCAAAAAAATCAAATATCTCTTCCTTGATTTGTTTTAGTTTGAGTCAGATATGGATAAAAATTGAGGTTACATGCGCAGATAAAGAAGATTTTTGGTGGGGCAACATGAGAGAATCTTTTGGCACTTTGATTTCATAGTTTGATGACATTTTGAGAGCTTTATTTTAGGCTTTTCTAAGTTGCTCAAAAATGGACTTCAATGTCTATTATTAGGAACTTTTTTCCATCTTTCTTTTGGAGAGATTTTTCATAAGATATATGGTAGAGATATACTTCTTTTTCAGGGATTCTAGTTGCAGTTTTGGGTAGAATAGACTAGAGATCAGAGTTCAGGATATCAGAGTCTTCCTCTCACACTAAGAGTGTTGTATTCTAGTCTATGTACTCATTATTCCTTAAGTTATAGAGAAACAGTTTTCCTTCACTTTTGCCACTATTTTTTCAAGATTGATTTGATATTGCACTGTGATAAGTATTTATCCTCTTTTTTGTCTCGATTTTGTGATAGATATGCAAATATTTTGCTTGGTTTAGGTTGCTTGTTGTGTTTTGATTAAACCTTCATGCGAAATATTTATGAATTAGGTAGAATCAAGTGTTGTGGAGATTAAAGTTCTATAGTCTGATTGTGAGTAAGATCTGATAGGATTTTAGTGTTGGTGCATCACCTTAGAAATTCATTCCATTTATTTACTTTAGTATAGATCTTTCTCATCCCTTTTCTCAGACAAGTCATTAGATTAGAAAAAATCATAAGGAGAACTAACTCACTCTGGAGATTCACTCTCGCTATAGGAAACCCACATCTGGAGAGTGTTTCCATGTGTCAACATATAGCTAAGTCTTTTGTAAGGTTAGCATAGGGTGCATATCTGATTGATAACATAAGTATTGTTTTATATTGAATATGACCAGTGTTTTTTTGGGCAACAGAGTCAAGATGTGTAAGATAAATGTGTCCTCCCTTCTGGATTAACTCAATATTTGTCACTTTTCAAATGTTTATACCTGGTATAAATGTGCAAGGTTGTTAGTTACTAGGCTCTTCTTACAAATCCCAATGCTATTTTCCCAGGTTACTGTGATCAATTGAAAGGAATTTTAATTCTGGTGTGAAGGAGACCAGTTTAAGATAATCTATTCAAAAAGGACTTTAATTCTGGGAAGAAACCTATTTAAATTTGATTCTTTTAAAGGATTTTAATTCTCTCCTCATAGAAACCAATCAATGGAATCACATAAGTGCAGTAAATGTACCTTGATAAATTGAGTATATCCTTGATATATTCAATTTAAATAACAAAAGCAAATGACTCTGGAGACAACACAAATAACATATCTAAATAAATATCAACAAATAATTGAACACCAAAATGTTGGACACCAGATTATAATATTCTTCTCCATTAAATTGCTTCAAAAGATTTTTCAATGTGCATCAAAAGCCTTCATTTCACTCTTGAGTAAAACTATTCTCAAAAATCTTCATTTGGTATATTCATTATGTCCTTCAAGTAAAATAATTTCCCACCTTATAACCGCTTTGGTGAAAAATGTTTCATTGATCATTACCATTAATGAAATTTATATCTTCAAAATAATCACCATAATCCTGATTAATTTAATTCTTTAGCAGGGAAGTGCCATCGCCATATTGAGAAGACCACAACTTAACTTTTTCTAAATTTCACCTCTCCCTTAGATGATCTTTAATGATGTATGATATGCTCTTATAATCAATCTATCAAAGGGAACTGTTAATTAGTTGCTTCGATACTGTATAGTCTCCTCGAAGTTAGGTATTTCAGTTATCCTCCCAATTTCTATTTGTCCGCTCACTAAGGTATTAATTATCGTTATCAGAGGGACACCAAAAATCATTACTTCGATATAGAAGAGTCCTTTTGATGATTGTATATATCCACTTTCTCTACCCCTTGAAGAGACTATATAAATCCTCTTGCCAATGTAATTAAGTGTCTTTGATACTTTTGCCCTTAGTGTACATCAACATATCGAACGGATAGAATAATATGTCTTGCCACTATTAGCCACTTTCTCCAATGACCTCTTCAAACAAATGGTTTTACCCTTTTCAGGACATCGGAGGGACTCACATTTTACTCACTCTGATAGGTCAAAGTCCCTTTGCAGTGTTGCACTAATTTTAGGGTTTTTGAGTGATACAGGAAATATTAGGGTTACCTTCTAAAGATGCATTTAGGTGAAGTCGTAAAGTATACACATATCTCATCATATCCTTTTTGGAAGAAGAAGATAATATCCTCCATTATTTACAAATGCTTGTTCACTATACCATTGATTGATCTGCTTCCAAATATCCTCTGGAAGCAAAACATAGCAATGACCATATACCGGAGTATGGGTTCCATTAATAATTCATCACGGATTAAATCAAAAGATAGATCTTAATTGTCAATTCTTGTCAAGTTGCTTATCATGCTTGACGTTTCCTCATAGAGCTTTAAATAGTATAGAGTAGAATCTTTGCTTGGGGCAATTTTCTTGTCTTGAGATATTCAACTGTGTTCCTACAAGCTCACATGCTCTAAGTCTTTGATGGTAATTTTGTTCCAGCAATCATTAGAACTAGTGGAATTCCTTGCCATATTTGGAGGAAGTGCCTAGTATCAGCCCCTGGACTTGATCTTTTTGCCTTGAATCTTCTTCTTCAATATGGGACTGAACTTTTATCTTTCCACCAAAGGGAGTTACTTTTCTTATGCATATTACACAGATAATGGGGCTTTTAACTGGCCCTCTCTACATAATGTTGTGATATTGAGGTGAGTCATCGATGGCAATAGCATCAAAGGTGGCAAAGTAGCACATACTTGAAGGTTCTTAACAACTACAATAGTTGTTCCAGGGGTATTCTAAAAAATCTAAATCCAGTGATTATTGATGACATGTACACCATTCTCATAGCCCATCAATACATTAATTGTTCCTTTAATAGAAGCCTCAAATATCTCCTCCTTAGGCACCATTTTTCCATTGTCATCGACAATATTTCTTAATATTTAATTTTCTTTGTGGTCTCATTGTAAAAACCTTCTAGTGAGCATTAGAGTTTGCTTTCCACAGACTTGGCTTTGCAAGGAATTGAAGAAGCTTCTCCTCTACCAAATTGATTTAAAAAATGTTTTATGAGCCACTGTAACATCCAAATACGACATCCTAAAAACCTAACCTCCTCCCTCCCATGTGCTCATTGCTCTCCCTAGCAGCCATTTCTCATAGCTATGTCCATTTTCTAGATCGGCAGGTGCTCGAATTGCAGGTGTGTTGATAACTTGTGGTGGTAAAATTTGTCAACATAGTTGTTGTAATAGTGTGTTTTCTTGTAGCTCTGAACATATATGAGCCCATAAGACCATAGGAATATGATAAAGATGCATGAGGGCAATTTTAGCATTTCCACCCAATTACAAATTGTGTTAAATAATTATTTCTTTTTGTCTTATGTAAATACCTCTTATGAAGTCTCAATGCATCTGTGTAGGCCTTCTTCGGATCTAGATTGCCAATTAAATCATCCAAAATCTTAACAACATCATCAATTCCTTGAGCCTCTCATAATAATTTTGGGCTCTTTGCCTCAAGAACTCTGGCAAAAAGAAACATAGCTATAGGTATCTCAAGCAAACCTTGTGAACCATTCTCACTTCTTTGCCTTCCATACTTTCCTCATTGACCTTTTGATTTATCTCTTCTTTCTCTTTGCCATATTTATTATGGTAAGATGAATTTACTTCCTAAAGCAATAATTTCTGTCAGCTAATCAACCTTTCTTTTTTATTGCAAGTGTATCATAAAGATCACATAGGGTGTCAAACTTCCATTCTCCCCTTTCAATAGAAACAAAAAATTATTTGATGAAAGGAATGGAAAAAGCTCTTTCTACAAGTAGGGGCCATAGTTTGTGGCAGAGAGTGCTACTCTATTATTTTGTGCATGCACATCCCTAGTCACCCTCACCAGAATGAATCTCGAGAAGATCAAATTCTTCTTTAGATGCATTGTCAACCTCAATGTTTCACCTTCCTATTGGACAACTTCCATGTTCAAAATGAATTAGAAAATAGAGCTCCAACACATGTCGGGTCCCCATGTGGGCTCGACTACAATTTTTTTTATTTTGAAACAACTTTTTATCATGAATTGCTTTGACACCACATTAATATACCTTTGAGGTGGAAAATTAAAATCTGCATTTTGGTAACTTTCACAGTGACCTAGAACAAGCTAGGTGGCCTCTGAAATTACACTGGAAAACTGATCAAATGATCTTTTGAAGTTATAAAAAATGTACAGACCTGTAGACATTTGATCCAACAGCTCACTGGAACAAATAGTTTGGCAAGACCCATCCTGATGTGAAAAATATTCAATGCCAATGTAGGTCACTTGGCCTTTTTGAAACTGCACCTATGAAAACTAATTAGGGCTCACCAAGTCACCATTTAGAAAATATTAGATCTCTTCTTGGGGGGTTGCCACTTGGGGAAATAGTTTATTTAGGCTCCATGATCATATGTTCAAAGGGTTTTCTCTTGTATCCACTTCTTTCATGAAATATTAAAAGCCAAATTTGACCTCCTGAAACTTTTCTAGAAATAGTCTTCAAAACAGTGAAAATTCTTTTTTCTTTTGATCTTGAAAAAATAGCAAATGAGGTGTTGGGGCCATGAAAATGGACATGCAAGTAGATTATCATAAAGTAAATCTAAGACACCAATTAGTTTTCCATGAAAAGCATCCAACAGGAAAATATTAACTTTCAAAGCTGACCTCCCTGGCAAATTGTACACTATGCAGACAACAAACCCTTCTAGAACCCTTCAACTTGGCACTTCAAAAGTTTATCAAATATGATCATAGGAAACTAAAAGCAGGTGGACACAGTTAGAAATGGTAGATAAACATATTTTTAAATTTATTTGGCAGGAAACTAAATGGGCTTTCAGTTATGATTTTTCAAAGTAGGCTCCTGGGACAGATTGTACTGGTGCATTTATAAGTGTTGCAATCGAATTTTTCATCATGGTAACCTAAAATTTTGCTAAAAATTATAGGAAAATTTAGGTCCTAATAGTGTCTCCATTTGGAGATGTATGCTCCTTGTGGGCATAGCAAGAATTTAGATCTCTAGGGAGCAAACCAAATGCCTTGTCCATTGGGCAATAAAGTACAACCTCCTTTTTCACCCTAAACTGGTATGGTTTGAAGAACCACACCACGTCTGATGGCATAAGGCCACCAGAAAAAGAAAAGCCCATATTTTCCTCTATCATGTACTTGGTTTTCATCACATTGTGTAGAAGCTAATCTAAAAATATTATTTAAGTCTGCTTTCCTGAATCTCTTCATATCTTTCATCAACCTATTATGCTCAATGCTGCTAGGATATTCTCCATTATTATGCATCTGAAAATCAAGCATAATTTGAAAATTTTCATCACCATGTGATATGCTAGACCCAATCTCTACATGATATTTTATTTTGTTAAATTTGCTATCATCCACCAAATGACCGCTCTCTAACCGAATTGGAAAAAAGAGTAACTCATACTACGGTTGACTTTGATTATCTTCAATGTTGACACTATGAAATGATACAATATCAAATCCAGTAATATCAATACTATTTTCAACATTGCACATGACTTGCCCACATAGTTGTAACCTTGTAACTCTATCACCAAAATCATTAGTTTGCAGATTTAATATGTTTGAACCATCAACACCCCCAGATTCAAATAAAGTGTGCATTTTTGCAGTGTTACTATAATGAAATCCATGAGCACCAGTTGTCTCTATGTTATTAGAATGTAACCCTAAATATACCCTCTTACACTCATCATGAAGTTCATCATCCTTGTGACAAAAAGTATCTTCATTGTCAAAGCAAATGTATATTGGGCATGAAATTTCAGCATCATTCTTGTGTGTACATTTTTTATATTCAATGGTCAATAAATTTGAAATTTACTCACTATTGAGTGAACATGCTTCTTCATTCACCTTATTTCTGATGTACTCTTTACCTTTCCCAACATCACAACAATATTCAAGATCATTAAAATCAGAGATGGCACTTTCATTAGCATAATTATCTCTTTCACATCCTAATACATCATCCTGATCATCCGAAAATGTTTTATCTTCATCATAGCATGGATTTGTTAACACATGAAAATCATGTTTTGGCACACCCTAGTAGAATGTCTTTTGATTATCTTGTGTTATTTGATCATACAATGGGTTAGAAAAAAATTTGAAATCATTTTTAGGTGTGCATATTTCCTCATCACTTGTGTCACCATAGTCCTCAGTTGTCAATGGATGTGTTGTTTGTTCACTGTTAAGAATGCCCTTTTCTTCACTTGCTTCATCATTGATGTTGTCTTCAAGAAATGTGTTCTTAACAATGTCTTCCATATCGCAATCCTGATCCAAGGTGTAAAGTTGGTCTTCCATAATTTTATCTTCATTTCAATATGAAATATCATCACTGAAAACTTCACTTACACATGTCTCCTCCATTGACTACATTGTTTGATCATTTTCTCCATATTCATCAATGATATCACTATTAGATTCAACATTGATAGCATCCTCATGCCTTTTCTTATCTATAATACCAATCACTTCATCCACTTGGTCAAATGTAACTAGTTTTAATGACTTAGGCCAGTAAATTGAATTAGGCTCATATACTCTCATGAACTATTCGATGATCATGGACTTATTAGGTAGGGAACTAAAAGGTATTTGCATACAGACATCTATCATTCTACTGAATAGAGAACATCTAGATTCTCCTTCATGCCTCTTTATGCCAAAAAACACATCTAAAGGGGAAATGTAATATTCTGATTTTGTGGCAGAGTCTTGGCCCTTTTCTTGAGTATGTGAATATTCATTATCTTCCTCCTCAAACTACTGATTCAAGTATTGAGGTGAGTGAGCTGGGAAAATAGGAGTATTTATGCTTTGAAAACTGAGCTCTCACCTTCTAATATATCATATGTTATTTCATTGCTTTCTAGAATAAACTGAGGCCCTAAAGTTTGTGTATAATTTTCATTATTGTCATCAAACTAACTTAGGAAAGACTTTTGGAATCTTCCCATGAAGATATACTTTGCATGGGTAAGCTTTTACACCATTCTCTTGCATTATCCCTCAATGATCTTGCAAAGCATTTCATAATGACATCTTCTAGATAAATTTCAAAGTCCTCAATAAACTCCCAAAATAGTTGTACATGCCTATGAGCCAGCTCATGTACCTCTCCATAAAATTTAGAGATATGATTTCTAAGCTCAATGGGATAATGAATTGGGTAGCCTTGGATATTATTGAACTTAAATGGTTTATCAATGTCTTGGACATAGACTTTTCTTTGTGCACATGGTTGACATGGCTAGCTATTTTGATGAGGGGCTTGATATTGATAATGCTTGACATATTGATTGTATACATGATTTTGGTAGATCACTAATCTTTGGCTAGGTGGGACTTGATAAGCATTTATTTGTTTTAAGGCTTGCAATGTAAAAATGTTTTGTTGTGTATAATGATCACCACTTCTATTGTTGAGATTCTCAACTATATCATAATGTGTATAGGGAAAATAATTGCTATACATGCTTCAACCTTTGACCTTTATTTTTGACTGGAAATATTTGAGATATCTTTTGCATTCTTGATCAAGTTCTTTTCAAATCCGCCACCTCTTGTTGAAAGAGGAATCCTTCTTGTTGGAAACAATGTAGATAACTAAGAGGGGGGGGGTGAATCAGTTATCATATAACTTTTCTATTTTTCTTTTCTTTTCTTAACTTATCATTTAATGTTATACTAAAGCAAGGAAAACATAAGAGCTAAAAAGAATTAACACATAACACAAGGATTTTTATGTGGAAACCCTATTAAGGGAAAAAAACACGGGGTGACTAACACAAGATTGTATTCTCTATTAAAAGAATAAAGAGTACAAATTTGGCACTTGCCAATTAGGGCTCATTGCCTAAGCACACTGCTCACAAAAAGCCCACTGCCTACAAGAGACTTACAGTCTACAAATGCTTACAAATGATACAAAGGTGTTTGAACTGATGAACAACATCTATGCATGCAAGATTTTAGTTTTGGTCAGGTACAATATACTGATCTGGCACATTTCATTCTTCCTCTACTCAAGATTACCTTCTTGTCACATTCTGGGATTGAATTATTGCCTTTGTACTCACCTCTACTTTACTTCACACTTAACCATACATCCTATCAAATTCACATACTTACAAGATTGAATCCATCGGGTATAGATATCTGCATCAAGAATTTCCAACAATTTCTTTATCGGCAACAAGAACACTTGAGATATTTGCAAGTTATTGATTTGTCAGTTGAATCTATGCTAGATTAGTGATGTGCATAAAAAAAAAGTCATAGAAGTCATTAATCATGTCAGCTAACAATGTATGATATCATAGATTGCTTGATCAACACCTTTTGCACATCTGGATTGAAGTCTGATACTCTACCGGTCAGTTCTTCCTCTTTCTGCTCTACCAGACTAGAACCCAACACTCAGATGCTCATATCATTTTCTTACTTTATCACCAGAGGCTAAAACTCTAGATTATAGTAGTCCTGATACCCCTCTTAACTTGTCCAAGTCCACAACTTACTAAGTTACACCATCTGAGATATCCGGACGTGATTGTTAGACCTTGTTGCATACTCTATTCTTGTTCACTAGACCAAAATAATCTTCAATCTGACTTCCGGTATAGGAATATTATGTATTGCGGATGTGAGGGATAGACTTTGTTTCCATCAATGACAATACTCATGAAGCCACATAGTGTCTCTTGCTAACAATCTCCCCCTTTGGCATTGATGGCAACACTTAGTGAAAAATGACTAAGTGTCATAGAAAGTCACCCTTAGCTTGTGCTCTGTCTCTTGCATAGTTTTACTAGAGCTCCCCCTTTGCTAGATCCCACATTTTTCACTACTCTTCACTCCCCCCTTTGACATCAATGGCAAAGGGTGGAATCCGCATACCAAAATTTTACAAAAAATGTTCTATCCATGGCCGTAAGTATATACAAATCATATGTTATAGTTACATATACTTAAGTATATCCACAAAGGTTGTCTTCAACTGGATGATTTCTATGGCCCAACTCCTCTTCATTCTGTCCAAAATGGAGATGTGGCCACTTAACAAAAATGCATATGATTCTACCCTCTTTAAGTTTGTTGCATCACGGGTCCGAATTGTATTTTGTGCCTCTGTCAAGGCATCATGTATTGCCTCTAACTTAGGGATGATTAACCCTCTAAAATCACCCATTCTATCCATTATGTTCTTTTTCTTCTTAACCAATTTTTTAATTTCATTTATTATAGCAATAGCTTGACATTCATGAATCACAAGAGTGGTAGTAAGGGGGGTCAAAATTCTAAGATAAGCTTGATAGTTTTCCTTCTTGTTCCTTCACTTTGGGCCAAGTTAAACAAAATTTGTAAATGTCCCCACCATCTTCAAGAGCATTTTCAAGGCTCTTTATGCCAATGCCCAAGGTTCTTCTATCACTCGTAATTAGTCTTTGTACTTCACTGAACCTCTTTCCCAAGAACTCCTTCCAGACCTTAGTTTCTGCTGATTTCTCTAAGAATTCAAAATGAGTGTTAACAGAATTGACTAAGTTTTCCAGATTACCAGATGGAGAGGTAGATGGATCCTTTTGATAGGTTGGCATAATCTTCTCCATCATTCCAGATGCAATCTCGAACAATTCACAATCCTCCATATGAGATTTTAGAATTTTTTCTTTTGCTTTGGCCTGAGCAAAAGATGCTACCTTCATTATTTGAACTGGAAATAGAGAGTCAAAGTTTAGTGGCCCTTGAATTATCTCAGGTTCATCTAGCTCCATTATTTCTTTGTCTAGGAAATTTTGTACTATCTCTGTAGTGTCTCTTGTAGACTCTAATTGCTTACTTTTGGGGACAACTGGACTGACTTTCTTATTCATCTTTGTTTCTTCTACCTGGCGTTCCTTTTCCGGAGTAGAGGAGTCTAGTGCCTTAGATGGCTCTTCATTATTTTTCTTTAATCCTTCGACATCCTTGTCAGAAAATGTTTCTTCTTTCTATCCTTCCTCTTCCAGAATAGAGGAATCTAATGCCTGAGATGATTCTTCATCATTTTTCTTTAATCCTTCAACATCCATGTTAGAAGGCTCTTCATCTGTTTCCTCTATAATTGGAAGATTGAATCTTTTCAAGGCATTCCAAAGGATTTCTTTTGTTTCATTAGCTATTTGTTTAGTCTCACCAAGCATGAGTTTGTTCATTCTAGATTTACTCTGGAAATCATTTTTACACTCCTTGAAAATCATGTCCATTTGTTTTGGAGTGATAGAGGGGCAAAGCTGTATCATTATTTTCTCCCGGATCTCTAAGTCTTTAGCCTTTGCATTCACTTTTCTTTGTTCCAATACTTCTTCTAGGCTTTTTGGAATTAATGAAATTATTTCAATGAATGCTTTGTTATAGATATTCAAATACCTTACAGTAGCTTCCTCCAGAATTCTCTTATGAGCATCATTGTATTCATCATAGAACTTAGTCACCAGCTACAGGTTCCCATCCACGATAACTGCCTTAATGATGTCATCAATGGAAAGAGTGGGCTTTTCAACAAATTCCTCTGCCTTCTCTTCTTCATTTCTGCTAGCAGAAAACTTCCTGGATGTTCTCTTCTTCTTCATTTTCTTGATTTCCTCATCTGATTCTGTTTCTTCATCATCGTTATGGCTTGTATATGTCCTTGTGGCTTTGGTCTTCATCCTCTTTTCTCCTTTTCCCGATGACTTGACCTCTAGCTTGGTATACTTTGAGCTCTTAGAGATGACAGGAGCAGAGCTCTTGGAGGATCTAGTCCAAGAGGAGGTTTGCATGGGAACATTTTTTTTCTTTGCTTCTTGTCTTTCTTTCTCTACCTTCTCCATTTTCTCTCTATTAGCATCTATAGCCACCTTTGATATGCCAAATCTTTTGGCAATTTCTTCAACTTCCTTTCTTACTTTTCTCTTCATCTTTGGCTGTCTTAATTCAACATGTATCTTTATGCTTGGCTCTTCAAAGGTGCCAAACCTTTCTGCTTCAGTGTCCTTAGGTTGGCTTAGTAGGTGTTGAATGTGTAGCTCCAAGATTTTTTCAACAACCTCATAGCCCTTAGGCATTATCCATACAGTTCTCGGCTGAACTGCCTCCATTAGGCATTGATCAGTGTCAACCATGAAATAGACTGTATCTTTGTATTTATCAACTATTGTTTGTGGTATTCTTTCCCTGGTGTGCATCATGCTCTGGAAATTCTTAAAGTAATCCCAAAAGGCTATGTTTTGTGCTTGAGCATCACCAAGTCCATATATGTAATCTCTGATCTGAATTACAATGGTTTTGTCATTTTGCCAGACCCAACCATTTGATCTAGGTAGCTCATTCATATAATAGAAAAATAGACATAGAATTAGATTACCATATTTAAAGGAATTTTTCTTATCCTTTTTTATTTTTTGTAAGTTCTCCATCAGTTGATTTAGTACAAGCTCACATAGATCATAATCTGCATCTTCTCTTAACATCTGATATGCAGCATAGATTATTGTACCAGACATAATTTTCTCTCCTCAAGTGGTAGATTTTGTAGCCAATTATCATCAAAGCAAAGTTGACATCTAGATCCATGATGTCAGCTATAGTCATTGCTCTTTTGTCAAACTTTGATCCGGTGGCTTCAGTTACCATTTGATTCTTCACAGATTTAAGTGCGGATACCCCACCAGATGAATGTAGTCCGGTCACTGTCCTGATGACATCTTTAGTTATCTTGAATGGCTTCATTATCCACATAAAATTATCATGCATCCTACTTAGAACATACTAGACTCAATCATCTTCTGCAAAACATGGAAAATGTATTAATGTTCAAAGTGTTTGTCTCGGAGGGTTTTGAATTCAGGTTTGAGTTCAAAATTCTCATCTACTAACTATTTTAGATAAATGTTGATCAACTTTGAGTCCCCAAAATCTTCAATGTTTGCGTGTATATAAACCCTAACATCTTCTACATGCAAGACTCCATGCGGAATACTAGAAAATGCACCCAAGGGATCAAATTCTAGAGATTTGTAAGGGTGTTTCTTGAAATTTGGTCTCGGCCTATCAGAAATATTGAAAACCATTGGAGTAGCCATTTTGCAAGAGATTTGGAGAGAGTTTTCATAAGGGAAGTACCTTTTCACGCTTTAGGGTTTGGAGCAGAAACTGGAGTGATTCTCTAGTTGAATTCGATCTTCAGTTGAACTTAAGTGAATTGTAGGGTCTTCTTTGCAAAGCTCTTCTTTTCTTCTTCTTTGTGAGTGCAAGTGTGTAAATAATGAGTGAAAAACCCCTTTTAACCTTTTGTAAACCCTAATTTCCTTTTGTAATAAATGCACAAGTTTTTAAGTCATCGGGTTACCTTGGTTACCCTACTTCTCAAATGAGCTTTTCTTGGATTGACTTGCGAATCTTCAAATCATTATTTATGAAGGTTGACAACATATCTTTACTTTTTTTTTCAAACATGCCATGGGTCTATAGATTAAAATATTTCAATTCTAGATCATACCGGATCTGTCTGTGAAATTTTGTTTTACCAGATAGCTGCCAATACAGGATCTCCTCATAACTAGCTCAATCTGCATGCAGATTTGTCAAATTTTGATTGGATGACCTTCAAGTGAGTCTCCTCAAATCCTTTAAACCACAACCTCTTATTTTGACTCAAAGTGCCAAATTTAGGCACTCACTGGCTGGCTGGGGGAAAGGGATCTTCCCTGTAGCTCCCCATGAGCTAGAGATTTGCTTTTTAGTTTCTAAAAGGAATATCCACACCAGATTCTGGTGTGGATCCATCCCCAATATTCATTGTACTCCTTTTTACCCAAATCTTTCTCATCTCCTTTTGAACTTCATCCTCATTTACTTTACCTTTGCCTTTATCTTATTTCTGATCATGTTCCACGGACCTTTTCTATCCTAATTTATGCTTCTGTAGAATTTGGTGATATGACTGGATCTATTGCAATTGTAACACACAACAATTCTTTTCTTATTTGAATGATATCCTCTTGATCTACATTCATTAGCCATATGTCTAATTCTATTGCATACAAAGCATTTGCCATTGAAAGATTTGTTTATTTGCATATTTCTACATTCATGAGATTTGTGACCATACCTTTTGCAACTGAAACATTGACCAGAGAAGGATGGATTGAATTGATTCATTCTATTTATGCACTGGATTGCTTTGTGACCACACTTGTTGCAATTGAAGCAGTATCCATTAAAGGATGGATATCTTTGAGCATTTGGTTGCCTTACTAGAGGTCTTCTAGGCCTATTTCTTTGATTTCCTGATATAGAGTTCTTCTGACTGGATCCAGAGATTTTATCATCTACCCTCTTTTGGCTTTCAAGAAGAATTTCAAGTTGGGCTAAGCTTATCTTGAACTTTTCTTTATATTCATTTGTAGTTTGAAGATCTTGTTTAAGAGTGTCTATCTGATTCTCAAGTTGTTCTTCATTGTCTCTAGCTTCTTCGAGATCAGATTCAAGGTGCCTAATTATTCTGTCCATTTTTTGGCAGTCCTCTATTTTCTCCTTGAGGGATTGTTTTAGATTATCTTTAATCTTTATCTTTTCTTCAATTTCTTGGGTGAATCTCATAATCCTTGATTCCATTTCATGCATTAACATAATGACTTCTTTTGACAGCTTTGCGCATAGCTTATTTTTCTCATTCAGATCTTCATTAGTATCATTGACTTCACTCTGATTGGCTAATTTTTTGAGTAGTTCCTTTCTCTTTTTCATGGAAATACTAAGTTTTTATTTTAGCTCATTTATGAATTCATCAGCTTGTTTGAGTCTTTCTCTCAAATTATTGACTTCAGAGTGGCATTGTTCAAGATCATCTAGGGCAGACTGAAGTTGTTCCTTCAAACCATATGCATCCATTAAGATTCCTAGATCTTCCTCAAGTTGTTAAACTTTGTTTAGAGGAACTTAGCTCTGATACCAATTGTTGGAAACAATGTAGATAACTGAGAGGGGGGGTGAATCAGTTATCTTATAACTTTTCTATTTTTATTTTCTTTTCTTAACTTATCATTTAATGTTATACCAAAGCAAGGCAATCATAAGAGATGAAAATAAATTAACACATAACACAAGGATTTTTACATGGAAACCCTATTAAGGGGAAAACCATGGGGTGACTAACCCAAGATTGTATTCTCTGTTAAAAGAATAAAGAGTACAAATTTGGCACTTGCCAATTAGGGCTCACTGCCCAAGCACACTGCTCACAAAAGGCCCACTGCCTATAAGAGACTTACAGTCTACAAATGCTTACAAATGATGCCAAGGTGTTTGAACTGATGAACATCTATGCATGTGGGATTTCAGTTCCGGTTAGGTACGGTATACTGATATGGCACATTTCATTCTTCCTTTGCTCAATATTACCTTCCTGTCACATTCTGGGATTGAATTACTGCCTTTGTACTTGCCTTTGTTGTACTTTGTACTTAACCATAAACCTATCAAATTCACACACTTACAAGCTTGAATCCATCGGGTATATATATCCGCATCAAGAATTTCTAACAATTTCTTAGTCGGCAACAAGAACACTTGAGATATTTGCAACTTATTGATCTGTCAACTGGATCCATACTAGATTAGTGATGCATGTCAAAACATAGGCATAGAAGTCAGTAATCATGTTGGATAACAATGTATGATATCACAGATTGCTTGATCATCACCTTTTACATGTCTAGATTGAAGTCTAATACTCTATTAGTCAGTTCTTCCTTTGTCTGCTCTACCTGACTGGAACCCAACACTCCTATGCTCATATCTTTTTCTTGTTTTATCATCGGAGGCTAAAACTCTAGAATACAGTAGTCCTGATACCCCTCTTGACTTGTCCAAGTCTGTAACTTACTAAGTTACACCATCTGAGAGATTTGGACCTGATTGTCAGACCTTGTTGCATACTCTATTCTTGTTCACCAGACCAAAACAATCTTCAATCTGACTTCCGGTATAGGCATATTATATACTGCAGATGTGAGGGATAGACTTTCTTACCATCAATGACAACACTCATGAAGACACACGGTGTCTCTTGCCAACACTTCTTGCCAATAGATTTACCAATCTATGTTCAAATTCAAAACTTCATTGACTCTATAATGAGATGGTCTTTAACCAAGATTCTGAATTACTCCCTGGTAGAGTCGCTAATTCTGTTAGGTCTCAAAAACGTAGATTACAAACCCTAAGAGGATGACAGGCTCTATGGACAGGTTTGTAATGTCTTTGCCAAATGAAACAGAGCAACCCTATGTGGTCTTGGACTCCCTACTCTTTAGGTTCTATTGGATCTAGGCAGGTGTACCCTAATAATTGAGAAGATTATGAACTTTAAAGGTTTCTGACAATGGTAATCTATTTCTAAATGGCATACAAATGTGAAATAGATGTAAGGCTAAAAGTTAATCCTAGTACTAATGTTTGAAGTTTGAAAATGTGAATAAAGCTTAAATGAAGTATTGTTTTATATTGAATATGACCAATTCTTTTTTGGGCAACAGAGATGTGTAAGATAAATGTGTCTTCCCTTCTAGCTTAACTCAAATTATTTGGCACTTTTCAAATGTTTATACCTTGTATAAACATGCAAGGTTGTTATTTACCAGGCTCTTCTTACAAATCCCAATGATATTTTCCCAAGTTACTATGATCAATTGAAAGGACTTTTAATTCTGGTGTGAAGGAAACTAGTTTAAGATAATCAATTCAAAAAGGACTTTAATTCTAGGAAGAAACCTATTTAAATTTGATTCCTTGAAAGGATTTTAATTCTCTCCTCACAGAAACCAATCAAAGGAATCACACAAGTGAAGCAAATGTGCCCTGCTAAATTGAGTATATCCTTGATATATTCAATGTAAACAACAAAGGAAAAACACTCTTGAGATAGCGTAGATAACATATATAAATAAATATCAACAAATAATTGAACACCAAAATGTTGGACACCAGATTATAATATTCTTCTCTGTTAAATTGCTTCAAAATATTTTACAATGTGCATCAAAAGCCTTCATTTTGTAGTATTTCTATCTAATCTCTAATTCCTACTACTAATGATTCTACTTCTACTTGATTCCTTTTTTATTTTTATTCTTCATATATACTTTGTATTTTTAGGGTTCTAACCCTTCACTCCTATTGCAACCTTTCATTATCTTGATTATCTTCAGCAAAAATATTAATTTTAGCCTTCATCTATGCAAATTAATTTCAATGATAACTATTATCCCTCTCCCTTGCTATTAATTTGTATTTTCATCCAAATTAATGCTCCTTTTCAGTAAAATAATTCCTCACTTTATTGCTTTTTATATATTTTTACCCTCCTCGGTGAAATGCTTCACTTCCAATTATATGTATTTTCACATAATAAAGTGGTCTTTAGGTAAAATATTTACCTACTTAATTAGTTCTTTCGAGAAAAGTATTTTACTCAAAATATTGTCAAAAAATCTTCATTTGGTATATTCATTATGTCCTTCAAGTAAAATAATTTTCCACCTTATAACCCCTTCGGTGAAAAATGTTTCACTGGTCATTACCATTAATGAAATTTATATCTTTAAAATAATCACCATAATCCTAATTAATTACATTCTTTAGCGGGGAAGTGCCATCACTATATCAAGGAGACCACAACTTAACTTTTGCCAAATTTCACCTCTCCCTTCGATGATCTTTAATGATGTATGATATGCTCATATAATAAGTCCATCAAAGTGTTAATTAGTCCTTTTGATACGATATAGTCTCCTTGAAGTTAGGTATTTTAGTTATCCTCCCAATTTCTACCTAACCGCTCAATTAGGTATTAATTATCATTATCAGAGGGACACCAAAAATCATTACTTCGATATAGAAGAGTCCTTTCGATGATTGTATGTATCCACTTTCTTTGCTCATCGAAGAGACTATATAAATCATCTTGTTGATATGATAAAGTGTCTTCAATACTTTTACCCTTAGTGTACATCAGAATATCGAGGGGACAAAATAATATGTTTCACTGATATTAGCCACTTTCTCTGATGACCTCTTCAAACCAATGGTTTTATAGTTTTTGGGATATTAGAGGGACTCACATTTTACTCAATCTGATAGGTCAAAGTCCCTTTGATAAGATTTTGCTTTGCAGTGCTGTGCTATTTTTAGGGTTTTTGCAGTGATGCAAGAAATATTAGGGTCACCTTCTTTAGATGCATTCAGTTGAAGTTATAAAGTATACACATCTCTCATCATATCCTTTTGGGAAGATGAAAATAATATCCTCCATTATTTACAAATGCTTGTTCACTGTACGATTAATGGATCTACTTCCAAACATCCTCTGGAAGAAATGTATAGCAACGACCATCGAGTATTGTTTCTTGGAGTATGGGTTCCATTGACAACTCATCAGAGATTAAATTAAAAGATATATATGAATTGTCAATGCTTGTGAAGTTGCCTAGCATGCTTAAAGTTTCCTCGCAGAGCTTTAAATAGTACATAGTAGAATCTTTACTTGGGGTAGTTTTCTTGTCTTGAGATATTCAATTGTGTTCCTACAAGCTCTCATTCTCTGAGACTTTGCACGTAATTTTGCTCCAGCAATCTTTAGAACCAGTTGAATTGCTTGGCATATTTGGAGGAAGTGCCTAGTATCAGTTCTTGGACTTGATCTTTTTTCCTTGAATCTTCTTCTTCAATATGGGACTAAACTTTTATCTTTCCACCAAAGTGAGGTCATTTTCTTATGCATATTACACTAACAATGGTGCTTTCAACTCACCCTCTCTACATAATTCTATGAGATTGAGGTGAGTTGTTGATGGCAATAGCATCAAAGGTTGCAAAATAGCATATACTTGAAGGTTCTTAACAAATACAATAGTTGTTCTAGGGGTATGCTAAACAATCTAAATGTTGTGATTATTAATAACATGTACACCACTCCCGCAACCCATCAATACATTAATTGTGCCTTTGATTGTAGACTTGAATATCTCCTTCTTAGGCACTATTTTCCATTGTCATCAACAATATTTCTTAATATTTTCATTTTCTTTGTGGCCTCATTGTAAAAATCTTCTAGTGTGCATAGTAGTTTGCTTTCCATAGACTTGTCTTTGTGAGGAAATGAAGAAGCTCATCCTCTACCAAATTGATTTAAAAAATGTTTTTTGAGCCATTGTAACGTCCAAACATGGCATCTTGAATACCTAACCTCCTCCCTCCCATGCGCTCATTGCTCTCCTTTCAGCCATTTCTCATAGCTATGTCCATTTTCTAGATTGGCAGGTGCCCTAATTGCAGGTGTGTTCATAAGTTTTGGTGGTAAAATTTGTCAACATAGTAGCTGTAATAACACATTTTCTTGTATCTTTGATCATATATGGGCCCGTGAGACCATAGAAATATGATAAAGATGCATGAGGGCAATTTCAGCATTTCCGCCCAATTACAAATTGTGTTAGATAATTATTTCTTTTTGTCTTACGTAAATACCTCTTATGAAGTATCAATGCATCTGTGCAGGCCTTCTTCACATCTAGATTGCCAATTAAATCATCCAAAATGTTAACTAAATCATTAATTCCTTTAGCCTCTTGCAACAATTTTGAGCTCTTTGCCTTGAAAACTTTAGCAACAAGAAACACAGGTATAGGTATCTCAAGTAAACCTTGTGAACCATTCTCACTTCTTTGTCTTCCATACTTTCCCCATTGACCTTTTGATTTATATCTTCTTTTTCTTTGCCATATTTATTAGGGTAAGATGAATTTACTTCTTGAAGCAATAATTTATGTTAGCCAATCAACCTTTCTTTTTGTATTGTAAAGTATAATAGCTTGAGAGATTGCAAGCATATCATAAAGATCACATAGGGTGTCAAACTTACATTCTTCCCTTTCGATAGCAACAAAAAAATGTTTGATGTAAGCAATGGAAAAAGTTCTTTCTGCAAGTAGGGGTCATAGTTTGTGGCAGAAAGTGCTACTCTGTTATTTTGTGCATGCACATCCCTAATCACCCTCACTAGAATGAATCTTGGGAAGATCAGATTCTTCTTTAGATGCATTATCAACTTCAATGTTTCACCTCCATACTGGACAACTTCCATGTTCAAACTGAATTAGAAAATAGAGCTCCAACACATGTTGGATCCCCATGTGGGCTCGACTAAAAAAAATATTTTGAAACAACTTTTTATCATGAATTTCTCTGATAGCATATTAATATACCTTTGAGGTGGAAAATCAAAATCTCCATTCTGGCAACTTGCACGGTGACCCAGAACAAGCCAGGTGGCCCCCAAAATCACGTTGGAAAATTGGTCAAATGATCTTTTGAAGCTAGAAAAAAAGTATAGACATGTAGACATTTGATCCAACAATTCACTGCAACAAACAGTTTGGCAAGACCCATCCCAATGTGAAAAATATTCAATGCCAAAGTAGCTCACTCAGTCTTTATGAAACTGCACCTGTGAAAACTAATTAGGGCTCACCAAGTCACCATTTTGAAAAATATTAGATCTCTTCCTGGGGGCTTACCACTTGGGGAAATAGTTTATTTAGGCTCCATGAGTATATGTGCAAAGGGGTTTCTCTTGAATCCACTTCTTTCATGAAATATTAAAAGCTAAAGTTGACCCCGTAAAACTTTTTTGGGAATGTAGTCTTCAAAATAGTGAAAATTCCATTTGCTTTTGATCTTAAAAATAGCAAATGAGGTACTGTGGCCTTGAAAATGGACATGGAAGTAGATTGTCAAAAGGGAAATCTGAGACACCAATTAGTTTTCCATGAAAATCATCCAACTCAGAAATATTAGCTTTCATCAAAGTTGACCTCTCTAGTAGATTTTACATTGTGTAGACAAGAAACCCTTCTAGAACCCTTCAACTTGGTACTTCAAAACTTTACCAAATCTAATAGTAGGAAACTAAAATTAGGTGGACACACTTATAGATGGTAGATAAACATGTTTGCAAAGTTATTTGGCATGAAACTAAATAGTATTTCACTTATGATTTTTCAAAGTAGGCTCCTCGGACAGATTGTACAGGTGCATTACTCAGTGCTACAATCAAATTTTTCATCATGGGAACCTAAAAATTTGCCAAAAATTGTAGGAAATTTTAGGTCCTAACAGGGGGTTAATCCCCTATGCAACTCGCAAAAGGGGGTTGCAGGAGTAGTGGCCCCTCTATAGCCCTCTTTAAAGAGGTGGCAGGGGTGTGTTGGATACTACCCTATCACCTCTCTGCCATGGTAAGGGGTACTGGGGGTACGAGTACCCACCAACCCAAAGACTTTTTTAATTAATTTTTTTTTTTGAGCATTGGGCTATGTTGTATATAATGCCCAATCTAGACTCATAAATCATCTTTTCCTACAATGTGGAAGTGGTGTGAGAGAAAGAAAATTTACCCAAAATCTCCCTTATTAGAGTGGCATAACCCAAATCTTATCACCTTTAAAAAATACCCATTCACATCTTGTTAAAAAATTAAATACAAAATAAAACAAATAAAAATCAAATCAATTTTTATATTAATACACACATGTATAACATGATAAGACCTTAATCCTTTCTTAGGAATAGGTTTTGGTGTACTGGGTATGCACAATAGTGGTTTCTTGGAAACTCTCTCAGATTATCCTTGACCACCCACATGCACACTTGAAATTCAAAAATTAATACATCTAAGATAATAATAGCTGAAGCAACATTAAATAATTATTCATTCACCTCATTCAATTCCATTAGAAAAATACTATCTAAACAAAATATTACTTAAACTTTAACATATAACTATTTTAATTCCATTCCACATAAATTAATCCTAAATATTTTAAGCATAATTAAATCATAAAATCATATTATGATTCTTAATATAATTTAAATAAATTCTAGCACATGTAATTCCATGCTACTCATTAATTATCCATGTCATCATACATAAACCATAATAAGCACAATTAATACTAACATCACAATATGGTCCAATATCATAACATAAGTGTCATAGCCACAGAAGTCTATCAACTAGAGTATCAACATAGTTCAATAGCATAAAACACAAATCATCGAAAGCATAAGTATCATAGTCACACAAATCTAACAAATTGGAAGCCCTCAAAGAGGTGAGCGTATAAATCCCTAATCTAAGTGACATCCTCCCATGTAGTTGCAACCTCATCATAATGGTTCCATTGGACCTTGACTTGGTCCAACTCCCTCCCTCGCAAGACCAACATTCGATGAGCCAATATGCAAATGCGATCCAAGGCTAACTATTCATCTTGCTCCACATTTAATGTACCCCAGTCCAAAACATCAAAAATATCAAGCACATATCTCCTCAAAATTGATACATGAAATACATCGTGGCTATGTGACAGGTTGAGTGGCAAAGCTAGTCGATAGGCAATAGGACCAATTCTCTCCAAGATCTCAAAAGGTCCCACAAACTGAGGTACAAGATTAGAGCCCTTTCTATATTAGATTGGACTCTTGTGCGGCTGCACATGTAGAAGTTCACCTTATCCCCAATAGAGAAAATTCTATCTATTCTTTTTGCATAAGAATACTTCTTTTGTCTATCCTATGCCTCATGTAGGAACTGTCAAATCAAGGTTACTTGCCTCTCCATATCTTTAACCATCTCAGGTCCAATAACAACCTTATCCTCAAGATGGTCCCAACTCAAACAAGTCCTATGAGCTCTACCATACAAGGCCTCATATGGGGCCATACCCAAGGAGTTGTGGTAACTGTTATTGTAAGAAAACTCCACTAGGTATAAATACTCCTCCCACTTAGACTGTTGGTCCATAACATCTATTATAAGAAAATCCTCCAACACCTAGTTCACCCTCTTAGTTTGTCTATCTATCTCAGGGTGATACACTATCCTGAAGTTGAGCTAGATGCCCAACACTTACTGAAGAGTGATCTAAAAGGAGGAAGTGCATCAATCTTGATTCAACCTCTCTGAGGGAGAGATGGCCTAAACAAACTTTGGTTCTACTGAGGCTGATTTCAGTTCTTGAAGCAATCATGATTCTATTGGGGCTTATGGTGAACCTCTTCTATAATAGGATCCTTCTCTACTACAACTCGTAAACTCTCAGGCTCTGCCATTCGTACTAGTCTAGTTATTCCCTATTTTAGCCCATTGATGAATCAGTTAACAAAAATTTTCTCATCTTGGATGTAATAGATACATATTGCAATAAATTCAAAAACTTATTTTTGTATTGTACAACTATGAGTTCCTTCTATTGTAGGTCATGGAACACAGCAGTCCATCTTTGTCTAAACTGCTCTGAGATATACCTTGTCTTGAACTACCCAAGAAAGGTATCCCATGTTAAGGTATCCAATTTTAGATGATTTTTCCTTTCTTCTTGACATGACCATGTAGCTACAGTCCCTATGAGTAGATGAATGACCAAATGTGCCTTGAGGTTGATTTCATATATTCTAAGTCCAAAGCACCTCTCAAGGATAAGAAGCCAAGATTATGCCTCAACTCCTATTGTGGTTCCAATACAGGTAGGGGGTTGCAAGCTAAGTAAATACCTAATCTTCTTTCCTGTGTCTGGAGGTGCCCCCGACCCCCAAAATTGTCCACCTATCTAGCCCAAGGAGGTGAGATGTGATGCCTTGATTCACCTACCCTATCTTCTTCATACCCTGCCCTATCATGAAGGGGACTCCTACTACACTCTCTATGCACTAAAGTACACTCCTCATAATGATGTTGTTGATTGATCTGTAGGAGGAGTCTAAACTAGGGGTGGTAACCTAGTTTGAAAAGATATCAATTGTTGTAACATGCATATAGTATCTATGACCCCTTATCTAGAGGTACATCTTGATGTATTGACTTTCAGTGAGAAGGTTGTGTTTGTTTTGGACCTGAGTGCAGGTGTGTCTACATTTAGGTGGCATCCTACACTAATCACAATCAAAACTTAGGTTTAAAAAGTTATCCTAGAGTTCCCAAAATGTTGGAAACCTAGCTCTGATACCCAATGTAATGCCCACCCATACACAAACGTACAAGTGGGCATACACAAGTGGAATTTTTTTTTCTAATTTCAAATGTTGAAATTGTTCTAAATTAAAGTCAATCTATAAAAAGAATTCAAATACCTAATCCCTCCTAAGATATTTAAGTGACAATGAGGAGAATCGACATGCTCACGACTAGTAAACTCTGCAACAATCTCCTAAATACAAGAAGAATGAGTTAGACTTGCCACGAGAATATGGACAAGAAATTTTTTAAATAAATAAAAATTTCTAATAGTTGTAGATATTATAGAATTTTGTTGTATTAATGACTCCATCTATCCTATGTTTAATAACATTTTCCTCTAGGGTTTACATGATAATATCTTCGAACAAAAAAAATACTTATTTAATTCACTTGAATTAATTAACCCACTCCTAGTCATAAGCATAATACTATAAATTATTAAAACACTTAGGTTTCTTTCTAAAAGGTTTTTCTACATAGAAAACTATATAAATTTTGTCAAGGGGGAGAATTATCTCAAAAGGAAAATTATTATTTATATAAGTTTTAGTAAATGTGCCAACTTAGAAGAGTCCAATTTTTAAGTTTTGTTCATAAATATAATCTTTCACTTAGTTGCAACGTGTGAAATGCATTTAAAATAGGAAAATTTGGTGGGACATGCATCATATTATTATTTCATTTCAATGTAATGAAAAGCCATAGATTCTAATCATAGTGCTATGAAATCTTGTCAATAAAATAAAAAACTAAAAATTGAAACCTAAATTTTGGGTGTTAGAATAAATACCACAAGTATCTAGTGAAGATATACATTTGTAGTCATAATTTATCCATACATTACTGGTGAAGAAATCTATGAGGTTGCAATGTAGCACATACATGCCCACAACTAAAAAATTAGGTGATAGAGAGTAGAATGAGGTGGAAATAAATAGAGAATCATGTAGAGAGAATTGATAAACGGTAGCATCTATAATGAATTTTTGCATGTAATTATAAATATTAAGTGCAAACCCATATTCTCAAGATTGCACTTTCACAAGGGAAAACAATCCACTCATTCATCTCTCACAAGAAATTTGCATTTTCTACATTCACAATTTTTCATAATAAGCTTATTTACATGTAAGTAAAGTGTGGAAGTTTGATTGATGCTTGTAAATAAATAGGCCTCCAGCCTAATATCTTCATGTTTGCTAGCATACTTTGAGATTGTGTTAAAATAGAAGCTTTCAAGTAGGGTATAGACATCTATATAAGCATAAAGGATATAGGAATTTTATCAGATAGTAGCTAGTTGGAACTGCCTTACTAGACACATTAAAATGAAAGTGCATGTAAGGCCCACTAGTCTTTGTCCCTTTATATTCATCTTGTTTGAACATATCAGAGTTATATTAGACTATGATGTATTATTATGTATTGTCGATTGGTGATTGCTTGTGGATACCAATGTTCTATTCTATATATTTGATATGTGTATATTTGGATATATAAGACTAATATGTATCTATGTATTTATGTTTATTGGTGTTTTAGCTTCACCATTTTCATTTAAATGATATTCTGGGTTGGTAGACCTAGTTCCTTGAGTGTAATTATTTTAAATGATTAATTGTACTTTGATCACATTGATAGAATGAATGGTTTAATTGAAATATGCCTATTAAATGCTAATTAATTAATTAATTAATTGTGTCATTTTATCATTCATTTTGGCTATTATTACATATTCGACATGCAAATAATGTTTGATTTTGAGTGTACAATAATTTAGAGGGTATTGACCAATGGTTGGTATGTGTAGAGTGTTGACATGGATAACACTTACCCACCTCATCTTACATGTTTTTCCTCATGTCAAAACCTATGAAAACCTTATTTGAATCAATTGTAATTCTAGATCCCCTTGTGTTACACTTGTATAGATATCTTCTTGGTGTGATTAATTGTCATGCTTGCATTTGTACTTTTACTTGATATGTGAAAAAAGGATTTAATTGTTCCTTTGAAATAAATAGTTGATGCTATTAATTTCTAGAAAAGATTAAAAGAAATTATTTAATTTAGTCAGTAGGATTATTTAATTTTTGAAAATATTTGTATTTTATTATTGCATGCTTGGAAAATAGATTGATTTTCTAACTGTTCGAAATGTCCATTTTAGATAATTGTTTTAAGTGAAATGATTTATGGGAAAGAAAGAAAATGCTATATAATATTTTAATTATTAGGCATATATGGGAAAAGGATTTTTTTTCTATTTCATTATGCATTTTGATAAAGTGAGAGAAACATAGAAAAGAAGAAACATTTCAAAACCCTCTTTGAAGAAAATTGAATTTGTTTCCTTGGTGATTTCTTGGAGTGGCTTGGATTGATTTTTGAGAGAAGAAGAATCATTAGAGATTTGCCTTTGGATTCCTTGAGGTAATCTCTATCTTGTTCATGTTTAATAATTGAATTTCATTTTGATTTTTTATGTTTTAGAAATTATTTTTTTAAATGAATTTTACTACCAAAACTATGGCAAAAATCTTCAAAACTAAAAAGAACTGTGAAAAGAGTGTTTTTGGGTAGGATCGTGCCAAGAGGACATGACTACAATTTTAGTTTGTGTATTTTTAAATTTTGGTGAATGATGTTTGGTGATTTTAGAACAAGAGAGTATGTTTATAATTTTTAGTTTTCATCTTTTCAAGGTTCAAGATTCATCAATGGTAGAACTTGGATATGTTTGTTGGATTTTGGAAATTCAAAAAAGTGTTTATTATGTGGAATTATGTATTCTTGCATGAGTATTATTTTGTATGTTCTTCGGGATGCATGTTTTTGTTATAAATCACTCCTTATCTAGATTCTTAGGTTCTTTGAACAAAATTAACCCCTGAATTATATAGGATATGGGATATCCATTAGAGGCTTGGTATGGCCAATTTCCCAAACTCATTGGACAAGGTTTAGAGGCAAAGATATGAAGAAGCCTTGTTTAAAATGAGTTACTAAGAGTGTCAAAACACCCAACTCATTGGATGAGGTTAGAGGCAAAGAGATGAAGAAGCCTTACTTGAATTGTACAATATAAAGTGAATATAAAAAATTGTATCTAAGAAACTTAATTAATCAAAATGAATTTTGGGGTACATAGAGCACAGTGAAAAAGTGTCGCTACGACCTTTTTGGAGAAGCATGCATGGGGTGAATTATTACTTGAAAACTTGTGGTCTATTTCACTTTCTAGCTTGGTTTTGGAGAACCAATGGGAAGTCCACTCATGTGCCTTAGCTACCCTCCTCTTGTCCTTGTTGATTAGACTGAGTGCATTTGATCTTGTGTTGAGATAAATTGTGTTGTTTTCTATGGTGTGTCAGACCAACTTGTGTGACTCTTGTGTGAGTGTTGGTGCTTTCTTGAGACCTTTGTATTTGTGTGAGCTTGGACTAGATAGTAGTGTATCCATGATCTTCTTCTTTGTAGCTCAAGGGTTTCCTAGAGTGGCATAGACATCTATTGCACTCAATAATGCCAATATGGGAGGGTGGCGGGTAACATTCCCCCATTGGTCCATTCATGAAGATCTCTTGACATTTGGAAGAGTTCCCCACTCATCATTTTCATTGGGATCATATTCTAGTTTGTCACTATTGGATCACCTTAGAGGTGGGTTGTCATCATTGTAATATTATTATTTGTATGATTTTTATATTGGAGTCTGATCCTCCTATATTTGGGAAGTAACCTCTATCATGTAATCATGTAATTTATCTCATGATGGAAATGAATAATTTAGGATGTTGGAGTCCTCTTTTGGATATTGTATTCTTGGCATATGTTATTATTAGGAGTAGATAATTTATATTTTGTTATCATAGTAGATGAGAACTCCATCTTTTTTCTTGGCTCACCTTGATGTTGGTGCCAAATGAGCATGGCATTCTATGTTGATTTTATCATGTTACACTTATAATTTTAGTATTTCCCAGGTTTTAAAGTGAATCTCTTATCTGTCTTTATCTTGGGATCCATGTAATTTCAGTGGATTTTATGTGGCTGAATCAAATCCCACATCCCCACAAATGTACCCCAAAGACCATTTCTGAACAACTCTTGAAATGAATGAATTTATGCCTCATGGAGTGGGGAACATCCTTGTTGTTTCCCCTACCTTAGTCTTTTTTTTCTCTCTATTTTGTAAGTCAAACTTACAATCAAAACTACACTGTAATTTG
Source organism: Cunninghamia lanceolata (assembly GCA_027924645.1). NCBI lineage: Eukaryota > Viridiplantae > Streptophyta > Pinopsida > Cupressales > Cupressaceae > Cunninghamia > Cunninghamia lanceolata. The sequence goes on along the minus strand of BSBN01000186.1, from coordinate 16,073,855 downwards.
GGGTTACCTATTTGAAGTGCATGTTGGAATCAAAGTCCAATGATCCTAGAAGTGTCCATTTGATTAGAACTTAGAAACTTGAAGCATGTTGCACAAGTGCAAGTCACATCCAATTTCTAGAGTTTGAGGTAGTAGGTTAGTTGGGAATCAGATGTCAATTACACTTTTCATAAGTGTGGGTTGCCACAACGTTCTAAAGTTTAATTGATTGTTTTGTATAGAGTTTGTCACACTCTTGTACTTTGTAGACATGTAGATTTCTAGTGAGTCCTAAAGTCTAACAAGATGTTAGTTTGAAGTCTAGAACCCAATTGCACTTTGTAGATGTGCAAATTGTGAAAGGTTTCCAAAGTTTGAATGTCCCTTGAGTCTGAGAAACGGAGTTCATTTGTAAGTTACAAATTTCTAACCTAAGGATTTTTGAAGTTGAATTGTGTTGCAAGTTACAACTTGGGTCTAGAGTCTGACCAGTTTGCAGGTCATTGTTGAAACCTAAATTTTTGTAGTTCTTTCCTTTTTACTTATCATATTTGCGTGAAATATAGAGCATCATTTGGTAGGGATGTTAGGAAGGTGTTCAAGTGGTTGTATAAACTCTATATCTTCTTCATGTATCATTTTTTGTGCCAACAATGGTACCTTGTCCTAGGGCTTGGTTAAGTCTTCTTTTAGTGTCTCTTTTCTACATGCATTGATGTGAGTGCACAGTGTGTCATTATAGGTTTCTTTGACAACTTGGGAATGTTTGTTGTGTTGAGTGGTTTCCATTACCACATTTGTTTCATATAAAAATAATTTGGTCATCTTTTGTCTGTTAATGTCCTAGTGTAAAAGCTAGGGCATTATTGTACTCACTTTTGAATTGGCCATTGGGAGGTATTTTGGCTGCTACAAGTTACGATGGTAGTTAGGCTAACCATAATGTACGACATACATTATGAATGGACAACTAACAAGATTAGTTACTAGTGTATCTCAATGCATTACAACTAGCCACAATTACAATTCATTTGTAGACTTGCACTTACTAGTTTGATTTCCATTTGTTTAATTTCTTGATCTTTGCATGGGACTTCAAGTTTCATCTATAATAATTTCAACTTCTCATTAATTTAATGTATTATGTCAATTAATATATTATTTAAATTTTATTTATATAATATTAGTATACTAATTATAATATAATATCATATAAATCTAATATATTTTTTTATATTAATATATTTGTTATACTACTTATTAATATATTGTATATGCTATTAATATAATTATTGATATACCATATCTTGTTCCAAATGGACTTGACATACATGTAAACAAGAACTCGTTTTGTCCCATTTTTTTTAATGTGTTGTTGGTCACTCCATCATAGAGGATCCAAGAGCAAGACAAAGATATGCAAGATGCTCAATCTAGGAGGTGGCCATCGGTCTCAACCTATGTGTCATAGTTTCCACATGGAATATTATTGATGTTATGAAAAAAGTGTCTGAGTTTTGCAAAGATGACGGTTTGAGAGATTGATGTCAAATTAGTATTTATATAGCATTGTAACCAAAACTCTATTTGATTTTGATCTAGAGTTTGAAATATAGGCTCCAAATTTGACATCTATAACAGAGTGTAAGTGTGACAAATGGGTGAAATAAGTAGATCTTCATCTATATGTATTAAAATTGAACCTTAAAAACTATTATTTTACAAGGTTGGTAAGAGAAACACACACACACACATTAAAGCGCCAAATTTAAAATCAAATATTCACTCATGAAAGATGTGCATCTAGTGAAACATTTTCAATTAATTAAACACAAGTGTGAATAGTACAAGTTAAGTGGCAACCAAGGCCTAAATTTGGTGACTAACCTTGCCCATAAAATAATTTATCTTTGTGATATGTATTAATTCATAATTTGTATATTAAGTTATTAAGTTTTTAATATATTATTAGAGAATTTTTAAAATTTCAATGGAAACATAAATTTTAATATTTTATTCAAATAATTAATAATTTTACACCTCAACTACTTGTTTAAAAAAATAATTATTTTCTTTCTATTAAGAAAAAATTTTGTTTTAAGAATAATTATATCCATATTTCATAGCCAAATTAAAAACTTTTTGACTAACTTAATCTTCGGACAGGCATGTGTGTACACATGATGAATGACATATTTCATTTACAAGATTTGAGAGAAATGTCCTTTATATTTATGCTTATTTTGGGAGAAGGAATTATGGAGTGAGTTAGTCGAAAAGTTTCCCTTTATGAAGGGGTGATACACGTGTGAAGTGTGAATCCCTTTCTATGTAGGCATGCGCAAAAATTTGAGATCGTCTTCTCTCCTATGATCATGATGATCATACGAGATTGTCCTCTCTTTTTTTTATATTGAAATAAAGCAATAAAAATATAAAGAGTAGCATAGGGCTATAGGAGAGAATAGAGAAAACAACAGCTAGTTAGGGAGATAACCAGTCCTGAACTAAAGACCAATACCAACAGACTTGAAGTTAAAGTTCTACTATATTCATCATTACCAATTCCAAGGAGGGTATGAACATTTCAGCTTGAGAAATATTTGAACATTTACCTTCACTAGACTGGAAATGAAAACTTACCATGTAAACTTTAATGTCAATAATGCTTAGAAATAGAGTAGCAAACAACCGAAGAAAAAACCAAACAATTGCAAGTCTTCTATTATAGTAGGAATAGCATACTGTAACAAACAACAGAAACTAGCTAGAGGAAAGCTGCATATACACTTTGATAAACCTTGTACATATTCAGCAATGTAGACTGGGAGAAAAAATAACATCTCCACCTTCATCTAAGTACTTGAAACTTGCAACTGTTGGTAGCTTTAACATTTATCAAAGGAAGATATGTGGCCTTAAGAAAAAACACTAAGCTAAGAAAGCCTCAAGAAGAACAATGCAGACAAAATGAACCTGGCTTGCCATAAATCTTCCACACAAATCTTTGACTCTTAAGTATCCCCTGTAGCTGAAAATTCATAAAGATGGATTTTGTGGCCTACTTGTTATTTTGTTTAAACCTTTGATTTAGTAGTTAATTTTCTCCAAATGATGAACAAATTTTAAATTTTTCTTTTTTCACTCCTGAATCTGAGAGAAAATAGAAGCAATTTTGAAAAAAATATTAGAACAAAGTTTTGGAATTTTAGTTATAGGGTAGATGGAAGCATAAGTAAATACAACACTACATCTAATTTTCCATAAATGCAGTAGAATAAGATTTCTTATAGAATTTGCAATGATATTATTCCTCAACTCAAGACCACGCAGTGCCTCCTTCCACCTTAATTGATGGCCAAACAGAGCAGGCAAGTCTCTAAACATAGTATTCTAGAGAATTTTGGCAGTGTTATAGTCCCATAAAATATGTTTGATTGTTTCTTTAGCATGACAATTAGGGCATTTAACCAGCTGGATATGCAAAAATCTCATTCTTTCCCCAAAAGGTTACTTGTAATGTAATAACTTCCATGCGGCAATTTGAGCATCAACATCTAATTTAGACTTCCAGATTTGCAGAATCAAAATTTTCCAGCATTTATGACTTAGACTACACTTCCATTTAGTGCTAAGCTAGGAAGAAAAATTTAAGGATGGAAGAAGATTGAGGTATACCTATTTCAAAGGGAAGGAAAAAAAGTGATGTACAGATAACCAACGCTAATCCCTAAAGAACTTACATTCAATTGGGGTACATAGTTTAATGGCAAGATTAGGAGGCACCAGAGATTGTATGAAACTAATAAATGGTTTATATTTATTGCTCAACCCATATTTTATCTCTACCATGAGAGCCATTGCATAGAATCAAAGTTCCATAAATCCAAAACACTAATACTCTTTGAAAAGAAAGACCACTGATTTGTCTTTTTAGGATAAATTGGGCCCACCTCGACTACCAATGTAAAAAGTTAAACAATACCAAATATAGTCCAATATAGGTGCTTAAATTAACTAATAATCACACCTTGGCATATGATGGGTACATCGAGGAGTTGTGGAAGTTCAATTGCCATGTATTTAAGTGAATGATGACTATCTTGTATCCCTATGGCCCATGTAATTTTTTTGTTTTCTTGAGTGTCGTGAATCAATTTACATAATATTAATGTATTTCAAGATCCCTGTGTTTTGCCTAGTAGGTACTTCAAATATGCAAGCTTTCATGTTTAGTGTGTCATCTATATTTGCATGCATCCCCTTTCTAGGTTCTTGTTCATGCATTGCACCTGGCTTCACTTGCATTCCATTAATCATCATCTATATTTAATAGGCATTGTCTTGCAAATATAGTGATGACCACCACATACATTATGTTCATCTGTGCTTTCAAATGATACAAATATTGATCAAACTTAGTGACCCTCATTAGTTTTATAATATCACATCCTTGGATAATTTGGAGGTCAAATGGCTTAAAATTAAATATAGACATGCTATAATTTTAGATTCTGAATTCCTAACTATTTTAAAATATTAAATTTTGAGGGAAAACGGTTTTGATTTGTTTGAATTTTTAGATGATATGGGAATGATCTCAAGACCTCAAAAATAGTGTGTATTCTATGTCATGGGAGTTGATTGTGTTTAATAATTAGTTTTGTAAAAGGAACATGATATAGAATACACATCATGAAGTATGTTACTTTGAACTTCACATGCAGTTACATAATTCTCGATAGAAATATTTTTACTCAATATTGTTGCTCCCTTTGTGCATAGATACATTTGCAAGAAAATCTAATTTATTTTGTTATATTTTAGACTGAGTTAATAGGTGGTGAAAGGAACAGGCTACCGTGCATTAAATGTTGGTTATAAATGAGAAATGAATACATATAGATCTCCATCTCTCCCCTTCCTTAGATTCCTCTCTCTCTCCTCCTCTCTCTGTCTTCCCTTCTTTCTTCCTCTATCTCTCACTCTCTCTCTATATCTCTATTTTCCCCTCTCTTTCTTTCACACTTTGTCACTATGTCTATGTAGTTTAGTGTATCTTGTTTCCTATTAGATTATTATAGGGGCTTCTAGATATTATCATGTCAAAATATCCAATTCAATTAAACATTTCATCAAGCCTTGTTTTCGTCAATTTACCTTTTTGATGTGTTTTTCCCACCTAAATTTTGAGGATAACCTTGTTTTGTTACATTTTTTGTAGATACAACATAATGAGTGGTATACCTGAATAATACAAAGGAAGTTCTACACCCCCAATTGTAGGGAATAAAGAAATGATATTGATCTCCTTTAGATAAATAGGGTTCAAAATAGAAAGATTGTTATCCTATAATGAACAAATCAAAGTGATACATTTTCCTTAGCTTCTTTCATTTTTACATCTATGGAAGCCAGATGACTCACTAGTACATGACAATCATTTAAATGTTTGGTTACAAAGTCTCCTTCATGCATATTTAAATAATACAAATTTCTTCTTAAAAATAGCTTATTTACAAGACACTTAGTTTGATATGATGCAATAATTTTATCTCATAAAATCTTAGCAATGTTTTTTAACTAAAACATTCATGAAGACTGAATTAGAAAGACACAACCTAATAGTAGATCTATACATTTCTCTTTATCTCTCTCATCTCTCTCTATCTCTTTGTCTCTATCTCCCCTTATTTCTTCCTTTATGTTATGTTCTAACATTTTCATTATAGAAACACAATGCTAGATCAACACAAAAATCTACTACTAAGTGTGAACACTCACACAATGTACCTAAGTGATTGGCCCTACCTAATGGAGAGAGAGGCAAGGGAACTAGTCATGTAACACTTGGAGATAAATAGGATTCCTATGCCTTGAGTTTTGGCCCATGGACATCCATGATCATAAATTCCTAGGTTCATTTAGATTGACCTAAATTGAATTAAAAGACCATCAAAACTATGGTTTCTTGTTACAAATTTTGCATTAATCTTGTAGTCAACAATTTTTTTATAACTACGCAAGTATGTAACCTTTATAATTAATTTTTGTTCTTAAAATATTTATTTATATAAATTTATTGTTAACTTCTTATATTATCATTTCTCTAAACTTTTTTGCAACCTCTTTGCATACTCATTTAATTGTTAAAATAATCTGAGTCTACAGGCGGAGAATTCCATGGAAAACTCTCAAGAATTTCATCTCTCATGTGATATCAATGTCATTATTTTAAGTATTAAAGTCATACGTTTTTTATATTTGAAGAGGCATTTCCTTAATATATAACATAGTGACAAAGTGTGAAAGAAAGAGATATACCATATATATTTTAAAATAAAATCTAGATATTCATTTGAAAAGAGGGTATTTAAATTTGACATATTTGAATATATATAGGAATAGTCCATTAACCATGTGAGAGAGAGAGATTTCATGCCAACATTCCAAGGATGGCACATGTCAAAAGTACATGGCCAATCAATAATTTTGTTTGATAGAGATAGATAGATAGAGAAATAATCTAAAACAAATAAAAGATCATGGGAAAATTAACTATGGGGGTTGATGATATTAAACCTCCATTTTGTGTATATCTTGCAATCATTTCAATTCATGAGACAACACCTCTTTAGGTTATGTTTGACCAATATGATAGATTATGACCACAACAATGCAAATAGATGATGAAGTACATCAATTTTTTGGGAAGAGGAAGTAGAATTTGATGGATGAATTAGATTCAATAAGAAGGAAGAGATAAATGCCACTCTTCAAAAACATTGCAAGGCATTGGAGAGACTTGATTTCATATTTTTTCCATTGGTGTCTCAAGAGATATATATTGGAAGAAGTATTATCTTTTTATGAAATACATAATGTACATAGTCTACAAATTACTAATATCAAAGCAAATCATAGGAAAGAAATGCCCATTAAAGTAGATACAACATGTTGAACATGTTTGTGATAGACGTGCTTTGAACCTTACTCCACCTAGCTTATTGTTGATCTATAAACAATATGGCGTGATGCACTCAATAAAACATTCTATGGATATTTGGTAGGTTTTGATTCTTGGTGTGCAATTGCAATGTTACCTTTTAAGGAGAGTTTCATGAGTGGGTTAGTTTGCATTTGATAGTCTCATTCTTGTATTGGATAAAGCCACATGCAATATTTCCTTTCACTTGTTTAAATATACGTTGTAAGGTATTTTGTGTACTAGTCCTTTGTTTCCCTATGACAAAGAGGTTTGGGTGTTGGTACATAGGGAAGTGGTTGATAAAATGCCTTAAAGAAAAACTTACTGACACTAGTTAGATTCACATTAACAATGTGAAAACCTTTTAATTGATGGAAGTAGAAAGGGATGGATAAGAAGCGAGGCATATTGAATCTAGCATCATATTTTGATTTTATTTGATCTCTCCTTCAAGTTGCTTTGATTTAGAATTTAAGTTCATCTATTAGGCTTGAATTTTTTTTTTTTTTTTTTTCTTTTATTATTTTCTTTTTGATGTCACCCCTATGGTCTAACCCCATGCATCTAGTAAAATTTAAGGCCTTATCACCAATATACCAAATCCTTATGGACATCTCTTTTGATTTTGGATGGCAATACCATAGATTAGGTAAAAGCATCCACTTGGGAGTATGAACATCTACATGCTAAATGTTACTCATGTATACATGAGGAAAGAAGGGGAAAATTGATCCACTTATTATTTACTAAGGGTTGTGATTGATTTCCATAGATTATTAATTTAGAGGGGGATAAGGTAGTCATGGTACTAAGTCTCATAATCATACATAGTGTAGGGTTAAAAGGCCAAAATAAAATGAAATGTGTAATGTGAATGTGGGAAGAGCCCAAATATCCAATTCTCACATGGAAAAATACTAGAAAATCATTATGGAATGAGGTGGTGCATGTGGGTATGTGACTAGGTCAAGAAATCTAATGGATGGTGTATAATAAAGAGGTAAATGGTGAGGGACCGTACATGACAAAACAAGTGAATATGAAAGGGTCATTTTGAGAAACTCTCCTTTGTAATTATTTCATAAGAAATGGATTGAGCTAAGAAATCTATTGATTCAAGTCACAATCTTGTACCCATAAGAGGAAGAAACAAGCAAAGGGAAAAAAGAAAAAGCTCAAAGAGTATAAAAATGGGCAAATGATGCAAAAAGTATAAAATAATAAAGTAAAATAAATAACCAAAGAAAAGAAGGATAGGGGTACACTAAAGAGTAAAGAGAAAAGGATGTGAGAATCCTATTGGATCACATTATGAACATACAAGATAAACTTGGGTCAAAATGAAAATTAATGTAAGATCCTAATGCCTTGAATCATTCTCAAAGTTTTAATAAACATTAAGAAGAAATAAACATAGGTAGAAATACAAAATAAATAGGAACACATGGAAATAATAAAAACAAAGGGAAGAAGCATTTAGGAAGAAGAAACCAACAATGGAAAATTACATCATAAAAAATAACATTGACTCTCCAATATTGTCCAACATAATATCTTATCACATGGTAGGAGATAGCAAGCAACCAAAAACATCATATGATACCCCTTGCAATAGTGAATGGCATAATATCTCATCACATGGTAGGGGATGTACACACAAAAAAAACTATAGGTATAAAGTAGGGTAAGAGATAAAGAGACACAGAAGGAATCTATGGTTAAAGCTCATAAATCAAGAGATCGTCCTATAATAAAAAATCATTTGTGAAATCAATCATATCTTCTAGTGGGATGAAGATGGAGGCAACTAGGTAGAATTTTAGAGATGGTGTCATACATAGTATCTCGTGGTGCTAGGATAGCATGAAGTGATAATGAAAAATGATGAGTCAATGGAAGGTTAATGGGAGGGGGTGAACCCACAATAGTGTGTTGCACTTGAGGGATGGGCCAAAAAATGAAGGTAAGGTAGAAAAAAATGAGAAACACCTTTGAATGAAGGTCCACCTTCAAATGAAGGTTAGGAGCTTCATTCGAAGATCCTTTTTAGTTTTTTAACGTTTTCACATTAAAAAGGGAAGAGACGTTTGTTCGAAGGTATGAAGGTACCTTCATTCATAAACTTGAAACATTGGTACAAGATGAAACATATTGTTTGAAATTATCTATCTGGGGCCTTCTTAGAAGGATATGGAAGTGTTTAGATTTAGGCACCACATTTGCTAGGGTTTATGTATTTTTTGGATTGATTTATATGGGTAGGATAATACTACGTAGGGTTTTAATGTAAATACCATTATAACACTTTAAGGAAAATCCTTTAGTAGGATAAATTTATCATGGTGAGTCCTAGTGTTATAAAAATATTCTTCTGTAACAATATTGTAAGAGGAGTTGGAGTCAATAGAAGTTCTTTCACAACAATTATTATTTATGATTACATGGTTATATAAAAGTGCATGGTAGTTCTTGTTAGAAACTTTATTTTGTGTAAATGTGATGTCAGGTTTCTCTATAGTAGATTGACTAGGATGCAAGTATTTTCTAGGGGAACCTATGGCAACCATAGAAATCATGTTGTCAAAAGATTTAAATTTTTTATTCGATTGTTCATGGGAAGACTTGGGATGTTGGTAGGTTTGAAATTATTAGAGCGGTATATAAAAGGGTTGGTGCAAATTTATATGTTTTGGTTGGGTAGGGCAATGGAAGATTTTCCTTCATTATTTACTCCACTAATGGTGATGTATTATTGTTAATTAACTCCTATATTTTATATTTTAGTGATGTGCAATTTTTGTGTCATGTAGTAGAAACCTATAATTGTATACACAATGTGACTTATATGAGGATTGGTATGTACTATTTTGTCATTTTGATGTAAAAAAGCAAAAAAAACTAAAGTGTAGATTACCTAGGGCTACAATGGAGCTAAAAGGGAATGGATGATTAAAAAGATAGATAATATAATGTGGGGATTGATGGAAATGGTAGAGGAGGGATGGGCAATGGAATACAAGAGAGGTTATGCATGTTAGACAATAAAATATAGTGATAATAAAACTATTATTAATGCAAAACCTAAGTTAGCATATATGAAAACATGAGAAAAATTACCATAATGGAATGAATTCATTGTAGAAACTAGTGTGGTGCTCCAAAATACCTTTTCAAGCAGTGAGAATGAAATATAACATGATATATCATTTTTATAAACCTTAATCTACACTCACTTCTTTTGTAACTCTTGCTCAAAACTTACCCTGAAGAAAAAAATTTATTATTTCTTTGTAGAAAACTAAGATTGGGAATCCTTTTTAACAAGTTTTAGGAGGCAATTTGGCCTATAATATTAGTCTTCCATATTTTTCTTGTGTTAGATCTCAAGGATGTAGGATCCCAAAACCCTAAAGGTAAATCACACCTAACCTTGAGGGGATGCCAAGTAAGGATGAATGCCTTGTAGCTTACATGACTAAGTAGGGAAAATTGAGCAATTCATGAAGAAGAGTAACTTGTCCTAATTCTTTAGGCTCTATTAGAACAAAGGAATGTTCCCTAGGGTTTTCTCAGCATGAGAATTAAAGAGAAATAAATAAAAACACCTAATATTCACAATAGATCATACCCCTTATGCAAGACAACCCCAATATGTGTAACTAATCATCTCTATGGTAATATATTATTTTCAAGAAGAAAACCTCCTTTAAGTAGAAGTGAAAACCATGTATGGGACCTAATATCTATCAACTTTTATTTGTAATGATGTTTTCTCAAGCTAAGATTATTCTTCATACATGCGTACAAATCTAGTAGAAAAGGATATCTATGGGAATGATACTTGAGTGGGCTTATAGAAATGAGATATGTAGTGCCAAAAGAACAACTAGCACTAATAATGTATAAAGATTTATACTTTACTCAAAATGGATAGTGGTGTGGTGAATTAATGACCTCATGTCTAAATTGGTGGTTTTATCTTGTACATGTATTACAATCAAGTATGAAAACCAAAAGGTAGAGCATGTGTAATCCAAGGGGTATATCATACAATAATGTTTGTGACAAGAACTTGGTGTTTTTTTAAAACACATAAGATGGGCTCTATAAATGTAAAATGCAACATCATAGATTTATAGCATAAAAATCATAAAATTCTCCAACGATCCTGTCGCAAGTATGTGTAGTCAGTGTTGATATTGATGTCAACAAGCTTGTGTTCCCATCAGTGTCAACTATATGAGCAAGAGTGTGAGCAAGTTGGTGTTAAGTGGATATTGTATTGATGTTAAGGAAGCACTGAAGTTCATGATAATATGTTTTCGGTGCTTGGCTTCTCAGTGTTTTTGAGAAAATTTGAATAAAATAGGAAAATAGTGTGTGGTAGTGATATTTTGTGTTACAGAGTAGTGTCCTAGTTTTGTTCCGCATTTCTTTTTATATTGAAGATCTATTTATGTGGTTTGGATATGTTGTTTAGAGGTGCTTTTAGATGCTACATTTAGGATTTGGAATGCTAGACAATCATGTAGAGGGAGGTGTGTTTACCAGTATGAAGACTATTTTTTTGTAGAGGTGTGCAATGGTGTCTGGGAGAAATGTCTTTGCTCTACATTTCTCTGCAAAGTGGTTTTTGGTCTTGCAGTTTTGGAAGTGTGCTTATAAGGTTTTTATCTTTCTTTAGTTGAAGTTTTTCATGGTTTGGTGCTCCAGAAGTTGATTTCTAGAGATACTGATGTAGGAGCATCCAGGTCCACAAGCAATCAGTATCACCCAAAAATATTTTAGGTTTTCAGCTTCCATTTTATTTTGTTTCTGTTTGTTTTTGTGTTGGTTTTGGGTAGTTTTGCTTCAGGAAGACTTTTAGACTCAATTTGGGCAAATAAAGAGCATCATCTTGTAGAAGAACCTAATGGGTATCTCCATTTCCAATTTGGTGAAATTTGGATGAAAAATGACTAAGTTATGGTCAATCATAAAATTCTATAGTTCACAAACTTTCCAGTTCATCGGTTTGACAGTTAGTTGATTTCCTGATTTGCTGGCAGGTGTCTTTTCCCCATTGGCATAATAGTCATATAGTATTACATTGTTAGTTTATGCATATTAAATAAATGTTAGAAAATAAAGCAATACTTAGTTTCTTAGTTTGTGGTAGTTACATTCTCGTATGAAGGTAGTTATCAAATAGTTAAAGGGAAGAGGCTAAAATAAAGCCAATGTAATGCATTATAAAATCATCTGAAGGAAATAATATATTATTCTATGTTTTATATTTTGCTACTTCAAAATAGTTTGATCTAGTTATCTATGTTTGTGCACACCATATTTTTTTATGGTATCAGAGCAACTCTGTGATCCTAAGAAATGTGATAGAATAGAAGACACAACCACTACTGCATAAGAGATGATGGGAAGTTGAGAATCGTGGAAGATATTCCTACATAGTGCATTACATACCTTCACAATGCATTTGTGCAAGATGTTCCTCAGCCTGGAGAAAGTGGTGTTCTTGTGGTTCTTGTAGAGGAAGCGGACCTGCTAGTGAATGATTTGATCTGGCTTGATGTCATGTGAGAGGGTTTTCTCTATTGCATAGAGGCTACAAATTGATAGTTTTCCCAAAGCCAAATGCAAAGAATGTGATCAAAGTTTTCCTATTGTGAAGACTATAGATGGTAAATGAGATGTAGGTCAAGTTAATACTATCAACATTCATAACATTCCTTTGGTTTTTTCATACTTTTAGTAAATGGAGTTTTTTGAACATGTATAAATTTGAAAAATGCAATGCACTAGACTACACTTATGTGTTGGAGAATACTATAGTTATGACAACTTCATCTACCGCATAAAAATATTTTTAGATATGCATAGGCAGTTATTTTGAAAGCAACTTCTTGTTGTTCATTGTTTGATTTTTTGCAAGTTTAAACTGGCTTCTTATTACATTTTGTGGGAGTATGAACTAAAGCTGCCCCATTCGAATAACATTTGGAGAGATAAAATAGAGATCATTTAGGTCAAGCATAAAGGAAGGCAAAAAAAGGTGTTAATGTAGAAATAGTATGAGTTCTAGCGTGATCTTGGACATGTTGAAATTGATTTATTCCATAAGAGAACTGTGAATTCGCTGCATACAGGAAGAGATTTGTCAGTAAAACCTAAATTTCACTTAAGTCGATGCATATGGAACTATTCAACAAACTTCGCATATAAATGTGTGTAGTGGAGTTGGTATATGATTTTAATTTTATTGTAAGTGGTCACAGGATCAAAACTATATAAGGTGTGAAATGAGAAGTTGTTTGAATTTTCTTTGTTGATTTAACTTAGTAAATTTTTGGAGTAATAAGGTGGAAAACATTAGAGTTATAAGGATATATTTGTGTTTACACTATATTGTAAAATGTGCACTTTTGGTGAAATCTAACACCTTGTTCATTTTATTTTATCATGGCTACATCAAACATTGCTTGTGCTCTCAGGGCCATTTATACTACACTTGATGAGGCCTCCAAGGGCTCATCTAAGACATCAGTTGGTTAAAATATAACATGGTCATACTAGAGGTAGGCGGCATCGAAGGATGGAGGATTTTCCATCATCTCAAGTTAGCTTCTTGCTTTGAGATGATGCTTTGCATGAGAAGCATTTTTGGTTTTGGTGTTTTTTCTTTTCTTTGTTGATGCTGATGGATTTGAAGAATGTATGTTTTGTAAAGATTTTATTTTGGAGACAGGTTTGGGATTTGGTGTTGAGCTCAATATGGATAGTTGTCCAGCAAGCTTCAGAGTATATGATCAAGAATTATAGCCTTCACCGTCACTAGACAATGTTAGAGATATCTCGTATCTCTTAGGGATTGTTGTTTAATAATTCAAGACTCTATTATTTGAGAGTTCAGGACTAAATAGCTCAAGAACACAGCTTGAAGCTATGCCTTTCCGAGGGTAGATGAGACAACATGATGGAGCCCCACTTGGTTCAAGATTTGTTCTTTGGGAGAAGATCTTCTATAAAATATGTATCCATATTATGTAATAAGCTTTGTTTAGTATGTTAGCATTCAGGGGGAGTCCCCTGGTACTTTTACAGGAACAATGTAATAATGGGGGGAATGTTGGCATAATAGTCATATAGTATTACATTGTTAGTTTATGCATATTAAATAAATGTTAGTAAATAAAGCAATAGTTAGTTGGTTAGTTTGTGGGAGTTACACTCCCGTATGGAGGTAGTTATCAAATAGTTAAAAGGAAGAGGCTTTTATAAAGCCAATGTAATGCATTGTAAAATCATCTAAAGACAATAATATATTATTCTATGTTTTATGTTTACTATGTTAAAATAGTTTGATCTGGTTATCTATTTTTGTGCACACCATATTTTATTATTCCCAACTAAAGCCTTCAATGGAAGTGGAAATTTTCTAAGTCTTTTGAATAAAGATTTTTCATTGTCAGAGAAGTTGTGAGAATTTAAACTTAGTCAGAAAAATGATTAGTTCACAAACCTATAGGCTCACCGATGATTCACTTCACTGATAAGAGCTTTGAATGTTGAGCCAAGGCTTCTTTAGTTCATGGCTTGGTCAATTTTCTGATAGAGAGAAATGACTAAGTCTTAGCTAGTTCATAATCTTCACAAATTGCCAATAAAAGAGTTGGTAGCTTGTACATTGATATCAGAAAACCATTCCAATTGTGAACTAGTTTGTGGATTCTATATTTCTAGATATGATAAAAAGGGTTTAGGAATGGAAAATTTCACCAATAGGGCTTTCGAGGAAGTCAAGTTTCTTAGTTCGTAGATTGGACACTTTGCCTATAAGGGGAAAATGTTACATCCTTAGCCAGTTCATAGTTTGCAACATTTGTCGATAAGCTGATAAGGTTTGGCAAAGTTACATTTTACCGACAAAAGGGAATAGTGCCAAGTTTGTGGAAGCAAACCTTTGCTGATAAAGCATTCAATGAGATGGTTCACAAAGGAAAAAATTGTTGATTGAAAGGAAAGTTGGCTGATTGAAGGGATGTTGGTTCAAAAATTATAACATTTGCCGATAGGCATTGACAACCTAGGTTCGAAAAATTGAATATTTGTCAATGGCTTTAAAATTATTTTGGCATGCTATTTTAATGGGATGTAAGGTTTTAAAAGGCTCCACATTTTTAGTATCTGGGAATATGCTTATCAAATGACATTATTATTTAAAATCCATTTGGCAAGTAGTTATTAAAACCTGTATGTTTGGTTCCATAACTGAATAACTCCATAACAGTTTAACTTCTGCTTAGGAAGAATAAAAAGGTGATTGTCATCATAGTTCAGTAGATGTTCTCAATTAGAGAATCTCTTGAGTTGGACACTTTCTCTATTGGAGAATTTCTCGACTAGAAATTTTATCAGTTGGAGATTTTCTCAGGAGGTAGATTCCTAGGAGAGGAGGAATAGGGAAAGAATGATAGTAGATTGGGAAGCAATTTGGTGTTGTAAGCATGGTTGGATATTGAATTGTAAGCTTGAGGTTGAGGCCTAAAAGGCCAATAAATTTGTAATTACTGGTGTGTGTGAGAATTTTATTAGAATGATTTCCATTTTGTTTATGACTTTAATTTTTTGTGGTGTTGTTGAGCTGCGTGATTGGGTTGCATGATAAGTTCCCCTATGTTGGAACCTAAAATTTCTCTCAATTTTTTGTAAAATTTTAGGTTCCCATGATGTGAAATTTAATTCCAGCACTCAAAAATATATCTAAAAATCTTTTAAAATCTCTATGCCTAGTTTTGCATATGCCAGAGTTTGAAGTTGCAAAGCCTACTAAAAAGTTTAAGGTTGGAAAAAAACTACAGTTTTGTGTCTTGGGATACAAATCAAAGACAACTACTGTGACACATAAGAAGATTATGGTTATGTCAAAACTCAAGGTGGTTTTAGTTATGAAGATGCAGTTGAAAGACTTATTACGCATGGATGGATCACTAGAATTGGACAACATAGATGCTTTGTGGAATTCTATAATGGTGTAAACACAAAAACTAGATCCAGATTAGTAGTATTAGAGCAAGAGTTGAAGCCTGGAGTTTTTGATATTTTAGTAGTTGCAGTGGCAATGACCTTCTGAACTCTCTACGCCAATGCTGTGGGAGGAGCTATGAACCAGAGATTTGAATGTCCATTTAAGCAAAAAAGAAGGCAGATTTCTATCAGATATTATAAGTTGGAAATGAGGCGACAGTCATATATGCAAAATGTGGATTCGTAGCAGGCCGCACATATCAACTTTTGATAGTGTCTCTCAAAGAAATGCGATGTCGTTGAATGCCATGGATGGCAAGTATAAAGCCAGATTCACAACTTGTGCCATCATCCCTCATACCTGTGTCAAAATGGGAGTTTTGAGTCAGATTAGGGCATTCATCAACTCATAAAGGAAAACATTATTGCAGAAATATCAATAAAATGGTTATCTCTAAGGACTCATTTCTATCATAAGTATTCAACATTGCCAAAGCAGCTCCTACATAATGTCCAGTAAATGTTATGCTTGAATTCACGATTTTATTCTGGTAAACTTCGAGCAATCTCCTTATCTTTGCAAATACCAGACCTCTTACATTCAGGTTTATGAGATTTCTGGTAAAATCTTCATGCTAACACATGCTAGAAGTATAGCAGTTGAGGAATCCTGTCTCAATTTGAACTCCACCATTTATGGATGGAATTACCGATTGATGATCTTTCTTGTTATTTAACATATGTAAGCTAATCTAGCAGACACAAGAACACCCCCGAGATCTTGTATCCATTCTTGAGTTGTCTGGGTTCCTCTCCATGCAATGACAATGTCTCATCGTCCAAGCCTCTTAATCTCCTTTGTACTATCGAAGACTAGAATAAAACCTAACAAAATAGTTCTGTCATTCCAACGTATATATATTCAGAGGCTCATACAAGAGAAGCAATAGCGTGGTATTCTGCAAAGATCTCACTAAACTAAGAAGAGCACCTATATTACCTCGATTATTCAAATCAATGCTTAATCATTTTGCACCTCCGTTTAGTAGCTACAATCGACATGATTCACAAAAGTTGCTAGCATTTCTCTTAGACGGGTCTCATCAAGATCTAAAATCGTGTGAAACACGAGCCTTACATTGAATCAAAAGATGCAAGTGTGAGGGAGACTATCAAGCTTGGAAAAATCAATGAAGTAGATGTAAAAGAAGCCACTTATATGGAAAGACTGGCAAACAATTAAAGCAATATTATCTAGAGAAAATTCAATATAGATCACTTTACAATTTCTATACAGTCATAACAGGTTAGATCTTCTAATTCTGAAGACAATAAAATAATCTGTTAAAATGCGGAACAGTGTATGCAACTATATATGTCGACGCGCTCATGCATGCTGGAACCACTGTATACACATTTTTAAGAGAAAAATCTGGAATGGCTCAGTAGGGCCACAAATTGGGCAAAGTTCAGTGCTACTGCTGGTTTGGGGGTCATTCACTGGGGTCACCTTCAACAAGTTCGATCTTTGATGGCTCCTTATCTTCCTCAGAATGGTTCAATTGGTGGTGGAATCCCTTATTCTGAGGGTAGGGACCTATATTCTTTAGGGCTTATTCGTGCCAACCATGGGAAGGAATCAAACAATTTTTTCATGAAAGCATGTGTAGTACAATTGTTGAAGTAATTCAGCATGGTGCATGCTTGGGGCTGGGATTGGTTGCTTTCGGAACTACTGATAAAGAGATTTATGATGATATCAAGAATGTTTTATCTTGAATACTCATGGAGAGAGGCTCTAGAGATAATTATTCACTGCTATGTAGACGGTGATGCAATGATCCAAGAAAATTATATACTTGGATCTGTGACTCTGGATGGAAAGGGAGATGAATTCCACAAGTTTTCTTTGATGCCTGTCCTCCATCCTGATGACCGTGACAATAAATACAAGAGAGGTGAAATGACTCCTAAAGAATTGCATAAGGAGCACATTTTCTTCCCGCTGCAGACGTGGTTTATATTTACTAGTGTCCCAATGTTCATGAAAACATTGGAATGAAGATGGATCAAGATTTATTTGATTATCAATTCCATGCCAACTCTTAGGGTGCAGAAATGTTTTAGTAGGCCGTTGCCAATACATGGGCCACTAATACTCTAAATGATTTCAATTAAAAGGTTTCTAAATGTGGCATGTTGTCAATGGCACAGAACTGGTCAGATCAAAATGTCTGAACTGGCAGATAGAAGGGGCTACTTAAAACTCTTGCTTCTGCCTAAAGAATATTCACAGTTTTTCAAGAGGCCGAGAGAAGAATAAAATAGATACCCTAATATTTCCCTCTCAATTCAAGAAACTCTAATATTGGGATATCAGAGTAAGTCATTTTCAGTCTCTCTGATTTGCTGATAGGTAGGGCCGAAGGCTATATTTAATACACATCTTTGAGGTCAAAGGACATGAAATATACTAAAATAGTCATCTATTAAGCATATCAAAGTGAGAGGTGAAATTCGGCCAAACTAAATTATGGTCTCCTCGATATGGGGATGACAAAATGCAAGTGAATATTAAAAGGATTACATCAGGAGGAATTGGTAATTTTGGAATAAGTATTTTTGAGTCCCTCCGAATGGAACAAAAATAGAAAGTGCATACATTGCATAAAATCCAAAGTAAAGATTTATTATGTGAATATTATTATGGGGATATAAATTTTGTAGCTAAAAACACAAGCATAAAGTATTTTCCCTAAAAAGTACTAGCAATTGCACAGAATTTATGCGCAGCGGAGTAGCTGATAGGGTGAAATGTTAAATAGGGTTTTGGTTTTTGTTTGTTCAATGCTCCACATTCAAACAACTAAGGAAAATTCATTAGAAACATAAAGCTAGACACAGAAGAAAGATAAGATAGAGTAGAGCATTGCATTAATTCATACAAATTTATAGCTAGGTATTTATTATGATATTTTTTTAATATTTTTATGTTGTACATCAGTTTGATATATCCATAATTTGATTTAAAATGTTTGTTTATTTTTTAAACTACTTGCATCAGAAGACTATAAGCACTATGGAAGAATGCTTTGATTTGAAAACTAATTGCATCAGTTAAAACACTAAAGCTTTATTAAAATCGCTTATCGATCATGCCCTCTATTTAAAATTAGTGAGGGCAAGATGAGCCAATTCCATTTTGAGTTTCAGTTAAGGTTGAGCATTGTGGATATGGATTTGACATGTCACTTTCATTGATTGAATTGGTTTTTAATTTTTTTACTGTGCATGTTATATATTTTCACAAGCCTTATAAGAGAAAATGAAGGTCAAGAAACAAGAATTATTCTCATTGATCTAATTATTCTCTTAATTTTAGTAACATATTTAGGAATTGCATTGCAGCATACAACTTGAAGATTTTGGTACATCTAAAATTGTATTTGAAGGATACATGAATAAATGGACGATGTCTCAGGTTTGATCGGCATGGCTTACAATGTCCTTTTTAATGTGTTTCTTATATTAAGTTGATACCAGCTTAAAAATAAATAAATGAAATTATAGGCGGTAAGCAGCGGCAACTAGTTCCTAACTGTCAGCTACTCTTTAAAAAAAATCCACATTTTTTAACCTATGTCACAAGGTTTGAGTTGTGTTCAAGTGTGGCAACATAAAACTCAGATTAAGTTTGGAAAAAAAAATCATAATTGACTAATATATTTGTAAATTTTGTAAATATAAAGATAAATCCATAAAATTATAAAAAAAATAAACATTAATAAATATATTAGACTGTTCAAAGGTTTAATGATTATATTTCTTGAATAAAACAAGCACCATCCCATGATTGCTATTTACCTATAAAAAAAATTCTATTATAACATATAATCCATCTTTTAAAATTATTTCTTACCCTAAATTTTCATTAACTCTTTAAACGTAACTCCTATTTTCAAATCAAAACTTCTCTTTATATATTTTTGTTATTAATATATAATTTTTATCCAATAAGTAAAAAAATGACACTAAATATATTTATGATATAATTCTATGTATTCTCTCTTTCTAACTTTTCCTTGGAGTGTTCCATCTACTAACCTTGCACTTGAAGTTAAGAGTTTTTTATTTAGTTAATTGCTTTCTCTTTTTTTTTTTGTTTTAATGGTGAGATAAGAAATTTTGGCCACCCAATTTCCTTTTCACACGTGTCAAAATCTTTTACATTAGTAGGTAGTCACCCCCACACAACAAACACCAACAAAAACGAATCGTTTGCTATTCTAGGAAAGTGATCCACAACATTTAAAAAGAATATCTAATACTACCAACCAGGCCTGGAATTTGACGGTCACCCTTGCCTTCATATAAAATTTTATGATAGTTTTATCATTTAACTACCTTTCAATTGACATTTTAAAAAATAAATAAGTTGTCAAATAAAAATAGCCAGCTGTAGACTATACCAAACTGCTAGATAAGAGGACCCTAACTTTGCTAAAATGTGCTTGATTTAGTTATTTTTATTATTTCACAAATTTAACATGAAGTCATAAAGTTTATTAGTGTATTTTTTTAACAATAAAGAAATTTCACAGTTCCATTGAGTTTTTTAATTCTATAATTGTATAATTGCAACAGATGATATTTGCATATGGTCGGTAGAATATTTTACTTTATTATAGCAAATCTATATAAGTAACAATAGTATAAACACTTTAATACAATTTCTACATCCACTTTAAGAGGAGCTCTTGAAATCTGAGAGAACTTTCAATTGCCACACTCTACTTAGGTGGACTTGCAAATTGAATAACAATAAAAAATTTTTTATCTTGTAAGTAGTTGTAAATCTACTCTTAATTACAATTTATAGCTCTTCTTAAATCTCTCTAATTGTAATTTGTAAAGTTATCCTTATTCCATATATAATAAATAATGAATTAAAAATAAAAAACTTTTGTTTTGTAGTTTTTTTTCTAAATTACAAATTAGAAATAAATTATTCTATAGAGAAAGCAAAGATTTTTTTCTAAATTAATTTTTAAAAATAAAAAACAATTGAATTTATTGAAGAGAAACATTCTAATTTAATATATATTCAAAATAAATTTGATAAACATTGTAAAAGAAAAAAACATTATTTATATTTCTATAAGAAAAAATGATATATATTATAATAAGAATATTCTATTATATTTTCTTATAATAAAATTTTACGGTTTACTAATAATTTAAGGAGTCATATATACGGTTATATAAAAATTTAGCAAGTCAAAGTATACAGTCCTTAAATTTTATAGTTGTAAAATACGGTCTAAAATGGCAAAAAGGGTCAAATAGACCATCAAATTCCAGTTCTGCTACCAACCTACGCTCGCCCATGATGACAGGTGAACGTGGCCATCAAAATCCAATGATATGACTTATCGACGACAATCCACTTAACACACAATTTCGCATCACTTAACAGAGAGCTACATTTCAATCTTATTTGAAATCCACAATTAACCCACAACGGTATGAAAGGTGTCCCCAGTCCCACCCAAGACATGTGAAGAAATAAACCAAGAAATTTTTTTTTGAGTTGAGTCAACTCGAATAGAATAGGAATTCTTACATACTCGAGACTATCAAACGAAGATTTTAACATGTCCACAGAACTAATTAAACAACCCACTTAAATCAACGGATGCCCTAACAAATACCTTTATTTTCCTGAATTCAAGCTCTGCCCATGATGAAGAAACTCCCGTTTGAAGGGAATCAACTACAGTCCATGAAAGTAAAACTGACCCAAATTGAGTCCATAAACAAATACCAGTATAGGTGAGAATGATAAGGCAGACGAAAATAGTTCTGAAAATTGGGTTTCAATTGGCACCAATTAAAGAATAATGCTGTACTTGAAGATTCAAATGAATAAAAATAACAAGTTGCGTTCAGAGATTGAATGTAGGGGAGCAACAATGACCGATGGAGGAAGGCAAAAAATAGCAGAGAAATGGCGAAAGAGCAGATAACAGCAGTTTTTTTCCTCGGCTGTCTAAATTTCGGCAGGGATGACAATTTTCTAACATCTGAAGCGCCGGGAGCAAAAAGCTCCCACAAATAGCCTATTGGCTTAAAATATTTGCACCAAGAAAGTTAAGTGAGGGTAGAAGTCATGGAGGAAGTAAATTTTTCTTTCCCAATTGAGTAAAAATGCACAGAGATAAACATGAAAATTGCCGGCAAGGGAAGGATTATAGTAATCATTGAAATTATTTTCACGGGGGATATCTCAAATATTTTGCAATTGAACAAGGTGAACATATTCACAAGAAGGAGGACATTTATTTTAACGGCCTCTTGACATACAATGAAGTTGTAAAATATTTTCACAAATATTTTCACCAAAGAAGTTATGAAGTAGTAATTATTTTACTCCAATTAAGGATGAAATATTTCCAGTGAAGAGTGAATGTGAGTGTGAAGATTACCATCAAAGAGGAGGGATAGTAATTAATTTGCACGTGATGTGAAGACAAAGGGAGATTAAGTTGAATATTTGTGGAAGGGGAACACAAAAATCAAGATCAAATATTTTAATTTGCCAAAGATAATTAATAAAATGAAGAATTGAGCCCAATGTGAAGGGTCATAACCTTAAAAATGCAAGATATAAATGGAAGATAAAGGTAAGCTGGAAATCATCATCTATAAGAAGTAGCAGTAGTAGCAATTAATAGATTAGATAATATATAGAAAAGGAAGACTTATTGTAATAAATTTTGAAGCAAGGCAATGGGAAAGAATATTATAGTTCCTGGTGTTTCAACTTTTGTTATTCAATTATTTGTTGATGTTCACTCATATGTGTTATTCATGTTGTCTCCAGAATAGTTTTCTTTTGTTATTTAAATTAAATATATCAAGGATGTGTTTAATTTATCAGGACATATTTTCCTTTGTATGATTGTATTGACTGTTTCTATGAGAAGTTGATTTAAGTCCTTTTAGGTGATTTATGTTTATTGGTCTCTGCTAGGAGTTAAAATCCTTTAAGTAAATCATCTCAGTTGGTTTCCTTCACAATAGAATTAAAAATCATTTCAATTGATCACAGTAACTTTAAAAAATATCATTGGGATCGATAAGAAGAGCACAAATAACCAATATTCTTGCATATTTATACAAGGTATAAACACTTGAAAATGCCAAAAAATTAGAGTTAAACCAAGAGGGAGGATACATCTATCCTACACATCCTTACTCCATTGCCCATAATAGATAAAGTAGTGGTCATTACAAAATAACATTTCAAAACCTTTCACATATTCAGAATCTCACATATTAGGAGTAGAAACAATTCACAACCTTATAGCTACTTCACACCCATATGCCATTTTGAAGGTCATACAAGTCTACATTAATAATCAAGGTATACCCACCTAGGTCTGGCATACAAACATACAAACCTTCCTTTGTCTTCAAAGCTATCTTCCATTCATCTCCTTCTCTGATACGGATCTGGTGATATCCACTCTTTAGGTCAATTTTTGTAAAGTACTTGGCTCCACTCAAACAATCCATGATGTCATCCATTCTTAGCAATGGAAATCTATACTTGATCGTTATCTTATTGATGGCTCGAGAGTCTGTACACATCCTCTATTCTCTATCCTTTTTTGGTACTAGTACAGAGGGTACCACACATGGACTTAGGCTCTCCCTTATCAGTCCCTTCCTCAACAACTCCTGAACTTGTTTGTTCAACTCTTCATTCTCTGTAGGGGTCATTCTATGGGCTGCCTTGTTTGGCAAACTGGCTCCTGGTATCAAATCCATTTGATGACTTATCTTCATTATTGGTGGTAAACCTTCTAGTACATTATCAGAGAAAATGTCTTGTAACTCTTCCAACATATCTAAAATTTCTACTGGTACATCTTCACATTTCTCTTGACTAATCATAGGAAACAATGTAAAGCAATGACGCTCATGCTTCATACCCTCCAAAAATTTCCTACCAACTACCAAGAAAATTCTGGCAATACTACATACATTTTCTTCCACCTCCTTCAAGGGCTTCAATTTATGATGAACTCTATTTTTTGTTAGGGAATATGTGTTTGCACAGCTATCATGGATAACGCTCCTATCATACTGCCACAGCTCCCTAATAGGATATGACATACATCCATCAGTATGATATCACATAGCACCTCATCATGGTAGTCCCCAATCTTGAACTTCACTAAACACTGCTCATTCACCAAAGCTCTATGGTCTTTCTGCAACCATGCAATCCGATATGGATGCAGACGCTTTCTTTTTGTCAACTTCAACTTGTCAACCATCTCCTCTGAAACAAGATTATCAGTTCTTGCACTATCAATAATAATATCACAACACTTACCTTCACATTTACACCTTGTGCAGAATAAACGCTTCCTCTAATTCAATTTTTTCTCCTCATTCAACAAGGTTCTTCTAATAACTAGGGTTTCTCCCCTTTCAGCATCTTCAAAACGTTTAGACTGTGCATCTTCATCTACATGTGCAACTCGTGTATTACCTTCAAGTCTTCTATTCATCCTTCCTTGATGTTGAGGACACTCATATGCTTGATACCCTTCTTCTCCACATTGGAAATATGTTCCTCTGAAACCTCCTCTTCCAGATCCTTGCCTAGGTCTGCCTCTTCCTCTTCCTCTTTGCTGACCATTGTTCTAGTCATGAGGGCGGTAGGTATTATCTCCTCTCTGATTTTGACTGGTGCCAGCTTCTTCACTTTTCTTTGCATCCTCATTTTGGGCCCCATAGGTTCTTCCACCAATCCTTCCGCCTTGACCTCTTCCCCTTTTCTTGCTGTCAAATCTTTTATTTAGCTTCTCTTCCACCTTCAAGGAAAACCGGTATGCATCTTCTACAGTGGTTATTTTGACTAGGCTCAACTCTTCCTCCTAAGTACTCAGCCTCAACCCATTAATGTAATGGGCTAGCTTCTCCTTATTGGGCTTTACATGGCCTGTCTTGATAGTAATCTTATAAAACTCTTCTGTATACTCCTTAATAGACTTACTACCTTACTTCAGTCCTTGTAGCTTCTTCAGTAACTCCATCTCATAGTCCACAGGAATGAACTACTTCTTCAGTTTCTCCACCATCCAATCCCATCTGGTGATCTTTTCTTTTCCTCTTCTGTTCCTCTCTAACTGGACCTCCTTCCACCAAATACTGGCGTGGCCCTTCAACTTTTTTTTTGCAAACTTGACCTGATCTGTGTCCTCCATATCTTCATACTCAAAATACTCCTCCATGTCATTGATCTAATCAATAAGTTGTTCTAGATACAAATCTCTAGAATATGTAGAAACTTCAATCCTGGGCCTCTTTCCAATCTTAGAAATGGCCCTCAACAATCTAACTTCTGTAGGATCTCCTGTAGCTTCTTGTTCTTCCTTAGATAGCTCCTCTTCATATTCATCTTCACTTTCTTCTCTTGTTCTCAGATCAAACCCTCTTCGCAGCTCCTCTTGCAATGCATAGATTTGCCTTTGTAGGGATCTAAAACCCTCTTCCATCAAAGCATTTCTCTCATCACAATTTCTTCATGGAGGCATCTTGATCTTCGTAGCAAACCCACAACCTCATGTCCTAGTGCAAACTGCCTCACAATCGGCGATCTGTCTACACACTCAAGAACCCTTGTTTTGATACCACTTGATGAAGGGGGTAAATTACAATACACACAACAACAAAAATGGAACATAGAAAATAGACTATTTCTTTATTGATCTGGGCAACTCATTACATTACAAAAGCATAATTACAATCAAAGGATGAATCTTCTACTGCTTGCAACACATTACAGCTTTCCCAACCTCAAGACTCTAGAATCTTTAGCCTTTTGTAACCCCAAATCAGCTAGGGTTTCTATTTTCCCACCTATTCTTGACTCTATACTGGCCCCCTTAACTCTACTACTGCCTAGGGTTCCCAAAATAGTCATAAATAGCACTTTTTGGCAGCCTCCAGCTAAATTTGGAAATTTGCAACTCCCTCCAAAAGTAGGTCAACTTCTGGGAAGCATAACTTTTGATCTGGGTGTCTGATTGACGAACTGTTTTAAGTGCCGGAAAGCTCGCGATGTGAACTATCACACTGGCAATATATAAATAGATTTGCATCAACTTTTTGAGATGTTATGGGAAGTTTTATTGCCTCATATCTCATTTAAGAAATTTTTAGGGGCTTTTCAGAAAACAAAAACTTTAATATCTTTCAGCTCACAAATGATCTTTACTTGATTCTTTCACCAAAGGTCTTTGATGGAACTGACTATGCATTCTAGAAAATAAGGATGGAAGGTTATCTGATTTCTCTTGGATATGATATCTGGAAGTCTGTGGTGACTGCATATACAATACCTAGAAATGTTCTGAGTACTGTAAATGAGATCAAGGCGTATGAAACCAATGGTAAAGAAAGGTATGCTCTTTTAAGTGGTCTTACTAACTTTGAATTGGGAAAGGTTATGAATTTGAACATTGCTAATGAAATTTGGGAAAAGTTAAAAAATATTTATGAAGGAGATGTTAGGGTCAAGCAAGCTAAAATGTAGAATCTAAAGACCATGTTCGAGACCATGAGAATGTTTGAAGATGAAAAAATCACATGCTACTTGCAGAAGGTGGATGAAGTTGTCAATAACATCAGAGGTCTTGGCAGAGAATTGGTAGAAAAAGAAGTGGTATTGAAGGTACTTAGAACTCTACCCAAATCTTACAGTCATCAAGCTTGTACTATTGAAGAATTATAATATTTGGATAAATTTATCAAAGATTAGTTATATGGAACTTTAACTACTTTTGAAATGAGAGAGTTTGGTACAAGTAGTTGAAAGGCTGAGATTGTCTTCAAGGTTGGCAAATCAGAGAAGACCAAGGAATCAGATCACAAGGATTCTGATGATGTGGAAACTAACTTTGTGAGAAAAATGAAATTGGGTACTGGTAAGTACAGTGGTAAGTTATCTTTCAAGTGTTTTAGTTGTGGTAAGATAGGTCATTATGCTTGTTGGTAAACAGATTTATCACTGCAAAATAACATTTGAAAATGACTCATTGCCCTTAGAGCAGTGACTAAATTGTCCCAACAGTTGGAGAAGCTGTTATTGAATTATCAGCTTTCCTCTGCATTTGAGAGGGGTAGCTCCCTCGTATGATGGGGGTATTTGTGTACTTTTAACCTAAAAGTACATAAATGAGAAAATGCAAAAGTAGAGGGAAATAACTAATAGAAATCCCAACAATAGACATATGAATATCATCTAAGATTTCACAATGGATATGATAGATTATGAAGGGGTTTTAACACAAAATATTTTTTGATGTGCAATGATAATGAATGAAAGATAACAAACCTCAACATATGAAAAGATATGCCACTTCCACATGTTCAAACCAAGATACCAAGATATGAACATTGTTCATTACAATAATCACATAAAATACCAATGGTTTGCACAATCACATAGAAGGATTACAGATTTAACATATGAGAAAACAACAATGATAACATATGAACACATTAAGGACATACGAACCAAAAGCATTCTTCATTAAATCCCTAAAATTATACAATTCTAAAAACTCTTCTATACATAATATCAAGCCAAAAAGACTTCATACAATCTCTCTGAGAAGTTCTCAAGGTTTTCTCCTCCTATCAAAAGTCCCCCTTTTGATTGAATTACAAAGATGTATATATAGGTGAGGCTAGTAACCACTTAAGGTAACGACCTTAACCACTTTTATAACTACTTAGAATAACTAACTCTTTAAGTACACCAACTTGGAATAACTAACTTTCTTTTCAGAAAGATAGTTGCTTAGAGTAACTACCCAATTTTGGCACTTAATAAATAACTAAGCTCATTTTCTAACTTTCAGTTACAACATGGGACATAAGTCACTTTTAAAAAGGTAACATAAAATTTGAAACTTATCAATTGTATGTTTTGTTAAGTCACTTTCCATCTTCATCTACCTCATTTTTGCAGTCAAACCTCACCGGATGTTGACAACTCCTCTAGATACCTGAATCTTAGACTCCTGTGTTTGTGCATACAAAACCTGGATGAAGAATCAAATCTCAACCTACCAACTGCCACTCATTCACATGATAGTCATCATCAATGCTCCTTGAAGTTCAAATAACCACCATAGAAATCCATATCACCAACCTCATTACTATCGGCAACCATTTTCATCTAGCACAACTTTGGGCCTAACATCCTCCTTGTCCATCTTGATTGATAATAACCCTATTGTTTTTCTTTTATTCCAACTCTCCAACCATTCATTTTTGGATTGCAACATAAATCAGCACCGATTCTATGCCTATGCACCATTTTTATATACATGCCCTAGGGTTGTGATTGTTTTAAGACTTTCAAATCAAGAACTCACAGTAAAAAAATAGAATTCATTTATCTCCTCATTTTAAAATGGGCATCCTCACACAAACTGTGACCTTAGTTTGGTATTTTATGAAATATCTAACTTAACTTACTTCTATTCTCACACTTTGCATGTATGTATACCAGAGCATTTTGAAATATGCTAGCACTTGCACTCATAGGAGGTTCAACGAATAGGCCGATAGGAACAACCAGAGTGTTTAGAAAGTTTTTTGGCATGAATTCTTTTACGGCATGAGACAATTTTCCAAGCACTATAATGCGCACATATAAAGAATATTGAGTAAACATATTTGAGGCATTTGTCAAAAAGTTCATGTATCTTGTTTTATGCTTCCATATTTTGCATGCATTACTGTCAAAGATTTGCAACTATAATATCCAACAATCCACATTTCATTAAGCTTTGATGGATACCAATACCCTGCTCCAAAACTTCATTTTAACACACGGGCTGCGAGTATGCTGGCAAAGGTAGTGGAGTCTGGTTTTACACCTCTTGTACTCACTGTACCACATTTCTTTAAACCATTTTGTTAGACAATTCACATGCATTCGCAATGCTTTTTTATTATGCATACATGTCTAACAATGCATTTCCATCCATAATATCTGACAAGAATCCCCATTCAGTTACTAATTTCAGTGCTCCAATTTTAGCATCTAAAAATTTGGATTTTCACCAGCCAATTTTATTTGCTTGAAACTTTCTAAAGTGTTTTCAACAAGTCCACTTTGTGCATATCTTTGCCGGATCTCCATAGACTGTAGGGGCACTAGCAAGGGTTATGGAATAAAGGTTTACACTGCCAATAATTGTATTTGCTAAAGACATTCAATAGATCCATTCTATGCATATGTTGCAACCATTACAGATCATACGACTGTATCTTTGTGAGAGCTTTTGTCAAACAATTCGCATGCTTGCATATACTCCTACATTCAATGTAAACACCTACTAGACCATTTCAAACTATAATTTTTGACAAGAAATCTTTTGTATTATGCTTTAATGGATGCCCATACGCTATTCTAGAGTTCCTATTTTGGCACAAACCAGGAGGATACTGGCAAGGGTTGAGGAGTCCAGTTTCACACCTGACAATTGAATTCATTTGAAAGTTTATAATGCCTTTTTAATAAACCTATTTTGTGTGAACAGTTCGACGCCTTGTCTAGATTTCAAGATCTTGAATGCATGTCTACTAGAGCATTCTGAACTATAATATCTGACAAAAATCTTCCTTCCATTACATTTTATGAGTGTCCATAACCCTTTATAAATTATTCATTTTGGCTCGGACTACAAAAACAATCTTGTGAAGGCACGTTTGCAATCTTTGAAGATTTGTGTATAGTAGATAAAATGTGCAGTGCCTCCTTTCACTATATATTAATAGACATCCAAACCCTCATCTATGGCTTCTATTCATATCCTTGTGCAAAGATGCAAGGATCTCCAAATCTACAGGTACCCCTGATAACATTTTCACAGTTTTGCTTTGTAACTATTCAAAATAAATCCAACTGGCTTTGGCAGATGTCCATACACTACCACAGATCTTCTCATTTTGGTATGGGCTAGAAGGATACTAGAAAAGGTTGAGAAGTTTGGTTTTAATGCCAGAGTAGCATGCAATTATTCCAATCCCTGAAATCACATTTCTTCAAGGCATTCTGCCAAACCATTCATGTGAATTGGTTATGCTTCTTCATTTTTTATACTTATCTGCTATAGCATTTTGAGTTATAATATCTGATAGATATTTGCATTCTATTATGCTTTGTTGCGTGTCTATATCATGCTTCAAAGCTCTTTCTCTTGGCTCAGGTGGGGAAGGATGCTGGTTAAGGTTGTATAATCAAACATTACAATTGCCAGTCACACTTGCTTGAAATCAAGGAAAGATTTGTCTATATATAGTTATAATAACTACTTTCTTGATAGGTGTTTATCGGTATTAAAAGAGTTTCACAAAATCTCATTGAAAGCTGATGAAAGTTGTGAAACCAACCTTTGCATCCAATGAAAAGCATTGCCTTCTTAAATCTTTGTCATCACTTATCCACAACTGATCATAAACAATTTTCTCTCTTTGTCAGCATTTAGAATTAGTTTTCAAACCTTTCATTTTGTCCGATATGCAAGTTTATCTCTCATGGAGTAAATCAAGTGGTTATCCACTATCCACATCAATGCATAATTGTAAACTTTTCTTTTTCTTTTACATTTGCTTAAGCCTCCATCGGTGATGAGAGGATATTTCTA
Source organism: Cunninghamia lanceolata (assembly GCA_027924645.1). Lineage (NCBI taxonomy): Eukaryota > Viridiplantae > Streptophyta > Pinopsida > Cupressales > Cupressaceae > Cunninghamia > Cunninghamia lanceolata. The sequence goes on along the minus strand of BSBN01000186.1, from coordinate 16,043,126 downwards.
AATCTTCATTAATAGTGGGAGAGACTTTTAAAAGTACTTATGTCCTCTGAGAATAAAAGAACCCTTATTGGTAATTTAAGTTCTTTTCAAAACTTCATCAGAGTTGAAAATAGTTGTGAAGTCATACATATCCACTGAAAAATTTAAAAAAAGACTTCTTCATCAAAGTTTGATATGCTGCTCATAACCTCCATTCACAAGTAGTTATTAATTTATGACTATAGAACTTTTGCACCCTTTTAAAACATGTTCCCCTAAGTAATTTCAAGGTTGTGATTTTTTTTAATTTTTGTCATTTTCAAACTTATTTCGGCCCCATGGTAACTATAACACTTCTTGAACATGCAAAGTGTTTTAATTTTACCAGATACCTTTCAACATCTTTTTGAGAAACTTTGCTGAATTATTTACTGATCTTTCAAGAATAATTCTAGAAAGAGATTCTTTTGTTCTCAGTACGTGAATCACTTTTCCAAACCAACTCTTATGAAGCCATTCATACTTTCTCATGATGCAGGTGAAATTCTCTTCTCATCAACATTTTTGAAGACTTGATAATTTCACTAGTGCCATTTTAAACTTTCAAAACTAATTATGTTGTCTAACGTTATTGCAAGCATGAAGATGGTGAAAGACATGCAATTTTTCATCGAGATAGTATTTTCACATGAAATCTTCCCACATTGTCTGTAATTGTACCATGTGATCCCTTACCAAGTGATTCTGCTCTAGCCCTTATAGAAACCAAGATTCAATCATTTCTACAAATTATCTGCTAAAAATTGAAAGTTTAAAATCTCCCACACCGTAAGACTTCTTGACCTGAAAAGTTACCACACTTAGGCGAAATGGAGTCACGAACACCACTGTAAAAATTATTTTGCACCGTCTGTCACAGATTTCAAGATTTAATTATTTTCATAAATCACCTTCCTCATGCAACTGCATACAGGATTTGGACTGAAACAAATCAATGATTCCTCCTTCGAACTAGAAAGAAACTTGACACTTCAAGATAATTAGAGTATTTGTAACTTGGGAGTGAATCAACATAAGGATTTGACGTGAAAGTTTAATATTTGGCAAGTAAAAAATGAGGCCAACAACTAGCTCTAACTGGGGACAAGGACCTGGTGGACGCAGGATGAACCTAGAATCTCTGGAAATGACAAGTGCCTTAAATCCATTGGGCAAATAGAGTCAAGAGATAATATGATGTACAAGGGGAAACAATGAGACAAAGATACACAAAGACAAGGCAAACGGTGAAAATAATGGAAACTGAAACAAGACAGACACAACAAAAACTCCTAACTAACCTATGTACATGGTAGGTAACTCTTACCTCAAACTGCTCCAGGATGATCATGTAAAACCATTAACAGGTTGAGAAAAATAAGCACCTATTTGGAAAAGGAATGTGCATGAATGAGGTACCTGCATACTCAATAGATATTTCAAGATGATGAGAAAAATGAAATATAGGAAATATGAGGACTACTTGAATTATACACCAAACAACCATTTCTCATCATAAACTTCTAAGTCTTTTTGAATCACATTGGTATTGCCCATCATATCTTCTAGTTTCATGTTGAGCATACCAATTTTCTCTATCTGAATATTCTTTTGATAGCTTGAATCAAAGAAAACTAAATCACGAAAGGAAAATTCCTCCTTCTTTAGCATTACTAACTCAGGATCTTCTTTATCAGAGGGTTGCACATGAGGAGGAGAAAGTGATGTATCTACATTATGCACTTTATCCTCCTGAAAGTCTTCTTGTATCGTCGGTGAAGAAGAAATAATATTTTCCTCTCTTGGAAGTAGTGAAGGAAAAGTTAAAACATGCAGCTCTTCATCAATCTTGGTATCCTTATGATCTTCTTGCCTAATTGGAGTGGGAGTACTCAACACTTCATCTTGAGTAGTACCTTTGGTTCCAGTAGTTGAGGATTCTTCTTCAACATATAATAAAGGAGAACGAATGAAGACTTCTTTATAAAGAAAATCATCTTGAAGAGTCTTGAGACACAAAGAAAGATCTTGTGGTACTATTTCATCATCATTCTTCTATTGTTCAGATTACATGCATGTCAAGAGAACACTTTGCAACTCATCTTCATGATCTTTGTTCACACTTTGGTCTAAAATTTCTTCTACATTCCCTTGAACATTAGCCATGTCATGGAAACCTTCCTTGGAAGATATAGTTGTCAAACTAGAGGAAGTTGTCACAAGAGGAGTGACATTCTTCAAAGAAACTGAGAACAAGTCATCGTCTAGATAGATTTCTTCTTCATCATTTCATGTTTCCATACAATATTCTTCTTTTGTCTCCATCATTTCTTCTTCTTGGTCTTCCTTAAGTGGACATGCATGTTCTAATGAGTCTCTTTCAGACACTTCCTTCAATACAGGTTCATTTGTAGGAAAAACTTTTGCCTCTTCATTGCTGTCCTCATTGTGCAAATGATATATCTCAGCATAATCTATTTTACATTCCAGTGCATGAATCTCTTCTGATAGGGAGTTTTGATCACAACCAACAAAATGAGTCTCTTTCCCATCTTTTTCTTCAATCTTTTGCAATGTTTGAAGCAAATAAGGATGAACCTTGTTAGACGCAAATTGCATGCCACCATAGAAACTCTTCAAAAACTCCACTTGCTTAGGGTCATTAAGAACTTGATTTTGTTGAGTAGAGGATGTAGAAAAAAGATAATCTTCATCATCACTATCACTGTCTGATTCAAGAAACTGCAAGTTATGCATTTGGGTTCTTCGTTACCAAACCATCTTTCAAGATTCTTCTTTCAGATAGAGTTACCAACTTCTTTTCTAGGGAGATACTTGTATATTCTTGAGGAATCAAAAAGCACCAATGCTTTAGCTTGTTCCCCAGTGGAGTCACCAAAAATATGTTGGTAAATAGATTTGTCAGCGTGAAATAACCTTTTATAATGACTCATTGCCCTTAGAGCGGTGACTAAATTGTCCCAACAATTGGAGAAGTTGTTATTGAATTATCATCTTTCCTCTACGTTTGAGAGGGGTAGCTCCCTCGTATGATGGGGGTATTTGTGTACTTTTAACCTGAATGTACATAAATGAGAAAATGCAAAAGTAGAGGGAAATAACTAATAGCAATCCCAACAATAGACATACAAATATTATTTGAGATTTCACAATAGATATGACAAATTACGAAGGGGTTTTAACTCAAAATATGTTTTGATGTGCAATGATAATGAAAAAAAGATAACAAACCTCAACATAAGAAAAGATATGCCACTTCCAGATGTTCAAACCAAGATACCAAGATATGAACATTATTCGTTACAATAATCACATAAAATACCAATGGTTTGCACAATCACATAGAAGGATTATTGATTTAACATACAAGAAATCAGCAATGATAACATATGAATACATTTAGGACATACGAACCAAAAGCATTCTTCATTATCTCCTTGAAATTATACAATTCCAAAAACTCTTCTATACATAATGTCAAGCCAAAAAGTCTTCATACAATCTCTCTAAGAAGTTCTCAAAGTTTTCCCCTCCTATCAAAAGTCCCCCTTTTGATTGAATTACAAAGACACATATATAGGTGAGGCTAGTAACCACTTAAGGTAACTACCTTAACCACTTTTATAACTACTTAAAATAACTAACTCTTTAAGTTTACCAACTTGGAATAAGTAACTTTCTTTTTAGAAAGATAGTTTCTTAGAGTAACTACCCAATTTTGGCACTTAAGAAATAACTAAGATCATTTTCTAACTTTCAGTTACAACATGTGACATAACTCACTTTTAAAAAGGTAACATAAAATTTGAAACTTATGAGTTGTATGTTTTGCTAAGCCACTTTCCATCTTCATTTTCTTCATTTTGGCAGTCAGACCTCGCTAGATGTTGACGACTCCTCTAGATACCTAAATCTTAGACTCCTATGTTTGTGCATACAAAACTTGGATGAAGAATCAAATCTCAACCTACCAACTACCACTCATTCACATGATAGTCATCATCAATGCTCCTTGAAGTTCAAATAACCACCATAGAAATCCATATCACCAACCTCATTGCTATCAGGAAGCATTTTCATCTAGCACAACTTTGGACCTAACATCATCCTTGTCCATCTTGATTGATAATAACCCTATTGTTTTGCTTTTATTCCAACTCTCCAACCATTTTTGGATTGCAACATAAATCAGCACCGATTCTATGCCTATGCACCATTTTTATATACATGCCCTAGGGTTGTGATTGTTGTAAGACTTTTAAATGAAGATCTTAGAGTAAAAGAATAGAATTCATTTATCTCCTCATTTTAAAATGGGCATCCTCACACAAACTATGACCTTAGTTTGGTATTTTATCAAATATCTAACTTAACTTACTTCTGTTCTCACACTTTGCATGTATGTATACCAGAGCATTTTGAAATATGCTAGCACTTGCACTCATAAGAGGTTCAATGAATAGGGTGATAGGAACAACTAGAGAGTTTAGAAAGTTTTCTAGTGTGAATTCTTTTATGGCATGAGGCAATTTTCCAAGCACTATAATGCTCACATATAAAGAATATTGAGTAAACATCTTTGAAGCATTTGTCAAAAAGTTCATGTATCTTGTTTTATGCTTCCATATTTTGCATGCATTACTATCAGAGATTTGCAACTATAAAATCAAACAATCCACATTTCATTAAGCTTTGATGTATGCTGGAAAAGGTAGTGGAGTCTGGTTTTACACCTCTTGTACTCACTGCACCACATTTCTTTAAACCATTTTGTTAGACAATTCACATGCCTTGTCAATGCTTTTGTATTATGCATACATGTCTAACAACACATTTCCATCCATAATATCTGACAAGAATTCCCATTCAATTACAAATTTTAGTTCTCCAATTTTAGCATCTAAAAAGTTGGATTTTCACCAGCCAATTGCATTTGCTTGAAAATTTCTAAAGTCTTTTCAACATGTCCACTTTGTGCATATCTTTGACGGATCTCCATAGACCGCGGGGGCACTAGCAAGGATTGTGGAATAAAGGTTTACACCGCCAATAATTGTATTTGCTAAAGACTTTCAATAGATCCATTCTATGCATATGTTGCAACCATTGCAGATCATATGACTGTATCTTCATGAGAGCTTTTGTCAAACAACTCGCGTGCTCGCATATACTCCTACATTTGGCATAAACACCTACCAGAGCATTTCAAACTATAATTTCTGACAAGAAATCTTTTGTATTATGCTTTAATGGATGCCCATATGCTATTCTGGGGTTCCTATTTTGGTACGAACTGGAAGGATACTAGCAAGGGTTGATGAGTCCAGTTTTACACCTGACAATTGTATTTATTTGAAAGTTTATAACGCCTTTTTAATAAACCTATTTTGTGTGAACAGTTTGATACCTTGTCTACATTTCAACATCTTGACTACATGTCTACCAGAGCATTCTGAACTATAATATCTAACAAAAATATTCCATCCATTACGTTCTATGAGTTTCCAAAACCCTTTATAAATTGTTCATTTTGGCTCGAGCTTGGAAAACAATCTTGTGAATGCAGGTTTGCAATCTTTCAAGATTTGTGTACAGTAGATAGAATGTTCAGTGCCTCCTTTCACTATATATTAATAGACATCCAAACCCTCATCTACGGCTTCCATTCATATCCTTGTGCAAATATGCAAGGATCTCCAAATCTGCAGGTACCCTTCGTAACATTTTCATAGTTTTGCTTTGTAACTATTCGAAATAAATCCAACTCGCTTTGGCGGATGTCCATACCCTACTATAGATCTTCTCATTTTGGCATGGGCTAGAAGGATATGGAAAAGGTTGAGAAGTTTGGTTTTAATGCTAGAGCATCCTGCAATTATTCCAATCTGTGAAATCACATTTCTTTAAGGCATTTTGCCAAACCGTTCATGTGCATTGCTTATGCTTCTTCATTTTGCATACTTATCTACTATAGCATTTCAAGTTATAGTATCTAATAAATATTCACTTTCCATTATGCTTTGTTAGGCATCTATATCCTACTTCAAAGATCTTGCTCTTAGCTCAGGTGGGGAAGGATGCTGGTTGAGGTTGTATAATCGAACATTACAACTGCCAGTCACACTTGCTTGAAATCAAGGAAAGATTTGTCTATAGGTAGTTATAATAACTACTTTCTTGATAGGTTTTTATCAGTATTAAAAGAGTTTCACAAAACCTCATTGAAAGCCGATGAAAGTTGTGAAACCAACCTTTGCATCCAATGAAAAGGATTGCCTTCTTAAATCTTTATCATCACTTATCCACAACTGATCATAAACAATTTGCTCTCTTTGTCAGCATTTAGAATTAGTTTTCAAACATTTCATTTTTTCTGATATGCAAGTTTATCTATCATGGAGTAAATCACGTGGTTGTCCACCGTCCACGTCAATGCATAATTGTAAACTTTTCTTTTTTTTACATTTTCTTAAGCCTCCATCGGTGACGAGAAGATATTTCTAAATCTTCATTAATAGTAGGAGAGACATTCAAAAGTGCTTATGTCCTCCGAGAATAAAAGAACCCTTATTGGCACTTTAAGTTCTTTTCAAAACTTCATTAGAGTTGAAAATAGTTGTGAAGTCACACATATCCACCAAAAAATAACAAAAGACTTCTTCATCAATGTTTGATATGCTTCTCATAACCTCCATTTGTAAGTAATTATTAATTTACAACTTTAGAACTTTGACACCCTTTTAAAACATGTTCCCCTATGTAATTTCAAGCTTGTGATTTTTTTAATTTTTGTCATTTTTAAACTTGTTTTAGCCCCATGGTAACTATAACACTTCTTGAACATGCAAAGTGTTTTAATTTTACCAGATACCTTTCAGCATCTTCTTGAGAAACTTTGCTGAATTATTTACCAATCTTTCAAGAATAATTCTAGAAAGAGATTCTTTTGTTCTCAGCATGTGAATCACTTTTCCAAACCAACTATTATGAAGCCATTCATACTTTCTCATGATGTAGGCAAAATTCTCTTCTCATCAACATTTTTGAAGACTTGATAATTTCACTAGTGCCATTTTAATCTTTCAAAATTGATTACATTGTCTGATGTTACTGCAAGCATTAAGATGGTGAAAGACTCGTAATTTTTCATCAGGATAATATTTTCATGTGAAATCTTGCCACATTGTCCATAATAGTACTAGTGATCCCTTATGAAGTGATTCTACTCCAGCCCTTATAGAAACCAAGATTCAATCATTTCTATAAATTATCTGCCGAAAAATTGAAAGTTTAAAATCTCCCACACCGTAAGACTTCTTGACCCAAAAAGGTGCCACATTTAGGTGAAATGGAGTCACGAACACTACTGTAAAAAATATTTTGCACCATCTATCACGGATTTCAAGATTTAATTATTTTCATAAATCACCTGCCTCATGCAACTGCTTCTAGGATTTGGACTGAAACAAATCGATGATTCCTCCTTTGAACTAGAAAGAAACTTGACACTTCAAGATAATTAGAGTATTTGTAACTTGGGAGTGATTCAACATAAGGATTTGATGTGAAATTTTAAAATTTGGCAAGTCAAAAATGAGGCCAACAATGCTTCAAGATGTCCAGAAAGAATTTTGAGAAGCAAGAATAGGGAGAACAAAAGTAGAGTGCCTAAGAAAAGATAAATTATGTTAGAGAAGATGCAAGTATATTAGATGGTGATGAACCTAATAATGAGAATGATGAGGATAGTGAATGTATGTTCATAGCCTTAGGAGATGATATTGTTGTCACTAACTCTGAGGAATGTGTGAAGGAAAGGGCTCTGGAAGTAAGCATTAATGCCAAAAGCACTTTGATGTTTGCTTTTCATACTAGACAAGAAAAGAACTACTGGGTCATTGGTAGTGAATGCTCAAACCATATGACCGGTGATAGAGTAAGTTTGTTAAACTTGAAAAAGATGATGGAGGACTAGTTAGATTTGCTGATGATACATCTACTAAGATATGTGGAAGAGGTTCAATCAGTTTTGATGGAAAGAATAATACTGATGATTTTCTTTATGTCAAGGGCTTAAAACATAACATGTTGAGTGTTGGACAAATGTGTAGCAAGGGATACAATCTTATGTTTTAGGATGGTGGTTGTGAGATCAGAAAGACTCTGGAACTATGTTAGCTGCTGGAAAGAGGACAGATGGAAATTTTTATCAGCTTAAAGGTGGTGATGGTTATTGTTTTATGAATTAGATTAGTGAGAGTTTTCTATGGCATAGAAGATTGTGTCACATAAATTTGATAGCCTAGTAAGAATAAGTTCCGTTCAAGCTGTGAGAGATCTACTAAAGATTACAAAGCCTATCAATGTTATTTGCAAGGAATGTCAAGCTAGGAAGCAAGAAAGAAGTAGATTCAAAATCAAGGATCAATCTTCTATTAGACTATTGGAATTGGTACATACAGATCTTTGTGGTCCTACCAAACTGAGGAGTTTCCAATGTGACATGTATTTCATTCTACTCATTGATGATTATTCTAGAATGACATCGGTTAGTTTTCTAAAAGAAAAATCAGAAGCCCCAGATAAGTTTAAAGCATTCAAAGCAATGGTTGAGAATGAAATGGATATAAGGATCAAATGTTTGAGGTCTGACAAAGATGAAGAGTTCACCTCCAATGAGTTTAACATGTTTTGTGAGAATCATGGAATAAAGATGCATTTATCTGTCCCTAGGACTCCTCAGCAGAATGGAGTGGTGGAAAGCAAGAATAGAATTGTTCAAGAAGCTTCAAGGACAATGGTAAAAGAAGCAAATCTACCGGAGGTCTATTGGAGAGAAGCAATTCATACCATTGTTTATATACTAAATAGAGTGCAAGCAAGGGAAAATAGTACAAAGACTCCTTATGAGCTATGGTATGGAAGGATTCCTACTGTCAAATACTTCAAAGTGTTTGGAAGCAAATGCTATATCAAAAGGGATGAAGAGAATTTAGTAAAATTTGATGTAAGGTCTGATGAAGGTATCTTCCTTGGGTATTCCTCTAAAAGTAAAGCATTCTAGTGCTACAACAAGAGACTAGGAAGGATTATTAAGAGTGCAAATGTCAAAGTTGATGAAGACCTACAAAGAAATTTAGAAGTAAATGGATATGAATTAGATGTGTCTTCTTGTGGAGAAGAAGAAAATGGTAAGGAAAAGGAAGTGAAAGTTGAAGAGGAAGAAGCTCTAGAAAGGACTCCTAAAACTCCCAAGTATGTGTAGAAAAATCATTCTGAAGATTCGATAATTGGTGATAAAAATAAAGGTGTGCTAACAAGAAGGAAAGTTGTTGAAGAGCAGGTAAATTTATGTTTACTCTCTAAAGTTGAACCTACAATAGTAATTTTCAAGCATGCAAGGATGAGTATTAGATCAAGGCTATGGAAGAAGAACTAATGCAGATTGAAAAGAATCAGACTTGGGAAGTTGATCCAAGACCAGTAAACAAAAATGTGATTGGAACTAAGTGGGATTTCCTAAAAAAACTGAATGAGAATGGAGTAGTGGTAAGAAACAAGGCAAGGCTTGTGTGTGAAGGCTAGTCACAAGTAGAAGGAATAGACTATGAGGAAACATTTACTCTGGTGGCAAGAATGGCGGCCATTAGAATGTTTTTAGCTTTTGCAACACACAAGGATTTCAAAGTATATCAAATGGATGTGAAGTTTGCTTTATTGAATGGTAATTTGGAAGAAGTATACATAGAACAACTAGATGGATTTCAGTTGTTAGATAAACTAGATTTGGTTTGTAGATTGAAGAAGGCACTGTATGGTTTGAAGAAAGCCCCCAAAGCTTGGTATGTACGGTTAGATAGGTACTTGTTACAACAAGGATTCAACAAAGATACTATAGATAGCAATCTGTATATCAAAATAGGAGAAAATCAAATTCTAATTGTGGAAGTATATGTGGATGACATAATCTTTGTAGGAAATGAAGGTATGTGTAAGCATTTTGTAGATGAAATGCAGAAAGAATTTAAAATGTCAATGTGTGGAGAAATGAACTTCTTCCTTGGGATATAGATCAATCAGACAGATAAAGGTATTTTTATTTCATAATCAAAGTATCTCAAGGACGTCTTGAAGAAGTTTGGAATGGAAGATTCTAAACCAATATGTAATCATATGACTACTAGTTGCAAGCCAAGCAAGAATGATGAACCTCCTAAGGTTGATCAAAGTAGATATAAATCAATGATTGGAGGATTGTTATATTTAACTACTACTAGACCAAATATTATGCATGCAGTATGTCTTGTGACCAGATTTCAAGAAGATCCTAGAGAGTCACATGTTGCAGCAATGAAGAAGATATTTAGTGTTGGTGTCAACCACCTCCCAGGAGCACAACCTGTAAATAAATCTTCATAAATGAGAGAAGCACAATGCTATTTTAGAAAAGATGAAAATATATTAATATGAGATGATAAATTACATAGTATACAAGCCTTTTAAAGGCATGAAATACATGATGGGTGAATAACTACTCGATACAGGAAAAAACCAACTACGTCATTAACCCTAAGTGAAAACTTAACTCTACACTAACACCCCCCCTTAAGTGTAACTTAGGGAGAGTATTATGCAATATGAATAAGATGCAATATGGGTCCTAGCTACACAACCATGTTAGGTACCCATTTACAAAGCAAAAAAAAAATTGAGCTCACAAACGAAGAAAAGGAGAAAAACCCTATGGGAAAAAAACCCTCTCCAAAAGAGAGAAAAGAAAAACAAGATGCATGGATGGAGGACCCAATAACACCCCCCAAGGACTACATACATCACGTATATACAATCAATGAACCCCTCATAATAGGGAAAGAGAGAGACTATGTAGCCCCCCCACAAAGTGCAATCACCTGCAAGAAAGGTAAGTGCCTAAAGACAAAACATGATCCAATGTCGATAAACAACTTGTCTTCCTTTTGGAAGAAACAAAACCAGGTACAAATGCAGGTATGCTTCCCATTCTGGATAGGAATTAGCAAGTGAAATCCAAATGTAGGATGATAATGTCTCTAAAATCTGCTCATTTGTCACCAAGACCATTGGAAATGATGCCATGAACCAATCAGGAACATGCCCAATCACAATAGAAGGTGACAAACAAGGTACCACTGGAAATTAATTTTGAACATTCTCCAAAGATAGAGATAGAGTGACAACAGTTGTACCACAACTATCATAAAATAGAAAAATTAATCCCTCAAATGTGTCTTCCATGGCTGAAATGTGAGATTCCATGAACAATGAACCAATGTCTGATAAATACAAATCCTAATCCTGAAGATAATGATAATCCTATTGCTTAGGAATGATGGAAGTACTTAATGAAGGTGGATCAACTATCTCTGACAAAGAAGCAAGAACCTCTGATGTAACTGCAATGTCATCTGAAGTCTCAAAAACCTTCAAAGGATCACAAGCATGGTTTATCTTCTCTAAAGAATAACATGGAACATTAGTATTGGAAAGAGGGTCATCGAGAGATAGTGGAGTATCAGCATCTCCATATGATTTGTGAATGTAAGTCCAAAGAGCATAAGGGTACTCAAAATGAACAAGTGAATCCAAAAGGTCATCATTATTTATATGCTCATAAATAACTCTGAAGACTTGAGCCCTATATCCTTTCAAAAAGATATACCCACAAGGTGTGCCTGGAACAACAACTTCATTATACAAATATGGCAATATATTCTACTCACTAAGATGAGTGAGAATAAAATCACTCCATTTCCTAATGTTCCCTTTTCTAAAGAAACCATTTTAACTAAATTCTTCAAAAAAATTCAAAGATAGTGCTTTAAAAAAATTCCAAAAAAGAATTAAACCTCATTTGGTGCAAAAAATGGTGGGGCCACTTGCCTGATCTCCATGCTAACTCTAAGAAAACTCCACCGAGCACACAAGCATACAAGTCACCATGAGCACCAAGCAAGCCTTCACAATCAGTTCATACAAACAATGTAAGTGTTGGCATATATAAAGGCCAAATAATGCCTCTACAAGAGAAAGATGGGACTAAAGTTCCTGAAGAGAATACCCAAATTGCCATCCAAATGGGCCCACTTCACTTCTGGTGCATGCAGCAAAATCCTAGATAAATTTATTTGTAGCAAACTTTATAATATCTAAAGTCTGAGGCAATGTTATATATCCAGCAATAAAACTTGATGTTGTTCCCATATGCAATAAAGCAGCCCACACTAGAGCCCATTGGAAGTTGTTCTCCAAAGTGATTCATTGTTAAAGGTTTGGCTTTATTCTAGCACAAAGATGTGAAATAAGTGCAGATGTGAGTTATCTGGTATTTGTAGTGGGCCTCAAGCACCTCGACCCCAAATAAAGACACCACTAAAAGGCTATTGAACAAAGGAAGGAAATAGCAAGGCATCGTTCTGACTCCAAGATCGCTAAGTTAAATTTGTTCCTTTCACATTTCAAAATGAGGCGGACTGAAATACATACAGATCTCTATTGCTGCTGAGAAAATATGATGATCCAGCAATGAGATTGAATATACGAGGTAGAAACCCTAGATATGTTATAGTGTCTAATACTGTGTTGGTGTGAACCATGTTGAAGGCACAAGTTGAAGGCTCTGATACCATGTTGGTGTGAACCACCTCCTAGGAGCACAACTTGCAAATAAATCTTCAGAGATGAGAGAAGCACAATGCTATTTCACTAGAGATGAAAATATATTGATATGAGATGATAAATTACATAACTTATACAACCCTTTTAAAGGCATGAAATATGTGATGGGTGAACAACTACCCGATACGAGAAAAAACCACCTATGTGATTAACCCTAAGTGAAAACTTAACTATACACTAACATTTAGAAATTTAAAGGGCACATTAGATCATGGCTTGTTGTGTCCAAAGGATAATGACTTTGCTCTAAGTGTTTATACAAATGTAGATTGGGCTAGTTATGTACATGACAAAAAAAGTACAAGTGGTGGTGAATTCTTTCTTGGAGATAGAGTGGTGTCATGGCAAAGTAAGAAGCAAGATTCAATATCTGTATCTATTGCAGAGGTAGAATACATTGCAGTAGCATCTTGCTACACACAGACCTGTGTTCTGGATGAAGCAAACCTTAAAGGATATCAAAGTTGTATATGTTGAACCAATCCCTATTTTCTGTGATAATACAAATGCTATTAACATCTCAAAGAATCTAGTGATGCACTCAAGGACAAAACATATCTCAATATGGTATCACTTTCTAAGCGAGAAGGTTGCAAAGAATAAAGTGAAGCATTAGTATGTACCTACAAAGGAACAAATTGCTGATATATTAACTAAGGCTCTTCTTAAGGATACTTTTGAGTATCTCAAGGAGAAGATAGGGGTTATTACCCCTCCTTCTTTAAACTAGATGCATAAAGAAATGCATCAATCCAGTGGACTTCAAGATTCATTCCTTTTTCTAGACTGATGTTGGAGGCTATCTCTCAGGGGGAGTAATTAGTATCGTTGTTGATAGTTGCAGTCAAGGGGAGTAAGTGTTAATGCAGGTTGCTCCTAAGGGGAAGTATGAAGAGCAATAGTAGGTACAGGTTTGAGTAGGTAAGAATGAAAGAGAGGTATGTAGCACTTTGCCATTGATGTCAAAGGGGGGGAGAGAATAATGTGAAAAAGGAAAGAGTCAGTGGTCATGAAGAGTAATAAGCTGAGGGGGAGTGAATGTGAAAGGAATAGAGTTGCATTGTATTGAGGACTATTGTGTTCATGGTTTTTCACATTATGTGTTGCCATCAATGACAAAGGGGGAGATTATTGCAAGTATGTGTAGTTAATGTTGTCATTGATGTCAACAATCTTGTGTTGTCATTAGTATCAAATGTATGAACAAGTTGGTGTTGAGTGGATATTGTATTGATGTTAAGGAAGCACTGAGGTTGATGATAATATGTTTCTAGTGCTTGTCTTCTAAGTGCTTTTGAGAAAATTTGAATAAAATAGGAAAATAATGTCTGGCAGTGATATTCTTTGTTACAAAGTAGTGTTATGGTTTTGCTCTGCATTTATTTTATATTGAAGATTTATTTATACGGTTTGGATATGTTGTTTAGAGGTGTTTTTAGATACTACATACAAGATTTGGCATGCTAGACTATTATGTAGAGGGAGGTGTGTTTACCAGTATGAAGACTAGTTTTTGTAGAGGTGTACAAAGGTGTCTAGGAGAAATGTCTTTGCTCTGCATTTCTTTGCAGAGTGGTTTTTGGTCTTATGGTTCTTGAAGTGTTCTTATAAGGTTTATATCTTTCTTTTGTTGAAGCTATTCATGGTTTGGTGCTCTGAAAGTTGATTTCTAAAGATACAGTACATGACAATGATAGTTAAGTGTTCTGGGTAAATAGGAAAAGGTTGTGTGACAGGTGAAATTTGTTGTGGAGGAATCTGTTGGATTTTAGGATGTTTCAGGATGTTCATGGAATACTCTAGTTTGTGTTAAAGTTTGGTAAATGGGCCGCAAAGTGGTATCTTGCCTTGAGGAGGCGTGTACTTAAAAGTTTATTGTGTCAACACAGGTTTGGCTAACCTTGGGTGTTTATACTAATTACAGAGTTGCTTTGGTGGTTGTGGAAGTGTAGAGTGATGTTCTTGGATAAATTTAGGTCCAAGCGAAGGTATGTTGTGGCCTGCCTTCATTCCTTTCCACTATGAGAATGTTTTGGTGTTGACCTAATTTGAATTTGCAAAATTAAGGTGCTTTGTCGACCTTGGAGAATGATTTCAGGTTGAAGGTGATATAAATATGCATGTCAAGATGTTGATGGATTATTAGATAGATGAATGTGTGCACGTAATGCTAATTATAGAGATTAGAATATGAAATTGAGTAGTACAGTGTGAGCTTTCATGAGTTAGATTACTGGATGTAGTGAGAAGAAGGTGCTTACTATTCTTCAGTGATGCTTGGGAGGTGACGTTGGTGTTGTGGTGGATTTCTTTGTTGCATTGAGATAGTTTTTTCCTTGTAACAATCTTCTCTATCTTCTTCTCTACTCTGGTAGTTAGCCTTTGGTAGTGAGCCTTTTTTTGGGCAGTGAGCCCTCTAGTTGTGAGCCCTTTGGCAGTGAGCCTATTGTATTTTAGTGTTGATATTACTTTATATTATGAGCTAATTCTCATTGTGGTTTTTCCCTTCTTGGGTTTTCCACATAAATCTGGTGTTCTCTTATGGTTGATGTTGATTTGATTCAGTTTCTATTATTTGATATGATGCTTAATCACCATAATAGTTTAAGGGTTAATTGAATCTTTGTGGATTTGATTATGTGTGAGGGTTTTGTAATTTTAAGTTACAATTGATTCACCCCCCCTCTCAGTTGTCTTGTGCAATTCAACACATCCATGGGTAAACAAGTGAGTTCCCTATATTAGCATGAAGAGACACTCCATGAAAGATTCATAGAAGGTTTTACAATCTCTTTAATGATTAACTAATCACTGACAATACAATCATATACAAATATAATCAAGAGAATCAATCTTATTCCCAAAGATTCACTTGAAACACATGGATACATTCATATACCTAAGAAGATAAACATTATAAAATCTCCTTGAAGGATTATAGAGATGAAAATTATAAAATGGGTTTAATACCCAACCTAACACATTCAGATGAGTCCCTCAAGCTATTACAAAACAAAAGAAGATCTTGTCCAACTATCACTCTATTTGCTCTATAACAAAAATTATCAACCAACCAATCATCATCTCAAATCTTTATAGTCATCTACTTTATCACCAATAGTTTCCTCATCAATTAGGAGATAAAATTTAATGCTTTAAGTTAACATTAGTCCCACCACTAGGTCACCACATGCCTACAAGAAAATATGACACCACAAATAGGAGGATAAAACTCCCTTAGATCACCAATCCTATACCTATAGCAAGGGAAACCATGGCTTCTTAACTACAAAGGGAAGGATGTAGGCCAACAACTGCAATGGAGTCTCTATTACTATGTAAAATGGCTAGGACCATCTTGCATTCTCCCTACAATAAACATGCCATTAAGTTGAAGAGAAGCCACCTAGAAGACAAGAAACCCATACAACACAAGGCTCAAAACCTTCTAGAGTACTACACCATGACCATCAAAAAATGTTTCATTTTCACTTGATAGGGTAGTCGTAGTAGGATAAAGACAAGTGTTCCTCAAAGGAATATTAGAATCTTAAGTAGCTTATGGCATAAACAAAGCAATATGACTTTGAGATATGAAAACATAAGGCAATATAAATTACTTTTAGATTTAAATCCTAGAAAAATCAATAAGATGTCATATTTAAAAAGTAAAACCCTAAATGTCAATCCAAGGGTAGATAGGATGGACAAAAGCAAGGTCACACAATAAAGCTCATACTCTAAAGAATGGATAAAGCTATGAAGCACAAAAAGGAGGAATATGAACCCTAAAGAGATCTAAAATATGATAGAAAAAGTCAACATAGATATGAAAAATTAATTGTAAACAAGGATAGCCCCTAAGACAAAACCTTGGGAAGTGTAAGAGCACATAAATCCCCCAAAAATGTTGAATAAAGTTACAAATGGTGAATATATAAGAATGCATGTAAATAGAAATAAAATAAAGTTGAATGCATAAAATTGGTGTAAATAGATAAGAATAAACATCTAATCATAAGGTAAACTTAACACAAAAATGTGTCACTTGTGCATATATAATTCTATTAAGTCATTCCATTAAAATGAGCCCAAAACTAGATACTAATTAACAATATAAGCATGCAAATTTTGATGGACAAAAGTAAGGTCACACAATGAAGGTCATACTCTAAAGAAAGGATAAAGTTATCAAGCACAAAAAGGAGGAATATGAAACCTAAAGAGATCTAAAATATGATAGAAAGAGTCAACATAGATATAAAACATTAATTGTAAAGAAGGATAGCCCCTAAGGAAAAATCTTAGAAAGTGTACAAATCCACCAAAAATTATAAAAGAATAAAATTACAAATGGTGAATAGAGGAGCCCAAAACTAGATACTAATTAACAACAATAAGTATGCAGATTTCACCATTTTAACAATAACTCATTGCCCTATCTTGAGTGATGTTTATAAAAACTAAGACGTAAAAGCAAGCCTTAAAAGATTTATTGGATATATTCATAAATTAAAAAAACAAATTAAAAAATAAAGAAGCAACAGCAACAAATCATGGCCCCTCAATGTGGCAGCATTGGAGTTTGGGGGGTTCCCGTACCAGGGGAAAATAGGGGTATTTAAAGACTTGCAATTGGTAGGAACAAAGGACAGCTTCTCATTAGCATTGTCATACAGAATATGAAAATCTTGTTGCTGAAAATTTCCAAGAACGGCCGGTACACCTGCAAGAGAAGCGTTGCCCATATCCAACATTGCGAAACACACTACAAGACCATCGTTATCTCTGTAACCAACAAAATTACGCGTTCCTTCGATAACATAATCCGCACCCGCACCCAAATGAAACGTGAAACTCAGATTAGGAAGAATTGGGTCAGGGGTTTGATAGCATAGACTGAACCCATGCCTAGAAGTGTTAGTTCTGCGGAGTCCAGTGACCGAGTCCAAAACAGATGCCACTGCAACAAAGGCTGAGTTCGGAAAAACTGTGTAGGGCATTGCAGAGTCGATGATGAATCCTCCTCTTTCATCTGCTTGTATGTCAAACGTTCCTTGTGGAATATTGATGGACACGTTTCCCACGCTTATTCCTTGCAAAGAGAGATAATAGTAGCTGTTGAGCTGGGGCAGAATAGGGTTTTTTATTATCATCGTGGACTGCACTCCTGTGCCGTTCAAATCGGCTGCGCTGCCGAAGAGGAGAGGCGTTGCCAAGAGGTCGTACATTGAGGAGTCCAAATAATCGAAAGGTAGACAGTAGGAAAATTTGGATTGCCCGATCTGTGAAATGAAAGATAATTCTCCTCGGCCGAGCCCCACTACGCCATTGCTACGCCCCACGCCATCTCCCTGAGTATCATGGCTGCACCCAAATGCGATTCCTCCAAATGAAAGAGCGGCCCCGCTTGTATTTGTCATGGTGAATGTCTCGTATGATAGCTCCCCTAGCGTGTTCCAGCTGCCCATGTAGTTATGAGAATAGTTACAGTGTGGCGAGCAAGTGGAGTTTGGAAGAGCAGAGCAGAGAGAAGATGGGCAGGCGACGTTGGTAAAGGAGGAAGATTCTCTGGGGTTAAAGATGTCGGTGAGCCAATTATTGTGAGAGCAGTTTGTGCAGGGTGAGCACTGAAACCATATTAGATCGCTGGCGGTGTCCACTTGGGCCTCTATAGCTACTGGCGGTGTTCCGATTCCGATAATCATGGTATATGCTCTGTCCAGGGCGTTCACAGGAACAACGCCACTCGCTGGGGACTCGTTTTTCCCTGATTTCAGAGCTTTTATTGAGGATTCCATTCTCCTCAGCCTGGCAAAGGCAGAAGTACCTCCAATCTGGAGGCGTTCGCGCATCAGATCTGCTCGCAAACCATCTGGACAGGACAACGTACAAAAACAACAGATAATCACATACGCAAGTGCCACGAACGTCCCCTTATTGTTGTAAGCCATTGGAGTTCTATTTAGCCCAAACATCAAAATGGCCTTAATACCCAGATCGCCGGTTAAAAGGCAGGCAGCTGGTTCTTGTTCTTGTGTTTAAGAATCGTCTCTTAAGATTCGGATGGAGATGCCTTAGTTTGTCACAAGCATTTGTACGCAAGGGAGAATATAAAATAATTTAAAGACAATGTCTTATTTACCATTCTATTTAAATATCATTCATTTCAATGATCAAATATTCAATATCAATTTTACACATCATTCACAATAAAAAGTGGTAAAGATTTGTCCTATTTTTATTGGCCAAAATTGACCTTTGAGTGTTGAAGTGGATAATATTTAAGAATAGCTTTATTTTACTGGTACAACTTCTATGGCTGCCAATTGTTTCTAAGGAAAACAAGTATGTCTGCGTTGCATTGTCACATTCTTATAAACAAAATTTATCTTTGACATTTTTATAGTTTGAAGTGTTTTAAATTTTATAGCTAAATTTAAACTAGCAATCGTATTCAATGTGTAATGGTGACGCTTATAGGGTTTATAGATTGAAAAGGTAAGTTTTCTATTTGTTTGAAATATACTAGTATATTTATATTTTAAAAAATATATCTAAAGTACGCCGAGGGATATCTCTTTTCTTGGACAGGGCTTAAATTTGATAGTCGACCTTTCTTCTCAAGCATTTTTTTTTATAGTTATCTATTCAATAGTACCCTTCAAATACTATGAGATACCTTAGTATAAATAAATCATATAAAATTTAAATATATAAATCTTGATAATCCTATATAAATTTTGACATTTGTCAAAAATCTCTCCTTTCGTATGATACAATCTTTTTAAAATTTGGATTGTATTTTAGAGTAAAAATACCTAAATACTCAAATTTAAGCCCTGCTTTTCCATAGTTTATTTGAAAAAGAAATTGGAAAACACTAAAAAAGAAAAACAAACAAAATTGTAAAAAATAAAAACTAAAAAAGAAATTGAAAATAAGAAAATCGCAAAAAACTATGGAACCAAAAAAGAATTTGGAAAAAATAAAAAATAAAAACCAAAAAAGAAATTGAAAATAAGAAAATCACAAAAAACTATGGAACCAAAAAAGAAATTGGAAAAAATAAAAACCAAAAAAAAAGTGAAAAAAATACAAAATAAAAACTAAAAATTAAAAGAGAAATTGGAAAAAATAAAAAATAAAACCAAAAAAAGAAATTATTCTTTTTTTCTTTTTTTAATTCCTTTCACCTTTTTTTTGGGTTTTTTAATTTTTGGATTGACTATTTGGTCTTTTTAATAAAGATTCTAGATTGGATTCTTATAAGTTTACATAGAAATTTTGGAATCTTTGAGTTCCCATTCGTGCTATGAATGTAGGAACGCTTCTCGGCATAATAAACAAATATAAACAAGATTTTTAAAAGAAGGGTTGTTGTTTTAAATGTAAAAAAAAAATCTATTTAAATTGTATGGTATTTTAGTTGTTTATTTTGTATATAGTGAGGAATACCAATATAGTATGGAAGAAATGCACTTGAGGTTTGTGAGGGACATTGCTTCTTGCAATGGTAAAATGTGTGTTAGTTTAACATAATCTAGTTAATCTAATCCGATCGAAAAAACACAATTAACCTATATTTATTTAGGGATAACAACAAAACTAGATAAGGCAAATTAAGGTACTTATCTACACAACTCGTGATGGAGGAATGAAGCTAATGATGAGCAAGATTGGTTTTCCTCAATCCTAAATTTATTGCCCTCATAATGATAATTGTTTTACTCTATGAAAACCCAAAAAAGGTCTATGGTTCAAAATCTAACCTATCAAATATAGCTATAATATGTTAAAAGAAGGCTTCTAGCTACAATGGACCTTGATGCCCAATATCTAAGGAGCTTATAAGGACTATGGTGTCGATGAAATCCATTTGGGAATGTTAGAGTAGGATTAATTTTACTTAGGCTAATGGTGCATTTATTTCTTTTTCTATAGCACTCTTGTTGTCACAAAATAACAAGGTAGGTCCATTTTGTATTTGGTACAAATCCTCCAATAGTTTTCTCAACCACATTGTTTGACAAGCTACTATTGTTACAACTTTGTAATCTATGTTGGTTGTAGTAAGTGATACAATTGGTTGTTTCTTGGACTTCCAAGAGTATACTGCCGAACTAAAACTAAAAGTGAAACTAGAAGTAGACTTCTGATCATCTCTAGGACCTACCTAATCTGATTCTGTATTTCAAGTTTACAACTCATGGAAACTTAATGAGACCATGAAAGAAATTATGACACCCATTATTTAGAGCTGGTTATAGTTGTGCATGCTCTAAAATTATGGAGGCATTATCATGTTTTTTGAAATTAATAAAAAACTAGCCACCAAAGTCTAGTTTACTATTCAATCAAGAAAAGTTGAATACTTGTAGCAAAGGTGGATGGATATACTATGTGATTTTGATCTTAACATTTTATAGGTTAACAGAAGGGAAAATTAGGTGGCTATAAATGAGTTAAGAAAATGCCACCACCTGACTATAATAACCATTTTCCATTTAGATTTAATCAACAAAATAGTGGGCTGACCCCCCCAAAAAAACTTAGAAAATCTATAATTATTAGGGTTTTCTTTCAACAACATTGGACTAATAAGATATCAGTGATGAATTTATCTCCTAGAAAGTAAAAATTTAAGGAAATTAATTATCTTTAAATTTCAAAATTCCCTTATTTAGCTCACCTAGGGGTGGTCAAGATGTTACAAGGTCTAAAGCAACACTTTATCTAGTGAAAAAGGAAGACAGATTTAGTCCAATCTATGACTAAGTTTCAATAATGTCAAAAAGTAAAAATAGAACACGAGCATCCTGGTTGACTACTTTAGGCCTCAGCATTCTAAGCCATAAATGTTTTGTAATAAACATGGATTTCATTGTTGCCTTTCCTAATTTAAGTCATTACAAAAATGATATAATCTTGGTAATAGTTGACAAATTGGCCAAGGTAGCATACTTTATTGTTGAAAATATGCATGATGATGCTACTATTGTAGCATCTAAATCTGGCCAATAAATTGTAAGATTGCATGGGGTTCAAGATGTAATAATCTTAGACTAAGACGAATTTTCTCCTCATTCTTCTAGACCACACTAATGGTAACATTTGGAAACAAGTTAAACTTTAGTTATGGATACAATCTATAAACAAAAGAGCATATAGAAAGAGTCAATCAAGTAGTTGATGATATGTTAAATGCATGTCCACTATGGATCATCCAACTACATGTGTGTTGGAAATTAAGGTGTCTCAACCTTGGCAATTCCTTGTATTAATTAATTGTATGTATTTATTTATTGCCTATTAATGTATTTTGGATGCAAGTCATGTGTTGTCATTTTGTGGGAGTTGGCACAGTGATGTGTCATCCTACATGGAAGGTGACCACATGTAATTTTGTCCTCTCATGAGGAGATAGGCATCCCACTTAGTGGTAGAGGTATTTTTACATGTGTCAACACTTTGACTAGTGTGTAAGTGAATTTTAACTAAAACGGTTATGACATATTCCTATGATAGAATCTATGATGTGTAAGAGTCATAAATGGAAGGTTTTATGGCAGGTGAAGACATGTGTCACAAGGCACCTTGGAAGAAGGCATCTTTGGGTGTCCTAAGGAGGGCGATGATGTGTTGTAAGTAGAATATGCTATTTTTAGGTAGTTATGATAGATTCTTTTATAGCTATAAGAGTTGTCAGTTATGATGGATTCTATGACAGTTGTAAGATGTGTAAGAGCATCTGTCATTACCCAACTTGGGAATAGACAACCTCATTGGGATGGGGTGATGTGACAAGTGTCATGACCATGTTGCCATGTTGGACAAGTGTCCCTAGGCATGGGTTTTGGGCCATGAGGCCAAGTTGGACACCCATCTCAAGGAAAGTACATTTTTGCCTTGTAAACTTCTATTTAAGCATGTGCTTGGAGAGGAGATATATTATGTGATTGACATGTACTATTATGCTACCAGATTGTCTCCAGATACGAGTGTCAAAGACTCCTATAAAGAATTGCAATGCAAGTGTGTTGTAAACTTGATTGTTTAGATAATACATTGTGCAGGTTTTAGAGTGTGAGGTTTTTCACCCATAAGGGTTTTCCCCACATTATATCCTCTCTCTCTCTCTCTCTTTTGTCTTACATTCTTGTGTTCTTTTTTACTACAATTTCTGCATTGTTATGTTAGCATTGTTGTAACTATAAAGATTAAAATGAATTTACACTCATCTCTCCTCTTTAGATTAGTGTAGGAAGTGATTTCTGCACATCTAGCTTCCTTTCAGTTGGTATCAGAGCTTGGCCAGTTTTGGTTCTAGCTATTGGGAAAGAGTTTTTTGAGCTAATATTAGGTTGAGTGGGAGTCTGTGTAGAGTATTCTAAAATCTTGTTGTAGGAAGGAGATGGCAGACACATCTGGAAGATTAGAGGTGGAGAAGTTTAATGGCACAAATTTTGAGTTATGGAAACTTAAGATAATAGACATGCTTGTTGATCAAGACCTATGGGAAACTATTTTTGGTGTAAAACCAACTGTAATGGAAAAAACTGATTGGGATCTCAACGATTGGAAGGCTAAGGGTCCTATAAGACTTAGTCTAGCTAACTCTATCCTGTTAAATGTTTATGAGGAGAAAACCATGAAATATCTTTGGAAGAACCTGGGAGATGTTTATCAGACCAAATCCTTGGTGAACAAGCCTTTTCTAAGAAATAAGTTGTACTCTCTAAGGATGGAGGATCTGTTGTAGACCTGAATGCTTTCAACATGTTAGTTGCACATTTGACTTCTATTGGTGTGAAGATGGAGGAGGAGGATCATTGTATGACCTTGCTTTTTTCTCATGGGATCATCTTGTTATGACTATTGGGAGCACCACATCCACTTACAAAATGGATGAAGTGGTATCTTCAATGAAGATGGACAGGCGACATTGGTGAAGGAAAAATATTCTCTGGGGTAAAAGATGTCGGTGAGCCCATTATTGTTAGAGTAGTTTGTGTAGGGTGAGCACTAAAACCATATTAGATCATTGGTGGTGTCTACAGTGTTCTAATTTTGATAATCATGGTATATGCTCTATCCAGAGAGTTCACAGGAACAATGCAACTCACTAGGGGTTCATTTTTCCCTGATTTTAGAGTTTTTATTGAGGATTCCATTCTCCTCATCTTGGCAAAGGTAGAACTACCTCCAACTTGGAGGCATGCGCACATCAAATCTGCTTGCATACCATCTGCACAGGACAACGTACAAAAATAATAGATAATCACATACACAAGTGCCATCAACATCACCTTATTGTTTTAATCCATTGCACTTCTATTTAGCCCAAACATCAAAATGGCCTTGATACCCAAATCACTGGTTAAAAGGTAGGCAACTAGTTCTTGTTCTTGTGTTTAAGAATCATCTCTTAAGATTCAGATGGAGCTGCCTTAGTTTGTCACAAGCATTTGGACATAAGAGAGAATATATAATAATTTAAGGTCAATGTCTTATTTTACTGGTATAGCTTCTATGGCCACTAGTGCCAATTGTTTCTAAGGAAAACAAGTACATGTCTATGTTACATTGTCACATTCTTATAAACAAACTTTATCTTTGACATTTTTATAGTTTGAAGTGTTTTAAATGTCAAAGGTAAATTTAAACTAGCAATCATATTCAATGTATAATGGTCATGCTTATAGGGTTTATAAATTAAAAAAAGTGGCTTTCAATTTAGTTGAAATATATAAACAAATATAAACAAGATTTTTAAGAAGGGTAGTTTTTTTAAATGTAACAAAAGAATATGTTTAAATTGTATTGTATTTTAGTTGTTTATTTTATATATAGTGAGGAATGCCAATATAGTATGGAGGAAATGTTCTTGATGTCTGTGAGGGACATTGCATCTTGCAATGGTAAAATGTGTGTTAGTTTAATCTAACCTAGTTAATCAAATCTGATCCATAAAGCATAATTAACCTACATATATTTAGAGATAACATCAAAAATAGATAAGACAACATAACGTACATATCTACACAACTAATTTGATAGAGGAATGAAGCTAATGATGTGCAAGATTGGTTTTTGTCAATCCTAAATTTATTTCCCTCATAATGATAATTTTTTTACTCTATGTAAACCAAAAAAAGGTCTATGGTTCAAACCCAAGTACTACAAGTTCAACTCCAATTGCTAAGAATCTAACCTATCAAATATAGATATAATATGTTAAAAGAAGGCTTACAACTACAATGTGTCCTGATTGCCAATATCTAAGGAGCTTGTAAGGATTGTGGTGTCTATGAAATCCATTTGGGAATTTGTTAGATCTAGCCAAGTTTAAATTCTCCTAGCTCATGCCATTGGATGGACTAACTTTATGACTTTTGAAGGCAAATAGAAGAATGGTGATTTGTTGATCACAAAGAAGCAGACATACAAAAGCCCCAAATTACCTTGATAAAAGAAGAGGTAGGGCATATATTATATAGAGTTTCAAATATAGACTTGACCATTATGGCACAGAACCATATTCATCAAAAACCCAACTACAATACTAAATGCAAACAACAAAGTAAAAAAAAAACTACAACATTAATAAGTTTAATGGGCATTACAATTGTCAAACATTATTATTGCATGTTGCATTAAGTTGGGCTTAAACAACACACTCTAAGATTTTATTTAGATGTGGTAGGTGGGCCCTATTTTCTCCATTTCATTATTTTTGTTTGTCCTCTGTTAACAATACACCAACTATGCATTTCAAGAAACCATGACTATCCCACCTACTGCTTCCCATGGTTACTTGTAAATTGCTGATTAGTTTAATTTGAACTCCCCCTCCCACTCAATCTCAGGGGCTCTAATTATGTGGGTTTTGTTTCTGTAAGAGCAAGGTATAGGCAACCACACTTTTTCACCATATACGACAATAGGTTTCCAACTCCATCAATTAAGATTTGTCAGTATACTACCATCTTGTGCCAAAATGGGAGCTTTGGAACTATTTAACCAAATGTCTCAAATACATGTGGTCTCATGAAATACCATGACTACAATATATTCACATAATGAATTTTTTGAAAAGGCTTTTGAAACTTTCAAACAAATGCAATTAGCTAGTGTAAAGCCAAACTCCACAACCTTTGCTAGCATCCTCCCTACCTATGCCAAAATGGGAGCTTTGGAATCACATGGACATTTGATCCTTATCCTACTAAGTTTGTTATTTACTTGGTTAAATTATTTTAAGCCTTTCAAAGTCTTGTGTTCCAAGTCTCCATCCCTTTGGTTTATGTTTATAATCTTCCGTATAAAAATCTTTTCCTTGACGATTTACATCCACTTCTTTTTTTTCTTACTATCGAGCTTTCTGATAATTTTCTTGAGCACAATCAAATTTTGGAAAAGAGTCCATGCGTTACATGAAGGTGAAATGAGTTTCTAAGACATGCACAACTTATCCCATACATTCGATCCTTATCTTTTAGTTTTAATATGATTTTAAATAGCCCTCCCTTTGATAGAGTCTTGATTTAAATCATTTACCTTATATGCTTTTGGTTATGTTTTTGTGTTGACTAGTGGCATTAGTCCCTAGGCTATTAGGTTGTTTCCTTATAATGTTAAAATGACTAGTAGCCATTTCTAGGTCCTATGGCCACTAGCCTAATAAAATCACAATCCAATTTTAATGCATTTGGGTTATGATAATCTAAGTTCTAAGATAGCTTCACCAATGTCATGTGCAACTCAAATCTTGTAGATAAAACCCATTGAATTTTAAATTCACATCCATAGCATTCCATAGGATTGAACTCACAACATTTCTCAACATATGCTAATGATTCTTGGTTTTGGCTAGGTTTCAAATGCACCCACCATTTGTTAACACAACTACATATGGAAACTTGGTATTTTACTAAGTGGAGAACTTGCTCTCCCTGCTTAGCACAATAATGCAGTGAACAATAAAATGTCTTATGGTTTGTATTATTAATCTGAGAGGTGTAACAATAGTGGAAGTAATGGGTGGTGTGTAATGACATGATCATGTTAACTAAAACTAAAACACATGACAATTGACATATATAGTTAAAAAAATTTACACTATAAAATAATTCTTAAATAGTTCAAAAGTAAAATAAAATAACTCTTAAGTTATTAAAAAAATTATGAAATAACTCTTAAGTAAATAACATAAGATAAAATAAATAGATGTATTTAAGGTATCTATACTAGTGTACCTATCTTTGGAAAATTTAGGCAAAAGATATCAAGAGATAATTTTTGATTAAAGTGGAATAGAATATACATATATTTTCTAAAGATAGGTATGCTACTTAATAAATATAGTCAAAACAACTTTGATTTAATTTAATAATAGAAATTTGCCAATTATAACTTTAATTACAATGTAATATACTCAATATGCAATACGGTCAATAGAAATTTCACAATTTATTGTTGACTTTTGTTTATGTAAGTTGTTTTCCATTAAATAAAGTACTTTCACACTTTAATTTTTTATTAGTTCCTTTTTGGATAATTTTAACGGCACTAAATTTGTGATGGCATTGACATCACTTATAGGAGTGACATGACTCTTTATGTTTCCCTCATCAACTTCATTCTAGATGGCCACAAAAATATATATTTGCTAGTGCTTTAACTGGTTATTATCAACTATACTTTTAATTGTGTTGCAAAGCAATTACAACAATATTTTTTTTTGTTTGTAATTAATCAAACTATGAAACCACTCTATTAAGAAGTCATTTGGCATCAATATTTTAAAAATATTTATTCTAAGGAACAAACTCAACTTCAAAAATGCTACTAGGGATCTATCTATGAAACTCAAAAATCAACTAATTAATCTATGAAGGATCTTTACTAGGAAATCACTTGTTTATTAATATTTAACAAATATTTAAAATAACAAAGCTATATAGAACTAGGAACATATATCAATATTTATAATTTCTCTTTCTAGACATAGATGGAATTCTCCACCATCTTGGTGCTCTCCACCCTCTGCTTTTACCTCCTACCATTTTGATTTGATTCATCAACCCTACAATCCTTGCATATCCTCTTCCCTAAGCTATTTCCAAAGGCCATTGTACCCAGACCAAAGCACTCACCAATAACAAAAAGGGAACAAATTCACTATTATAGATAGATCATAGCCACAAAAAAAGGTGAGCCATAGAGAGACGATATTATAGTGTCCTAAATTCTACTACACTAAGAGGTTAATCCAACCTATCAATAAAGGCTATTAGTTAATGTGCTTCATGTAAAAAAAATATTGTTGTCCATTGTGATGAAAGATCCAATCTATGAGATCATTTTATATGACATGATTTAAATAACCACTACCATATTACCCACTTCTATAGTGTGATCTATGGGATTATTTTATAATTATTTTTATTTTTAATGACAATGGAGTTGCTTCCATTCAAACATTATCTACTATTATAATGCATACATTAAAAACATTCATTTATAATTTTAGATGTCCCTTGCGATCTTAGTTGTGATACTTTGAGTGATAGTTACAATGTGATCTAGCTTTTATAAGAATAGAAGGTTCCTCATAAGAAATTATATTCTTCTATTGTAAACATTAAAAATACACTCATTATAAAGACTTATAATAACTTAAAAATGTTTGTTTTCTTGTAATCATGAAGTTGTCATATGCATTTGCATGAGATGAAGAATTAAAGTTCATCATTCTATATTCTTTCCAAAAAAACTAATTTTCTTGCTTTCATTGTATACAAACATGTATGCTTACGGTAACATTCCATTTTTAAATCAACTAAACAAAATTGTTAGCCACAACTCATAAGTCTTTGGAAATTATGAAATCAATCCATCATTATTAAATTTTGACATGAATCAAGTACAAGAATTCAAGATACCTAATGTAGTTGTGATTAAGGATTGCAAACAAACATTAGATGCGGCATATGTAATTTAGTCTTTAGTACCATTTACTAGATATATGAGTAGTAAAAAATTATTTAATTCCTATCTTACAAAATGGAATTTAACATTGCTACCATTCCTTAGGTTTGCACAAGTGAGTAAAGTAGTCAATTTGACCATATTATGAATATAATTATAATATTGCTTTCAAACCTATGATGTCTTCCACTGTGTTTCTTCAAAATTCTCATCATCCCTTTGAGTTCCTCTTGTTTTAAATCCTATTGTACTCCAAACACTTATGAAATTCCCTATTTATCTCTCTCGTAACCACCTTCAAACCCTCATCTCATTAATATTAATTTATAAATCTCATCATGCACAATTTTGTAATGCCACGAATGTGAAATTGCAATGTAATATAAATTTTTATTTTATTTTACATATACAAATGTTATTGTCTTCTCTATAACATCAATCTATAAACCTCATTATGAGAGTTTTTCAAGTGCCATGCATTACCACTAATTACAACATAACCACACTTGTAATTCTTTTTACTTCTTCATTATAAATTATAGTGGTTTCCTTCTAATAGAAACCAAACAAATTCAAATCAAATTAAATAAAAAAAAATCCATGAATTCACAAATCTATTAGCTATCTCATCAAGCAAAGGGATGTGAAACAACATTAGAAATATCTAACCATAAATGACACAAAATCTACATACACTTATATAAAATTACATATTGAATCTAGACTATGTAATTAAATGCTTAACCTAACACAGACAAAAGATGATACAATTAATCGAAACAAAAGAACTACTCAAAATGGCAAAGGTAATTGTGAGCCCTCCTCTCCCATTTCCTATTGCTCAAGCATCTTTCTATTTACTTGAAGTGTTTCTAACCTTTTTTTATTCACTCTTTCTCCACCACTTCCTCCATCTTTTCATTTCATACATATGTAGGTTTTATGAAAGAAGCTCAATTAAATGTCCATGTTATCATAAAATAATTCTTTGATAGATACCCAATAGTATTTTATAAGTAGTGAACTCCATTGCACTCTATGCATCTAATTCTATGAAGCCAACATCATGGTCTAGATTTCCAAATATGAACAAAACAAAAAGAAAACATTTTTTTTTCCTAGTAATTGAATTTATAAAACCTTGTTCCTTGATTATTAGAGTAGGTCTGACATAGTGCACATTATTATACTGTGAGCCTATTTTTTAGATAAATTCATTTAGCTTCACCAATAATCTCCATAAGAACATTCTCCTATCCTTAAATGATGCAAACAATTGGCATCTCTCACAATAATTTCTCTTACAACAATCTGGGAGATAAACTTCATTGCATTGTGACAATCAACACATACTTGAAGGTTCTTAACAACTAGAGAGTTAATAGTTGTTCTAAGGAGGGTGTCTAACAAACCAAAAGCAATTGCCAGATTTTCACTATGGTGGTAGAGAAATAATTATTTTTCCTCCTTTTCCACATCACTAAGTAAATTTATTGAATATGGAAATAACCTTGTTGCCTTCATCTTCCAAGCCAATTTATCCAACCTTGCATAGATCTCCCATGTCTATAGATGTGATCTATCTCCTACAAAAAAATGAATGTACCATTTTATGGCTTTCAATTCAAATACATATAGGGATATTTATAATTCCTTTATCTTTCATCAATCTCCTTACCATTTGAACTTCACACCACCTGTCTACTTCTTTATAGATGTTTGAGATAACATAAGTCATAGTGTATTTTTAGGGTCCAAATAAAAAAACAATGTCACTGTAAATAGTCCTAAGCCTATACTCATATGTGATTTGCAGAACCAAGAAAACACATCCACATAACCACCATAAGTTCAATTGGCATCTTAAACTAAGGATATTCTAAACATCTAGTTGATCCCATTCACATGTCCAACTAGGAATCTGATAAGAACTCTTCCAATACTAATAATATTCAAGAAAGAGTCATCTCCAAGGTACACCTTCTCTCCATCATATTCTTCATACATAGAGAACCACTCTCAATAGTAGGTCATAAGGAGGAATGCACCTAATTCAACCAACCATGAATAGGTTCTAAAGCATATGTTTCTTAGGATGCGACAAAGGCATCTACATCATCTTGAGAGGACTTCTTAGACTCATCATTTGAATCATTTTTATTTTTCTTGTTCTCCTCTTTGTAATCTCTATGGTAGTGTCCAAGTTTATTGTACAATTCCAACCCTTAGCCTTAAACTTTCCATAAGATTTAAATGACCCATGAAATTTGGATTTTGACTTTTCTCTCTTCTTGTCCAAGTCTTATTTCATTTCTCTTTTAGTCTACCATAAACTAATATAGGGGGCCTCCTTGGTTGATTTGGAAGATTCTCTCTACATATCCTCTAAAAGTAAAGATGCCACTACCTCATCTATCTTGAGCTTAGAGGTAGTTCTATAAATGGCCATCACAAGGTGATCCCATGATCCTATCAAAGAACAAAGAAGTTGCATGCAATGATCCTCCTCCATTTTCACTCCAATAGAATGCAACTAGGTCATGATCATATTGAACACATTCATGTGCTTAGCTATGAAACCACTATCCTCCATCTTGAGGGTATTTAATTTATTTCTTAGGAAAGATTATTCATCAAGGATTTAGCCTAATAAATTTCTCTCAACGTCTTATAAACAAATTCTATAATGGCTTCTTCGTGTATATTTATTAACAACACTAAATTTACCAAATAGCATCTAATGAGACCCTTCATTTTTCTTTCTAATATGTCTTAATCTTCTAGTTTCATTGTAGCAAGTTTTAATTCAGATACATTAGCCTATTGATATTTGTCAATGAGCATATCCTCCATTTTGAGCTTCCACAACTCAAAACTAGTGCCCATGAATCTCTCCATCTCTATCCTTGATGTGCTTGCCATTTTTCCCACAATAAGATTACCTTCTACACAAGATTCTACTCAATCCAAGATTAGTACAAAACTTAACCATGTCCATAAGACCTACAATATGAGATGATCAAATTCTAATACTAAATGAAAGGAAGCAATGGTATATAATATGCTTCCTACACTAAACTTTGAAGGAAGGTATGTGGAAGAACAATCAATCTTCTAGTTACAAAAAAAATACACAAATATATCATACCATGTAATAAGATAATTTACATAGGGAAAACCCTTTCATAAGAAAAATACCCACACTACAAAGGAAAATGAATTATCTTATTCACCAACTATGTACTTACAATACAAATCTTAAGCTATGCCCTTATAAGAGTATCACCAATAATCAAATTCTAGTGCAATTTTGATAGCACAATAGTATCTATAGATCAGTCATACAACTCATACATGGTTCCAATCCAAGCACCCAATATAAAATAGATCCAATATAAGAAATAATAAGTGGTAAACGACAAATCATGGACCAATACCATGACCCAAAAATGGCACCCAAATCCAAGGCCCAAATTCTAACGTCTCTTCCATAATTAGCCAACATGCTAATTATACTAGATGCTCTTATTTTGTTATAATGCTCAATAATATTGTCATAATCCATTCACCAAATGAGGTGCTCCTATTTGGTTCCATATTATCTCTTAAAAGATGCTCTATGATGCATCATAACATGTGTCATAAAGTTGGTCAAGATTTCTAGTCAACAATGTAACTCCCCTGCAATCATGCTCTTATGCATTTTAATATCTCTTACACTACTATCTTTGTTATAGATGCTCTTACACATCCTTCATGACAATATATTCTCTTACACATTATTATTGATGTCATAATAAGGCATACACATGGCATAATGACCAAGTCATAATTGGGATGCCCTTTTCTATGTAAGATGACAAATAATAAATAAAAGTAATATTGAATAATTAATTTCAAACATTAAAATTACAAGGTGAATGACACACCTATCCCAATAAAATATCCTAGATGATTTTGATGTAAAAGCCAATCCTTTTAGTGCTCTAGGGAAAAATGTTCCAATGAATGAGTATTTCTTGTAGTACAAATGATTTAGAATTGCATGCTGATGTTTAAATTTACAAATGACTTATCTTTAAATAGAAAGACATAATGAATAGTCAAACAAATGTGTACAAAGTTGACTCCTTGCAACAAGTAGGAAAAGGTGCAAATTGACAATTTAAATTTTAAAATTATAATTTTAAGTTAGACATTTGCTATGTAGGATCACACTCCAGTTAAACATCATTTGGTTCAAAGGTCAAATGGTAAATAACAATTTTACACATCCACACCAAAATGTGATAAATATTTGTCCTATTTTTATTGGGCAAAATTGACTTTTGACTATTGAACAGGGTGATGTTTAAGAATAGCTACAAGATCATTCCCACATACTATGAGATTAACCCAAAATAAAATAATACTAAATGTGAGGGTTAAGAATAGATATGTAAAAATATAAACTAGTAATGAGACAAACATATAATATAGATGCTACTAAGCTATGATAAGATCATAAGTATTAAGAATATATAAATAAAAATATAGAAATCATAAAAGAACAAAACTTAACTTAAAAATGTGTCCCATATCACTAAATAATATTATTAAAACATTTCATTAATAAATAACCCAAAACAACAAAAAAGAAATCGAGTATATAAATTTCATCACTACAGTAACATCTTAAACAGTTTCGTAAAAATAACACCGTCAGGCCATGGAAATTGGTATGAATCGATCTCCGCCATCCAACAACAATTGGCACTCTTGCAGAACCAAGGACCGATTTCTTATTTTATACTTACAATCCTCTCTGTGTCCAAATGCTTGCGACAAACTACCGTATCTCCATTCAATCCGAGAGATGGAAGCCAAACACAAGAGTTGTCCGATAAAACCAAAAATTGCAATCTAATAAATAAATTAGTGTTATAAATGGCCAACTGTTATAACGTTGGACAAAATATTTATAACTTTTATCAAGATCGCCGTTTGCGAGAGTAATTTATATATTTAGTGAGATGGTAACATTTTTCATTTAAAATGTCTGTTTTGATTAAGTGGCAGGCAGCTGGTTCTTGTGTTTGGCATTCACCTTTTGAGATTTCGATGGAGATTCCTCAATTTGTGAGAATATAAAATAATTTAATAAGTCTTCCTTATCTTATCAGAACTACTTTTATGGGACTATTCTTAATTATTATCTATTTTAATAGTTAAAAGGTCAATTTTGACCAATACAAATAGGACAATTATTTACCACTTTTTGATGTGAATGAGCTCTAAAATTACTGTTGATTGTTTGATCATTGAAATTAATGATGTTTAAGTGGAGTGCTTCTATGGTTTCCAATTGTTAGTAAAGAAGATGGCTACATCTTCTTTGTACTGTTACACTATTATAAACAACTTAAATTTTGCTTATTTATACCTCATGATATGTTCTAAAATTCCAAGATAGATATAAAGAACACAAATTTGCTTCGGAGCAATGTAATTTTAAGGATTAGTAAAGATGGTTTATGTACTATTGGTCATACATTTAAGGCACTTTGTTGACTCCTTAATAAATCTACATTTAGTGGATGGCTCAAATTACTTATTCATCATTTAAAGTTTGTAATGGTAATGATAAAAATATATATTTTCTATTTTTATTTCAATTTATTTAGATTTAATTATTTTTATATAATGATTAGTATATAAGTGATAAGATTTTTGTGTATAATTTGTATTTTCAATTAATTTTGTTTGCATTTTTTTTAGGGATTGGTTTTACTCTTCCATTCATCTATTCACCACTTAAGTTTAAATGTATAATTTGTAGAATTAATTCAATTTAGTTCCATAACTTGTGAAAACAACCCTAGCCATTCCAAAATTTTAATTTAGATTTAGATTTGCAATGCTCCATTTCTAAATCCTTTTTGTGTGTAAAATTGAAACAAAAATCATTTCATTTACATATTTTATAGTTAGATTTATGAACTAATCCTAGTTCCTTTCAAATTATTTAGAAAATCAAGTCACATGAACTTATTTGCATTGGCATTCAAGTAGAATTATTTAAAGAGCATCATCTATTTGTATTGACATCTAGCCATCATTGCATGTTTGATTGTTATTTTTCTCATTTCTAAAAGCTATTAAATCAATCTCTTAAGTTAAAAGGTATTAAATCAATCTCTTAAATGTTTTATCAAGGGAGACTATCCTTGCCTAACAAACATGTAAAAGGTGTTCTTGAACATTGCTAATTAATGATTACAAATTACAAACACTAAGGTGAATAGATAATAGATGCCAAACTTAGTAGTTCAAGTCCCGACACTAATGTAAAATTTGTCTAGAAGGTTAGATCTACAATTTCGCATTTAGCTTCAATTGTCATGAAAGTGAACCAAACAAACAGTCATGTTCTAGATTCTAAACTTGACATAGGGTAATGTGTTGGTACTAATAATTGGAATAATTGCTCAATTAAATGTAGAGTCAAACATAAACTTAATGCAATACTTAGCTCAATAAATGATAACGGGAAATTGATGTGCCAAATGATAGAACCAATTCACAAAATGTTCTATATTTTTTAGGGTTGACTAAGATGAGGATCTCTAGTTTTGCAAATTATTCTTTCTTATCCTTAGTTCTCTTCCATAAGTGTAGATTTGACTCCTAGATGTGTCGACCTAATCTTCAACATGGAAATCATTAAACTAATGCATGCAAATATGAATATTCAAAAGGTAGATTTATGTAATTCACTCACCTTAATTTTTTATGTTTCTTCTTGTAAGGATATGTAGTGTTCAAAAGCACCTTTGTGGAATTTGCTAGATTGGGAGAGTCAAGTTATCCTTGGGTAGACCTCTAACAAATTTGGTTTAAATATTTAAACAAAGGATTCAAAGATAATGAGAAAAGATAACAAGCTAGTGAGTAATGGACCTAGTATGATGTGTTATACACCTTTGTAGTTTTCTCTTGTTATTTAGCCCTACATGCTTATAACTAATTTGAGAGATGTAAGTTAGGGCTTTGTGTTCTTGTAGGCTTGTGCATGGTATGTTCCTCTCTTAATCGTTGCAAGTGCTTCTTGAATAAAATGGATCATTCTATATCAATAGAATAATTTATGTATTCCATGTAGTTAATGTTTTGGCCTATGTGCAAGTCTCCATTGTTGACCTACTTTGTAGAATGTTGGTGACACCCCTAAATTTTATTATTTTAGGCTTTCTTGTTTTCTCTTAGGACTTTTCTAATCATCTATCAATCAAATGGGGCCCATTAGATTGATTCCCCATTGTCATGTAATTGACATTTCCTCTTTTGGCCATGATGTTGAGTATTCTTCTCATTATATTTATATCATGTGTTCAAGATACTTGTGTTATAATCATTTATGGTATTATGTCTAGGTTTCATGTTTGTCATGTCATCTATTAAAATGTATCAAACTATGTTTTAAACTTGTATTATTCTCATGGGCATATGCCATGTTATTATAATTTAAATCCTATCCAAAGCCCTTTATATGCTTGATTCCTTGAGGTCTCTCAAATCCCATGTCCATGCTTCTATCATGTTTCATGAATTCATAGATAGAAAACTTCTTATTTATCAAGCTTGGCTAAGCATTTAGGGTCTATCAAGTACACTGTGTTCATATTTTCTTAATCATGAAGTCTTGTTTCCGCAAACATGTGCCTATTTATTAATCTTGATTGATTGAGAGGCATAGACCAATGGATTTCCTTCTTTTCAAGTATGTGTATTCCTTTAAAGTCTTGTCTCCTAAGACCTAAGGGTTTCATTAGATAGGGATGATTGAGACACTCAAATCCAACGTTAATTTTTTAAGTATAGTGAGACCTACATGAATGCAAACATATCTATTTGTAGTGTAAAATCAAGAAGTTGGGTCCACTTTTGGTGGAAGTGTTGTGGGAAAAAATGATAGGAATGCATACTGTTTCATAAAAAATGCCTATGCACATAGAAACAAGAGCTCAAACCTAAACTCACACATGTATAGAACAAACGGTACTCATTCAAGTTTAGGCTCCAATTCCTAAATAGGTACCCATTTCTAGATGCATACACATTCTCTTTTAGAATGGGTACTTGTTTCAAAATGGATACCCATTTTTTTAGAATGGATACCCAATATTTTTTAGAATGAGTACACATTTTAGCGTGGGTACATTTTCAATAAAATTTTTAATTTGAAATCTACATTTTTTCTTTGGTTTTAGGCTTAAAATAGACTTTGTCCCCTTGCAAACCTAACATTTATCCTTGGACCTGCAAGTACAATGTCATGGTAGCACAAGAGTAAAAATTGACTTTAGCAATATGGTTGATGACATTTTAAAAGAATTTTTAGAGGAAATTAAAACCTATTACAAATGACAATGTCTAGTTTTCAAAAAAAAAAAAATTCTATTCAGCATATTTTTCTTTTTAATAATTAATTTATAAATAGAGGGACTCATAAAACTTGAAATGACATATATTGCTATTTTTTAATAACTATTGATTTTGAATTTTTCTTGAAAAAAAAGGTTTGACCAATATAGACATCATTCTCTACATGATGAAAGAATTTCATGTTATGATTAAGTTAGCTCAAATTATGATGGTTGTATACAAAGGATTTTTAATAAACATGTTAGGTCTAGTAAAAAATTAATTAATAAATTACATAAAAATATCCAAACCAAACTTTAGCATCATATGCATCTTTCTAAAATAAGAATTTAAAAAATACTTTCATTTAGGTCAAATTTTACTAGCAGTACACATCCATGTTTTGGCCTAAAACATACTTTTTTAGAAAGACCACTTTTTTTTAGTCTTATTTTAGTGTTATTAAGCTCACTTAGTCAACTATATTTACTTGTGCTAAGTTTAGGTGTACTTGTCATCTAATATCAATAGCTTATTAGCAAGAGGAAGGGAAGATCACCAAGCCAAGTTGTATACCTTCTCATATTTTGCCCCCGATGTTTCTCTTACCACATTGCTTGCTCATTCAGATGAGGTTAGAAAATTATGGCATGAGTGGTTTGGCCATCTAAACTACCGCTATCTTGAGTAGCCTAGTCAGCATGATATGGTTACAAGATTGCCTAG
This sequence comes from Cunninghamia lanceolata, assembly GCA_027924645.1. Taxonomy (NCBI): domain Eukaryota; kingdom Viridiplantae; phylum Streptophyta; class Pinopsida; order Cupressales; family Cupressaceae; genus Cunninghamia; species Cunninghamia lanceolata. The sequence continues at coordinate 16,005,251 of BSBN01000186.1, read as the reverse complement.
AGTCAGATTTTTAAAAGTCTTTGTAACTCAGGATGTGCCATTGGGAAGCATCTTGAAGAGAGATTTGGCAATGGCAAACATGGAGAATGACACAGATCTTGGAGCTTGTTAACAACAATGTATCTAGAGCTTTTCCCCATCCATCTTTTACTAAGGCTAGATATGTCCTTAGGTTGTTATTGAGAAACAATCAGAGAAGGTCATCAAAGTTCTTCAAATAGATAATGGAGGAGAGTATGTTAATACCAGGTTTAAGTAGTTTTGCACAACAAAGGGAATAAATTTACAATGCACAGTTCCTTATACCCCTCAACAAAATACAATTATAGAACATAAGAATAGAATCTTGAAAGAGATGGCAAATTGCATGATACACTTCAAGGACCTTACACCATAGTACTGGGTAGAAGCAATCAACTATCATTGTTATATTCAGAATAGAGTTCCTCACAAAGCCTTGAAGGGTATCACACCTTTTGAAGCTTGGAAAGGGAGGAAACCTTCAGTCGAGCACTTTAAAGTCTTCAGATCTTCAGCTATGGCACAAATACCTTCTCACACTAGCAAGGCAATGGACCTAAGTCCAAACCTTGCATCTTTGTAGAGTATCTAGTAGGTGTAAAAGGTTATCGTCTCCTACATTTGACCACACATGAGCTGTTCATTGAAAGGAGTGTTAAGTTCTAGGAAAGTCCCACTAACTCTTCGCTTGACATTCCTCCTTCTTTTGTGGACTCATTCCACCTTGATGATACATCTTCTGATAACTCAAACCATCCATGACCGATTCCTAAGATAGAGATTCCTTCTTCTAGTTCTAAAAGTGAGGACTATGATGGGGTTTCATTCTTATCTTCTTATAGGCTTGTGTATACACCTAAAAATGACACGACTCTATCCAAATAAATATTCTTAATATTTATTTATGTCCAATTCCTCCATCAATAAATAAATAAACAAATTTATTTATTTGATTCATATTCCTCTAAGTTAATTAAATATCAAAATATTTAATTACCTCTTCTAAAGTCAAAATTAAATAAAATCCTTTATTTAATCAAATTCTTCCAAACAATTAAATAATTCTTAATTATTTAATTAAGTCAAGTCATTCCATCAAATTTAAATAAATAAATCATATTTATTTAAATCCTCTCAATCTCTAAAAATAAAATATAATCAAATATTTTATTTATTCTTCTATCTTGCACAAACAATTAAATAAATTTATTTATTTAATTTTCTTTCTTATCTTCTAAAATATCTTCCAAATCTTCTAAAGATAAATCTTCTTCTTCATGCACACACAAAATTAAATAATTTATTATTTAATTTCTCTCAAATCATGCAAAAGCAAATCACAAGTTGAGTTATTTGATTCAATCAACCTTGTTTTTATCAAATAACTCTTAAATTAGAAAAAACATTCTAATTTATGAAGTCAATTCTTATCTTTATAAAATAAAGCAGTTAACTCAAATAAAATAGATTTTTGAGTGACACTTGTCTTCTTTCTTTTTGCGCACATTCCTCAACTATTCTATACCATTGATCTTCTCTCTCTCAAGTCTATAAGTACAACCCTATTCCTCCATTTCATTTATCCAAGCTTTTAGTAAACTTACTCTACAGGAATTAGAGCATGCCTTTGGCACCCATATCATTCCATTTGCTTGTGATCAACTTGTTACCATACTATTATCATTGTTGTGAAGCTCATCTTCATTTGCAATAAACTATCAGAGCCGTTCTCCATGGACATCTTGGAAATAGCAAGGAAGTGTACCTTATGAGGGCCATATTCATAGACAAGATCGATTGAGATAGGCGACCAATGGAAGCTATGAAGTATTGAGGTTTGCAAGGTTTTGTTTTTTGTTTATTTAATCTTGATTATTTCCCTTTTTATTGAGTTATTGGGTATTATTGATATATTCGATATTCATTCTAATTTTCCCTTAACATTTTTGGCACCCACCATTGGGGCCTTGCCCCAATTTAACCCAAAAATTGGGTTTTTGTGCATTAGGAGACTGTACACAAGAGGATTCTACACATTTGACCAATTCTAACATGCATCTGCAATTTGGCACATACAGGCTCTATTTCAGTGCATATGACCTCTAATAGAGTGCATCTACTTATTCTGTGCATATATTCTATATTCTTCTACTTTTGACCTCTGTCTCAGTGCATTTGCAATCTTGTGCATATGTTGTCTATTCCTATGCATTCATGCTCTAAAGCTAGGCATCTATTCTGACCAGTGATTTTAGGGTATTTCTTGTGGTTTTTTCTAATGCTAACACTTTTTTGTAGGAATATTCTTTGATCTACATGCAGGCTAGGCACTAGTTTAGTCATATAGCTACATTTGTTAACTCATCTTTTGATTCTTAAAAGGAAAGTAAATGGATGTTCATGCAAATCTCATTTAGTTCTAACTAGGGAGGATTATAATTTGATCTTGTTGCATCAACAAATTGAAAATAGTCCCAATGCTAGGAGGATAAAATTGAACCATTACTATCTTGCTCTCAAAGTTAACAAATCACGTGTGTGCCCAAGTAGATAGGTCATTTAGTCTTTTTCATTTTAACTAGGGGAAAAAAACCACTATCTTTCATGTTTTTTGAATGATACTAGGCCTATGCTCTCCCCTATCTTGAGTGACCAAAATGCCAGACATATCATTTCACATGTGTTAATCCTTTAGAGAGGCCTACCCTTGGATATCCTTCCATCCTTGTGGGAATGACTTTAAATAGTAACAACCTAAATCCAAGCTCTACCAAGCCACTCTAAATAAATTGTGTTTAGAGCGAAATGTTGAAACAACGAGTGAAGTTTTGTTATACCGACAACCAACCTCCCACAAAACCCTCCAAGGCATAACCCTTACAAGCTGGGAGATTCCATAATTAAGAGTAACACTGCCACACATATAACCACTCGAACGTTTGCAATTATTAATCATCCTTTTTTTTAGTAGCTAAAAAACCCTATAAGCCAATGCAAGGAAGGGTAATTATTACGTCCTGAAGATGCCTCATCTAGAAATAGTGAGAATTTGGTTTATATTGTCCTAGCCAGCCTAGGATTTGTACTTGCTTTCTAGTAAAAAAGAGTTAAAAAATTACAAAAAAAATTAAAAACCATGAAATCATTCTTTGTGTTTACTATGTCTTCTTTCCATAATTAAGAAAATTAGATCAAAGAGGCCAACTTGCAACCAAGAAACAAAAAAAAACTAAAAAAATGTGTCAAAAATTGTAAAAATAGTCAAGAAAACTAGAGTTGTGCATCTACCATCTGAAGCTGTGCATTTGTTTCAACCTGCTGTGCATTTGCTATGACTTTCTACACATCTATTACCTATTACTATGCATTTGTCTTTCACCAGAAACTGCACATTTATATTGACTTGCTGTGCTTTTGTCCTCTATTTCAACACTTTTATTCCTGCATATCCATGACAGTGAGCATTTCCACATCTTTTGAGAGAAAATTTTAACCATTTTTGGATACCCATTTTAGCCTTGTTCTAGTTTTTAAGATCAAATTTTACGGTGCAGTCACTTTTCCCATCCACTTTCATAACATACCCTCTTTTTCATCGGTCATCTCATCCACCTTCTACCAGGTCTTCCCATAAACAAGTCAAAGTATCCTATATCAGATTAGCACAAGACCTCTTTCAAATCATTTCAGATTCAAGTAACCCTAGTAGGTCATAGAACTTCACTAGTGGTCTGGGTGCACGTCTAGTCTCTACATAGTAAACGGGTATCAAGTACCCTTACTTGTAGCTATCATCTTGTATCAACCATTTTACTTGGAATCATTGATCAAAAGAGTCCCTTGTTTGAATCTTGTCAACACAAGTATCCTCTTCTTACCAACCTACACAAGCATCTTACCAGAGTCTCTAGTTTCATCCCACGTCTTCCCACATTGCCTTGCATGGTTTTAACTAGATCCCAATACCAAAAATAACTTGAAATGGCTGGAACATCTAAACGCATTGTATCCCCTCATGACAATGATGAGGAAATCTCTCATGAGGAGTACCAAGAGCCCTCCAAGATAGGAAATTTCAACGCATGATGGACAAAATACTCAACGAGGACCCTCAAAAGTACTTTCTTCATCTTGCAAACTAAGGACTTAAACTCCCCTCTGATTTTGACATCAATGCATTAAAAGAATGAGGAGAGGAAAGAATTCCTGAAAAGAGCACAAATGATGAAAGCTCCCTTGACAAAGGCAAAAATAAGCAAACAATAGATCAAAACATACCTATAGACATGCTGACAAAATAGATTCAAGCTTTACAACAACAATATGTAGAACTCAAAACAGGGACACCCACTAAAACTTATTCCTTGGAGGATATCTCACCATACCCCTTTGACAAAATCTTGAACATGGTACCCTTCCCCTTTTGATTCAAAGTTCCTAAGTTTGACAAATACAAAGGAAAAGAGGACCCGATAGATCACATTAGGGAGTTTAGCATCACGTTCCTAGAAGTAGCTCATAATGAAACTTTTTTAATGAGACTATTCCCTAGATCTCTAGGTGGTCAAGCTATGGAATGGTTCTCATGACTTTCCTTGGGTATCAAAACTTTTGATGAGTTAGTGAACTTGTTCGTAAAGAAGTCTCCATGCTAGACCTATGCACTACAAAACAAAAGAGTGGGGAATCTTTCACCGCCTTCTTACAAAGATGGAGACAACTCGTGAGAAAATGCTCATATCATGTGCCTAAGAAACAAATGAGAGAAATGTTCATCCACAACCTTAACCCTCATCTAAGTTACCAAATCTAAATTCAATGCCCTACCTCATTCATGAAAGTCATTGAGATGGGATATTCATTGAGAAAGCTATGATCGCCAAGGGGCAAATCAAGTTCTATAAGGACTTACCTAACTCTAACTACACAATGGACAAGTCAAAGTTTTGGATGAAGAACAAAAACGTCATCAATGATGGAGTGGTAGATACCAAAGTAGCGGCTCCCAATCAACAACCAATCTTCACTCTCAAAGGAGAGGCAAGCAACGCTACACCAAACAAAAAATTCTCTCACGAGCCAAAGCCATGGTTCATCTCCAATCCTAGATGAAAATTCACACCCCTAGGGGAGTCCCAGGAGTCTGTGTTAAGAAAGATTTTAGCCAACAATGAGATCACTCTTCCCCCCACTAGTGACTATGAACCTCAAGTAAAACCTCACTATTGGA